>JARWLC010000001.1:74753382-75353382 GCA_033318265.1 Phyllotis vaccarum | reverse complement strand
TCAACCCATTCTCATTAGTCTGTTTGCCACGTGGCCTGTGGTGTAGGGGTATTGTGTTTTTTCATGGTAAATAATTGTCCCACCCACTGGTTTAATAAAAAGCGCTGATTGGCCAAAGGCAGGCAGGAAGTGTGGGCAGGGATACCAGACTAAAAACTCTGAGAGCAGAACACCAGAGAGAATTCCAGAGAGAGGCCCGGGAGAAGCCAGAGGAAGCCGAGGACAACTATGCTGCTCTAAAGAAAGGTACCGAGCCGCATGGCTGAACAAGAGACATGGGTTAGATGAAGGGTAGAGAGCTAGCAAGTGATATGCCTGGGCCTGAGGCTGATCAGCCAAAAACTAATGAAAGCATCTGTATGTCTCTGGAGGACTGTGGGACTGTGGGACTGCGGAACTGCGGTCTGTGGGTCTGTGGGCCTAGACCTTGAGGTTAGGCCCGAAAGTCCGGGCCAGAAACCTCATACTACACTGTGGCTCATCTGTGTTCCTTACATGTTGCTTCTTTGGGTGTCTGGTTCAATCTGTGTCTGACTCTGCCCTCATCCTAACTATGCTCCTGTCTCTGGCTACCGTGTTCACCAAGGGCCAAAACAGCTCCTTTATTTAAAGATTGATATTCACAGCATACAGAAAGACATTCCCATATCACCTCTCCATTTCTGTCTAATAAAAAAGGAAGGCTTTAATTTTAACATAGCAAAATTACATATAACAAAATAGCTATCAAGCAAGAATTACAGTTACAATATCTAGTCTATTTGTACTAGCAAAATTGAAGAAAATACTTTATCATCTACCTTATCCTTGTGAATCTAAAGTTTCATATCCAATATGAAATAACTTCTAAAATAACTAAGAAAAATTATACCTGTAACTATCTAATCTTCAACTTCATCAAAGACCACAGAAAGATATAGCATCACCCAAGTAAACAGGACGTGAAAACAACTTCTAAAAACTAGAAATGACAGAGATGACATCTATCTGCCTTGACAGTCCCACAAAGTTCCTTTATAAAGTTGGGGCATCCATCTTCAGCCTACAGGCCCAGAGTCTCTGGCATACCTTTCAGTGAAGCAGGAAATCTGAAGGACTGTACTGCCCATTCTGGTATAAGTTCATTAGTTGCTTTTCCTTGAGTCCTGAAGAATGTCTGACAATTTTCTCTGCAAATTAGGAATCTAAAGAACCATCTCAGTATGTTCTGCTAAAGTTCAGAGGTTACTTTCCTATGGAACCTGCATGCCCAGTTTAAACAGCATACTGTCAAGCAGTCAATACAAGAACAGGTTCTTATAAATTGGCTAACCATTGCCACAAAGAAAGTAAACTCCATATGGAGTCTCTTTGATGCTCATTTTTCTCTTGAAGTAGATTATTTATATTCATTCACAGCATATAGAAAGAACATACAGATCTGCCAGGAGCAGATCTATCTCACTGTCCAGAAAAGTCTAAGTTCTTAAATATTTTAAATGCCGTATTCTGTAGATCTTAGAAGTGTTTGGAGATTACCTATCTAATTGAAATATATCTTTATATACCTAAAAGTCTAATTAACATGACTATAAGTTTGGTTATCATGGGTGACTATTAATCTGCATTTCTTAATTATACATTACAATTTTAAATAAGTTAGTTACATAAACATCATACCTTAAATAAGAATGGAAAAATGCATACAGCATAGCAAAATTGACCTTAAATTTGTATCAATAGACCAAAGTCCATACCAATGTAAAATATTTTGAGATTAACAGTTGATTTTTGATTAAACTAAATTCAATAATTAATTTTTAAAAATCACTCATATACCATATCCCCTTTTCTCCTTAGAAAGATTAACTATGATCATTAACCATTTATAATGAAATCAAACATTTATAAACAATATTTTGGGAATTTGGGCATAGTTTTCCATTACTACTTCCTGCTGATTAAGGGACGTTGGCAGTCTCACAAGTTCTTGAGACTTGATCATCTTAGTCTGCAGCCCTGAAGCTTATGTGACCATCTCTTCCCATCAGAGAATTTTCAGGTGGTCTTGGTTGATGAAACCATATTTGCCTGGAAGCAATCCACAGGTTCTCACCTTCTATGGAAACAAAAGCAGAACTCTTCCAAAGCAATATATCCTCAGATATAAATTTCAAAGTCAAGATACCTATAAAATATATTTTTTTGTTTAACTTAGCAGCCTTTGGAAATTTTTTTTTGCAGTTAGCTCATTAACAGTTAAACAATCAAAAGGAAACACAATAATAACCATAATCCAGACTCTTTGTGCATTTTCCATCTTTATGTAGCTTATTATATTTTATATTCTCTTTCCTTTTTAGGGACTTTCTAAACCCTCTTAACCCTCTTTCTTTTCTCTCTGAAGCCTGTGTACATTTTACGCACATTGTAACCCTTTTACAGGTTTTTTTTTTCCCTCATCTGAATCTGTTTTTTTGTGACCCCTTAATTATTTCCCAACTAGAAGAGCTTTTACAATACTCATACTCTCTTAAAGAGCCACATAGTTTTTGCAGATAAAGCTGAGTCAGGAAGTTCTCTTAAAGGGGCTGCATTTCTGTTCGCCACCAGCAAACAGAGCAGACCCAAGAAAATGCTGCTAACTTGTCTTCAAGTCCTGATATTTTGAATGCCTTTAATTGGTGATTTTTCCATGAGCTTTTTAAACAATCCACTGAACTTTTTATTTCTAGTATTTGAGATTGATTTTTTTCAGCATTTGTCTTTATTAGATTTCATTTTCATACTATGTATATTTACTTCATTATTTCACTCAGCTACTTGTATGTGTTGCCTTGGAATTTCTAAGAATTTATCCTTGTCCCTATTGATTTATTTGAGCATGCTTATAATCATTGTGTTAAATTATTTGAGATTTAATCTAATTCATTCTCACTGGAGACCATTACTAAGGCTTGTAGTTTTTCAGAGGCTGTGTTGTTTTGGCTGTTTGTTTGTTTGTTTATTTATTTATTTATTTATTTATTTATTTATTTATTTATTTATTTATTTATTTATTTATCTAGTGTGTGTGTAATGTAGTGTAGTGTTGGAACTTGTGCATCTGGGAAAAGTTACTGGTTGCTCTTTCTTTTTCCCTCCCTCCCTCCCTCCCTCCCTCCCTCCCTCCCTCTCTCCCTCCCTCCCTCCCTCCCTCCCTCCTTCCTACCTTCCTTCCTTCCTTCCTTCTTTTCTGAACCATGATTATTTATATGGTGAAAGAATTTGCAATATCCAAGAAGGGCAAGTTGTGGAAGTGCTGAAGTGTTGTTTTCCATGCCAGATTGAGCTCTTAGCTCTGTAGCTACATCTCTACCTCTAGCTCAGGTGATTGGGGAAACAGTTCAATCCCCACTACGAGTCTTAAAGTACAATACTGTCTACAAAAAGACTCTACCACAAAGTGGGCTCACTCTTAAAACAGTCATCACTGAATTAAAGACTGTCACCATGTCAACGGTAATCATTTAGGGAGAAAAGGAACATTGTACTGTGTGCCCCAAGGTTAGTTTCTGTGAATGTGAGAAGAATGGAAAAATAATGCAATTATTTGATAGTATTGGGACAATAAAGAAAAGGCAGAAGGAAAAGTAGATAGAAGGAGGAACAGTAGGGACAGTGATGGGCAGAGGTGAGGCTTATCTGGCTAAAGGTCAAAGGAAAGCAGAGTGAGCATTAGAAATGCAAAGAGGTACACTCAGCCTTTCTCTTCTTTGGTAGGTAGTGTAATATAAGCAATTGCTACCTGGGTCTTCTTTCCAAGTTTAGCATCAGTGAGATGGCTCCAGAATGCTGAAAGTCTCCTAATTATGGATCATATTTTCATGTTGTTTTGCATGCTCATTAATTTCTATTTAGATGTGAGGCACTTGTTTGTCTTCTGTGTAATGTGGAAGGTGTGAAGTTCAAATTAAACATTTACAGGTAGGAAGTATGGTGTCTGAGAAGCAAAGCTAGATCACATAGGGTTAACAGCAGATTATACAAAGATCACTAAATATTTCAATAATAAAAAATAAAAGTAGATGTTGTAATTAGTTTTCTTGGTCCAGACCCACAGACCTGCAGCCCCAGACCCCTTAGCCGCCTGTCGCTGCTCAGGCCCCCAAAATGACTCAGATGCTTATATTAAGTTCATACTGTTTGGCCTATGGCTCAGGCACATTGCTAGCTTGCTCTTACATCTTAACTCAACCCATTCTCACTAATCTGTCTACCACGTGGCCCGTGGCTCACCTGTGTTCCTTACATGTTGCTTCTTTGGGCTTTGGGCTCTGTCTGTCTGACTCCACCCTGCTTCTCCTACCTATGCTGTTATTTCCCCTCCTACTTTTTCTATGGTGTCTGTCATGGGCCAAAAACAACTCCTTTATTTAAAGATTGATATTCACAGCATACAGAAAGGCATTCCCACATCAAGGTATCCTAAAACAATCCAATTCTTAGAAGCGCAGAGATCCAAAAAACCAAATCAACCCATGTTCTTAAAATACCTATTGAAAGAAAAATGAAAATATTGGAGGAAATAGAAGAAAATGAAGTAAGAAAGAAGAGGGAGAAATGAATAGAGAGAACAGAAGAACAGAACAGAAAGATGCAGCTTCCTAACTGGTATTTGTTATTACATAGAGGAGAATGAAGTGTAAAGAGGAAGTATATGTGGGGCCCGAGAGTCGGAGTACAATCTCTCGCCTACACTAGAGCTTTAATTTAAATTCTCCATCTACCAGCTGCCAGTCACACTCAGGGGCATTCCTCGGGATGTGGACCACAGATGCTGGTCCTGTCTTCATAGCCTGGATGCTGGTAGTGGACAAGCCCATTTTGGTACCAGCCTCATAGGTCCGGTTATGAGGGCTGGCCCTGCTCCAAGGTTATCCTTCTGTATGACCTGTGGTCCTCTGAAGGCAGCCTCTGTCTCTGACCTCTCTGAATGCCATTCAGATGCAGTTTCTTCTCTTTCTCTCTGAGTGTAAGTTTATATATATATATATATAATTCATATATATATATGAATTAAACTAATTGAGTACTTATTATTGCTTTTCATTTCTTCTACATTTCATAAGCACATTCTTTCATTATTACACAGTTATATTAAATAGTATTCAATGTTTGTTTAATGTATTAGCATACAGGTAGTATGTTAATATTATGTCGCATAATAAATTCTCCATTGATTACATTTTAGGTTATCCCCCCCCTTTTTTTAAACTGTAAAACAGCTGCCTGACTTTCCCTTTTGTTTTTCCTTATGCGATAGTCACAGGATCACTCTGGCCAGCTCAAGCCTGCTTGCAACTCACTGTAGCTCAGGTTGGTCCCAAATCCTTGACCCTCTTACCTCTGTCTCTCAAGTGCTGAGACTATAGGCACATCCCACCAAGTGTGATCCTATCTTATATTTCAGTATTATCTGTCTGGTTCTACCAAGTGGATATTAGTTTTATAAACTTGACTTACAAGTAGGAATATAGGCTTTAAGAATAATAACTTCAATATGTTATCTGACTTCACAGATCTGGTTATCAAATGATACTCTTCGAAACTTAATCTGGGAACATGGTTAGATAAATAACTTTAGATGCCAAGTTTTGGATCTTTTAGATAGAACTATAATATATGGCCTTCTTAAATCATTATTAGGCAGTACATTATAAAATTTCTATACCTTTGGTTGGTTTTACAGATCACCATTGTTCTTTTAACATGGCACGGGGAAATTGGGAAGTTATAAAAACTATGATGATGAAGAAAACAAGCACAGGCCGTAATGTTTTTACTGGATCAATGATTGACATAAACACTTTTGCCCCTTTCCAATCTCCTGCCAGTGTATGCAGATCCATTCACAATGTGTACATGTCATAAATGGTAATAGAAATGAGATAATTTCTAGACTTGAATTCTTGTTTCTCTTGACTTTATAATGAGCTGCATCACTTTATCACTGAATACTCTTAGAAGGTACTACTTTTAATAGCCAGTCAGTGTAACATCTTTGGATAGGGCACAATAATAAATTGTTCACTATTTTGGACGTTTAGCTTACTCTGATTATTTTCACAATAATTTGGTGAATTCCCATTTATATGAATCATTATCTACATAGCTCCTGGGTTTTAGTTTCTGAATTGGGGTGATCATTTTTGAGAGCTTTCTCTTTTTATTCTTTGCCAGATGTTGTTGGTTCGTACGTATTACCCATTTCACACTTTCATGACACTTGTTATTCTATCTTCTTTCCCTTCATAGGAACCGGAACAATGTTGCGTCTACAAGGATCCTGAGTCTGGACCAGTGCCTGGAATGTTGTAGAGGCCAGTGATTTTTGCCCAGGCTCCCTAGCTCCACATCTTTACTTAACCAATTACATAGTAGATGGCTTCATCTCCTTTAGTCATTATTTTTTACTCCAACATAAGGGCAATAACACCTACCTCATAGACTAGCTGTGAAAAATTCATACATTACTTCAAGTAAATAGTTTATATATGAATTTAACACATGATAAAGATCAGAACATACAGAACACATTGTAATATGTGCCAGAGACTTTATAAATAATATCTTGTTTGATACACATTGAACTTTGCCATCATTTCATTTCACAGGAGGAAATGGATGAGTCAGAGCCCAAATGTAAACTCCAATACCATGGCTCTGGAGTTCACCCTTCCTTCCCTCCCTTCTTTCTTCCCTCCTTCCTTCCCTCCCTCCTTCCTTCCTTCCTTCCTCCCTCCCTCCCTCCCTCCCTCCCTCCCTCCCCCCCCCCCCTCTCTCTCTCTCTCTCTCCTCTTCCTCCTCCTTCTTTGACAGATTCTCACTTGGTATCTCCTGCAGTTCTGGAATGCACTATGCAGAAGAAGAAGGCCTTGAAGTCACAGATATCCACCTATCTCTGCCTCTCTGGTGCTGAGATTAACACAAACACCATATGCACAGCCTTAGGATTTGTATTTTAATTACTTCTTTGTACTGTCCAAAGCACTTAAAAATTATTAGAGTAAGTACCCAATGTATGAAAAAAATGCCAAAAAATATTTCTAATTTCTAAGGTTTTGGTTGAGGAACTGAATCAAGTATTTGGTTAGAAATAAATGGCGCTGGATAATGAGTAGTTTGGATACATGTCCCTACACAGAGGCTAGAGAGTGGAGATCATGCTAAAACATACTGGATATGTCAGTGTCAATTTACACAGAAGCCCATTAGATGCTTAAAACTGTTTAACAAAGGTGTGTGGACAGCGAATGGTTTCTAAGAAGGCTACGTCCATGTTCCCTGTCACTCACAATAAAAATATCTGTTCATTTCATGAGGCCTTGTTTTAAAAACAGCACCAGAGTGTTCCTTTCCACTCCACGTCGTTTCGAATATTCTAATTTGTACTTTTATTCTTCCAGGAGTTTCTCAATACAGCGAGTATTAACTGGACACAGAAATACCTTCGAAGAAGGAACTGCACATAGAGGCTGCTGGAGGAGGAAGGTGAGACTGTGTCAACACGACTGAGTAGAAGTAGAGACTTTTGATTTGGTTAGGATCATGATGTTTTCAGAGAACTGGCGAGCTACAGTTTCAGCGAAGGGTGGAGGTGGAAGATGCTTTGTGGTGAGCCAGGGAATGATGGGAGATGAAGGGGCGGAGCGAAGGGAGGTTAACATTTCAAGCAGTGGCTTGGAATACGCATAGTGTGGTCCCCAGGGAACACTGAAAATGACTGATGTCATTTAAAAAAGATTTCCGTAACTCGTGCTGGTGGAATCTGGGATATGAGAATTGGGGATACTCTTAAGTATCCTATGGTGCACGAGACAACCTGTTATCTGACTCACAGTGACACTAGTGGTACCCAGGAAGTCTCTTGTAAATAAGGGAAGAGGAGCAATTTTGCTTTGCTGAAGCAGGGAATGAGAAATAATCTTGGGTGGTCTCCATTGTAAGGAAAACGTCAACAAAAGGGGAATCTAAAAGAATAATTTTTCTACAACAGTTCTGGATGACAGGTGTGTAGGAACATAATGATCCCAGAGATCACACCCTCTGGATGTGGTGAGGGAAGAGGTAAAAATGGAAATTTAGACAAACTTGTGGGTTTTGTGTTTATTTTATTTTAGATTTTTTTTTTTTTTTTTAAAGTGTATACAGTGTTCTGCCTGCGTTACGCCTGCCCACCAGAAGAGGGCACAAGATCTATTTATTATAGATGGTTGAGAGCCACCGTGTGGTTGCTGGGAATTGAACTCAGGTTCTCTTGCTCTTAACCTCTGAGCCATCTCTCCAGTCCCCACAAACTTGTGTTTTCCGGCTTCTGAGGGAAGACAAGGCAAGCTTGTAAAGCTTCCACATTTACCTTCGACCTGCTGTGCTGCCTTTTATAGAATCCGAGATAATGGTGAACCAAAGAATGTAAACCCTAAAGTCACAATTAATTATATCACAACATGGCCAGCCAAATATTTAGAAATTGAGCTAGTGATGTAGTGATCTATGTGGCACCTATGACACTGTGTGATAACAACTAGTAACCTGCCTGGTGACTAGTGTGGTTTTGAAGCAGTGATGATGAGTGTAAATGTCATTTTGAGAGATCTGTTGTAATTACAATAGAATACGGAAGTATCTTGTATTTCTTTTAGCATCAAAATCATAGATACGACTGTCACCGCCATATCCTGTCAGCTCTCCTAACCAAGGCAGTGTTCAAGCTCAATTAGAGACCGGCGAAGATTAAAACATTATTTTTTTCTTCGTTCAAGTTCATGAACATGGGCATTTTTAAACATGAAGCTTGGGTCAGGGAAAGGGTCCCTGGCCAGCTCTCTCCTGTCATCCTCTTCTGTTTAGAGTCTGTAACCTTGTTTCATAAAATCATAGTGTGGCATCTTAGGTTAACCATCTGGTTTGGAATTTAGGTTAGTGATGTGGGAATGTCTTTCTGTATGCTGTGTGTATCAATCTTTAAATAAAAGACTTTTTGGCCCATGACAGGCACCATAAACAAATAAGCAAAAAATCAAAATAAATAAAAGAAGCAAAGTCAAAAACAGGTCAAGCTGTCAAAAAATAAAAAAATTAAAAAACGTAAGTGAGCCACAAATCACATGACAAAAGACAGTCTAATAAAAATAAGTTAAAATAAAAAACAAACTAACAAAATACCTAAACCATAAACCAAACAATTTAAACTTAATATAAGCTTCAAAATCAAAAAAAAAAAAAAAAAAAAAAAGAAAGAAAGAAAAGAAACAAGCGTAGGCGGCTAAAAAGTCTAACACTACAAAACTGTAGCTGCCCAAGACCAAAAAACCATTATTACAACAGGTTAGCTTAGGGTTAGAGTCTCAACTGATGAGAGGGACTTTTCTCAAGGGTACTCTAGCTGTGGTACTTTCTGGGGACTGCTTCTTCCAGGAACCCCTTAGCTCTGGCCAGGTGTGCGGTTACTGATCTGTACAGGACGTAGGAAAGGCCATCTTTAGAGGTGAGTAGAAAAAAATCACAGAAATGTTCAGAACTGCCCTTTGACAAAGGGATTTTTGGGGACCAGAGGATGGATTGGGGAGGGTCCACAGAATAAAGGGTCAGAAACAGTGTGAAGAATTCAGCTGAGGTCAGCAAACCTCACTCTTTCATGGCATCAATCTGTGGAGTTGTGGGACTCTCCAGCTGCGCTTGGCTTTAATGGTGCAAGGCAAAGAGAAGATGGATTGCTGGGGGGCACCCAGAGTTGGAGGTTGGCAGGGGGCACAACACCAAAAGCAAAGGATCTGTGAAATTGGAGGTGCTGACAAGGGGCAGGTTGAACCGATGACCATGGGGTCCTAGCTCAGGAGGAAAGGAAATGAAGCCAGGGGGGGCTGATGAACTAACAGAATGGAGGGACCTAGGGAGGTGAGGTCTCATTGAAGCCCAGAGCTGGTGAAAAATTAGAACAGGGTGTAAGAGCTGGCCTCCTTTGCCAATGCCAGCATCTGTATGGGTGTAATTAGTTATGTTGCTGTCCCAGCCCTCCCTTGGGTACATTTTAATGACTAAAAACATTATTATAAATGGCACTAAATGTGCCATTAAAATACTTGTGTTCTACATTCAGCATAATACAGGTTACTCACTCAAATGTTAGAATGAGAAATAAAGGAGAAACATAGGAATTAAGCCAAGAAGAAATCCTGCAGTCACTTTTTGTAAATTGCTTAAAACCATTAAATAAATTAAGCTGTGGTGGGGGATGCATTTCATGGAGTTCCAATTTAGCAATTACAGTTCCTGTAGCAAAATCAATAAAATATGCATCTACAACCATACAGAGAAAACACGTCCAGGGACCTTAAGTTGGGGCCTCAGATAGGGTTCCTAATTAACATGTACTGGGTCAAGCACTAGGCAGTGACTGGTGAAAACCTTTTTTAGTGCTTTTAGGTTTTAGATCGACTGTATTGCGTGTTTCAAAAATTACATGTTACAGAGGGTATCCACTGACAAGACTCAATCTCATCTCATTTTTGTCCACCCTGTGCTTTTTCATATTGTATTTTTATTTTTCTAGCATTTTGTAAGATCCTAGGAACAGATGCAGATATGAACATTCCTAGTCAGGTAGCTGTTTTTGCACAGCAGTTTATTATTAATAAGCACCGTCAATACTACAAGCACTGTGATTTTGTTTCCCACTTAACAGTAAATTTCAAATATCTGTGCAACTGGTTGTATTAGATTTTTTTTTAACTGTATAGTGTTTCATGTTGTCTTAATTTATTTAACTCATCATGCCTGGACAGTTTGCAAACTCTCCACATTTTTCATGAAATAGGTTACTTTCTGTACAAGTTTATCTATAGAGTCAGCCTCAGATACATCAATGGGGAGTTAGGGGTAGATGCATTTACAATTGAGAAGCATTGATAAATTCTACCAGTTTCGCTGGGCCCCACTCCTGTGAGTATGTGCTTGGGAGACCATTTCAATGTGAGCTTTATCCACTAACCACACACTCTGACATTATAATCGTGCAGATTTTGAAAATGTGCTAGGCTGCTGTGAAAATAATAATCATCAGGCATAGGCTAGGGGCTTATTCCATTTGTGAAGTTCCATAAAGGAACAGTATGATAGTGTAAGTCACCAGCTCTAGTCACTTGTCAAATTGTTTTGAATTTAAAGGCTTCCACCATTCACCTCTTTGCCAATCACCTGCTGCATGCTTGCCAGATAAAGGATGTATTATTGTTTCCTTATTTGTGCATGATCTTCAAAATTTGCTTGCATGTGCTGCTTAAAAGAACTGTAAAGAGCTTAGTCCCCTTATACATTTTAGGTGGAAATGAAATGATGAGTGTCCTCTGTGCAGTGCATGCTTACCTTTAAATAAAATATTGGAAATATTGAGCTTTAGCTAAATTATTACATCACCGTTTAAAATGAACCAAATAGAGTCTATATACTACTTGTCTATCAACTATCACCTATTTAAAAGTCTACAAACAAGCTCTTCTTTAACAAGTGGGACATTTAACATGCATTTATTTTTCTTTTGAAGTCACTTTTCCATTGCTTTTTTTCCTGAGGAATTTTATCTTCATGTAATACATTGAAGATGTGATGTTTTCATTTATTGTCATATCATAATTCTCTAGCTTCAAGTTATAAATGCTAAAACATTATTGAGTCACTTTCATGACTATAGCATGTGATTGGTCAAAATAATATGCATGTATACACCTTAATAAATAATTTTAAAACAGGAACTTCTATTGAAATGCACTTCTATTTAAACCTGAGACAGCATTTATTTGATTCATTCAATTACGTTGTAGTTCAGTGGAGCTGTGAATGTCTCAAGATTGCTAGAGTAAGAGAGAACCACATTATCTCTGTTCACAGATGGGAAAAAAAGGTTCAGTTAGTAAAACAGAAGAGGAAGAAGTTTTATTCTTGTAACATTTCTCAATTGTCTGAAATCTTGATATCCGTCTCAACTTGAAATCAAGAATGATTCTAAGTGATCCATTAAGTGACAGTTCAATTAAGTCGTCCTTGAAAGTGGTTGGGAAGTCCTGGACAGCGGTGACAGACAGGGTTTTCAATTGTCTGAGGGCCTGGAAGTCTTTATGTCTTTGGACTTCGCTGAGAAAAATGTATTATTTATTTATTTGCTATCACAAGGGAGAATCAAAAAGTAGGTGAGAAAATAGTTATTTTTCAATACACTTTTAGCAGCTGTGGGCCAACCGGCTTTAAGAAAGAATCCAGAAGAAAAGACTCTCCTCTCTCCTCCTCTCAATGAAATAAGAACAAGAAGCAGAAGATCTGGAGGTCAACACCTCATGTCTCCCTTGCCTTACGTTCCCTGGAAACTTCCTCTTTATTTCTGGAGGTTCATATGTTAAAATAATTAGGAGTATTATCTGCTTTCTTGTGGGAGCATCTTGTTCAAAACCAGGGGGACCCAGATAGTGATGGAACTGGGGCTGAGGCACAGCCTCCAGTGAGGAAGTACCACAAACCACACAGAATGCAGCAACCACACAAAAGGCCCATTCCGAGGGCACTGCAGGGAGTGTCCTGGATAGCAGTGGTCTAGTATAGTGCATCAGAGGTGGATTAACTTCATTAAGGATGACTAAAAATATCCAATCATCAGAGGGTACATTTTTCACTGTCCTCTTAGTACACTATATGACAGCTGATTTTGTTTGTTTGTTTCTTTGTTTTCAAGACAAGGTTTCTCTTTGTACCTTTAGAGCCTGTCCTGGAACTTACTCTGTAGACCAGGCTGGACTCAGACTCACAGAGATCCTCCTGCCTCTTTCTCCTGAGTATTGGGATCAAAGCTGTGTATCACCACTGCCTGGTGACAGCTGATTATTTATAGACCTACTGTATATCTGAGGCAGTCACAGAAAACAAGGTGTCTTTGTGAAAAGCACAAGGTTCAGGGGCAGAAGGGACAGGACGGTCTTGAACTTCAATTTCCTCAGCCATGAATTAGTCCTCAGGGTGTTCTAAATGCCTCCTTCCTTTTGTGTCTGCTAGTAAGTGTACCTAGTCTAGTCAATTAATGTAAGGCAAAGTAACATAAGCAATCCACGAGTATAGTGTTAGGCCATTCTATAGGTAATCAACCAAACATGTGAAATCAGCTACAAAGAAACAGAGAGAGCAGCTGTGTAGACATACACGGGTAATAGTGTTGCACAATAACAGATTCCCATTAATCCTATTTATTTAGCAGGTGGGAATCAGGCCACAGGGATTCTAGCTATGGCTCAAGGTTACTGGCCAGTAAGAGACCATCATGATGCTTGACTCCTTGAAGCCTCTTCAAATGTGCGTGGATTCTGTCATGTTCTGCAGACTATAGGACTCCCCCATCTTTCCAGCTGTGAGAGTGGGTTGAAAAGCACATTCAGCACTAACTTTAACTCACAGCTGAATGTTTTGGTCCCTGGCCTATGAATGTCTAGCCATCTCAGTGGCCTAGGGAGAGCATCCTCCTATGCGTGAAGGGCATTCCAAGGTCAACAAAGCACTTCAGGCTCCATAAAGAAAGTAGCTATATAAACGGGGGTTCTTGTTAAGATAATAAAGCTCAAAAGGCCACTTTTACAAGGAGAGGTCAGCTGGAAGGTTACCAGAAGAAGCCACATGCCCAACTGTGTTGTTTAACCTCCGTTTTTCATAAAATACACACATACCATAGAGATGTATTTTTTTAAATTATTTTGATTCTAGAAGATGAGTCTACCACTGTTTAAAGAAATCCAGTCAGTGCCTAATCAGTGCAAAGTGTCCTGTATTTTGCAGGTGCTGAGGCTGGTAGGAATAGATAGCTAGAAGGCGTATTAAATGTATTGCCACCGTTAGCCAAACTGTACAAAGTCTTTGGAGTGTGATACGGTTCCAAGTGTCTGCAATTGTGCATTAATAGTGGAACGTGCCCTGGTGCATTTCCTTGTTTTGAATAAATTGTGGTATTAAATTCACAGTCTTCCCTTCATCAGAAAGGGAAAATGATTTGACCCTCACATTCCTTGGAGCTGAACTCAAACTTTGGAGGTTCACTTCAAAGCTCTGTAAATAAAATGAGTAACACTCTGGACCCTTGTGAGGTGGGAGGAAAATTCTCTTTCTGAAGAACACCCAAGTCTTTAAAGAGAAATGGTGGATTTAAATAGCTCACTGTTTTTCTAGCTCCAGGCTCCATGCTGAGGATATTATTTTCTCTGCAGAGCTTGTGAGGCTCTGGCTCCGTTCTCAGAGGCTGGCTGGCGTTGGGGCACTGGGACTCAGGGCGGCTTGCAGAAGCAAGTTTATTTGTAGTGTGGCTGGGGGCGGGTGGAAGATTCCTTTATGATATGGGAGGCTCCCGAGTTTGGAATATCAATGGCACTTCAAAGCGTTAGAGCTGCGAATTAGCAGTCAGGCTTCTTCTCAGGCCCCAGAATAGGATAAAATAACACCCAGAGATGTGTTTCAAGATAGGAAAAGGGGGGGAATATTTTCTTCCATGCGACTTTTAAAACTTTGTGCTGAAGGTCAGCAGCCCAGGGTTCGTAGATAGCCTGGCATCTCTTTGGGCACAAGAGGCTGCCATGAATTTTTTATTTATTTATTTATTTTTTTTGTGAAAAATCGTTCAGAGTTCCCAGCCTGAAATCATAAATAGAGTGCTGGACCTGTCTGTCCCCAGACTATAATTCTCTCTAGGTCCGTGAGTGGGGACCAGTACTGACCCTTGGAGAAAGGGTAACTAAAAATGTGTGCAGCCTAATTTGTTTATTTCCTAAGGTCAGCATCCTATTATTGATTTCAAGTTTTCTGAGTATTCACTTCCACCAAGGCTCCTCCCAGATGTCTTCCTTCGCCGTGAATGTGAAGATCGTGGTAACAGAGAATGAAAGCTCCATCTTCAATTCCCCAATCGGAGTCAGCCCTGCAGCAGTAAACCAGACCAACCGCAGTGGTGAACCCCTGCCACATGATGACGTTTGAGTAGTTCTAGGGAGACAGTCAATTCAACAACAGACTGAGGGCTTACAACTCTGGGAATCACGACCCTGTGCCTGTATTTGTATTTCATTTGTATTTAAAAGAAAATGAAAAATATGCTCAGCAGGGAGGCTCTGGACCACATGAGTACTCATATTGACCTGCACCTGGCTGGTGGTCATGGCTGTGAATGCTCACCCAGCCCTGGAGCTTTTTCCACTGACTTCTGTTTTTCTAACTTAGTTTTAACTGCCCCCCCTCCTCCCACCATTAGGTACTTTCAAAGGCAAGACTGGGATATGCTGTAAACTTGGGCTTATTATGAACAACTGAGACTCACCACTTGGCCTACTTGGTTTCTCATTTTCTCATTCTGTTGGCTAAAGTTGAATGGTAGTGCCCCTTACAGACTACCCGACCTCCTTTAAATACTGCGGCCTGTATTTTATTTGTGTGTGTTATTTGCAGCCTCTTACTCAGAATCTAGCCTCCAGGCCACCTCTCAGTGGGTTTTACAGAACTACTGTTTCTCGGTGACTCTCAGCTGAGATTCTACAGGTGTTAAACTTGATGTCCTTGTCATGTTACGTTTTTATCTCATGACTTATACTGTGACGTTGGTTACTTATGGCTGTCCGTAGTACGCTGGAATAATAAAGTCATATCGGATCTTTTGTTCATTAACGTATCCTAAGTATTAGTATTGTGCCTGGCATCAAGTAGATACTTGGCAAATTTTTGCACTAATTAGTTAATATGAAACAAACTTCATTCAAATTTTAAAGGATCATTAAAATGTTTTGTAGGTCATTACTTTTCACTTAGAATCAACAATCATGAATATTTTTGCCATGTTGCCTTACTTTCTGCATACAAACATGTTCTTTTACTGAAATATTAGAGATTGCAAATATGATGATTCTTTCTTCCTAAAGACTTTGGAAAGAAAATAAGGATGCCATTATCCTGCCTGATGCTATACCACTGTCACACCTCAGAAAATAGTAATTTCACAAAGTCATTTAATATCCAGCTCATATTAAAATTTCACCAAACTTTTAATGGGAATAAAATTTGTAAGGCACATAAGACAAAGATAATTATTTAAAAGTGTACTAGTCAAGGGCATTTAGACCCATCACAATGGTGAGTAATCAATAATTACTTCCTTTTGCCTCTGAATGATTCCATCATACCCCACTGTTCTATCCTCTTAGTCCCCAGCATATTGCTTACTTTCTATCTCGACAGATTTACTTATTATGTATATTTTACACACAATGAAATTTCAAAATATCTTTTCAAATTATCTTATAGCTATTTTTTGTACAAAGAATTTAAAAAAAATACAGTGATTATTTTAAAGCAAGATTACATTTCATTAAAGCCTTCCAGGGCACCTGATGTGTCCTGCTTGGTTTCTGCCAAGAAAATATCCATGTTTGTTTAGACATTGCAATTGGTGCTTAAAAAAAAAAAAAAAGAGCAAAGATTTTGCTTTCAGTGTTTTATGAGAGTTATGGATTTATAGAATGCTGAACTTAGGTCATAACTGGTTTCTGTAGTCACCATACAGATGCCATCTAGCTGGAGGAGGAGCAGAGACCCTGGTTATCTGTAATTTTGGGGCACAGTCATTGTCAGACTGGACCAGATGGATGTGGATGACAGTGATTGGCTTGCTGAGCAGAGGACACTGTGCTTCCTGACTGTTCTGCCCAAGTAGTCCGAATTTCTTACTCTCTTGCCTTCAGTTGCCAGATATTACTTTGTAATACACTTTGCTCTATCAAAGAAAGCATGTTTGAGATATGCTGTAATAACCCCTTCTCATTTTAAACTGCCTTCTTTACCCACTTTCTGGCGCTTTCCCATACTGAGTTTCTGGGCTCAGTAATAATTCAAGGGACTCTTTTTGGCTGATCACCTGGTCAGGACTCAACCTGGATTGATTTTTGTTGTTGTTTTTGAGTGTGTGCTTTCAAGAGTGCCAAGGGTCTGCAGACTTGGAGCAAGTCCTGGGGCTTCCTGCTTAAAATTCTGCTGTTCAACTGCACAGTTGGAAATGTGCCAGTGTTCTGTCTAGGTGTACTGAGGATGGCAGGGGGGGCAAATATCATCATCACTTCCCATTTTGGGTTCTGTTCTTTGCTCCTTATGTCCATAAGATGTTTCTATTTGGTTACAGAGTTAACCTGTTTCTCACTGAGGCTCAATAGTGGTCTAGGATTCTGTTCAACACAGGTTTCATGGAATCACATACACTTTTAATTGGACTTTTTTTTTTTTTTCTATGTCTGGAATGACCTTCCAATTCTCTGTCTGAATGAAGAAAACCATGAGTGGTCCCTCAACTGGAGGCCAAGAGTGTTTACATTTATTGGTTGGGTTCCTATCTCCACCAAGACTTTAAAATGCTAAGCCTACAGTTTCCTGGGTAATGACTCCAAATTTATGGCAAAAAATAATTACGTGAAAGGTAGTGTGATACATAACTAATATTCAAAAGTTGACTTGGGTGAATTTACATGCCAAAATGCCTTCCTTCCCTGGTGATCTGAGAACAAAAGGAGGTGTGACATAATTTTTCTAAAATGAATTTATGATGGGATCTTACTTTTTTTTTGAGTTTTCACTAAATGGCAGGGTGGTGTTATACATCCAGATTAGCATGGGGACCAGTGGAGGGGTGGGCAGAAAGGCTGTAATGCAAAGTGAATGGGAGTTTGTATAAATCTCTTACGGCACAGTCAACTGAGGTCATATTATTCTCCTTCTTGGAACTTATGCCCCAGGCACTAAAGTTTATAGTAACCTTTTCCTTGATAACCGGTGTTTTCACGGGAGCACGGGCAAGAGTCTGTGACCCGAGGTGAAATAAAAATGAAGTTTAGTCTTCCCAAGAGCCCTTGCACTGTTGCTAAGCTGCCTTTGCTTTTAGCTGCTCTGTATTTGATGAGTATTTCATGAGAGAGAAACACAAATTTTAATCTGATGAATCTACCGGGTTTAAAATAGTCTCCTGTCTCATTGACTGCTCATTTGTATTATTTTTTCATGTTTTATTTATTTTTATCAGTCACTTTGAATCTGTTTTGGGATGAACTTGGGCACAAATAATCAATAGTAGTGGTAGAAATAACAGCCTTAGTTTATCAAATAATTGGAGATCTATTTTGTTTTGGATGCTGTTTTACGTATTTAGTGCTATTTTATTTTTAATATTTCTCAGGAAGTTCATGATTCTGGTAAGAATCCAACTGGGGATATGAACCCAGGTCCTACTGCCCTTGAGACCTGGGTCCTCCCCTGTTGCATTGATGCTGCTGTAAATAAGTAACCATGGGCTTTTGCCACTGCTTTCCTAGGAGGACTGGCTGGATCAGGGGAAGCTGTTCACTTCTGTACTGAATCTTCCACTGATAGACAATTCCTGTTGATTTCAAAGGGGTTACTGAGTTAAGAGAGACTTTTGTTTAAAACATTATACTGTATTACTTCTGGGTGTTATGTTTAGAATAAATACAGGAAAATACTTTTAAAATAATTCTGACTCAACATTTGCCTAAAAAGTACAAATAAGTTTGTTTCACATACATATACATAAATATTCTCTCTGTCTATCTATCTATCTATCTATCTATCTATCTATCTATCTATCTATCTATCTATTTATCATCACCTAACTTTTGATACTAACGATGTCTCTACATCTTTATACCACCTATTAATCACATATTTTATAAGGCCAGCAGATGTTGGGACATGCAGCACCTGCTAAGACAAGTTGATTCTTTATGGCTGTAATCTAGTCTCATTACTGTGGGATTCTGTCTCCCCTCTTCTGCTTCCCACTGGGGCCAGCAGAATCTGTCCTCCTGGTTCATTAGTGTTGCCAGAGTCTGTGGTGGGTCTCAGAGCTTCCATTCAGCTCTGTTTGGTCTGCTTTGATACTGCAGCCTGGCAACTGTGAATTGCAGTGTGAAAAACACCAGGGATTTTGCCTCTGTGCAGAAAATCATCCGAAAGCCCCACAGCAGGAGAAAAGCCCAGCTTCACTTGTGCTAAAACCTTACATACCTAAGAAACAAGGTTTAAATAGTTTAGACACATAAGCTTTACTTCTGTTTGCCCCCTCTAAGGAATATACCTGCGTTTGGAGAAGCCTCCTCACCCTTTCTCTCATTGTGGAAGCTACTGAGTCAGGCCACCAACTCAGTTCCTATCAGCAGCCACAATGGTGAAGCCATCAGGGCCGCAGCCACCTATGAAAATGTGGGAATCTCAGCCACATCTGAACCCCTGAGTGACTTTCCCTACGCTGGCTGACCTCTATGATGGTCCTGATTTCCCACGTCACTTAGCTGAACATTCTAAAAAATTCATCTCAAGTCTTCACTGCCCCTTTCTACTTCAAAAGGGACCTTTCATAAAATGAAAAAAAGTTTTCAATGATAGGCATAGGATTAAAGTGGATAAAAAGGTGATCCCAAGAATGACTTGCACATTTTTAAGGCTGTACATTAATCATAACATAAATCCTATGATATGCCTTTAAAATGATTACTAGAGAATGTTATTTCATAATTATATGTGTCATAAAGTATTTTCTGCAGGATATTAATTACACTCTTGCTTTTCTCCTTTCTATACTTAATGCTATTTGTGATTGGTATGAACATAGCGAATGATAAAGGGCAGATAATAAACACTTGTAAGAAGGGGGTGCAGTTGGTAGATAACCCTCTTTTGTCCTCACTTCTTTAGAGTTTATGATGTCATCAGGAGAGACTCCTATCTGAAGTCCAGGGAAATACTATCCAAGCGTTGCAACCTTCCAGCAAGAATACTCCAGCCTGTGAAATAGCAGGAGCAAAGAGAATTTTAAACAGAGAGATCTTATCTTTATTCTGTTGTGACCTTCTCATACATGCAAATGAGGTATTATTGCAACTGCAGTCACCATTTTTTATGGCTCCCTTTGGTTTCAATGGCTTCTAACAAAATACCCTTTACTTGGGTTGTGTTTGTTTTTAAATAGTGGGGCTACTTTTTTACTCTGTTGACTCTGTCTTTTAAGCCTAAACGTCAACCATATTTCTTCAGCATATACAACTTGCTGCATCTTTTGTGAAGTGCTTAGAAAAATACAGAATGGCAGAGAAGAGTCATATTATAAAAGTGTGAATGTTTCTGGAAGAGTTGGAGAAAAACGTAAGTTAATACTTGTGTTGTCCAGGGGTACAAAGATTGCTTCTGGGCTGACCTGCTACTTGGCTACATATAGACCTATAGTTCTCAACCTGTGGGTCAGGGACCCTTTGGCAAACCTCTAGCTCCAAAAATATTACATTATCATCCATAACAGTAGCAAAATTATACTAGTTTTATGGTTGAGGGTCACTACAACATGACAGACTGTATTAAAGGGTCCTAGCATTAGAAAGGTTGAGAACAGCTGATAGACAGACTACCTTCAGAAAGCTCTAAAGTCTGGATAGCCTTGCTGGGGATATGCAGGCATGCTGAAAGTAATGTGTAACATTTTCAGGTGCCCAATCCCTTTTCTAAATTTATATTTTCAGCAGGGAAAACCAAATGAAATTGTTTATTTTTTTCTATGCCAAGAGTAAATAAGTTAATTTTGACATCTTTAGCAATAAAGTCTTACTGTCAAGTTCTAGAAGGTAACCAAGAACAATGACAGACTCCTATAATCCTTTGGAGTCTGTGGACCCTTCCTAGTCAGTAACTGCAAATACTGTAATCCATTCCTAGCACTGGGGTTTGTTGTTGTGGTTGTTATCCTATGGTGTCTGGTAGGGACATTGATGCCCCATTATAGGTTAATGCCATTTAAGCACCACACACACACACACACACACACACACACACACACACACACACACACACACACGCACACATGCACACACGCACACATACGCATACACACAGACACAGGCACACATACATGTACACATACACATACGTATACACACAGACACACACATACACACATTCATATATATATATATATGCTTAAACATACACATACTCACAATATATACACATATATGTGGTATGTTTATATTATAAAATACATCTGTAGTAGCAGCTTTTCATATGACTCTTTTAGAAGGCCTATAGCTTGAATTATTCCCTACTTTATCCTGCATGTCCAAGATCCCACATAGTTGAGTCATAAAACATAGAGAAACCAAACTGGATTTGACTTGGGTATTTCATCCCTACTAATTTTCATAGTCCTTGAAAGTGCTGTGGATGCTACTGGAGGAGAAAAGCAGCTCCAGTGTTATCCAGCTGTGAGCCCTGTGTGCTACAATGATGGAAAGGTATGCCTGCTAGTGCAAAGTGGCATGAAAGTCACGGGCAAAAACAACCACTTTCTGCTTGGATATACGAATCACACACCAAGATGGTCAAGCTCATGCCAGGTGAAATCCCAGTGTGAAGCAGAGGTGAGGGTAAGGAGGTAGGCAAGAAATCCTGCCCCCCTGCAGAGAAACTCTTGATAATTGATAGCTTCCAAGAGAAGGATAGTTAGTTTTCTTTAAGGGTCTGGCTCCTGGTGGGAGAAACAAACTCCAGGGGATGCCTACACAAGATTATACAGCCAGCACTAATTGGACAGGATCAATTAAAAACTAATGATAAGACAAAGTTGAGTGGTTATGGAATAGAGGGTATATCTGGGAGGGGTTAGGGGATGGGGCAAAATGAGCAAAGGACAGTGTGTGATTATGAAATTCTCCAAGAGTTAATAAACCCCTAATTGCAGTAGAAAAAATACATTACTAGTCCCTGTTTTGGGGTTTCCAGTATCATGCATGATTATTAGTTTGTATTTTACACCATTATTTAAATTTTTTATAACAATCACGTTATTGACTTTGTAAAATAAGTGAAAAAATAAATGATATAAAAAAAGACTCAAAGATCTAGTTATCTAGTAGCAAATCATTTACACTCCTTGAAACTGAGACTGACAAAGGAATCAGTAGAGTAGAGTCAAGTTTAGTTCTGGGGAGTCTGTTATTAAGATCTTTAGTGGTAGTAACATCTTCCGTTAAATTTTTTGTCATTTTGGCTAACAAGTATTGATGGAGAAGGAAAAGAGTATTATTCATTTTTAAGCGTTTGGCATATTTCCAAAACAGTGAGTCAATTTAATGTAATTACTTTTTCATAATTACAGTCTCAGAAGTGCTTCAACTTCAGTTTTGACTAATCTTTAGTCCGTTCCTTCCGTTTCCTGCCTGCGAATGTGGGGACGAGAGGACAGTAAATAAACATTTAGGCACACTGGTTACTTACTATTTAAAGAGAACCCCAGGGCTTAGTTATTTGAAGTGAATCTTTTCTGGTTGTAGAATAATGGCCATTGATGTCTATTTACTTGCTTTGTTGATATCATGGTTGCTTGCATGAGGTCCACTGCATTCTGGGGTAATCAGTGTCCTATGAAAGGCTCTTGGCTACAAGCCACAGTGACCTCGTGGGGAGATCCAAGGACAGTAGCAACAATGAGCCTTAAAACAGAACTGTGCTATGACGTTTTCAACTACTGTGGATAGCTTTGAAAAAAATTATTGTTAGATTCTTATATTGAGGTGCGAGTGTATTTTTCTTTTTCTTTCTAAATTGCCTAAGTCACCTGTTAGCTTTTATTTCAGTGGTTACTATAATTCCAATGGACCATGTAATGTGTGAAATGTTTACTTTTCTGCCAGTTTTGAACTATTCAGAAAATTGTCTTAATATAAAGTAGTATTAGCATAAAAGTATTGTTTTTAGCAAGTATTAAAAAATTGTGTGTTTTACATCTGAACCTGTGTTATATGAATTGACTATTTTATTCTAGAAGTTGAATATATGCCCAACTTTTTAAATTTCAGGTGATCATTTTAATTTCCATCCTCCACGTCTGTGGACTATTGGTTGGTCTGGACTGAGTCTTCAGATAGCATCATATGTCATGCTAAGCCAGCAGAGCATGCTCATGATTCCAGGGAAGCATATAGGTATGACTTCTACAAACCTCCAAGGACTTTTAAGTCTGAATTAGGGTCAGGGCTGTAGGCAATGATGCAGTCTTTTGACTGAGCAAGAACTTTGTTTCTATGTAGTTCCAGTGATCAGAAAATGCCCTAATTCTGACTGCTCAACGAAATGAGACTTTGTTAAGAAAAAAGATAAGTAGAGATTTATGTAAAGACATGTTTGTAGGCTCGATACCTTCCAGAAAGCCTGGGTCATACCTTAGCAGTGGGGTTTCCATGGGATGTAGCTTATAATGATTGCCATTGCTCTGATAGAAACCCATTATGATCAGATAAACCTGGACTTGTGTTGAAGTGGTTATTGGCAGTTATTGAAATGGTTAATGATGAATGTTTTGAAGATGGCTATATGACCTAAAGCAATCTACAGTATTTATGCAATTTCCACAAAATTCCTATAGTATTCTTCATATATTCAGAACAAATACTAAAATCCGTATGGAAATTCTTGAGAGCAAAGATAGCCAATGCAATTCTAAATAGGAGAATACAGCTAGAAGTATTACTGTTCCTCACCTGAAACTATACTACAGAATTGTAGTGACAAAGTTGATATGTGCTGGAATAAAATCATACCAATGGAACACTGTGGATCCAGAGGTAAACCCATACAAGTGTGACCAATTAACTTCTGACAGCAATATCAACAACATATACTAGACAAAAGGAGAGCCTTGTCAATCTTGGTGCTAGTAATCTGCAGAAAAATGAAATTAGTACTGTATCTTTTTTCCTATAAAACCAGCTATATCAAGCGTCTTAATCTAAAACCAGAGACACTGAAATTGCTAAAGAAATACACATCAGGATATAGGTCTAGGGAAGACATTTTTAAATAAAATTTCAGTGGCATAGGAAATGGTCCCAAGAATCGACAAATTCAGTTGTGTAAAATTAAATTACTCAACAGAGTAAGCAGTGTACAGAATGCAAACTTATTTACCAACTATACTTCAGAAGGGGTTATTAGCTTTATCATTTATTTCTGTCACACCTATCTTTATCTGTCTATCTGTCTATCTATCTTATATCTATTACCTATCTAATCTTTCTATTATCTATCTGTCTGTCTATACATCTTTCTATAAATTATTATCCATATCTGTCTTTCTATCATCTGTTTGTCTGTCTTTCTATCTGTCATCGATTTATCTATTTGTCTGTTATTTTCTATATATCTGAATATTTTCAAAATTAAGCACACAAAACAAACCTGTTAATCAACATGTGGGCCAATGAATCAAGCAAAGAATATCAAAAGAACATTTATAAGTAGTCAATTAACATTTTAAAACATATTCAATATTCCTAGACATTAGGAAAATGCAAATTAGAACTAATTTGAGATTCCAACTCTCCCAACAACCACCAATAAGACAATAAATGAAAAGTGTTGGTGAGGATTTTTTTGGGGGGAATAATGCTTATTCACTGTTGGTGGAGGTGTAAAATGGTACAGAATATAGAAATTAGTGCAATCATTTCTCAAAAAATCTAAAAATAGAATTTACATATGACTCAGCCATTCCATCCAAGCCATGTGTCCACTGCAGAGACATGTGCATATTCACATCCATCTCTGCCTTTTCACAATATCTAGGAAATGAAATTAGCTAGAGGTCCACCAACAGGTGAGTGACTAAAACGGGGCACATGTCACAATGAAATTTTATGCAGCAATAAAGAAGAATGAAATAAAATTTGCAAAAACAACAACAAAAAACCCCCAGGTGAATCAGAAGACACTGCACAAGCGAGCAATTGAGGCTCAAAAAAATAAAAATGTGTTTTCTTTTATACACTGATCTAACTTCTAAGTGTTAAATGTGTGTGTCCTTTTGGGTAAATGTGGGTAGAGTCAAAGGAAACAAAGAATCCATGGGAGGAAGAGGAGAAGACACTTTGAGGGACATAGCAGGAAAGTAACTCATTAGATCCTGAAGTAGAAGAACTAAACTTGTTACAAGATGTTGGTGGTGGTGGTGTGTGTGTGTGTGTGTGTGTGTGTGTTTTCTGTAGCATATAGTAAGTGTGCAAACAAACCGAAACACTTTTTTATGTTAATATAAATTTCAGATGGATGATGCTTTAAATTTTTTAAATATTTGGTTCCAGAAGAAGGTGTGACCAGATTGAAAGCTGGAGTTCTGAATAGATGGCTTCCTACTGGAAAAAGGTCAACCACTCAGCTTGTTTTTTATATGCTGTAACTTAACACACTTAATCATGACTGGGAAATGTGTGACCAAGTTTTCATGACCTTGTTTAAACCACGACAGTCCTGGCACATCCTCTGATTGAGAGTGGCACCTAAGTCATTCTGAGGAGAGACTGGAATGTTTCAGACTGTGGGCAGGAAAACGTGCATTATCTTTCCTCTGAAGCCAGGTGAGATGGGATTCTGAGATCCAGATGTCTTGAAGGTATGCCAGTGGCTCCTTGTATTTGAAGACTCCTAGGAACACAGGAGCACTCACCTGGTCAGTAGGAAGGCACTCCGTACGTACCCATCCTAACCATAAGAGTTCATTACACTCCTGTGCAGCGTTGCAGCCTAATTTTAGCTGACTCCAGGGACCTACAGGGAAAACTTTTTTTCCTATTGCTACAGTGGAGAAGGAAACATGTCTTCTCCACCTATCAAGGCTTCTTTACCTCTCTCCCCAGATGTTGAAGATGATGTAGTTTCATGGAAGTAGGGCCCCACTGTCCACAGAGACCCATGCTCAGCAGCTAGTTCATAGTGTAGGCACAAGTATGGTAACACATGGCTCACAGGGCCATGGAATGGTAGGTAACCTTGGGCATCCTACCGAGCACAGGTGAGGAAATTTTAATATCTTTCACATGGTCTCAAGACAAGGATCTTTTGTCGTCAAATAAAGAGTGATCTCTTAGAATTAGAGGATTTTGAAAGGACGATTCTATAAATTCCAATCATGTTGTGAATTGGTCAATAGCATGAAGACTTGGTTTTAGGGATACAATGTGACATCAATAAAGACTGAATTGTGCATAACACCCGACTTTATCTTTCCTCCCTAATGTAAGAAAAGAGCTAAGCCACATTGTCTTAATACTCCCTTTTATTCCTTCAGTTTCCTGCAGTTTCAGTGAACACACTGTTTAAGACTTAGGGGGAAGGAGTGTACCCTGGCAAACAAAAATTAGTTGGGGAAACGTGCTGGGGAAACACAGGCTGCTAATATTTTCGTGAGTACCGTGATAAAGCTAGGCTTTCTACTGCCTCTTCTTTTGCTTAACAGCTGGGCTAAAGTGGGGGGTTTCCGGGCTGGGAGTGGCTGTGAGCAGGGTCACCTGTGCCTGGGAAGTAAAGGCTCCGGGGTCTCCTTAGCACTTGGGGTCCCCCCCCTTCTTCCTCTAGCTTGGCTTCCTTTGTAGGCCAAGAAGCCACCCAGAAGCTGTAACTACCAGCAGATTCCCACATGACAAATTCGTCCTTTGTGTGGATACAATTGACTTGTCACCTCATTTTTACAGCTAATTAGCTCTTTAGTAAGCGGTGGCTGGTGTCAGAGGTCATTTGATACCTGATTCTGGTAAATTGACCGTAAATATGACTGTCATCTGTATTTGCTGTTCAGAACACTGCCCAGTGACCACATTCCAACTCTTTTCACAGGAGCCCCTGCCCACTTTTGTTGGTAAGATAGTTTCCGAGTAATGCTCCTGGACTTATTATACCCTGAAATTATGGGGTTGCCGCTACATTGGCCTTTTGGTCATACCACCCATGGGGGCACATCAGCTTCCAACGGTTTCCCAGAGTTTCTTTTGTTTCTGCCCTTAAATTAGAAAGACACTAAAGGAAACCTTGTCCTGATTCTATTTTTACTTTAGAAACACGCTGATGCTTTCTAACAATGACCGGTAACATCGAGAGCCACCGGTAACTACTGAGTGGTTTTCACTCTGCCAGACTCTACCCTAAGAGGGTCGTAAGTGTCGAGTCCTTTAATTCTAACAAGCGGATGTGGAGATGCTTTTAGTCCTTAAATAGTGGAGAAGGAAACAGAGAGATTAAACTTTTTATCCCAATATTGTAACATATAAGTAGATCTAAACTTTACTCAGGTTAGGCTGACCTTTGATGTGGACCTTGTAGTCTCTCCGCTGGCCAACCTGGCTATTCATGTATTTGCAGTGTTAAGATGTTAAGTATTAAAATATGGGGTAAAGTGTGCCTGGGTTGTCATTTTCTGTGGGACATTAGAAGTCAGGGATATCTAGGAAATGCGGAATGGCAACTGCAGAAGCAGGTAGAGATTGACTCGTGCAGAGGCAGAGCATCTGGGAGGAGAATGACAATCGGGAAATAGAAGGAAAGACGATCTGAGCAGGGCTCCTCCTCGGTGGCTCTCCTGGGAAGCCCAGGGGTGGCACGCTCAGTTGCGCACATGTATCTTGGCAGCACCAGGTATGCAGTTATTACCTCTGATTCACGCTGTTTTCGCTTCCCCATTCCTGCATGACTGAAACTCACTTCTTTCTAAACCTTAAGTGGATTTTCAGAGACTTTACTAGACGTCTCCTCTTCCCTCCACACCTATATTTCCTCTTATTCCTGAGGGAGAGTGTAATGAGGAAGCCTTCTTGGAAGGCATATTAAAAGGATTAGGTCATCGATCACTAATGAGATGTCTAGGATTTAGAAACAAGTAGTCGGGATCTCAGATCTTAGTCTAGCCCAGTTTGTGCATAGATGAGGGAAAAAAAATCAAAGAATACAGACACTGCAATTTCCTTTATGATGGATTGAGCAGATATAGTAAGAGCATTGATAGTAATAAAGATATAAAATGAGCAAGAGTTTGCTTTTGCATTATAGCAGGCCAGAACCGGAAGTACCTGACTGCTGTGTGGACCGAGATTGCAGTCTTAACATATGAGAGATTCGGTATGCAAATGTGGGGCTAGAGCATAATCAATCAGCATCCCCTAAGTGTATTGAATCGCCTAGGTAATATAGTCAGCACTGTGTGTCATGCCAAATGATGACACAGTCTTTGACCTTATCTAGGGAGGCAAAGTAGGTGCAGAGGCGATGGGGGAGGACCAACCACTTCATCATGAAGTTACAGTGGAAGGAGAGGGAAGAAGAGGCAAGATTTTACAGGCCAGCTTTAATTAAGCAAAAGACGGTTTGTTGGAGACTCAAGAGATTGGCACTCTTCTCCTGGATTGAGTGTGTGTGAATGTGTGTGTGTGATTGTGTGGTGTGTGTGCATGTATGTGATTGTGGTGTGTGGGTGATTGTGTGGTATGTGTGTGTATGTATGTGATTGTGGTGTATGTGTGTGTGTGACATATGTGATCATGTGGTGTGTGTGTATATATGTGTGTGTAATTGTGTGGTGTGTATATACAGGTATGTGTTTGTGATGTGTATGTGTGTGAGACATATGTGATCATGTGGTGTGTGTGTGTGTGTAATTGTGTGGTGTGTGTGACATATGTGTTCATGTGGTATGTGTGTGTGACATGTGATCATGTGGTATGTGTGTGTGTGTAATTGTGTGGTGTGTATATGTAGGTAGGTGTTTGTGGTGTGTGTGCGTTATGTGGCTTGTGTACGTGCGGTGTGTGTGTGTGATTGTGTGGTATGTGTGTATGTATGTTATTGTGGTGTGTGTGTGTAGTTGGAAGTGTGAGACTCGGGAGGATCTTTAGGAAGATTGAAGAATGATTTGTTTAGAACCACATGGTAGAACTAAAGAGAGGAGGCATGTTCGCATGTGATAACAAGGTCAGTCACTCTAAGTTGGAGCTACAGGATGTCAACCAACTGCACTATTAACACTATTAACAAAACCAAAAATCAAGATGCCATTTCTGATTCTTCTCTCTGCCTTAATAATCACATCCAGGTCCATCAATAATATACACTCAGATCAAGTGACTTCCTCTCTGTCAACACCAACTAAGTCTGGCTGTGGGGACATCTCTCTTAGATGAAAACGTCTTTGAATCTATTTACTTTAGAGTTAATCCCCTGTGAAGGGCCAGAGCCGTCTTTCAAATTATCACTGGATTTTGCTACCAAGTCCTTTCAGGACTCTGGACTGCATTTAGAGCCCAAGCCAATATCTTTCCCCTTGCCTGTGTAGGAAAACAATGGCTTGTCCTGTACCCAGTCATGCTCTCTGGGCCCCATTTCTTATTATCAGATATCCTAGCTCACTCTTGAATTTAGAGTCTCACATTTATTCTGTTATTCCCCCTATCTTTTAAAGTCTATGCTTAAAGGTCACTTCCTGTTGAAAGGTCCTTGAAGCTCCTATGCAATTATACACCACCCTGTCTCAGGGACTCCACGGTACACAGTGTAATTGGAATTTACTCTGCACACATACTAGCTTATTGTTTAAAATGTAAGTCTCAAGAAATAGGGGACTATTTTACATAGTTCATCTTTCTGTTTTCCATCTTTTGGCAGGTACTTAGTAAATGTTTGTTGAGTAAAGGATGATTAAGTAACACACAGCACTAACACAGCAACATAGCAGAATAGTGTTGGGCCCATGGAGCAACTCTCAGACGAAATTCAGACCCCAGTTTGCTACTTCCTCAACAGCCATGTGATCCCGGGAAAGTTACAGACTCATAAGCCTTGAAGGTAACGGTGGGGAACAAGACAGTGTCTATGTCCTTCACTACAAAGTGTGCGTGTGTGTGTGTGTGTGTGTGTGTGTGTGTGTGTGTGTGTGTGTGTGTGTGTGTGTGTGTAATGTAATATATGTACAAATATATATCTGGGACCATAAGTGAGAGAAAATGTGATACCTGTTTTTCTAAGACTGACTTAATTCTCTTAATATGTTTATCTGTGGGAATATTTTCAAAAATAATGAAAAACATTTGGAGATATCAGAGGGATCTACCCACAGTCACTCTAGGAGGATCAGACAGTGGTAACTCACACCTTTAATCCCAGCACAGGGAGTATCCAGGAGTGGTCACCTATACCCTTAATCCAATCTGAGTTTGAGGTCACTTTAGTTTACAGAAGGAGTTCCAGACTGTTTTTTTATTATATTTGAAAATATCCCCACATTTATCTGCAGTTAGAGCCATCTTCCTGCAAATGACTAACTTCATGTTTCCTTATCTCTATAAATACTTCCTTGTGGATGACCACATTCGCTGTTTCACCCCTCCATGGCTGGGCAGCTAGGTTGGTGGCATAATGTAACCATGTGAATAGTTCTTTAAAAACATCGACATGACAGTTTCTCCAAGACATGTTGATTTGGAGTCTTTCGGATAAATATCAAGAAGTAGAATGTCTAGGCCGTATGACAAATGGACTTTCAGTTTTTGAGGGATATGCCAGCTGATCCCTGGTGACAGATGTCCTTTCCATCCTCACCAGCAGGGGTGTGAGGGCTCCCTTTTTCCTCACCCTGTCAGCTTTTTGTATTTTATTATTTTATTTTATGAATGCCATTTGGACTGGGGTGCGATGGAACCTTGGGGGTAGTCCTCATCTTCATCTCTCTGAGTGTAATGACATTTTCTTTAGGTCATCCAAACCTAGACTTAAAGAATAGATTCTGGTGAGAAACAAGAAGCATCCTCCCTCCTCATTCCCATCTCTCTCTCTCTCTCTCTCTCTCTCTTTCTCTCTCTCTCTCTCTCTCTCTCTCTCTCCCCTTCTATTTCTCTCATGTTCCTTTTTATCTTCTTTCCTCTCAGTCTTTCTCATATTCTCTGTGTTCCCTTCACTGTCCCACATCCTTTATATGTGTTTATGTGGCTATAGGCAAGTTGTAATTACGCACCAGTTAAAGCTATTGCTAAACCTCTTTTATTGTTATTATTAATATTTATTCGTGGCCAGAGTCCAGTGAGAGTTGGACATGTAAGCCTGGTAATATCACTGTACCAACAAACTGGTCCACAAGCTCCATTCTCATGTGTGGTGCCTAGAGATGGCAGTCTGTACTCTTATTAGAAAATGAAATCCAAACAAGCGTAGACCAGGTAGGTATTCAGTCATTTAGAACTCCTGGAGATTTTGTTAGGAAAGGAACATCCTAGTAGAATACAGGATGCGACACTTCTGTTGACTTATGAAAGTATGGAATCTAGCCCCTGCAGCCTGTTTAAGGAGTGTCTAAAACTATGCTTTACCAGGGAGCAGCAGATGAGGCAGCAAGGGAGATTTCTTCCACTGAAGACTCTGACGTCACCGTAACAGTGGATGACCCACTGCACTTTAATTCCTCTGTCTGGAACATTTACTAACTGGTAGGTTGTTAGGCTCCTGTCCCACTTCCTGAAGCCCTGGCCAATGGCAATTAGCCACACCCACCCAGTGTTCTGATGTCAAGCTCTGTTTAAGAAGGCTTCCCACCTTGTTCTTCCCTCTTCCCACCTTGCCAGAGGACGCATGTGCCTCCCCCTCCCTTCTCTTCCCCCTCTTTTCTTACCTATCCATCCATCTCTCCCCTCCACTCAGTATAATAAAGCCGGTGTTCCTTTCCTTTGCTCTGTGACATCTCTTTCCCAAGGGGCAAGGTCCCCTATCCCGCATCTGCTGCCAGCCACAGGTGTAGTAGATATCATAATACAGATGGCATTGTTAGAGGTGAACTGAGCCCTGAGACTGACCTTGAAGGTGAGGTCCCTAATGAGGAACAGGGAGAAAGCCTCATTCGATAGTTTGGCACCTACATATCTATTTTGTTTCTGTCCTCTGATTGTGACATTATGACTGAGACCAAACCCTTGAGTGTGAAATTCTTTCTACTGGAGCTGAGTGAGTCATAGAGAAACCACATTCCCTTTCTTGGTGTTAGAACAAACCACAGTGGCTTCTGTTGGTAGAGCTTTGCCTATTGCCTGATCCTGCATGAGTTGAGGCTACCACCAAGGGGACCAATACCAGGCCAGATGCTGGCTGTGGTTGCCCCAGGAGTTGGGTTTCCATTTGGATTTTCAGCTGTGCTGTCTTGTAACTAATTGGTGTGTGTTTCCGTGGTTAATTCCATCTGTAGTCTCTCCAGGCTGCCTAAATCTTCAGTAGGCACCTTCTACAGCACATGGTTGTCCCCATACAAGCTCCCTCTAGTAACAGGCATTCTTAGAAGCTGGTCCTCTTGGCACTGCCAAAATCTGATCCTCTGGGAGAAGTTTACAGAACCATTTTACAGACTGATGATAGTTATGCTGTGTGAGCCTCAGCTCACTCTTATATTAACCCGGATGGCTGATGGGATGTGAGGTCTTATCAGGGGGTGGGGGTGGGGTGGTCCATCTGTGAGAAGCAGTTTTAAAAAAGAGGAAAACTCGTTTCTGAAAAAAAAATAGTCAAAATCATATATTGACTATGTTAAACCTGCCCTGAAAATTGTTCAAATGATTTTTAAAATATATAATAATCATTTCTGTTACAACTTTGCTTGCAAATTGTGACCAGTAGCTGCTCTCAGTCTGACATGGTATGATGTTATTCTCACATTATACAGGACATTAAAAAGTTCAGAGTGATGCATCAAAATATGTCTCACCAAAGGATCTGCCTGACTTCTGTCCTTGGGTGCCATGAGTGTAGTGCAGACAATATGTTGGCAATCAGGATATGAGAACAGATAAGTTTGAACTAAGAGTGGGTTATGAGACAGAGACCCACAGGAGAGCGGGTTATGATGCAGGGACACAGAGGGCTGTGAGTTATGATGCAGACACACGGTGGAGTGGGGTTATAATGCAGGGATCCACAGGGGAGTGGGTTATGATATAGAGACACACAGGGGAGCAGATTATGACATATGGAAGGAAGAGAAGTGGACACAAAAATTGCAGTCCCATGTCTTTGAGTCAGGGTGCTAAGGATTTCCCACAGCTGTCAGAAAGCCAGGAAAATGACACAGGACACATTCTACCTCAACCCTTTAGAAGGAAGTGGCTGTTGGCTTGAGTTCTGTCTCCTGAATTATGAAAATACAATTCTATTGTTTGGGGCTACCAAGTTTGTGGTCATTTCTTCTAGGATACCTGGGAAACAAACATTTTAAGTGAATTCATGACCGTGTTGTTCTGAGACAAGCAATCATCTATGAAGCCAGTCAGTCAATCTATGCAAGTCTTGTGGGTGTATAAGGGTTCTTCCAAGGTGGAGACCCATCTTACCCCAATCTCATCAACTTATACAAATCAAATCTGCCTGAAAACACACCTCCTGTGTTTACAAGGCCAATCCCAGGCCATTTAGTGATCATTTAGCTTTTTAAATAGTGATTTTTTGGGGGGGGAGGGGTCTGGCACCAGTGGGTCCTATGGAGGGAGAAAATTGTTATAAATTGCCAATTTCCAGTAATCTTATTCACCTGTAGACACTGTATATGAAGCTATTATCCTTCCAAACAACAGAAAGTTGAAATAGAGGCAAGTCTGTTCTGGGCTGCTCTTTGACTTGAGACCTGCTCCACAGGTAGAAATTCATTTTTGTACTATGAACTTGGTTGAAAGCTTATGGCTGGGAAGGCTGTAGACCCATGTAGGGAAGCTACTGTTACTGCTAACTGATATGACTACCCGAGCCCCAAATGGCTTATATTATGCTAAGTGCTGCTAGAAGTCATGACTCAGGACTTCCTGAGTTTTCAATTGCAGAGGGTAAAGTAGGCACTTCTTCCTGGGATGTCTGGGCTCTTCATGTCTGGGCTCTCCATATACTTTTTTATGTTATTTTTTTCCATAGATTCCACACCTCAAGAAAGGAGAATCCATAACGCTTCTTTTCACCTTTCTATTCTTAGAGTCTAGTAAAGGGCCTTGAACTTGTTAGCTACTCAAAAGAAGTTTGCTGACATGTGACTTGGCCGTGAATAAATAGAAGCTTTCAAGGGCCCATTCCCATGTGTCTCTCCTTTAAGGCTGTGGAGCCCTTTTGATAGGAGTACATGCATTCTATTATATTTCATATTGTCTATACATTGATGTTATAGGTTTTTTTTTTTTTAAACAGGATAGCCTCTCTACAATTGAAGCCAATTGGAATGGTAAAAAGGGTATTTCTCATTAAAATGGGAATGCATTAATCTTTCAATTTCTCCAAAAGCTGCCTTTTTTCATTTTTCACCTATCTTGCCTGTGTTTGATGAATTTCTCCTTTGCTGTTCACAAACCTTCTATACTCTCATGTTGCTTTGCTCACTGCCCCTAGAGACTGGAGCTCACTGATCTACATTGGGCGACTTGCCTGCTTGATCTGTTCTGCCTGAAAATGGCTGGAGTCTGGGGAGAGGGACAGTGAATTTCTTTTCTGTGCTATTCATATGTCCATACTTTGGAATTATTATTATTATTATTTTTGTCAATGAAAGCATCCCTCTGGATTATAGCTGCTGCCAGTCACCACCCCCTCCTCCAGGGTTGCCTTGAAGCTCTGGGAACAATGTCTTCTCTGTGTCTTTTTCTGGATGAACTACAGGAAACAGAGTTTTGAATGCTGAGTTCTTTACTATTCATTATTGCTTCCTCTAACTCTATCCAAAACATCTTCAGTATTTATTAGATTTTCTTGAGTTATCTGTGCTGGATTCTGTTTTCTTCTGGAACTTTTATGTAATTTATACACTGTATTGTTAGGATGAACCAGTTACAACCAGTCTCTAATTTTGCCTTAGTGATTGAACCCTAAGGTAGAGGAGGTACTCTTTACCTATCAGGCCAATTGCAAATTTAGTAATTTAATTCCATTTTGTGTATGAAACTCCCAGACCTTAGCTGCCCTCGTTTTACAGAAAATATTGACGCTTGTGCAGTATCCATGTATTTCAGCTAAGTTGAGTCTTCTGATTAGATCCTGGACAGTAGCACATACATTTCACTGGTGCTCAATTACATGGGGCCATCTCTCTCAGCTTCTACTTGTGCTTCTTGGTCCAGAGCAGTATGAGGCCAGATCTGCAGATGGTCAAGCTACAAGATGCAAGAGAATTTCTAGGATGTTTAGACTTTGAATGGCACCTTTGTTGTGCTAATCACTGATATTTTGATTATATTTGTTGCCTCAGCCCTGGCTAGACTATTTTGACTATGACATTTAAGTATTACAATATTTTAGGCTTTTTTGTTATACATCAGCAATAGAAAACAATCTATTGCTCTCTCATACCACATCAAGGTTATAATAGCCATGGTGGTTTAAATGGGAACAGCCCCCATAGATTCAGGTGTTTGAATGCTTGGACCATAGGAAGTGGCACTATTGGGAGGGTGTGGCCTCACTGAGAAAGTGTGTCATTGTGGGTCTTGGTTTTGAGGTCTCAGAAGTTCAAGTCTTGCCAATATGTCATGTTCTCCTTCTGTTGCCTGTGGATCAAGATGTAGAACTCTCTACTACCTTTCCAGCACCATGTCTGCCTTTATGCCACCATTGCTACTATAATGGACTAGACCCCTGAACTACAAGCCAGCCCAAATTAAATATTTTCTTTATAAGAGTGTCTGTGGTCACGGTGTCTCTACACAGTAATAGAAACCCTAACTGAGACAACAGCCATTGTTATTTTATAAGGACATTCGTTATCTTACTACAACAAAATATAGATGGGGTGGGCTAGAGAGACGGCACAGTGGGTAAAACCTTTGCTGTGCAAGTCTAACTACCTTATTTTGAGTGCTGCAACCCACATAATGTTAGGAGAAAAGAATAAATGCCACAATGTTGTTCTCTGACCTCCACATATATACATACATACATAATAATACATACATACATACATATATACACACACATACATGCATGCATACATACATACATATATACACACACACATACATACATACATATATACACACACACACACATACATACATATATACACACACATACATACATACATACATATACACACACACATACATACATACCTATACACACACATACATGCATACATACATACATACATACACACATACATACACACACACATACATACATACATATTATTATAATATATATTAGCAGTAACCCAGAGCACACCTCTTACTGACATGGGCCTGGGAAGAACAAGATCAAGATTCCATCAAATTCTGTATGGAATGAACGTCTGCTTTCTGGTTCATGGGAAGTAACTTCTGTGTCTTCAAGAGTAGAAGGACAAAGTAAACTTTGAAGGGATTCTTGTACATGTGATAGTTTATTGAGATTACTTCTATTGCTTTGAGCATATATTCAAGTATGGATTGCCTAGATTGCATGATGGACTACAGAGTAAGAGCCTCAAAATCTCAAAACAGTAAACATTTTAAATGAGACTAGACTACCACAGATAATCATCAGTTATCCAAAAATACAATGAAAGCAAACACATGATGTGGGCATGCCTTTCTGTATGCTGTGAATCTCAATCTTTAAATAAAGGAGCTGTTTTGGCCCATGACGGGCACCATAGAAGAAGTAGGTGGGGAATCAGAATAGGTAGGAGAAGGGCAGAGTCAGAGAGAGACTGAGCCAGATGCCCAAATAAGAAACATGTAAGGAACACGGGTGAGCCACGGGCCGTGTGGCAGACAGATTAATGGAAATGGGTTGAGTTAAGATGAAAGAGCTAGCTAGCGATGTGCCTGAGCCATAGGCCAAACAGCATGAAGTTAATATGTTTCAGAATCATTTTGGGGGCCTGAGCAGCGGCGGACAGCTAAGGGGTCCGGGACTGCAGGTCTGTGGGTCTGGACCTCTGGCTGCCCAGGACCAAGAAACTTCATTGTAACAAACACGGTTGGCTATCTTGTTTCTCAAGAGTTCTCATTTAAATGTTTTCTTTATTCCGTTCCTCTCAGTCATAAATATGAGCCCATTATGATTCTGATCATCTTTATTGTCTGACAACACTGATTAATATGCAAGATAATAAGAGTTCTAATTCTCAATCTTATTATGAAATAGAATGATATAACTATATGATATGTTTTGAATAGTGGTTGATACATACTGGCCATCAATAAAGGTTGACAGTTGTTATTACTGAAGTTGAAGAACTCCTTGAAGTTGGCCACTAAACCCCTGCTTCTAGGTCTCCAGGTAGAACAGTCATGCCCAGCACTTCACACGTTGACTTCTATAAAGATCAAACATTCAACAATTTTTTGACATTGAGAAATGAGAGTAAGTCATTACCAGGCACATTATCTTCTCTCATTTAAGAAGCATAAGCAAGCGATTCAAAATCATTAACAATGTGACACGACAAATTAGTGTCTCGGAAATGATGACTTGGCATCCTAGGGAAATTGTGTGTCCTCCTTAGGTATGGTTACAGAAAAAGAGGTTTCTGGCCCTGGCTAGCCCCATGGTTCAGACCTGCTGCCACTGCTTATCTGGACCAACAATCCCAAAGTCCCAAAGAAACACACAGATGCTTATATTAATTTCATCCTGTTTGGCTTATGTCTCAGGCATATTGCTAGCTAGCTCTTTTATCTTAATTCAACCAATTTTCATTAATCTGTCCTACCACAGACCGAGGCTCACCTGCTGTACCTTACATGTTGATTCTTGGGAGGCTGGATTGCGTCTCCTCTGACTCTGCCCTCCTTCCCCTATCTATGCTCTGATTTCTCCACCTACTTCTAAGATGCCTGCCATGGACCAAGACAGTTCCTTTATTCACAGCATATAGATATCCCATATCACCCACATGTCGATACACTCATCCCATGCTCCCGTGATTTGCTTGTGATCTACTCTGCACACTCCCCTAGTTCTTCTGAGCTCCACAGTCTAAAGGGACTAGTTTGTCTTTGCTGTAGCTCAGTTGGTAAAGTGCTTCTCTACCACGCATGAAGCTCTGGGGTGTATTCCTAGCACCGCATATACCAGGCATGGTGGTACATGCTCACAATCCCAGCAGAAGGATCAGGAGCTCATGGTCATCCTAGCACACTGTATAAAATGGGGAAATGAACTGATGACTTTCACATGTCAATTCATTTTTGAGCTCTCCTTTTTTAGCTGTGTGTTTACAACTAGTCCCTTGTATTGAATTAGTTCCTTCTGTTCCCTGTGACACTTGATTAATTTCTCCTCTGCTGATGGTTGACTCTTCATGTCTTCTTTAGACAATCAGTATTTCCTCTGTTGCCGTGGGATGAGATAGAGGACAGAGCATAGACTCTAAAGTCTAGAAATCCTGGTCCTCCTGGTCTGATATCTTGTCCTTACACTTTTGAACTCTGACCTTGATAAATAATATACCTCTTTGAAGTATTACAGTCCTCTTCATGCATGGAGGGGAAGTGTTTCATAAACAGCAATTCACAAAATGGTTATGGAAAATTAGTTATCATATGTGTAATGCACACTATAAATAATTGCTGTGCAATGAATGTTAATTACCTTGACTCCTTCCTTTCATTTTGAATAGCATTCTGCCTATCTCTAATTACTTCTGAGACCTGGATTATGGCAGAGAATGCTGCCCATACCAAAGGTTCTTCCTGCTTTCCTAACTAGGTAAACTAGACCTAATGGAAGAGGACATCTGAACTGAAATGCTACAGAGGGCCCAAGAGAGATAGTTTAATGGGTAAGAATGCTTGCTCTGCAAACCTGAAGACCTGAGTTGAAATTACCAGCACCCATATAAAATGCCAGATGCTTACCTATCTTTTGGTGTGGAGTCATATGGATTCTAGAAGCTCATGGGCCAGACAGCCACAAAGGCAAATTTCTCATTCAGAGAAAGACTTTATTTCAAGTAAATAAGGTAGAGAATGTTAGAGGAAGGCATCCAAAATTTTCCTCTGGCCTCCTCATGTGTGATAAGGCCCTCATATGGCAGGTATGTGTATGTACACAGAAACACACACACTGCAGATGATACACACTCCCTGCCTATCACACTAATTCTGCAGGCCAGGTAACACAGAATTCAACCATGTGGCCAAACACTGGAGTCCCAATCTTACTTGCTATTCCATCTTTGTAATTGTATTTCATTTAGCACATGTATAATCCAAGCAACAGGATGGCAGCTATATCAAGTCCGGGAGTTTACTCCAAAAGAAAAGAAGAAATTTGCCCTGTTGTTGGGCAACACAGAACTGAAAGCAACTCCCCCCTCCCAACACACATACACACTGATAATGCCCAACGGGCTAGAAAGGTGGCTCAGCCATTAGATTCTAGGCTCACAACCAAAAATAATATAATAGATAATGCCCAAAGAACTTCTACAAAGCATTAGATCAATACAAACCAACTGCATAATATAAATGCAACTGTATACATAAGGTAAGGGGAGATTTGCATCATTTTGTGACTTTTTGAGCAGTTTTTATGCTCAAACTGTGTGAACTGTGCTTGGAGCAGTAGATTATTATAAAATATGAACAAGACATGTTCATAAGTTGTGAAACTCCCTCAGATTGGAGAAGCAAATACACCAAAGAGCCCTTGTGTGATGCTCAGAAGATAAGAGTTGTTTGAATCATTTTTCAAAGGGCAGAAGGACATGATTAGCTCAGGCTACAAACTCAAATTTCCACCACAGTCAAGAATGTAATGTAAATGAAAAATATGTGAAATAACAAAATATCAACTTAGTACCAGACACTCATTGTTCTTGGAACTTTATTTGTACAAACTCATTTTGTTTTGGCTGGTAATATTGTCTTTATTATTTACTCTGTTATTTGTTGAGTAAACTGAAACTCTATAAAGAGATCCTACAAATTGTTGGGATCCTCTACCCTTGAAGGAAATTGGTTGGAATTTGAACTCATTCAGTGTGGGTCTAAAGCCCTTGGTAGTCACTATATCCTTAGCCAATATACCACAATAACAACGGCTCAAATGACATGACCAGCAGCTTGTTATTGAAGAGATGATAGACTGATAGGAACTCTATGATCCTTGTTTTCACAAATAATACTCAGGTAAATTTTTTTTTATCACCAGAGGAACCAAAATTAAATATATATTTTTAAATAATACATATAAATATATATATATATATATATATATATATATATATATATTGCTTTTAAGTACCCCAAATTTTAAATGTTGAAAAAAATCATTACAACTAAACCTTTTATGGACCAAGAAAAATATGCTCATAAACTCAAACAGTTTGCAGCCATCAGGCTGAGACCTCTGGCTTTGACAAAGAAGGCAGAGCAGAATGATGTGTGGGGGGAACCAGTTATGTAGAGGTCAGGATGGGATTGGGCAGATTGACCTGTCTGAAACACCCAGGTCAGATGAGGCTGCAAACCTTGGCACATCACTGTTCTAAATTTATATTCTCTACCATTTGTAACAGAAAGCCAGCAAGAAATACTGTCCCTGTGGTATTGCTCAAGGTGAATTAGTCAAGGCAGGCTAAGTCCACAGCAACTTCATCTGGGAGAAAGTGCTCTACTAATCCAAGTGTTTGTAGCTCCTGAATGTGCCAGAAGGTTGCATGCCACCTCAATCCTGTTTACCTTTGTCTTTCTGTGGAATAACTACTCATCTATGAAGGGCTAAACATGGGCACTATTGCTATTCTGTTGCCATCAAGGTGAGATATCTCTTTGATTTCTATGACCTTAAAAATGTTTCTTTACTGTTTTATAGTGTTCTTTTGGACAGGCAGAAGTTATAATTTATTCATTTAGTTTGCTTTTGGACACAGTTGGAGATTGAGAGATTTTAGACTTCTTCAGAAAAACCACAGTCAGTGATTGGGTGAAGAGGCATTGCCTCCAGATAGCTACAGTCTAAGGTTATGGTCTTTCTGAAACACACCCAATGTCCTCTTTCTTGGCCAGAAGTCTTTCTTATAACTGATTCCCATCATACCTCTGTAGCACTTGCTCTTCAGTTATGCAGAGAAGCAGCTGGTCTTCTTCATGCAATGTTTACTGTCTCCAACAGGTATTAGCAGTCTGTTGGAAAGACGCTAACAAAAGTAATCAATAGAGCAAAGAAAGATGAGCCACCGAGAAGAATATAGTTAGATGGCGGAAGTCATCTCAAACCTTTTGTGATTGTAGAACTGTAGAATTTTCTCACTAAATTTGGTTATTCTGGTGAAGTATATTCAAAGGCTGTCTGTACAGCATGGAAGTCAGATAACTAAATGAAAGAATGATAAAGGTATAAAATTGTTATGGATGTTGATTCTCTGAGAAAATCACTTAAAGCCATGCTTTGATTATTCTACTAAGAATGGGGAGGAAGTTTTATTTAGCAATTTGAAATATCTGTCACAATTGCATTTCTGAACACCTGATAAATGTTGTAAGACTGGATAGAATCTGTAATGTAAGGATCACAGGTGTGGAGTTAACAATAGCAGGCGAAATCGCTCTTCCCAAATTTAGAGCAATTTTAGTGTTAATGTATTCAAGACCTAATAGAATTGAAATATCCATCTATGGTGCTACCCTGCAGTCATCTGTCACTGTATTTGATTGTGCTATAAAAAATCCTGTCTGATTCTAAGGCGTCTCCGTGGAGAGAGTTCTGGATTTGGAGTAAGACATGCCTAGAGTCATGGTCAGTGTCTCTCAAATAAGCTAGGGTTTGTGAGTTCACCATGAAGTGACGTCAAAGGTGGACCTGCCTAGATTGAAGGCCTTACTCTCTCACCTACTAGCTCTGTGATAGGAAACATGTTTGTTAACCATTCTGGATTTCATTTCCTCTGTTACTATCATAAAACTAAATTGAATGACACTACAGTAAGTACAGTTACAGGGTTGCCCTGAGCTGTTCTTCTCTTTCCCCACCCACCCTCCCTGACATCATACTGTCCCTTAGTTAATCAAGGATGCAATAGGCCCAGAATCTATGTTAATATCGGACATCTGTTATTTATTTATTTGCCTTAAAAGATATTTTTTTCTTCTAAATGACAGCATCACAGAGAGGCATGGGGAAGTACAGGCTCCAGGTTCAGATTTCTAGAGTTCACCTTCACCTCATCCAACCATTTGACCTAACGGTGTGCATAAATATGTGTCAAACAATTTCTCCTGTTTTCTCTTCTGGAAGATGCAGGTGTGGCTGGCGCGACCTACCTTGTGGCTGCTAGGTGGAGCAAACAAGTTAGCACTTATAAAGACATTGAAATAGTTCATGAAACATGCTTACAATCACACTGGTACCTTTGAAATGATAGTACCTCAAAGAGCTGTAGACTATTTGTTAGAATTTTGAGCATAATTGACATGGTTTGCATATACCTAATTATCTAGTGGCATGTTTCTATGGGTGCAGGATGCAGGAAACGTGGCAAAAAGCAACAGCGGATAGCAGGAGACTCTTAATGATTGTTTCTATGTAGAAAAAAGCTTTATTGTATATGATTATGATTAACAAGGGGGTTATGGTTATAGTGGCCGAGAAAGTTAGAAGAAGGAGAAATGGAAGGGAAAACTAAAGAAAGAAGAATAGAGAGAAGACAAAGGTAGAGATAGAGGCAGATGCACATGGAGACCTTGCTTCAAAGGAAGCCTAGGGGAAGGCATGGCTTTAAGCCAAAGTTCAGAGGGCACGGCTCTTAGGGACTAACACTATTATCTCGGGGAAATTGGCCCCTTAGTGTATGGACCCAAGGTGAGTGCCTTTTCGTAATGAGCACAAGCTTCTTGGATTAATAGCATCGCATGACTAAATCCATTATCCTCAGATCAGACTTTAAATGTTCTGGTGGACTCATTCTAACCAATGGTCCAGCAATGTAAATAGAAGTAGAATTATTTTAGTCTGTGGACATAAAAAGTAATTAAAATCAAACAGGTTGATGCAAGAAGGATCCATAGAACCTTTTCTTAGATCTACATCTGTTAGTTGCCTGTGTAACTATGAGAGAAATTGGCAGGACTTGTGAGAGGAAGAGGTTTGATTTCACTCATGGTTTCAGAAGGTTGGAGTCTACCAGGGTGGGGAAATCATGGCATGGCCCTAGGAGCATGGAGGACCATCATATCATGGTGGGAGAGGGAGGAAAACAGAATGGGTCAGAACCAGGGCCAGGAATGACTTGGCTAGTCTTATGGCTTCTGTATTATGAAGGCTCTATGAGCCCTTAAAATAAAGTTCAAAGATGTAGAGCAAGTTTTCAAAACACCTAACACCTGGAAGACTATGTTTAAATCACATAAAACGCGTACATCTCAGGCTTATTTTACTTTGGTTACTTGGGAGGTTGAGTGTAGACATTGCACCTTGTTATTTCTAATAAGCTTTAATAAACCCAGCTTTTCAAGTTTCAAGAGACCATGGAAGTGGCGACATACCCTAGAAACCCCCATATAAGGTGGTCTTAAGGTCTGTCGTTGATCTCACAACCTAAGCATTTGGTTGGTCCAGATTCTGGCATGTGACTGGAGACTGACATAAATATTTGTTCAATAAATGAACAGACTGAAACTGGAAGGCAGTGCTACTGATTTCTGAACTTACCTTTTCTCACTGAAGTGCTCCAGGACCACACACCCTTATGACAACATCCCTGTGCGGCTGCGTTTAGGTAGAAATACAAGGAGTATTTTTCTTTTGCTTTTGCTTTCCTAATAAGAACCAACACTACTCATTTTCTCTATATTGATGGTGTTTACATTTAAACAGAAGTTGTTAAAGTATTTTGCAAATTCTTTTGCATGGACTTTATTTCTGATTGGACTAATTTGGTTTGAGAAAATAACAAGAAAGCTAAAATTTATATGAGTTTTTAAATTCATTTTTCCAAGAAACAAGGAAATAAGAATGGATGGAGAACTGGGCATATGTAAAGCCCTTATATTATTATTCATTCACTTATTTAATGAAAAAATTTACTGCTATTTTATGTGCCAATTACAACTATGAAAATATTAACAAAATTGTTGTCTTCATAAAGTGCATATTCAAATAAGATGGTATGCTGGCTAGTCTACCTGAAAGGAGGGAAACTCAACTGAGAAATGCCCCCCAAAAGATCCAGCTGTAGGGCATTTTCTTAATTAGTGATTGATAGGAAAGGGCTCAGCTCATTGTGGTGGTGCCATCCCTGGGAAGGTGATCCTGGCTTTTATAAGAAAGCAGACTGAGCAAGCTATGGGGAGCAAGCCAGTAAACATCACCTTCCATGGCCTCTGCATCTGCTCCTGCCTCCAGGTTCTTGACCTGTGTGAGTTCCTGTCCTGACTTCCTTCTGTGATATAAAGAGTATTATGGATGCATACATCAAATAAACCCTTTCTTCCCCATCTTGCTTTCTAGTAATGTTGCTTAATCACAGCAATAGACCCTAACTAAGACAGGTGGGATATAAAAAATAGATGAATACATGAAACAATAATGATTAAGGTTAGATGGAAAATCAATGGGATGTAAAAATAAGGAATAATGAGGAACTTGCAATCTGGGATGGTCCTCGAGGGTACCAGGGAGATCAGAATGCATCAGCTTTTATGGGTCAGGAAAGGCCACAGCCAGTGAGATTCACCCTTGGGTCTCTGAGGTCTTCTGTTAATTGATTTATGGAAGTTCTGTGGCATGTAAAATATTTATGGGCAGCATATAGTTTAAAAAACACTTGTGGAGATGCAGCTACATACCAAGGCAATTTAGAAATTTTGCCAGTATCATCCATACTTTCTGCAAAAGCAGTTAATGGAAACATTTATTTTTTTTTTTTAAGGGAAAAAAGCTTTATTTTGCCTTACAGCTCAGAGAAATATAGTCATCACAGTACAGAAATCATGGCGGGGCAAGAGTATGCCAACCAGGAAGTACAGAGGAGGGTGGCATTGCTCAGTCCAGAATCCAAGCCCATGGGATGGTGCTGGTTATCTTCAGAAGTGTGGAGAACACACTAGATCCAAGCCTTTCTCAGAGGTCCTGATGATAAGACAAAAGAAACCTAGCACTGTGTCCTTGCTAGGAGCACACTTGACAAGATCAGTCTGAGACCAGACCCTCAAAAGTGTTAAGATTTTAATACCTGGGAGCTTGGTTTCCCCCCCATGAAGAGACTACAGTCATCAGTCCAGAGGCTGCTGTGTGCTCAGTCTGGAATGTTCTCGGAGCTGCCCTGTAGTCCATCGATTAGCTGCCTGTTTGTACCACTATCCCAAGAAATGTAGAAGATGCTGTTCTGAACAAGTTTGCCTGGCACGCAGCACAGCTTGTGTGAGATCTCCTGGGCTCATTTGTTCTGTCTTCATTTTTGACCCCTGGACCTTCCTTCTCAGGATCCAGTCCCTAAAGAATGATTGGTTGGTCCAGGTCACAGGTTACCTCTCTGAAAAACAGCCAAAGGCGTGCCTTGTTAAAGATCCAGCTGTTTCTTAATCTGATCAAATTGACAGTCTAAATTAACCATAATTATTATGTCTCTCTACAGTTTTAGAAAATCAAGATGTGGACAAAATTGTTGAATTTTTTGACCCACAGGTTTACAAATACCGAGCATCCTAATGTGTTTATGTTCATTTAGCTCAAGGAATCTTATTAGCTCTGTTGGACAGTCCCCTTTCACCTGCCCGTACCGTTACAGAAAGATGTCCTAGAGACAAAGGTGAGGGAAAAAAAGAAATAAAATACACAGAACACAGGAGAAGTCTGCTTTCAAAGGAGATCATTTCTTCCTAGAAGCCCAAGCAGCTGTGCCTTTCTGTTGGTTATTCTGCCTTTTTCATTTGCCCCTCTTTTTGCTTATTATACTGCCCATCAGCATTTCTATTAAGCAGTCCAGAAGAGGAGGGAAAGAAATCAATCAAGGACAGGGGCTGTAATTTAAAGCTTGGTGGGTAAAAAGTGAAATCTAATGGTTTAAATGAGCTTACTTTCTGGATTCTTTGTGGATTTCCTCCATCCGGGTTATTTCTGCCCTCATGGTATATGCCAACCCAGCGGGTTATACTGCACAGCATGGTCACACGCATCACCCAAGACTTCTAGGGCATGCACATATTTAAACTGAAACTTGCAGGTGCAAAATTAAAAAGCGACAGTTGGAAGTATCTTGAGAAGACATACCTACAAAAGCAAAGATTTTACTTAAAGTCCATGTATATAATACAAGGTCCAAAAATTATGTGTCTTGGAAGTGGCTGACTTCCTTTCTGCCCCCACCAATGTCGAAGTATATTCTTCGCCCTTTGCTATTCTTAGAGAAACCCCTTAAATCCTATAAGCAGAGCTGTGGTTAGTTCCAGCCAAGGGCTACATGGTTAGTACCTTTGAAATATCACCATAAACGTACAAAATGCCCAGAAATATACACTGAATTATAGTCACTATAAGTCACTATTGTCTTTCTGTTCATAAATCTTTTCAGAGATCTTTCTTCATAGGCCTGATTGAAGCTGTTTGTAACTGATTGGTGACTACTCTGCTCACAGAGGATTTGAAAGCCAGGTATGAGCAGGATGCTTCAAGGAAAAGGAGCATCTTGTGCCAGACTCTACATGGTAGGTCAGAGAAGGACGTAGATGCTGTGTCCTTGGTGGAGATGCTTTGTGCTGAACGTGCAGAATGGACGGGTCCAGTGTCATCCGTTTTCAGTATTTCCCGAACAATTGATTTATTCCACATTATTAATGAACTTTGTGGCAGTTGTACTTGTCAGAGCCTACTCTGTAGAGGTCAATAATGAGAGGAAACCTGATGTTAGTGAATCCAGCTTAAGTGATTCTGCCAGGCTAACGGTTCAATATATCAGGACAAATGTCAGCTCCTTCCAATATGTTAATTCCTCTCATCCTATTTGCATAAACTACAGTCAATGAAACACAAGTTCCCTCTTTAGGATAGTTAGTAGAGATTTGTAACGGATGTGTAATTTCCCTTTTTGGGGTCTATCGCATTTTTAAATTTAATTATTGAGTATTTCGTTAAATTTTGTAGCAAATCTGAAAACAGCAGCAGAATCACATAAATATCATCAAATTAATTTGGATTAATCTATTTATTGACTTCCTATTTTTCTTCCCTTGTTTGTTTGTTTGTTTGTTTTGAGACAGGTTTTCTTTGTGAATAGCCCTAGGTGACCTAGGATTAGCTCTGTAGACCAGGCTAGCCCCGAACTCACAGAGATCTGACTGCCTCTGCCTCCCAAGTGCTGGGGTTCCTTTTCCTTTTTTAAAATAATAGTTCTTGTTTATTCTTTGAAAGTTTTCTTCCATGCTCCCACATAAATATTTGAATCAAAGCAGAGATGATGAACACAGCTCTCAGGTAAGAAGAAGAACACTACAGAAGACACCACAAAAGGGCAGAATCTCTGCGGAGAGAAGAGGCTTCTTTCTTAGGAATTCTGCTTCCAGAGAATCATGAGTTTCTTTAAATTAAAAAAAAAAAAAAAGTCTTGAGAGACAAATTATTTTTCACATTTGGACTCAGTTTTCAGTCTTTTTGAAACCATTCACCAGTTCATTAGTTTTCCTAAGAGACATCAAGTCTATTTCTCCTCCACTAACACCCATCATTTTTCTGGGACCACTGACTGTGATAACAATATTCACCTACAGTTTCTACTTGTATGACTCCAAACTGGGGGAGGTGATATACATCACAATTAACAAGTGAGAGTAAGAAATCATAGTTTGGTTTATGATGTGAAATAAACATTTTAATATAAATTATATGACTTATCTTCCTCATTCCCCCCTCTAGCTGATTCTCTTGCAAACTCCACATTTCCCTTGCTTTGGAGTTCTCGTCTAAATTTTACCAGTTGATTGACAGCGGAGGTTTATTTGTGTCTTATATATATCTAATTGTCTGCACTACTGGCGTCACAATTCCCACTTATGTGCTGCAAACATTTCTGCCACCAACGATATCTCAGCTCTGTTGCTTGAGGCTCAATGTGTTACTTTTCTTTCCTTTCCATGTTTCCGGCAGATAACATTATTCATGGAAACTCGGTAGAGACTAAAGGTTTTTTTTGCTGGCATTTTTCTTAATTTACTCTACCCTGTATGATCATTTACGTAGATTTTGTCTGTTTTTATCTCATGTAAGGTAGGTAATGGTAATAAACATCGCCGTCAATAGCAATGTGCATTGAGGTTTCCATTTTTACTGCCATCAGCCTGGTGGCCCGTCCATTTCTCTATTTTTTTAGGCTGCAAATTTAAACAGAATGTGATCCAAATCCTTCCCCTTACCTCATTGCTGTTCCATTTTCCAGCCTCAAGCACCATTTACTTTTAAATATTTTTAATCTGGTACTCACATTTTGCTTACTCTTTATTGCATAGAATTTGGATTCATATTATCAGCTATGACTGCCTATAAAGAGTAGGTAAGAACATTTTATTAAGCCGTATATGCTGTTTGGACATGAGTGCTCTGATCCAGGATGACAGTTCAAATGATCGGAGAGCTCCTGCAGTGACTTTCCAATCTATTATAGCTCTCGGGAAGCATTCTGATGACTTGGCTTGCTCTTGGTATCCATCAGAATTCCCGTGAGTTACACTAGAACAGATCTATTTTTTCCTTTGGTTCAGCCTGTTAACACATACAACTTGATTATGTGATATAGTAAATGTACCTACATATCATGTAGAATTTTCCAAAAGATATTGGATCGTTTTTTTTACAGTTTACAGAAAAAGTGCCTTATCTGTAACAAGTGTACAACTTGATGTGTCCACCGTGGACACGTTATCACAATTCGTACCTGAACAGCTCCATATCTCCAAAATTCTCTCTGTCCTCTTTATTCATAGTTTCTACAGTTTTCAGTGTGTCTGATATAAACTTTACATAGGATCTAATATCTTTCTTATTTCCCACCATCAATTTCAACCTCAAATAATTATGTCATATTGTTGTACATGAGAATAACTATGTAAAAGCATGGGAAGAACTGTCAGAATGAGGGAAAACAGAGTAAACAGAATGGTCATAGCAAAGAAAGTTTATATGAAGCTGGAAAGAGAGGAGAAAGGCTAACACGTTGGCTAAAACCCATTGTTTTGACCCAGGTCCTCTCTACATAGCCCAGGCTAGCTTCAAACTCATAACCCTTCTACTTCATTCTCCTAAATGCTGGAACCACTACTGTCATGGCTTTGAAGAGGCATGCATCCCTGAGAAAGGACCAAGATTTTCTTAGCAATTATGTCTGAAATAATTGTCTTGACTCTGTTGTCAGATACACACATGTATGATGTGGGATGTCCTTCTGTGAATTGCCAATGGATAATAAAGGAGCTATTTTGGCCTATGGCAAGACATCTTAGAAGCAAATGGGAAATCTGAGCAAAGATAAAGGGGAAGAAGGGCAGAGTTAGACAGAGATGATGTGAGCTGCCCCTGAGAGAGCAAGATGTAAAAGCACAGGTAAGCCAGGAGCCACATGGCAAGACATGGATTAATAAAAATGGGTTAAGATGCAACAGCTAGTTGATAATGAGCCTAAGCTATAAGCCAAACAGTTTGTAATTAATATAAGCCTTTGTGTGATTATTTGGTACTACTGGTCAGAATTTCAGGGCTAGCTGGGCCAGAAACTTCTTACATGTGCTTTTCCTGACGGTATTATTGCAATGGAAGCAATGGTTCTTCCTGATTGTCTGAAGTATGCTTTGATAAAGATGAAAGAATGAAGTAGCCCTCACATTTACTATTAGTGACAGAATGTGGGGCAGTGTTCTGCTGGCTTATAACTTTCTGATGAAAATATTTAATCCAGAAACAAAATCTCGTCTATGAAATGTTTGTCCTAATAGTACTTCATTAATAGTGAGGTCTTGTTGACTTGGTCTCATATTCCTCATGGTAATACTGGAGACATGAGGTTAATCTCCAGCTTATTCACTATAAGGATGTTGAGCTACCACATACACACACACACACACACACACACACACACACACACACACACACACACTCATGTCTTTACCTCTTTCTCTGGACTCCTCATTAAGCCTTCTGACCTTGAAACCAGTTGAGAGTTTGTATTGTTGTCATGGGAGCCAGTGCTTTGCATGTACATCATTGATAATCTCATAGATAAATGCTTTCCACAGAATGCTTTTGTTATTCAATACATCCAAAGGGAATGTGATGGTTAGTGCCAATTTTCAATTTGACAGGATCTAAAATCACCTGGGAGATGGTCCTCTGTGCATGCCTATGGGTGATTATCTTGATTATGCTAATTGAGGTGGGATGACCTGCCCACTCTGGGTTGTACCTTTTGCTGGATAGAATCCTGGACTGTATAACGGAGAGAAGGAACGGAGCAGCAGCGTGCATTCATTCCCTTCCTTTTTCCCGTTATGGATTTGATGTGACCACCAGCTGGCTCCTGTTTGGCTCCCTATGATAGACTTTACCCTTGAACTATGTATCCCTTATAGTTGTCTTTGTCAGGGTATTTTATCAAAGCAATAGGAAAGGGATTGTAGATAGAGATAAATTAAGACAAGACAAAGCTGAGGGTACAATGACTCAAAATGTAAGTTCACTCAGTGTGAAGTAGGCTGGGTCACTCTCCTATTGACTATTTGTCACTTAGCTGAGGTCCCAATCAGGTCTGTTTGCAAATTCATGCCTGTGTGGAATGTCCTTTCTGGTGATATACTAAATGCTTCCTGTGTTTAGAAACTTGGATGTTCTGTTCCTTATTGTGGAACATGAACTCCTTGTCCAACTTCCAACAAAAGTGAAATGAAATCTTGTGTATGGTGATATATTGTATATTTAATAAAATCAGTCTGGAAAATTAGTAGACAGAATCACCCACAGTCAAGCCATGAAGGTCAGGGAGTGGTGACTCACACCTTTAATCCCATCACTCAGGAGACAGAGATCTTTCTGTATCTCTGTGAGTTCAAGGCTTACCAGCCAAGCAATGGTAGCTTACACCTTTAATCCTAACTCTAGGATTATAATACAGAGTTTAACCAGGAAGTAAAATGGCTGGGCAGGGAAAGAAATAGAAAGCAGAAGGCAGAAATGGAACATTCTGGAGAAGTGACCAGCCAGGCTGAGGACCCATAAAGACAGCATTTACCTTGTTTGGCCTGAGAAGTTGGCTGTGTGAGAATTGACTATGGTTTGCTTCCTCTCTCTAATATTCCAGACTATTTTATTAAATAAGCACTATATCACCATACCTGTTTATTTGTCCGCTGGTGTATTCCCATGAGTTCTCATGATGAGTCCAACTTAGACTCAAATTGGAAACCTGTTTCGTATTTAAGAGCTAACTTGATTTTTATATCCAAATAAATTGAGTAAGTGTATTGAGTATATCATTTTAATAAGCACAGTCTTCAATGTAGAGTTCTATGGATGTAATTTTTATATCACTACAAATACTTAGACTATTATTTTTTAAAAGAAATTCCAGGCTAAGATAGGCAAGTTTGTTTCTTGAACAATTATTGGAAGGTGACAAGGGAAACAGTACTGAAATCAGTGATATGTATATAATTTTGTAGTACGAGGTTTCTGGCCCAGACTTTCGGCCTAACCTCAAGGTTTAGACCCACAGATACCCAGACCTGCAGAGACACACAGAGGCTTACAAGTTTTAGGCTGAATCAGCCTTGCTAGCTCTCTACCCTTCATCTAACCCATGACTCTTATCTTGTTCAGCCATGTGCCTCGGTACCTTTTCTTAGAGCAGCATAGTTGTCCTCTGCTTCTTCTGGGTTCTCTCTGGCGTTCTGCTCTATGTTTCCTGTTCTCAGAGTTTTTCTTAGTCTAGTAGCCCCACCCACACTTCCTGCCTGCCTTTGTCCAATCAGTGCTTTTTATTAAACCAGTGGGTGGGACAATTATTTACCATGAAACAACACAATCTCCCACATAATGTATTGTAAATGAAAGTCAGACACAAATATCCCGTTTTATGAGAAGATGAAGCAGTACTTGAAGATGCTAGAGTTTGCTCTGCATTTCTCTGGGCTCAGTTTTCTTCTCTCTTTTGACCTATTTCTCCAGGCAAACCTGGAGCAGCATCTGTTACAAGGTTCATGTTTAAAGAGGTCAACAGCCAGAAATGGCAAAAGCATGTATGTTTCGCTCATTGCCTCTCCTTTCTTCTAGATGGCACCAGGAAAACCACCACTCAGGTCTAACGGGCTGGGAACACAATCACTTATAAACGAAACAACACTTGCTTAATTGTGTTAGACAGATCACATAAGTCGGAAAGGATACCGAGAAGAACGAAGTTGGGAAGTATATCCCCAGCATTCTATTACCCCCAAGCAAGGCCACTGATACATACTGGGCCATTTGCAGCCCTCGCTTTGGAGACCTGTTGTGACAGCCTTAGCTTCACAGTGATGGAGTCCTGAGTCAAGAATTACAGAATCATAGGTATCCAACAACAAATTAAGAGAATAATGAAAGAAACACAAATCCAGTAAAGAACTTTAGATTCCTCTAGTTCCCCTGCTTTGTGAGAATTGTTTTCTTAGCTCTCGTTTGGAGAACTCTAGAGAATCCCTACAATGTGGTCTTACTACAATAGGCCATTGGTGACCATTTTTATCAGGAAATTAGCAATTCAAAATGGAGATAAATAGATCTAAAGAACATGTAACGCCCCACAGACAGAATCACAAATTAAAGCAGCAATGGTATCATAAATTTAGCAGCTTTCTGTCTTTCTTAGTCTTGCTGGTGATGGCTTGCTGCACTCATATGCTATTGGTGAAAGTAGCCTGGCTTAAGCTTCCTCAGGAAAAACTTGACAGTAAAAAAAAATCATAAGAATGTTTTTCAATGCACCTCCATTTAATACTGGAAAGTTCTGTTTTTAGAAATCTCTGTTGTAGACCTCTTGTAGCCAGTTATCAAAAAAGATGAAAACATATCAAATCATTAATTGTGAATATCAAAATAGACACAAATGTAAGTACAGTTAGCTAAAGTTTGCATACTCATATAGAGATAGTAGGATTGACTATTTAATGGTATAAAAATTGAATACAATAGTCAAAAACGTTGACGTTGCTACGAACACAAAACATGTAAAATCATATGCAAAGTGCAGGAAGATGAATATATTTTTTATAACAATGGCAAAGCCAGAGGGGACATACACCATTAAAAAATATGGTCTAAGAAAGTAAAAAGATAATGTGTTTATAGTTTTATTTTTATTTGTTTTTTAACCTTTTAAGGAGTATAAATACACTAATTTATAAGAAAGATATTGTTAATATTTTGTTTAAGGACTCAGAAGATAATGTGGCAAGTAAAGTGCTTTATGAGAAGTATGAAGATCTGAGTTTGATTCCCAGAACCATGTAAGAAATGGTGGGTTCAGTAGCCTGCTTGCAATCCCAGCACTAGGAAGGTAGGAATAGGCTTCTGGTATTTGCTGGCCAGCCAGCCTAGTCAAATTGTTGAACCCAGGCCAACAACATTGTCCCTAAAAGCAAGGTGAACAGTTCTTAGGAATAATACACACAGTCAGCCCTCTAGCCTCCCCATCCACATGTATATGTGTGTGAACACACACATGTGAGCTCACGCACATACATACACATGTGCACACACACAACTTTTGTTTACACCTGTTCTTGTATTTTCTTGAAGTTTTAAGCAAACAGAGCCCAGTTAATGAAGCATCTTCTAGCTGACTTTACGAATATTCAAAGTTTCCTCTTGTGCTGCCAATTTTATGTCAAGTTGACCCAAGATAGAGTTATCTAAGAAGAGGGACCCACAATTGAGAAAATGACTCTGTAAGGTCAGCCTGCAGGCAAGTCTGTGGAGTATTATCTTAATGACTGATGTAAGAGGGGCCATTCTGCAGGGGGCAATGATACATCCCTGCTGGTCCTTGGCTCAATAACAAAGCAGGCTGAGCAAACCATGTGGAGCAAGTCCTTAAGCAGCATCCTTCATGGCCTCTGTATCAAATCCTGCCTCCAGGCTCCTGCCTCTCTGAGTTCCTATCCTTGGCTTCCTTCAAGGACGGACTGTGATATGGAACTGTAAGCTGAATAAACCCTTCCTCAATGGGCTGCTTTTGATCATGGCTTTATTACAGTAATAAAGACCCTAATGAAGACACCTTTTAATATTTTGCCAGCAATATAGGTTCCTCTTTTTACTTCTCAGTTTTTATACGATTTGCCTTCTGCTGATTCTTGTGGTATTGAAGTAGGGTACCCAAAACTTACTTCTGAGCCACTTGGAACCTCTTGATTTCTTTAACATTCATTTTACATGAGTTCAGAGAAGAAGATTCTTTTCTCAAACTGATAGTACTATGATGCGTTGAGCTGGGGTGATAACACTATGAAATAAAGTCAATGGAGTTCAGGGTCTGAAATCCAGGACCACATGTGAGCTGTATCAGACAAACCTTTTTGAAACCTTTTATTTCCCTCAACTTTGGTTTTCTTATATGTAAATGGTCTAATGATGCATGCATATGTACACAGCTAATAGAAGTCAGAGGGCTGTGTTAAATGGCCAAATGAGATGATAGCACATTTGAAAAAGCTTAACAAATTCCCCAAAAGTCTACAAATATAGTTGTATTTATTTTGTTGTCTAGCACATTGAGTAAACCAGGAGCAGAGGTGCCTCAGAATGGAAGAGCAGCCTTGTTTTTCCAGAAGCCTCAGAATTATGGGCAGATCAAATGTTCTCCACGGTCTCATCACAGTACAACTTTCTTTTCACCTCTCCTGTCTTTCCCCTTCACTCTATCTGTTCTCCTATTAAAAACTCAATTAAATAGGCTAGGGGAGTGAACGTGTCACATTGTAAAAAGCCTGTCTTGGCATGGTGTTACTTTTTGCTATCTCTGAAAATTGACATGTGACCAAATCATTTCACTTCTGGTCAAAGATATATAGTATGGCAGGTTGTTCCACTGCCAGGAAGGCATAATCCAATTTAAGAGAAGCTCAGAGAGAAAGAAGGGTGATAAATTTCTACCTAAGTGGCTCTTGTCCACATGAGCTCATCTGCTGCCTCTCCTCTGTGAAGTGAGGAGATCCAGATCCAGGGTGCTGAAGTTACTTTCTACTCTGTTGTTTATGGAGACTTAGGACTCTGGTCTAGAACCTCGGAAGAAGGCTAGGGCATTGCATCCCAGGTCTTCTGGCCTCCATTTCTGAGGTTCATCAAAAGCTTTAAGACCAGTGCAAATCATTTGCCATCTTGCATTTTATATGGTGAATTTCATCAATCCTTTTGTGTACATGGCCATGTAGAAATGTAAAAACAATTTCTAATCAAAACAATTGCTGATATTCACACAGGATAAAGCATCATTATACAGTCCAAACATTTCTTGTATCCCTACTAGTTGATTTAGACAATCAGTAATAAATCAATTTGCACTATGATAACTGGATATATCCACTTCTGTTTACTCCATAGACTTATCCTTATTTAGATGAATTTGTGGTTGCAGTTTTAAATCTCCTACCTTGGTTCTGTGCCAACCCTCATTCCAGATTTTACAGTAATTAATGCAAGGTTTGTCTTTTAGTTCTTTTTTTGACTGTACATATGAGGGTGTTGAAGTTTCTAGGGCCAGAAAAATAAGTGTCTGCTGCTGTGTTTCTCTCTCTATATGAACCCTTTCTGATAGACCTGCAGGAAGAGATTTAGTTGCAGATGGCAGAGGTCAGTGTCTTGTGTATTCAATGTAGTCAATAATAAAGTCAGGACTTATGCTGGCTGAATGTTAATAAGGAGGCACAAGGACCTTGGAAAGTCATTATGTCTGGTCATTTGCTTCATAATATTACTCCAACTGGCTCAGAAGGCCAATGCAAGGAGATTTTAAAACAAGTATCAAGGAAAGGCCGGAAAAATAAGGAAAGGAAGCAATTGAAATGGTGTATAGATTGTGAGATTTTTGTGATGCAGTATAGCTAAGCAGCAGGAGAATTTTTAAATGTGGTTCCCATGTAGCAGAGGGAATAGTATTATTTCCTATCAAAGAGAATCTGGTCTGTATCTAAATGTTGTGGTTTTCTTGTCTAAACAATAAAATTTCTTTTAAAGCTTCATTGAGCATCTCTTAGGCCTAATTATGGATCCTTTAAGTGAAGTCAGTCACATGCAGTAGTAATATTTCTTGTGGAGAATGCTTATTCATCACTGCGTCTGGGTAGATGGACAGGGTAAAGCTTAGGAGAATTATGGTCCAGGAAGTACATGTCAATGAAAACCAGCACCCTTCTCCCATCCTTGAATTTCCTCTTAAAATTCATTCCTTCACAGCATGAAGGTACATCATACCTTTGCATTTAGGCCAGGTTTGAGTTTCTGACATTGCTTCTTTTTAATCTGCATTACTATAAAACACAATATTTACAAGGTAGTTTGGTTCTCTAACAACCTAACTAAATACAATATCCAGGCCCCACAAAATTTCTATAATTTTCCCCCAGTACATTTTATTACTTATTTTGTTTTGCTTTCATCAGGCTTATACAACCAAATTTAGTTTTATCCTGTGGAGTACACCTGAATTCCAACCACAAAGCAGCTGGTTATTCCCACAACAGTTGTGTCTCTATTGCATAAATGGGTACATCTTACTTAAAAAGTTAGTCTCATAGTTCTTAGCGTTTACGGCAGGATAAGACCATTATTGCTCTTTCTCCCCCAGCAGGCTGTGCAGTAGCCTCTGACCCTGTGAATACTCACCAGCAGAATAGAGGCACCCACCTTGTCTTGTCTGTTTTAATATAGATGTATGATGCCCTCATCTACAGCATCCTGTAAAATCATTCTGGTGAACATCCAAGAGAAGTAGCAGAAGCTTGTGTTATTGTTTGGGGACTTCTGAGGCTTCCCTGACCAATAATTCATTAGGTGGTATCCCACCTGGGACTGGGGTTTTTGATTGATAACATGTGAGTTTTATGAGCAGCTTTTCCAATCACATGGGGTATCTCCCTTCAAATTCTTTTGAAAAAGTGAATTATATTTTTTTAGTTTGGTTACAAGATAGTAGGTTATCATATGGATTTTCACATACCCTTTATTTTGGCTGAACACCCCCCACTTCTGTGATTGTTTGAATAAGAAGGCCTCCTCCCATAGGCTCATATATTTGGATACTTGGTCCCCAGTTTGTGGAATTGTTTGGAAAGGATTAGGAGATGTGCCCTTGTTGAGGAAGGTTTGCCACTGGAGGTGGGCCTTGAGGTTTCAAAAATCCACACTATTCCCAGTTAGCTCTCTCTCTGTAAATGGGCATTTTCTGACTCAACTACCTGGTCCCAAACAACTGACTCAGAGGCTGAATATGAATTATAAATGCTCTGCCACTAGCTCAGGCTTTTTACTAGCTAACTCTTACATTTAAATCAACTCATTTTTATTAATCTATGTATTACGACATAGTTCATGGTTTTGCAGTGGCTGGTTGGCATCTCCTCAACTCTGTCATTCTCCTTCCCATCATTCTTAGTTTGATCACCCCACATCACCTTATCCAGCTCCCCTATAGGCCAAACAGCTTTATTATAAACCAATGAGAGTAATACATATTCATATTCTATAAAACATCATTCTACAGGATCTCTTCTCTTTCTGCTTCTACTTGTGGATCAAGATATAAAGCTCTCAGCTACTGCTCCAGCACCACACCTGCCTGCCTATTGCCATGTTATGCACCATGCAGGGTACAGATTCACCTTCTGAAACTGTGCGCCCACAAGACTTCCTTCTTCTGTGCATTGCGTTGGTCATGGTATTTTATAACAGAAATAAAAACATAACTAAGGCTCTCCAGGATAAAGGTTCCTAGTCCTAGTACCCATCTTCATTTTTATACTATCTACATTCCACTCTGTCCCCTGCATTAAGGCTCCTCCCTTCCAATAGCTTCTTTTTAGTTGCCTAGTTTCTATAGGTATTCCATATTGGACATATAAAATAAGAGGTTTAAAGCTAGGATTCATGTGGTATGAATTTCTTAAAGATTCCAGCTTGTTTTAAAATACAATTTTGACCTTTTTGAATAAGTACATATGACATACATTTATTGTCCGCAACTTTACCCCTCACAAGCAACTCAGTCATGTCTGAACAGAGTCATCTAGAGCTGAAATAACGTTATAGACCATGAAGGTCTCCCAGACATTCCTTAGCCTACTTGAGTTAGACTCACAACAGCTAACTTTTTGTTTCACGAGATCTATTCTTGTGTGGATGTTGCTTAATGGACTACCTATGAGTTCTAACAATTCTTGCTTATTAATTAGAACTTCAAGACAAACTTAAGATTTATTTAAGCTGGAAGCTTAGTTTTATTATAAACTCAAGATGAATATGTGTGCATTAACTTTTATATACAATATGCTATTTTTTAGAATGAAATTGGACTGTGAATGCATATTTAAAGAACCTCTAACAGGAAGTCTTTCCTGGGCATTGAGGCAGGCCCGCACATTGTAGGGGGTTTAGCAGTATGCCTGGCTTCTACCCACTAGGTGTCAGTACTACCCCCTAATTATGACATCCCAAAATCTCTTCAGACATGAGGAATGTCCTGGTGAGAGTATGGGGTAGAGTGGAGTGGTGGATAGGGGTTTTCACCTGTTTGTAACTAGTGGTCTAATAGATTTCACATATTATAGTTGAAGGACAAGCAGAGAAATCAGAAATTGTATACGTAAGAGGTCCCATGGTTATATCAGAACTGTGAATAGACTCTTCTGCAAGATATAATCACAATGCATGGATTATTATGTAGTTATATTTTTATTTTAAAATTGAATGATTAGAATATTTTTAGAAATTAGAATATAGATCTTTTTTTTACCTCATTTGATCCCAAAATGAGACCTGTTATTTCTATAGTACCTTTTGTACTTCACTTTGAATCTTGGAATGAACACCAAAAAAGTTTATAGTCATGCCTTTGGACTTTGGATAAAAATAGAAATAGTTGTTCAGATAATTGGATCTATGAGTTTATGGATTTGTAGTCAGATAATTATTTTGAAGTTTCCATCTCTTCTGGAATTTTCTTTAATGAAATTTGCCAAGATGAAAAAAAAAACCACATTAAATATTCACCATCACTAATGACTTCTTGAGAAAGCAGCCCAGCTGGCAAAGGAACACAAGGGTGTTAGCAGCATCTTTGTAACTAGTGGAAAGACTCATAACTCCGGTTCGTTAATGCCTTTATCACCATCTGCTAGAGATTTATGACAGTATATCATCTCAATTCCTCTTACATTTTATGACAATTGACAGAAATAGGGATGGAATAGAAAGAATAAATATAAGGTGTGTAGCTTTGGCGAAGATCTATTGCCAGATGATTCTTAGTGGTAGTAGTCCTGGATATTTTTGATGTTTTAGCAAAACTTTCCATTTCCATTTTTCTCATTGTTTTGAGACAGGACTCTCCTTGTAGTCTTAGAACTCACTGTATAGACAAGGCTGGCCTCATTCACAGAGATCTGCCTGCCTCTGCCATCTGAGTGCTGGGATTTCAACTGTACACCACCACACCCAATTCTGTTTCTGTTTTGATCTTTTTCTGAATATTCTAAGTTTTATATATAATAGAAAAAGAATATGGCAAAGGCTTTCATACATTTGGTGTGATATAGTTGACCTGTCATAGTTGCCTTAATATTATAGAATAATAGAGCTATACAAGTAATTTTTTTATAACAAAACTTTTCTTTACTGTGGTCAGCCAATGGATTGCCTTTTAGATGAGATACTGTCAAAAGACATCTTAGAAAACTATTCATTCTCTCTTCATGAGAATCCAGCACAAATGTATCTTAGTTTTTACTTTATTCAATGGTAAATGGTGTTCGAGCAACATGGAGACAGAGAATAAAGTAGAGGGGAAGACGATGTTTACTGAGCACATGTATCTTGTCTCATTTGCCCTTAAGTAACTCCAGCAGAGGGGCCCCTCATCCCCTTTCCTCCATCTGGCCATATTTAATATGGCCATGATATCCTGTAAGTGAAGAGTGTCCTAGTTGCTCTACAGTTGAAAAAGGACTTCTTCAAAAGTGCTGAATGAATATCGATGTTATGGATGTATACTTACTTAACTTGTAGCTCTTTGTTAATATTCATTATTAAATGCTTTATAGATTTAACGTCCTTCAACATGATATCATCTAATGAAACTCGATTAGGAAGTCTAGTTTAAACAGTGCATGGGATGTAATAAATGCTAAGAAACGTTTGTTGACTAAATCACTTAATTTGTAAGCAGAAGTGGATGTGTGCATCTCAATGAGTTCTAAGAATTAAGTGAGATAACGCAGCTGCTACAGTTTGGATGTGAAAAGTCTCCCAAAGATCCATGTGTTAAATGCATGGTGCCAGCTTGGTGTAATTGGCGGTGGTAGAAATGTTAATGAGCAGAACCTAGTGGGAAACTTTAGATCATTGAGGATGATGAGCCTTGAAGGAAAGGGCCTGGGATCCTGTCATCTTTGTTGTCTACTTTCCTTTACATTCTGAACATAAAGTGAACAGTTCCACCAACGTCTTCTGCCTGTGCTCTTATTTCACAGGCCTCAACATGACAGGACCAACTAATCACGGACTGAAACTTTAGAAACTGTGAGACAAAAAAATTCTATTTGCTCGTTCTTGGCTTTGCTATTTGTTGTAGTAACAGAAACTGGATCAGTATAGCAGTACCAAAAAACCAAAGTCCATGCAGACACTCACTCTGTTCTCTCTATGATAAAATCCTGAACAAGCTTTATGTCCTCGTCTCTCAGAATCACCGATAGCTGATCTTCACTTAGAACAGCAGCATTCTCACATGTCTGAATTGTCACTCTACCTCAGGAATGGACAGACTCAGTAACTGTTACAATGAGGTTTCTGGCCCCGTCTGGCCAGAGGTCCAGACCCACAGACCTGCCGTCCCAGACCACTTAGGTGCCCATTGCTGCTTAGGCTCCAAAAATGACTCAGACACTTACCATAGCTTCATGCTGTTTGGCCTATGGCTCAGGCACATTGCTAGCTAGCTCTCTCGTTTAGCTCAACCCATTTCCATTAATCTGTCCACCATGTGGCCCGTGGCTCACCTGTGTTCCTTACATGTTTCTTCTTTGGGCGTCTGTCTCAATCTGGCTCTGACTCCACTTTCTTTCTCATACCTATACTCTGATTCCTCCACCTACCTCTATGGTGTCTGCCATGGCCAAACAGTCCTTTATTTGAAGACTGATATTTACGGAATGCAGAAAGACATTCCCATATCAAGTAACCAGTAACATTAGGTCTTCTAATGCCTTCTATATGAAATTGGGTCACTTTGAGAAGTTCCAGGTTGGCGCCAGAAGCAAAAGACATTGTTTTGAATTGTCTGAAGGGTCTTGAGAAAGGGCCATACTTTTTGGTGTTTGGGGAGATGATGTGGGAATGCCTTTCTGTATGCTGTGAATATCAATCTTTAAATAAAGGAGATGTTTTGGGCCATGACAGGCACCATAGAAGAAGTAGGAAGAGAAAACAGAGCATAGGTAGGAGAAGCAAGGCAGAGTCAGAGGCAGATCGAGCAAGCCGCCCAAGGAGCAACATGTAAGGAACACAGGTGAGCCACGGGCCACGTGGCAGACAGATTAATAGAAATGGGTTGATTTAAGATGTAAGAGCAAGCTAGCAATGTGCCTGAGCCATAGGCCAAACAGCATGAAGTTAATATAAGCGTGTCAGTCATTTCTGGGGACCTGAGCAGTGAGCGGCAGGTGGCTAAATGGTCTGGCACAGCAGGTCTGGGCCTCTGGCCGCCTGGGACCAAAGAAACTCCACTGCAACAGATGGTGTCCAACATGGATCGAATATCCACTTAATGCCTGAGAAAGTTTAAAAAGGGTTTTAGCAGAAACTGAGCAAAGGCTTCCAAATTGTGTATATGAAGAAGTACAAAGAAAGCGTGGCATCCGGGTCACATTCAAAATGGCGCCGGTGGACTGGTGGCAGGCAGTGTAACTGCAATCAGGCTGGTTCCTAAAATCTCACAGAAGACTCAGTAGCATGTGATTGATTTTAGATTTCTGTTTATTTTGAACAAAAAGGAAACAAAGACAGTTTCTTAGTAGCAGCATTTTCTTGGGTGTGCTCTGTTTGCTGGCCATGAACAGGGATTTGGTCCCTTTAAGAGAACTTATTGATTCAGCTTCCTCTGCAAAAACTATGCAGCTCCTTAAGAGAGTATATTTTAAAAGCTTTTATGGTTAGAAGATGATTAAGGATTCACAATAAAAGAAATTCAGATGAAAAGAAAAACCTGTAAATGGGTTACAATGTGTGTAAAAGGTACATAGGCTTCAGAGAGAATAGAAAGAGGATAAAGTCTTTAAAAAGACTTTAAAAGTGTAATAAAAATATAATAAGCCACGTAAAGATGGAAAATAGACACAAAGTCTGGATTTTGGTTGTTATTGTGTTTTCTTTTAATTTTTTAACTGTTAATGAGCTAACTACAGAAAGACAATTGATTGCAAATGCAAAGGCTACTAAGTTAAACAAGAATATATATTTTAAAGGTATTTTGATTTTGAAATTTATGTCTAAGGATTTATTGCTTTGGAAGAGTTCTGCTTTTGTTTCCACAGAAGATGAGAACCTGTGGATTGCTTCCAGGCAAATACGGTTTCATCAACCAAGACCCCCTGAAAAAAACCTGATGGGAAGAGATAGCTGTATCAGCTTCAGAGCTGCAGATTATGATCCAGTCTCAACAATCTGTGAGATTTTCAACGCCCCTTAATCAGCAGGAAGTAGTAATGGAAAACTACGACCAAATTCCCCGAATATTGTTTCTAGATGTTTGTTTTCATTATAAATGGTTAATGGTCATAGTTAATCTCTTTCTACGAAGAAAAAGGGGATATGGTATATCAATGATTTTTTACAAGGTTAGATTATTGAATTTACTTAGATCAGGAAATAAGCTATTAATCTCAATATGCTTTACATTGGTATAGATTTTGGTTTATTGATACAAATTTAAGGTCAATTTTGTTATGCTATATGTGTTTTTCTATTCTTGTTTAAGGTATGATGTTCATGTAACTGATTTAAAATTGTAATGTATAATTAAGAAATGAAGGTTAATAGTCACCTTTGATAATCAAACTTATAGTTAGGTTAGTTAGGATTTTTAGGTATACAAAGATATATTTCAATTAGGTAGGTAATCTTTAAATACTTCTAAGACCTACAGAATATGGCATTTAAAATGTTTTAAGAACTTAGACTTTTCTGGACAGTGAGACAGATCTGCTCCTGGAAGCACCAATTTACTTCAAGAGAAAAACGGGCATCAAAGAAACTCTATATGGAGTCTATTTGTGGCATTGGTTAGCCAATGGGCATAAACCTGTTCTTATATTAACTGCTTGACAGTATGCTGTTAGAAGTGGACATGCAGGTTCCATAGGAAGGTGACCTCTGAACTTTGGCAGAACAAGCTGAGATGGCCCTTCAGGTTCCTGCTTTGCAGAGAAAACTGTCAGACATTCTTCAGGACTCAAGTAGAAGCAACTGATGAACTGTGCCAGAATGGGCAGAGCAGATTTCCTGCTTCACTGAAATGAAAAGAGACTCTGGGCCTGTAGGCTGAAGATGAATGCCCCAACTTTGTAAAGGAACTTTGGGTGACTGTCCAGGCACATAGGTATCATCTCTGTCCTTTCTAGATTTTAGAAGTCGCTTGCACTTCTGGTTTACTTGGGTAAATATACCCTTCTGTGGTCTTTGATGTAGTTGAAGATTAGATAGTTATAGGTATAGTTTTTCTTAGTCACTTAAAAGGTATATTAGATATGAAACTTTAGATTCATAAAGACAAGGTAGATGATAAGAGTATTTTTTTTAATTTTGCTAAATACAAATAGACTAGATATTATAACTATAATTCTTGCTTGATGTCTATTTTGTTATATGTAATTTTGCTATGTTAAAATTGAAACCTTCATTTTTGATAGACAGAAAGGGGGAGGTGATGTGGGAATGTCTTTCTGTATGCTGTGAATATCAATCTTTAAATAAAGGAGTTGTTTTGGCCCATGACAGGCACCATAGAAGAAGTAGGAGGAGAAATCAGAACATAGGTAGGAGAAGCAGGGCGGAGTCAGACCGACCGAGCTGAAGCCCAAAAGAGCAACATGTAAGGAGCACAGGTGAGCCACGGGCCACATGGCAGACAGATTAATAGAAATGGGTTGGTTTAAGATATGAGAGCTAGCTAGCAATGCGCCTAAGCCGTAGGCCAAACAGCATAAAGTTAATATTAGTGTCTGAGTCATTTCTGGGGCCTGAGCGGCGGGCGGCGGGTGGCTAAGCTGTCTGGCACAGCAGGGTCTGGGCCTCTGGCCACCTGGACCAAAGAAACTCCACTGTTACAGGGAGAAATCCCCACATGAAAGCAAAAAACATTGAAAATTAAAGAGCTGTTTATTCCCTTGATGTGGTGACTCCTCATCAATATTCATGGAATCTGCCTCAATGCTTTGGGATGAGAAGCTGTCTTCCCATTGTCAATGATAAAATCTATGTTCAGGTGCTTTGCTGGAATTCCCATTTAGTTATGAAAACTCATTTTCTTTCCTTGGATTTATTGTGCAGCTCTATTCTGATGAGTGTGTGTCAGAGAGACCTAGGAGAGCTTAGCACTTTGCTTTTCCATCTCCAATTCCAAGTCTAGTCCCCTCATGCATTTGAGCTACAGAAGAATCTCTGGTTTTTAATATGTGCAGTTATGTGCATTTTAACAAACTTTAAACTTCAGAAATTATGCCTCCCTTTGCTGCAGTCTCCTAACTGCATGCATAATAACGAAGAACTGAAGACTTGGTAGGGAGAGAAGGTCCTCTATGACAGTTATGCCTGGGAGAGAGACTTTAGCTTTTCATCAGGTTAGTGGTAATCCCGAATCTTCATATGGAAGTGCAACTCGTTTCTCTGCCTGGCTCCCACATACATTCAGAATGTTAAAAAGGAGGAGGGCTTGTCTTTCCCCCTATACCTCCTGCCTCAGTAGAAATCAGTGTAAGTCAAAGTGATTGATGTTGACAAACTCACAATGAAGATCAATTTCCCACCGGCACGGAAAGAATCACGAGTCAAATGTGTCTTCTTGAATGGGAGACTATCCAGTTATATTGTGTTTTCTTTTCTTCTCTTTTCTATCTATCTATCTTTTTTTTTTGAGAAAGTGTTTCAGAAACCATAAAATGCTAATTAGTTGTAAAGTAAAATTTGTTTAGTTTTGGTATAACTTGAGTTTTCTCCTTAAATACTTGTGGGACAACATTTACAGAGACAGTACAAAACAGTTGCTCATGATCACTGAAGTTAACCGTAAGACAGAAAGCTCTGCCTGGTGGCTTTGTGCTTTTTTTTTTATTCCTTAGAACGAGTTGCTTACAGGCTCTCCAGGTGTCTTCAGTGCATCTTGGAACATACTCCATCCAAGTTTGTTCTCCACATTCATCTGGCAAATGACTTGCTCAAGGAGAGGCAACACATTCTGTTCTGTCATGCAGTATTCTAGCTATTTCATCTGAGAATATTATCAGCAATCCTGCAATGGCCTATTTTAGTTTTTAAAGCAGTTTAGTTACTTAGTTATTGTTATACAAAGAATTTTCCGCAGGATTTATTCTTGTTGTCGTAGAGAGATGGGAATGGACAGTACTGGCACTGCTTCTAGCTTCTTAGAGAGTTACCACTTTTGTTAGCACCAGATTTGGATGTAGACTGACGTTGCTGTCACATTAGGAAAGTTTCCCAGCTTCCAGTGATTGAACAGGAGATACTCTCAATGAATGTATTTTGTTTGACTCAATGATTTATAGTCGTCATTTATATTTTTCTTAAAGTATAAAAATAATGTGCCCGTAAGAGCACTGTTAAAGACTCCATTGGGAAAACTTAGGAAGGTAGATTACTTGGATGTTCTGACACATTTTTGATACCCACCTGTCAATTGCCTATCATTTCAGCCTGTCATTTGCTTATGCTTATAATTATTTGTACATTCTCTTTTCTTAAATTCATAGATGATTAGTATGCGGTATTGGTATACTTTATATTAATGTAGCTATCTCTGTTTCTACAATACTGTTTAATTTTACTATTATATTGAACACTGGAGATTATAGCCTACATTTTGCAGACCATGGAAACCCTGAACTTCTGAGAAAATTTACCCGAAGTTACATCCGTTACCAAAGCATGGCCAGAAGCTAGATTTTCAGCCTTAAAATCTGGTCAGTTTTGTGTAGTGTCCGCCTGTTTTCTTGGTAACCAGGGTTTTAAAATGCACTTAGCATTTATTTATCTCTGCAAACACCTTCATTTTGTGCAACAAAGGAAGGGATGGAGATTGCAATCCCAAGGTGCTGTGCAGCTTTCACAAAAGTACATTTACTTTACTTTTCTGATCTTAACTATTTGTTTGTTAGTAGAGTGAGGAAAAGACAAAATTGAGCAATGGCCCATTAGGCTGAACAGCTGTGTTTGTGTTACAGATATTCTTGTGTTCACAGGGCCACAGGGATGCTCATTCACTAACAGAATAGCTGGGCTTGTGGTCAGTAGATGGCTTTGGGCTTAAGAAGGATACTTCTCCCTTTGTGAACATTAAGGGACTTGTCAAAGCAATAAAAGGCTTAGAAGAAACTCAAAAGTCTTATTCAGACAAAGAGCCTTAATTTTAAAGCATTAATATCTGCATTAAAAATATAGACATATGGCCAGAGAGATGGCTCAATAGTCAAGAACACATACTGCTCTTGTAGAAATCCTGAGTTTGGTTTCTAGCACCCATGTCCAGTGGCTCACAAATTCCCGTAACTTAGCTCCAGGGGCATCAGGTACCTCTGGACTCTGCAGGCACATGGCCTCATGTAGACAGCCTCCCCTGCCCTGTTTAAAATAAAATAAAACTTGTAAAATATTTCCTGTTTGTACATAAAAGAGTTGAACAGAACAGCTGTGGAAGGGTCAGCTAGAGGTGTAGTAGTGGAGATTAGTGTTGGCTTCTAGTGAATAGAATAATGCTGGCAAGTGAGAATTAGGAAGTAGCTGAGCCTGCATGAGGAGAGGGGATGTGAGGGCACAGCAGTAGAAAACAACCCCCAGCCTTATCAAGTTTGCATTTTACAAATGGAATAAATAAGAAATAAAATCAGTAAATGAACAAGAGGATTATGTTGGAAGCATGTAAGGACTATAGAAAACACCTGGGCAGGGAAGAGGACACAGCCTATTCTCTGTCCCATGGAAATTTTTTCATGAAACAACTTTTGAATATATAGATGTCTAACTCTTGGAATACCTTGGTTGTTCTTACTTCTTCCGGTAAAGAATGAATCTTAAAGTTTGCATTGAGTGTGAATGAGTGTTGTTATCAACATGTGTGAGTGAATAAATAAAGATAAGACAAAGAAGAGAGAGCAGGGGAATAGCATTATTTGGCTGTAAATAGGGGCTGGAAATCCACATTTTCTACTTTTTGTTCTGACTCATCTAACCATTAGGTTCAGCTCCCAAATGAGTAACTCAGAATAAAATGATATCTACATTTCCTACACTCATGTTTTTTGTTCAAAAGAGATCTTAGGAAGTCGTCAGAATGGAATATGCACAGCACAGCGTTGAAAACAGTTGTGGCTCAGGGGATGAAGGCAGTAAGCGCACTACAACACACAGCCAGGACAAAGTCTACCGAGTCACCACAGGGGCCATATTTTGCCTTCATTTAATTTCTTAATGAATTCCCATCATGGGTAGTCACCGATGATACAGCAGATAGACTACAGCATAGTTTTTTTGGTGGCTTTAGGGCAAAGCGGACCTATTGATGGTCGGGCTGACTGGGTAAGACTGACAGTCTCCTGTGAGTAAAGACCAGGGCAGGGCTTTGGGAACTGAGTTGAAGGTGTGGAGAAAGAAAGTGTCTCCATTGCAAAGGCAGACAGAAGCTCAGGACCCCAGGCAGGGGAAATATTTTCATGACCATTTTTTGAGCTTCCTTTCCAGCCTCAGCCCTCAATCAAAAGCAACTATACTTTATCCAGCATGTCCCACAGATAGAAATATGCTGTACTTTACTACTCAAAACACGTGTGCACATCCATCCACCTGCACACCACACACACACACACACACACACACACACACACACACACACACACACACACACACACACGCACAGTACAGATAGAAATTTCCCCAAATTGTCAAAGTGATGTTTTTCCATTTTACAAGTGAAGTACTCCAATTTAAAAAAATATCTTATTCAATACTTTTTAATTGCTACTTGCCACTCACTAAAAACACACATTTTATGTAATTGATCACAGCATGGTTTGAAAAATTAGATTGGCTCAATTTTTAACAAAGAAGGCAACTTTTTAAATATTTTATGTGTCTACCCCTAGATGATGGAGTACATGTATAGTGCTAAAATGTCCATCAACAATTTCAATATGCCCCTTATCCATCCTCTAGCTAACCCCAAGTGACAGACTGTTAGGAAAAATAAGCAAAGGGAAGTGAAAAGGAAGAGTGTTTTTGCTAAGGTTTAGAGCAGATTAGCTTTCGTTTGTCCTAGAGGATGCCACCTTCCAACAGAGGCAAATGAGTGATTCAGGCATGAGCAAATACTCTATCTACTAGAACCACCAGGAGACAAGTCAGGTATGTTTATCTGCAAAGGGGAAGGCAATGTAGAGAGAGTCCATTCTTCCTGAAGCACATGCTTTTAAATCTTTGTGTTAAAAGAAAGGATTCTGTCCCCGTAGGGCAAAGGAACATGTGTTCCTGAGTGTAGGCACCATGCTCCACTCTGATGATGGCTCTGCTTCCTTTACAAGTTGTCCCAGATTTTTATCAGCATGCCCTAGGACTTTGTCTACAACATGTAGTACAGGAACAATCAAAGGATGGCAACCTGTCTGGATATGAGCCTGTCAGGACTCGGAGGGACAGACAAGTTTAGGTTCCATCATGCTTGATACTCAGAGAATCACTTTTTAATAACCTTCCTCTATGTGATAAAGCTGTTCTCAGTTATAACTGACATGATACAAGATTAATGTATGTCAGAAAAAGAAATGTAGAAGTTGACATTTTAAAATTGATCTTGATACATATAATTATGGCAGCAGAAGATAAAAACTGTAATGAAATATGTATCATGGTACAAAGAGAAGGATATAGACTGAAACGTTTTAATTACAGTAACATGTTTTTTGAAATTATCTTATATGCCAAAGTAATGAATAAAGTATCACAGCTTCCCTCAGCTTTGAAGTGTTTTGCAGATTTGTCAATGGCATTGTGTAATTTTACCTCTACTGCATATTCATGTTCAGCAGTGTAAGATACGGCAATCTATCTTTGCTCATAATTGATTAAAACATTTTTAATTAATTTGCCATTTGAAATATTTCCTTTAGACGAAGCAACAAATTTCTAAAAGAGTTAGGAAAGGCTTAGAAATTACTGAATAATTGCATTTGATTAAATATTTGCAGAAATTTCATACTCCTCCCACACCGCTTTGAATCAAGTTTAGAAATTTGCAAATATCTGAATAGTTTTAAATCTTACTAAAAACCCTCAGCAAAAACTTCTTATCACAAATTTATGTTAAATTCTGCCAAATCTCCTGAAGTATTTTTCTGTTTGCTTGATTGATTTTTGTTTTTCAAAAGAGGGTGTCTCTGTGTTACAGCTCTGGTTGTCCTGAAGCTCACTCTGTAGACCAGACTGGCCTGGAACTTACAGAGATCTGCCTGCCCCTGCCTCCCAAATGCTGGGATTAAAGGTGTGCTCCACCCCTGGGCCTTCTGAGGTATTTTGTCTTCTGCAAACAACATGAATTGAGTGACAATTGGTTGATGATCTTTCAATCCACTGCCTTCACACTCCGTGTTTTACATTGTTGTTCTTATGGTCTCTGTGCTAACCCGGGCTGTTTAAAAACATGAGGCCAAAGCTCCAAACTGGCCAACACAAATGTGAGCCAGTGTGTAACCCAGAGCTCTTTGAAGAGCCTCCGCTGTAGAGTACAATACGTATTTTTGGATAACCATACAAATGGAAGCATCTGAAGCCTTTACAGAAGGCAGTTAAAATACAACCCTATCTGCAGCAAATGTCTTAGATTTTGGCCATTACAGTTTTCTCCATGGACATTATTTATAACTTGTATGGCTTATTTAAAATTGTGAATACAGCATAATATTAAATAGGAGGCTAGGCTGTGGTACTCTGAGCTCAGGGCTACAGAGAGGACCTCCATGTGCAACTGGGGGAGCTTACCTGGTATAAGCAGAAGAGATGAATATGAACCCCAGCCTTAGAGGCAATTTGTAGTAGGAGGTTTCTGGCCTGGACTTTCGGGCCTAGCCTCAAGGTTTAGGCACACAGACCCACAGACCCGCAGAGACACACAGATACTTTCATTAATTTGAAACTGATTGGCATTAGGCCCAGGCATATAACTTGCTAGCTCTTTACCCTTAAACTAACCCATGTCTCTTACCTTGTTCAGCCACATGGCTGGTTACCTTTTCTTAGAGCAGCATAGTTGTCCTCTGCTTCTGGCTTCTCTCTGGCATTCCCTCTGGCATTCTGCTCTGTTCCTCTGGTTCCCTGAGTTTTCCTAACTGGTAGCCCCGCCCACATTTCCTTCCAGCCCTTGGAATTCTGTATTTGTCAGTAGAGCATGAGACTTTTAATCTCAGGGTCGTGGGTTCAAGCCTCATGATGGGCACCAATTGTGGCACAAAGGAATGAGACTCAGGGATAGATCTCTGAAGAAGTTAGAGATATTAGAGAGAGTAAACACCACAGTCAGATCTTACCCAGCTGTCTTCCAGCTTCCTCAGCCTCACTTCCCTTGGAATGGCTCCCTCTGTGTTTCTATCCTGTCTTAAGTACTCTTCTGGTAATTAAGGCGTGGCCCCATCACACCAGCTTGGGAGCCTGGAATTCCTTCTATAATCTGAAGTGACCTTGACTCAGTTAGGATTAAGGGTGTAGGTCACCACTCCCAGGATACTCCCTGTGCTGGGATTAAAGGTTTGAATCACCATTCTCTGATTTTCCTAGACTGGCTGTGGCTAGAGCTCTGGAACTTCTGGAGCTTTTTACTAACCCCCCACATAGACTGTGGGTAGATTTCTTCTGATATCTCCAAAACTTCTGAAACTTTTATTGAATCTCCACAGTAATTCCAACCTCTCTGGTCAAGGTCTTGCTGATTTTCATTCAAGGAACTTCTTTGTCAGACTTTGTGAGTTGGAGGACCCAAGATGTCTGGTCCCCAATGGGAAGGTTGCAAGGCTCAGTGTATTGAGCTTTAGAACCTCAGTGAAAGGACTGATGTACCTTTAAGTCCTCTTACCCAGTGTCTGCAGTCTAAGCATGAAATACTACATGTGCTAAGGAAAAAATGGTGATTGGAGGTAGACACGCATGGTCACAGAACAGTACAGTTTTACACATCCACTTTAATTGTTTGAATCTGTTGGTGTGTAGAAAGATACACAATGAAAGGCAATGCTTCTCTACCTTCCTAATGCTGTGACCCTTTAATACAGTTCGTCATGTTGTGATGACACCCAGCCATAACATTTTTATTGCTACTTCATAACTGTTTTGCTACAGTTGTAAATCATAAGGTAAATATCTGATATGCAACCCCAAGGGGATAGGAGACCCACAGGTTGGGTGTCATCACAACATGACGAACATATTAAAGGGTGTCATGGCATTAAGAAGGTTGAGAACCACTGACTTAGGTGAATTTCTGGGTGAGTGACAAAGCCCCATGGATCTGCTAATGCTTCCATTTACAAAAATGAACAGTGAGTGATTAAAAGTCAAATACCAGGGAAAATGATGACCAAGTCACACAAACTTCACAATCACTAGGAAGCAAGGGCTATTCTAACCCAGAACTTTAAATTAGCACTCAAACCCCACAATGCTATTGAGATTTGTCTGTTTGTCAGTGTTGGCCTAAAATGGTTGCATCGCTTATGGCAGACAGGGAATCTTATGTTATGTTTCATGTGTGCAAAGACGCTAAAGCAAAGGGGCAAGTCATGTCCAGAATGTAGCTGTCCATTCCACTCAAGCGGTTGTGCTAATTTATTTGAACTAGCTAAGCCCGACACAAAATAGGAGTATATATTTTTAACTATAGATCTCTAAATGTTTAGACAACATGGGTTTTATTTTTATTCACACACATAAAGAGTTGAAGTGTCTTAGTCTAAGTAAATTTCTTTATTAATTCTAAGGGTGGAAATAGCTATTTCTTCTGAGGAAAATCTATTTATATTTCACATTTGGTTTATAATGTAAATTGCATTGGCTACATCTCACCTTTTTAGTATCTCCCTCATATATTTCAAGTAATTTTTGCTTGTTACCACATAAGAAATAATCTGATTAAAATATTATAAGTCCAAACATTTACTTTATTTAGTATGTTTTATGTAGAGAACAAATGTGTGAAAGAGAGAATACTTAAAATTTAGGTACTCAAGAGCTTCAACTAGTAACCAACTCATCCTAACATAAAATCAGGAAGTAGACTCAGAAGGACTTGCATAGATTGACCCTGATTCTGAGCTGACACTATGTCTTGATTTCTTGTGTTGTGCTGTGATTTCAATAATAGTCGTGACTTTGTTTCAGAATAGAGAAGAAGCTTATTTCTTTTCTTTCCTGGGCATTTTTGTGATGGGGACCTATGTTTTACCTTCCTTCTGAGAGATGATAGACAAAAACTTTCAGAAGAGTGCATTTCAATGAGGGTGTGTGTGTGGGGGGGTTATTTGTGTGTGAATGTGTGTGCATGTGTGTGTTTGTGCATGTATGTGCATGTGTGTTTGTGTGTGCATGTGTGTGTGTGCATGTGTGTGTGTATGTGTGTGCATGTGTGTGTATGCGTGTGTGCATGTGTGTGTATGCGTGTGTGCATGTGTGTGTTTGTGCATGTATGTGCATGTGTGTGTATGTGTGTGTGTATGTGTGTGTTTGTGCATGTGTGTGCGTGCGTGCGTGCGTGCGTGCGTGCGTGTGTGTGTGTGTGTGTGTGTGTGTGTGTGTGTGTGTACTAGGACAGTCAGGCTGAAGAATGAGGCTATGGGACAGGAGAATATTTTAATTGGTGAGTCATTTTTCTTCGAATGAGTATTTGAGCTAAATATAATATTTCAATATGTTTCCAAATGTTGCCTGTTTTGTTTTCAGGCCTTAGGGATCCCAGGATCTCAGGGGCCACACAGTTTGGAATATTGATTGTATTTGCTTTTGACTGGCATATTCCAGATAAAAGGCTTTGTCGTCTCTTTCACCTGCTGTTTGTTAACCAGAGGAAGGCTTGGAAACTGCCAGTTTTTTCACTCTTTGCGTCCACATGTCATGCTAACAGGCTTTATAAAATGGGCATAAACATGTTCAATGAAATTTTGATGAGCATCGCATTTGATACTCATTCATGGGGTAAAGTATTTGTTTTTATCAGTTGTTTTTGACAGTGGGTATCATGAAGCCTGGCTGGCCTCAGACTGGCTCATAGCCCATACTAGCCTCAAATACTGGCCACCTTTCTCCTTCAGCTTCCTCTATTCTGCAGCGATGATGGGCACTTCCTCCCGCCCAATGGGCTGAAGTCATTTTTAAATGAGTTTTATCAATTGACATAATAGAGCCTCTATAGTCCAGTTTGAGCCTACATACATACATGAAATATTTCAAAATAAATATTGTAGGTTCTGAGTGTGTAGCCAATTAGACATGTTTTTACAGAAAAATTCTTCAGGGAGATTTTCATAAAACAAAATCTAAATTTTAAAGCTCTGGAAAATTAAAGCATACTCAATAATCTGCATATCTGTATATTTTTCTATATTTGGACAAATGCCTATGTAATCATTAAAGAAAAATTCTGAGATACAGGTCATTGATATGAATACTGGAACTCATAGCTAGATTTCCTTAAAAATTTGTGTCTATTGTGGTGATATGTTGTATTTTTAATAAAAATAGTCTAGAATATCAGCAGACAGAGTCATCTCTCCAGGCTTTTTGGTTTTTGTTTGTTTGTTTGGTTGGTTTTGGTTTTTTTGAGACAGCGTTTTGTGTAACAATCCTGGCTGTCCCTGAACTTGCATACCAGGCTGGACTTGAACTCACAGAGATCTTCCTGCCTCTGCCTCCCAAGTGCTGGGACTAATGGTTGCAACACCATTACCTGGCTATTAGTCCTTGAACTCACAGAAAGATAGATGGATCTCTGTCTCCTGAGTAATGGGATTAAAGGCGTGGGTCACCTCTCCCTGACCTTCATGGCTTGGCTCTGTGAGTGGCTTGTCCTCTGATATTCCAGACTCTTCTTTATTAAATATATAATATATCACCACAGACTATTCCTTGACTCAAATTAATTTGGATCCTCCTATTATAGACTATTTAGTCAGTTCAGTTCTTATACTGTTTATTGCACTTTTGCTATGGTCTAGATAATTAACAATGAAATAAGATGCCTTTAAAATGGTTAGCGTAGCTGGCCAGTGTAACTGAATTTAGGATTGTATATATATTTTTTTAACCTTAGTGCTTTAGATAGTGGAGACTGAAGACTTGCCAGAAGAATGTCATGGATGGTGGATTTTGTTACTGAGGACATGGAGCGAAACACAGGCACACAGACTTCTCTTAGAAGAATTAGAATATATGGGGGACCAATGGAAAAGGAGGTGGGAGGAAGGAAGACTAGGGAAGAATGACTGGCTGAGATTTACCTTCATGTTAATGGGTGTGGCATCCCTTCCATGAATGAGAGGAGTACCAGTGTTTATAGACAACAGTAAAACACATAGAAATAAAGCTCATGGCATGGGTTCCTATTGCCCCTAAGTCTCTTGAGGTACGATGGAAGTATTCATGTCAAGCCCAACGATTTGGCAATTATGTGAGGAGGTGGGAACAGTGTAGTTAGGTTTAAGATGTGCTCTAAGGAAGATAAAAGAGAGCATATTAAAATGATTGACAAGTAGCATCTAAGTTGAGGTGAAAAGTCATAAATTTATCATATAGCCAATTAACACCATCATACCAACTTTCTGGGACAACATTCAACAGGAAAGGTGAAGATGGTTGCTGATGCTACTAATATTTTATTAATTTCACAGACAATATGTTTTATGTTTCCTTAGTTCCCCTAATGCTTATTGTCACTCAGCTTTTGTCAAGATCTATGAAGAAGGCCAAAAAAAATGTGCTGATATACGTCCTGAGGGTGGGGGTGGAAATATTTTACCAAGAATAGACATGACGCCTTTTTGACAAGAGACAAATGTTTCATTCAAATGCTGCATTTCGCATATTGGAAACAGTAATGAATTCTTGTGCACCTTTTCTGCCTAGTTCACCATGTCAGACCCAAGCACTGACGCACCTCAGGCATTCCTCACAAAATTAAATTTAATGTTACACCCTCCCGTCGAATGGTGCATCAATCAGGGCATTTGATTTGCATGGACTGTAGCAGGCAGCTCTGTTCCGAACAAATATAAACCCAAGTCTGAATATTATGTCACAGACAGGAGCAAAGCAATCTAGGACTTGCAATCAAGTTGGCTACCAAGTGTAATTCATGCTGGAGTTATACTGCTCCGTGTCCAGCTGTTATTAAAGCTCTTGTTTTAACCTCCTTTTTCATTTCAAAAGAAAATGTTTTTCTTAACCTTCCTGTACGTAGAAAACCAGTGCATAGTCAAACCAGTACTACTTATAAACTGGTGTCTACTAGTGACACCCCAGGCATGTATATTTTTTCTACATATACTTCTATTCAGTTTACACTACAAAAAGGTGTGTAGATATATGTATGTGCGTATGTGTGTGTGTGTGTGCATGTGTGTCTGTGTGCATGCATGTGTGCGTGTGTGTGTATGTGTGTGCATGTGTGTCTGTGTGCATGCATGTGTGTGTATATGTGTGTATGTGTGTGTGTGTCTGTGTGCATGCATGTGTGCGTGTGTGTGTATGTGTGTATGTGTAACGCATGTATAATCCAGTAGGAAGAAACAAATCTGGGAGCATAGAATAAAACACACTAGGAGGTTAGGTGACAGGGACATTTACTAATGTTCTGTCTCCAGGGTAGTCCCAAGAGTATGCTAAGAACCATTGCAGAACAGATGAGTTTAAAAAACGACTCACTTGCCAAAGTTAATGTACATTTAGATGCAGAGCATGTGTTAGACGTAGGAAAAGCGAGCCTAAACATGCATCATTGGGTCTTGTTTCTGGTCTCCAACATATGCTGAGTTACAGCACACATACCCCCTACACACACATTTATATTTTCTCATCACAAAGTATCTGGCCCAATGTGCTAAAGTTAAAATCATTATGATCTAAAATTGTGTGAGACTTAAAGACAAAAACATTTTTTTACAAATGTATAATGAGTCTGTCTGCCCTAAGTCTCAGAAAAACATATATAGATCAAGAACTTGCATGCATTTACTTCACGTCCAAGCCTGTCATGTTTATTCTGGAATGCAATAGAAGTATTACAGGTTGAGCTTCCTCCTGAAGCCAAGTGCATTGCCAAGAAGGCACAGATGTCCAAAGCACATAACCAGGTGAGGATGGGATCCTGAGAGCTGGCCTGATGATTGGGTATCTGCAGTTAATTTCTCCCAGCTGCCCACAAACATTTCTTAGATTCTGGCTTTAAGATCTGAACAGGTGAAAGCAAGTGTCTTAAAAAATAAATTCATGATATATTAAGGATTAACTCATTCATTTGTTGATGGAATGGAACCATACATTTTTATTAAATATATACGATTTGCAGTCACTCTGCTAAGTAGTATGTGAACTACAAATATGACCTAGAATTAGATTCTACCTTTAGAGAATTTACTAAAAATTAAAGTATATGAGATATAAGTAACTATCATTCAAAATGTAAACATCAGAAAGTACATGGACATAAAAGTATGTATTATTCCTAGTTGGACAGGAAGCCTGAGTGGGCAGGACTTGGCCACATCAAATAGAGGCAGAAAGGGGAGACCCATGATGGGGAAGAGATGGGCAAACTCTTGCACCCACACACAGGCAGTGGGCAGCGAATAGTGATTAACTTCACAGACTGAACTAGTGAGTGAACGAAGACAAACAGAGTCAAGGGGTATGGGGCTGGGGATCACCAACAGTTGCAGACCAGGCCATTTAGATGGTGAAAAACAAGCAGAGTAGTATGTCATCAAGTGTTTGGGGGTCAGGGAGTAACTTAATCTAACCTCTACCTCTAGCAGATGAATGTGGTCTGACTACATGACATAGATTAAAGAGTAGAGACCTGAGACCTGTAGGATGTCTGGGGATGTAGTAAAACAAAACAGAAGACTAACAGTGGGAACAGACAAGAAGGAGCCCAAAGTTATAAGGAAAAGGAAGAAAATAAAGTGTTTGCAAATGTTTGTTGCCAACTCTACACAGTCAGAATACAAGTCCTTGGAATTTGTCATTCTTGTTATCCTGTTAAAGCTTTTTAGAAATTCACAGAGACAGACAGTATTTAGCAGGTCTCAAGTAGCACAAATGACTAATTTCAGGTACATTGACTTTGTTGATCGTGTTTTGAAGGTTCGTATTGGAACAGAAGAGCTTCTAGCCCAGCTCAAGTTTATTTTGAAAGTACAGTCCATCTACTTCATGGATAAGGTATTCTCTAATCGACTGAAACAGCAGGCTGGCTGATCTCTAAGCCAGCCTGTCAATATCCACACAGAGAAAGCTAGTACATGCTGGCGCCCTCCTGCAGGCCCAGTGATTAACTGTGCATCGGTCATTTAGGATAAGAAATGTGACTATGGAGGGAGGGAGGCTGCCGCAGGCCTCCTGCTGTGGAAATAAATCCCCTCCCACCCTGGCAAACTTAGAGTAGACCCAGAGAATTTGGCTTAAGTGTTAAAGAGCAGCAAGCAGACCTACAGTTTTGAAATAAAACCTTGATGTAGTTTATCTTACCTGCCACACAGTTTGAACGTGCTCTTACTGCTGTCTCTGGAACTGAAATCAAGTCTATTTTCATGAGATTTTTTTCTTCTCCCCCCCCCCCCAAATTGGCATTCATTGGCTTCTCTTTATTTGAAAGGGGCCTTGTGTACCTTGGAGATGGGTAGCAACGATGGAAGGGATGAAGATGCCATTTTGGAAGTTTCTTTTTTGTTCTTTTTTAAGATTTCTGATTTCTTTCAAGAAGAAGAGAATCTATCCATCGCTAAGCAGCCAAGCAAGAAGAACTGTTTTATCTGAAAAATCCCACAGTTAATTAGAGAAATACACAAGATAGCTAACATACCTGGTGGTTAATTCTAGTTACTATCTCTGCTTCAATTACTTGACCCAGGTTATTGCGACTGTGAAAGAGACATGATATCATATAAAATATGGCAATGGTTTGATCAAATTAAGGGATATTATTCAGGGAAAGACATATTGAATCCATGTCTTTTCATCTCTGCTTGCTGTCCCTAGGAAGTTACTTCCGACTTGCAATAACTGTTGTGGTCGTTGGGCTATTTGAGCGTGATTAAGGCACTTGATATGCATCTGATGGTACACTGCAGTGCACTGTGTCAGCTCTCCACTGTCATCATCATGATTAAAAAGGGCGGAAGAGAGTGACCCTTGTGTGGGACAAGTTGTAATAAATAACACGAGTGCCATGAACCTCCACTCCAATCACAGGCTTTAGCCAAAAATGGATGAACACCTAGCAAGGCCTCTCACCAAAAATGTTTAGTAAACAATGCTGAATTTTCTTATTAATAAAAATTACTTCCTGTTGCCCAGCTATTGTTAGACCTTCTCATTATGAATTCAAATGAGAAAAATTCAATTGACTTCAGGGAAGCACATGACTTGCTAAGGTTGCCTTATTAGAAGCTGCTAAATTTGAAAAATAGTTTAGGTTAAAGGGAGGCAGTCCAATCAAAACCCTGGCCAAGAGATGACTTTGGTATTGGGGATGGGCAGGTCTAAAAGCAGTGCAGCAGGGTCAGCAAATCTCAGGCATTTACAAAAAGGTCTAGATGTTTGTTGCCTCAACTTGTCTTTCCCAGGAATGGGCTGGATGATAGCAATTCAAGCCAGTTGTTCATTTGAAGAGTCTCCAAACGTGGTGGTATAATGTCAAGTATCTAGTTTAGCTGATTTACTCACTGGTTTGTCTGAAATGCCCCCACTGCTGAAACCCACATTTTTTTTGCAACAGTAAATTGAAGATTAACAATAAGGATAAAAAATAGCAATTAAAAATTAGTCACAACTTTTATTAAAAACCTACCTTGACCCAGGCATGTATTAAACTCTTTGCCTACGTTCCTTCTCTTACTCCCAACAACAGCCAGGCTGCTACTGTTATTGCCTTATTTATTTTTAGGAGGAAGAGGATTAAATAACATATCTTGACCATGTGGTATATCTGACTGAGGCAGGCTCTCCTTCCCGTTCTCTCATGGATTCATGAATGTTTTCTTTCTAAATATAGTAGATGCAGAATAATTTAAAGATTCAAATCTTATTTAATTGTGGCCAAGACTTTTTTTTTTACATAAAAGTTCTTTATATTATATTAATTAGTTTTCACTAATTCATTCAAAACACTTCAGTATGTGACACTGTTGATGCCAAGGACATCAATGGTAAGACATATTCCCTTAGGTCAGGCAAACTTTCATTGACTACATCAACATATACTGTATTGACATATGTGCTTTCTTGGGTTGCCGTGGTTATCACAGCTCCAGTGTGTGTGTTGTGTGTGTTTGTGTGTGTGAGTGTGTGTGTATGTGAGTGTGTGTGTGTCTATGTATATGTGAGTATGTGTGTGTATGTGTGATGCACTTGCTTTTCCTCCCCAGGACTGAAATTCCATGTATGCAGAAGCACACTTTGCTTGCTTTAATGTTGGCTCCAGAACTTGAACCCAGATGCCTGGGTCTGCAGAGCAAACACTGTGCAGGCAGGGTCATAGACTGCTAACCAACCACAGCTTTTGCTTTATGAAGTGATTGCTTGAGACTGTGTTATTTTTTGGAAAGGAAACAGCTTCTGTGCTATGGTTTCTTGTGAAGGGAATAAGAATCAGTGATACACACGACAGGGACAATTAAATCTCCATTACAATTCTTGGCCATTGTTACTACTTTGGTATATTTCTCCTCACCTTCGTTTTTCACTGGAGGGGTAGACATAACACTATCCTTCTTCTTCATAACCCACTTGATCTACCCAGCAACAAGATCAGCTACGTTGTGCCTTCCCGTTAGGTTAAAAAAAAAATCTGCCCCAATTATGCACAATACTTCCTTGGGGATTCTGGCAGAAAGGGAGGAGGGCAATGACAATGACAGGGTCTTGTTATAGCCCAGGCTAATCCCAAATGTACAATCCCTGCTGCCTCATCTCTGAATGCTGAGATTGTGGAAGTGAACCACTGCATTGAGCTATGCATAATATTTTTTTTACCTACACTTTTTTATAAACTAGATTACCCTCCAATGGACACTAAAGCTGTTTCTAACATCTCTATTTTTATAAGTAGTTTGTGACAGACTTATACATAACTCTTATCACTTTTCTTAGTCTTTTAAACCTAGCCTCAGAATTGCTGAGCCAAGGCCATGTTCTTTCTAGAAGGTAAGGCCTTCAGTAAAAATGTTTGGCTTGCTTTCTTGACCATTTGAAGTAATCTCTCAGCATTAGATGGCATGGTGTGTCTTCTAAGTTTATGATAGTGAATATGGGAAGAATAATCCCCAGCAGTTTATGATTACTGAATGATCCTTATTTTACAGTGACTTTCACTGTGAGGTCAGAAGAGCTGGTTGATTATTATTCTCCACTTACTGGAGAATATCATCTCCAGCTCGTGATGCAGGATGTTTATGCCTTGCAAGGCCCAGATTCACCTCTAGCTTTCCTTGGAACCAGCCTGGACAAAACAGTGATGTCTGAAGTACCCTCCCACATTTTACTTTAGAAGCTAAAAGTCAGGAGCATAGATCGTTCACTGTTTAAGCAATACTTCTTGCCTTAAAGGGCTTCCTTGCAGATTTTTCTTTTGGGATTGGCCTGGCTGCTGTCTGCTTCTTCTGTAGCTCCCCTTGGCCCATGCCAGGTGGATTTCACTGGCTGCGGAGCTCTAATGTGTGAGCCAGACAATAAGTACAGAATATTGCCGTGCCACTGGCTCCTTGCTCTCTCCATATTCAATCACAAAGACTAATGAATCAGGGATGATTATGGTGCTAAAAATCCAAATGCAGATTTTTGCTGTCCTTACTAATGAGAGAAAAATATAGTAGACCATTGGCCTAAAGGCTCCAGATGCAATTCCTTTGTAACTTAGAGTGCATTAAAAAGCTTCAGTCAGCAAGATAAGTTAATTTTTTTATGACCTTTATAAACTCTTTTAGCCTGTATCTTGGGAGCTTCTCTTAAAGATTAAATTTTTTAAAAAATCCTTTTAGCTCAGGCCAACATGGCATCTGAATCTTTTTTCCTTCAAAGGCTACATCCAAAATCTATAAAGAAGATCTGTTCATGACAATTATTGTCAAAATAATGATTAGCCAACATGTCATTTTTCATTTTATTATTCTTGCCTCCACGATACTAACTCAATAGACCTCACTTCTTCTTAATGTAAGAGTTACATAAAGGACACAGTCACTCCCAGTTGATGATGCCTGCATTTTCAAATTCTTGCAAGAGAAAATTGAATTGTCAGTGGGGACACCACTTTCACCTGACTGTCCTTTGGTCAAAGGGGTAGAGGGAGGGGCTGGGCACAGGTACCAAAACATTTTTATAAAGAAGCATAGACCAACATGCAAAGGACGACCAAGTTGCACTGATAAGTGACTGAGGCCTGGGGTTCTGGAAGCCATATGGTAGAGTGATCCAAGGTAATTTCAGAGGGAGAAAGAATGTGAGAAATTCTTCCTTGATGGCATCATGGATTGAATCTAACATATGAAGAATGTGGGTTTTTTTTCCTCATCTCTTTGGTTGTAGAGTATCAGTTTCTCTTCTACATTGTGCCTTTGACCACTTGATTGGTGACGACAAGAGTCATAATCCCAAGCATCTGTCACTATTTCTATTACACCCAGACTACTGACCCAGAAAATCTGTGGTTGACACATTGATTTCTTCATAACACTCATTCAGCATTTATTTTACTTTTGACATCCACCCACAAAGAACCATGGAAACCTGGTCCATACATCTCTGTGTAAGGGAAGCACAGCCTTTTAGATAAGATACATGAACACTCCCTGCACAGGGTGGCTGGGACAAGACATGAACTCTGCTTAGCTAGATTCAGGGTCATAATTGGACTTATTCAGATGTACGTGGCTCTGCCACTGGGGATGAACATACCAAGGCCGACAATAACATCAGAACAAAATAATATTAACACTAAGAAATGACAGAAAAAGATCAAGTTAGATATGTTTTGTATTTTTATGGTTGCCTTGGATCAAACCTTCACCTTTTATTTTTCTTCTCTCTTCATTTTTAAAAAATTCTTTCTCTATACCAATAGAAAATGTCTTGGCTTCAGACTAAGATATGAAACCACATGGTTTAAACCGAGGCATGACAGTTATCTATTGCTTTTCTTGGATACCTTCATGTTACCTCATTATATAGAAAGGTTACATGATTTTTTTTCCCAAGGCATATAGATAATTAGCTGCCAGATTCAGAATTCAAACTCAATTGCTTATCTTATAAATATATTGGCATCTTCCAAGTGCTCTGAGATCTAATGATCTGGTTGGATCATGAATCATCTGATGAATTTTGCTGAGAAATGAGCAAAGAGAAGGAAGGTGAAGGCCTGGATAGAATTATATTCTGGGCTTTTCTCACTGAATTCACATGTTTACACAGATAAAATTACTTCTCTTTAAGTCTTGTAAACTAAAAAATTTCAGTTAGGGTTGAGTCTCTGTTTTAATCAGACAGAGTTAATAATTAAGAATTTTCATTGTTTACCTAGCCCCTAATGATATTTTATTTTCATTTATAGTGACCTAATGGTAATACCCGGAGACAACATTTTTTAGAGAAACTCTTGTTTGATACAGAGCAATATAAAAATCTCTGTTGGCCATAGACACAGCTAGGCAGAAGGGTCTTGGGACCAGCATCCCTTGTTATTTTTTTTTCTGATTTTAGTAAACGCTTTCATTTTCCAACAAAACAGTGAGGGTGATGACTCGGGGAGGTGGCATCAGAGCTGACTCTGAGATAAAACACACCTGGATTCCCGGGCCTGCCTTTTACCAGAGCCACCATGTAAGATTTGAACATCATTATTTACTAGAAATAAAGGAACAAGGCAGAAATCGATGGCTGTGGCAGTAGATTTATGTCTCCACTGCTCTCTCTATACAGCTCTGTTTGTCCTAACTTCATGGAGAAGATATTTAACGCACAACGGAAGGAGCCTGTTGCTTTTGATTTATTTTTTGTTTATTGTTTTTGGCATTCCATAGAGAAATTCTGGAAATCAATACTGTCTGTGTGTGTCTGAGACCCTGAGTGTAGTGTAGATTTAAAGGTTCTGAGGACACAGAGGAACTTTCTGGACTTGCTGAGTTCTCCTTTAACATTTCAACCCAGCCTAGAGAGCTGCGTTTATTCATTTTCATGTCTTATATGAATCATAAGCACATACAAAAATTAGTTAGTCATAATCGCAACAAAAGAGTACTTTGTGATTTTATTTGTAAGTCATGCCCAGGGCCCAGGAACTGATCCTCAGGAATCCTAACTTTCTCTTGCTGACTAATTAGAAGATTAAGTCTGTGTGATTCATAAGGGCACAAATATAGAGAGATGTTACAGAATTTCAATGTTTTTGAGTGGTTAAGAGGTTTGGTAGTGATGTATTGATGAAAACCATCATGGAGCATGTTTTTCAAAAGACCATGAACAGGAAAATACACAGACACATACACACAGATACTCACATACACACACACACACACACACACACACACACACACACACACACACACACAGACATACACAGAGAGACACACATATAGACACACACACAGACACACATAGGCACACACACACACATACACACACACACACCTGGAGAAATATCTGTTTTTGTCTTCTTGCAACAGAGTCTCAAAGCTAACCTCACACTTGGGGGAATTCTCTTGCCTCACCCTCTACAATGCATAAAACGATTATACCTGATTAGGATCTTATTGTAAAAATTTCTGACAGTTGAAATAAAACACATGAAAACAGAATGTGTGCAGATAGAATGAGAATAACAGTCACGTGCTACATATAGTGGGAGAGCATGGCCAAGTGATGCTGGGACACGTTAGGAACCCTTAGACAACACAGTGGGAGTGTGAGGCTAATGGCTGACTGTGGAAATGCTGGAGCAATATGGCCGAGAGAACATGCACTAAGGCCTAATATACAAACGGAAAATTCCTAAGAAGTAGATGAGCCAAAGATTGCTTTCAAATGGGCTAACACTCAAAGATACCCTTTAACAGTAATAGCAAAGATGTTAGCCATAGATGTGGGCTTAGAGCATTGCACTGAATGGCAATAAGTAAATTTCTTTTTACATTTGTGAATTATAGATGTAAAGTAATAGACTTCTTAGTAAAATCTGAACCCAGAATTCTCTGAGCTTCAGCTGATACATGGACAGTTGGTGTCTCATGCACAGGATGGCTGCTCACAAAATGGCCCTAACTGGGTCCTATTCTAAATTTTTATGGTGCTGATCTTCCAGATCTGGCTTTATTTCCTCAGGAAGTTTGCACGTATTCTGTTTCTCTGCTCCTCTAGACGAGGGATTGTATTAATCTCTACTCAATGTAAACAACCAAACTTTTATGGATTACTTATAACAAAGATGAAGTTGTGATTTTAAAGGTTAGGGTTTTACTATTATAACCATCACAGAAAAAACAAAAGTAAATATGAGAGGCCAGCATTAAAACAATGTTCTAAAATTTATTATTTCAAAATTTCATAGAGTTATAATGAATTTTGACCACATTTGCTCTCCAATTACTTCTATAGCTCTTATCAAAAATATTCCTCATTTTAATATATTATAATAATGAGATACCGAGTGTAATTATGATTGCTTGCATATGTGTGTATGTGAGATTGTTTACTGGACTATGGGCAATTACACCAGCTTCACCACTGAAGGAAGACAAATCTTTCTTCCACAGGAGCCACTAGCTGCCAATAGCTCTTCAGGGGGAGGTGGGACCTCATGAGTCTTGCCCTCATCCATGCTGGAAATTAGCCAGCTTCAGTCTTGTGCAGGTCCTGTTCCAGCAACCACAGATGCTGTGGTTTCATGAGTGCAATGGCCATCCTCTGTCTGGAAGGTGGCATTTCAGAGTGTTCCTTTCCATCCTCCAGCTCATACAATCTTATACTCCCCTGAGTCCTGGAAAGTGGGTAAGTGTGTGTGTGTGTGTGTGTGTGTGTGTGTGTGTGTGTGTGTTAGCACATGGGTTTCTGAGTGTGCATGTGTATGCTCATGCATGAGCTTCTGTGTATGCATGTGTGTGCATGTGTATGCTCATGCATGAGCTTCTGTGTATGCATGTGTGTGCATGTGTATGCTTGTGTATGAGCGTCTGTGTATGTATGTGTGTGCAAACCCATGTAAAATCCCATCCCCTCCCCTACTTAGGGCATCTTCGTCCTCTCCACCCAATTGGTTCTTTCTAGTTCTCTGGTCTCTAAAACACTCAAAACAGATATCTAAAAATTCACAGCTAAGAACTTCATATGAAAGATTTATTTTTCTAGGTCTGCGTTATACCACTGAACATAGTATTTTCCAGTTCCCTACATCTGCCTGAAAATTTTATAATTTCATTTCTATTATATCTGAATAAACTTTTACTGTGTGTGTGTATATACCCCATTTTCATTATCCATTCACAAAGTGAATGGGTGTCTAGGGAAATCCCTTTTCCTAGCTATTGTGAATAGAACAGCAGGGAATATGGATGAGCAAGGATCTCTGTAGTGGACATACAGGTAGGGAAATTTCTGTCAGAAATGGTGTTTTAAATTTATCATAGCTAATTTGTTCCGAAGCCCAAGGCTTTAGCCTCAGCACACCCTATATTCTCAGACAACTACTTCTAAGTATAAATGGTAGAAATACTCAACACTTTCTTAGTGTCACTACAAACTCACCTCCACTTGCTGGGCCCCAAAGCGAGGCCACCCGAGAACAGTATTCAGCAGCACTGTCTTTTGTCTCATGGAAACCAGAGAATATTTCAAAATGAATCTTCCTCAGGATTCTGCTTTCTTGTCTTGAAGACTTGTCTTATACATGGCTGCTTGTTGAGAGGCTATGGGTTCTTCAGAGTTTAATTCCACAACAGTGAACTTACTCCAAGCAAGAGCGGACACTTCCCTCATGGTGTAGACAGTATTCTGGCTCCAGAGGATTAAAGTGAACCAGGACTGCATTTAAAGGCCAGACAAGGTGCTCACACATTGCAACTCTTCGGAATATATCTATGTTTGAGGGATTAGAAGTGTTAAGCTGTTCCTGGCAGAGGATTAGTTACAACATGAAGGCAAAAGACAAAAACTTAAGAAGTAATGACCATGAAGTTCCAGCAGTTTTTAGAGGACTCCAGAAGCAGAGTTTGGGTGTGTAGCAGTGTTACAGGATCAGTGTGTAGTGAGAATCGTAGAAAGGTGGCTGAATTGATGAACTGGCCATGGGAAATACAGGACTGGCTACCCCTAGGAAGTAATGGAAGATTGCTTTTAGAAGATTCTGCAGTTATCATAATCTCCTATAAAAATCTTTGCACACTTTCCATATTCTTTATGTTAGCAATGCCTGTGCAATATAAACATTATGTAAATATCATTATATTGCATTATTTAGCGAACGATGACAAGAAAGATGTTGGTGTATGTTCAATTCAGAAACATTATTTTTCTCAAATGTTATCAATCCATTCTGGTTGAATCCATAGATGAGAACCATTCATGTAGAAAAGCAAGTGTAACGGTCTGAGCAGGATATGAGGCTGTTTTAGATATATTTAAGATAGGATATCTATTTGCAATTATAATTTTTTGTCAAAGTGACTCCTATTTGAATATCAATAAACATTTAGCTAGGATATTTTTTATTCAAATCTGTTCTTAAGCATCTCCAAAAGTAAATGTACCTTCAAGAGAGGGAATAACGGAGCCATGTTTCTTCTGTACAATTAAGCAAAGATACATTGACGTATCAACAACACAACTCTTATACCTAAGGCTCAAAGGGCATCAAGAAGAGGGGAAGAAAGACTGTGGAACCAGTGTGACCAGGATTTTTATGACAAGACAGTGTCTTCTGCATATGACAGGGAGCTGCACCCATGGCGTCTTAACAATACTATCATCTACACAAAACCAGCAGAAAGACAACACCAGATGATATGCCAAAACACAAGAGAGGAATTTCATAAGACTCTACCCCCTAGATAAAAAGTTACAGGTAATTAATGGATAATGAAAAAGGGAGAATTAGTCTTCAAGGAAAATCCCCCTGATAGACTATCCAATCCCATGTCATCATCCCTAAACATATATGATATGAACAATACCGAATATATGTATACATATATATACACTTATTATTTGTAACAATGATAATTAAAGAAGAGGTCATGGATTTGACAGTGGAAAGGCATGGGAAGCTGGAGTGGGAGAACATGGGATGGAAATCATGAAACTGTAGCACTCATGTATGAAATTCTCAAAATCTAAAACAAAATGAAAATTTAAATAAATAAATAATAGTTAAGAAATAGTAATACATCTTATTTGACAGTACATTTTTTTTTTTTTTTTTTTTTTTTTACTGAAGACAAAGGGTTTTGAGAAACAAAGTTTGGAGATGTATGTATTCTTCCACCACATCTCTTTTACTGGTCCAGTTTGTATGTCCCATGCTGTGGTTGCACATTCACAGATTTAGGAGGCTCCCTGTTTTATTGTCTCTTGGGCCTTGAGATCTCTCTAATCTTTAGATCTAGTGACACTCTTTCTAAGGTTTTAAAACCATAAATATTAGTACAGATTAATAGCCACCAAGTATTATCTTACTTACCATGAGTTAGACACTATAATAAGTCTATTAAATAGGTTATTTTATTTGATTCTCATAAAACAACATAATGAAATTGTCAAAGAAGAAATTAAATAGAAGTTATGAGAAGTATCCCAACTATGTACTGGAAATGTTTTCAGCTCCATTTTATGGATTAGAAAAATAAGACTTCTCTTCATAGGATTGAGGTGACAGAATGGGGCTTGAGTTCAGTTATCTCAGAATTCTTGGTCTTGCCCCATACTTGTGTGATCAATTGTTAACACACATGCCTGCACTTTTAGATTGTGGAGCTTGACTTGGATGACTCTGCCTTCAATTCTGATACAATTATAAATTTAGGTAGAGTAAGTAATTGCAAAGCTGTGCATGCCTCTCCATTAATCTTAACAAATGAGATGCTTATTAAGAAGGCCTTGCATATCCCATTACCTTTCAAAATGTCATGCTCAGCTAAGACTAATAGAATATTATATGACATATTAAAATATGGAAGTCAAAGTCCAAGTTCAAACAATCACGTCTTTAAAGGAACAAAATGAATGATTATGATGTTTTTCCTCCTGAAATAGAAATAGCAAACCTATCCTTCTGGTGTTCCACATAGTTCCACAGCTGAGGTTTCATCTAATATAAAGTTGTTAAGTGTTTAAACAAATATGCTTTAACACTGAAACATATTGGACCTTACTATACTCTCCGAGTACTAAAGTAGCTTGGCTCTTAATTATTTAATTTCATCATTTTATAATCCTTGATCTATGTTTGCAAATGAGAGATGTTAAAAGGTTTTAAAAGAATAGTGATACCTGAAAAAATACAAGTAATGGAAATAGAGAGGCTATGAATTTGCTAACTTTGTCAGAGCTGTGTCCTTGTGTGGACCGGGGAGATCAGAATGTATTTTGTGTAGAATAGAGTCTCATTAGCCAGTTATGCTTAATTCATAACTGGAGCCTCCATAGATGAAATAATATGTTAAAGAAAAGTATTTCCTGGGCACCACCAGAAAGAAGTGCCACATCCAACAGAGTCCCTCCCTCCATTCTGCCTTTGGGGAGCATATCCATTTTCCCTAGAGAAATGCAGCCATAGTTTCAAACAAGCATTTTAATAATCTTGTAAACTGTTTGTCATACACAATAAAGGAAAAGCTGTTTTATCATATACTGAATCAATAGACAATAGAATAAATATTAAGATTGTCTAAGAAAACCATTTACCCTATATTGTCTTACATAACACTTGCCCTCTAAAGGCCTTTTGAAAAAGGCACATGGAAACCTACTACTGTAGAAGTTTCCTAATATATATATTTGCATATATAAAAAGAGCTTAAATGGAGCTATTCTATAATGAAGGAGGCAATACTCCAACTACACATCATATACTAACAAATTCAAAACCCCAGGACCAAGAATTTTGAGTTATCACGTGAGACTCTCATAGGTCCCCCAAATATTATAGGCTATTCCCATTGATTTGGATTTTTCCAGAATTTGAAGGTAAGACTCTATTGCTGAAGCAGATTCACCATATACTTTAACCATGAAACAAGAAGAAGTAAAGCAGGCACTAATGCTACACTCCCTCCGCATAGTTTCCACAGTGTTGGAAGGTTCTATGTGCACTACGAGAGGAGAAAGGTGCTTATTAACTTCAAACCCTGTGAGCTATAGTGCCTGATTTGGAAAGGCATCACCGCTAACACAATAGGGGCACATGCTGTTGTGGGAATAGCTAATTACTTTCTGATTGGATGATGAAACACATACCTGGTACCATCATGAGGACTAAGTACCTATAGCTACACGGATCATATTCCCTATAAGAGAAACTATTACTATTATTCTGATAAATGGATATAAGATTAAAGTGACTCCTAATGACTCATTGTTATCCCATAGATTGATGAATCATTCAGCCCTAATCTTCAAGCTTATTCTTGAAGTAGATGGCAATTAACAGAGATCCACAACTGGTTGATATGCAGAGGGTAACAGACTATGGAGTGCTCCGCCATAAATGAGACATCTCAATCATACCCCTCCCCCAAAGGCTCAGGGATCTTGGTGAAGGAGGGAGAGAATAGAAAGATTGTAAAAGCCAGAGGCAGTGGGTAGCTACAAGGAAGTAGTGTTTTCCAGACATAATATGGCAGTTGCACATATGAACTCACAGAAGCCATGACATCATGAGCAAGGCCTGCACATGTTCTAGCCAGACAAAATCCAAGTATGGAGAGAAGAGGTGGGCACAAAGTTCCACCTCTATGTTGAGGAGCTATTGACCATTGACAGCTGTTGGAAAAAAGGTTACTTTTCTTCAAGAGAGTGATCCTGGTAGGTTAATCATACTCCAGGGCAGGGCAGGTCATACATCCAAAAATATTTAGGTACTGCTATGGAATTATCCTCTTGTACACTATAAAGATTTGTCACTTGAATTGGTTTAATGAAATGCTGATTGGCCAGCAGTCAGACAGGAAGGAAGCAGAAGTGGGGAGACCAAACTAAGAATGAAGGGATGGAGAAGAGTGAAATCAGCAGAGTCACGAGCCAGATGATGAGGGACAGGAGATGAAGGTGCCATGCTAATAAAGGGACCATCACGTGACAGAGGATAATTAAAAAATATGGGTTAACTTACAATGTAAGAGCTAGTTAGCAATAAGCCTGAGCCATTGACCAAGCATTTATAGTTTACATAAGCCTCTGTGTAGCAATTTGGGAAGTGGCTGCCAGGTATTTGGGAATAGGTAGTTGCGATGAGAAACACCCATTTACAAGGCACCACAAACTGTACCTGGTGAGTTGAGAGAGAGAGGAGAGAGAGAGAGAGAGAGAGAGAGAGAGAGAGAGAGAGAGAGAGAGAGAGAGAGAGAGAGAGAGAGAACACAAAGCTGGGTATAAAAGTGGGAGGAGATCTGAATAGAGTTGGAAGAGTATGATTAAGTACATATTCAAAATTCTCAAAAATATAATAAAATGTCATTTTAAAATAAAAGCTTCTCTTCCTTTTATCGAGAATAAATGTTTTTCACATAGTATATTCCATTTTCCCTTCTCCAGCTCCTCTGATATTTCATCCTCACCTTCTCTTTTATCTGATGTGGAATATTAGTTTAAGATACGTTACACTCATTTACGCTATGGAATATTTGTTTACTGATGCAAAGATGGGCTGTATTTTTTTTTTATCTTACATTTGTTTAACTCTGTAAAGTTGTGTTACTTTTCTTATCTTAAACATCTGATTGGTCTAATAGAGATCTGCACAGCCAATAGCTAGGCAGGAGAGAGAAATAGACAGGACTGGCAGGCTGAGAGAATAAATAGGAAGAGAAATACAGAAAAGAAATGGAAGAATAAAAGGATCAAGAAAGGGAGAGAGAGAAGATGCCAGGGCCAGCCACACAGTCACACAGCCACATAACTACACAGCCACATAACTACACAGCCACATAACTACACAGCCACACAGTCACGCAGCCACATAACTACACAGCCACACAGCAGTCATGGAGTAAGAAGGTAAGAAAGACATATAGAATAAAGAGAGGTGAAAAGCCCAGAGACAAAATGTAGTTAAAGAGAAATGAGACAATTTATGTTAGAAAAACTGGCTAGAAACAAGCCAAGCTAAGGCCACAAGTTTATAAGTTAGAAAAAGTCTCCATAATTTATTTGAGATTTATTTGAGGCTCCCAAAGAGTAAACATAACCGACTACACCTATCAAATCCACACTTTTTCTGTCTCTTTAGAAAACAAACAGGTGGAAAACAAAGGGGGAAGATTGTCTGCTGAGAAAGCATCATAGTGACTGGGAGCTTTGTACTAGGGCACCAGAGAACTGACAGGGAAGCTATTGAACCAGTACAGTGACAAAGGGCATGGGTACCAAGAGCAACCCTATACTTCCTTACTAAACAGAGGGGCGGCTTGTGTTCCTAGGGAACTCAGCACCAGAGGCATCAAGCAGGTGACATAAAGAAGAAGGCATATGAAGCGGGGCTGCTCCCACTCTGACTAAAGATCACTGTGTGAATATTAGCAAGCATTTCAAAGACTGTTTCACAGACTCTCCAAGGAAACCATGTTCTTTCTCGGTTACATTCCTGAACTCCATGAGACTTCATCCTGTTGAAATGAATCCCCTTTCCTCCAAAGCTCCAACAAATGTTTCTTGAGCATATGCTTTTTACAAGGTCAACTGTCAAGGTCAACACATCAGAGCTACTGCCACAGTAGGGTAGCCATAGGCCACATTACAGTGGAAATACTTTGCCTTTTCCTCTGACCCCCTTTCCAGGCCCATTCTTGTCCTAACACATTTCTCAACTCTTGGACTTTTCTTATCCTGCTTGATATCCCCTTTCCATGGCACTCCTCTGGTGATGTGCCTTTGAAAGTATTTTCTACAATGGTGGCTACGCTCCACAACTGCTCCAACCATATTGTAGTGAATGGCTCTGTGTGGTACCACTTTTTGAAACATAGTTAACAAGACTAAGAGGCTGAATTTTTTATTTTGCTTCATTTCCATTCATGCAAATTTACACAGCCCCAGGAAGCTGTAGTCAATACACCATCTCTGTTTTATTTGTTTATTTGTCTTTTGGTGGGTTTTTTTTGACACACGGTCCCACTCCAGCCCTGACTGACCTGTCACTTCCTCTGTAAATCAGGCTAACCTCAAATCCACAGAGATCCACCTGCCTCTCTCAAGTGTTGGAGTTAGAGGCATGCACCCCTACACCCAGCCTGTTTCCCTACTCTGATTCCCCAGTGCTCCCCTTGTCATTTCTGTCCTGACAACAGGCTAATACAGCCATTTGATGCAGTAAGCATTAGCTCATTGCAAGACTGCAGTATTCTTAGAGTGTTTATTAAACAGTGTGCTGTCAAAATTATAAGCTTCTTAGCACTCAGATTTTCAAACAGGGTCACTAAAGATAGGTTGTGAGGTATGTGACAATTTATAGATCGTGTGTATTTACAAGGTGTGATTTATTTATATGGCATCAGATACCAAAATTGGAATCATACATTTATAAGCCAAGGAGTATTGAGATCACCAAAACTCAAACCATATACAGCCAAAATCTCATGTATAAATAGGATATGGATACACACACAGAAATGTGCTGTATAAAAGTAGTTTGGTAAATTATGAGCCACATATACAATGGTGCTTCCATGAGAAAACACTATGGTCTAATGATACTATAACTATCTCCGGGTAAGTACATTTGAGTTTCAGAAAATAGTGAAATCTTCTAAGCATGTATTTCTAAGGCTATGTCCCTGGAGTGACTTTATACTGCGTGAGTCCATCATGGATATAAAATCCATTTTTCCTGAGTGACTGAGAGGTCCTTCAGAGAGGTAGGAACCCTGTCACTGACTCCTCTAGAGTAAGCCACATTCCTGCTATTCAAAGAGACATCTGTGTTCTGAAAAGCTATTGACATCAGCATTGAGGACCCAATCAGATGATCTAGAACTGAATTGAAAGTCAGTTGAAGGCCCCAGGGCCTACAGTTCTTCACCTGTGGGAGAGCTGCAAACCAGAGCAAACACATATCTGGTGTACTGCAACCACACACAGAGCTGTCAACTGTTTGCATAGAACTTCTGCCATAGTACATACTCACACTTTGACACTTTGCGGGTTTTAAACATGCAGGCATGTGAAACATTTTCTGGACAAATTTTGGTTTTTATTGTTTTGTTTTGGTTTTTGTTTCTACTTCAGAGAGTTCTCAAGACCTGTTCATTCATGAAAATGCTCTTGAACAAATATGTACAATGAGGGAAGGCATGAGCACTTACCATATCCCCAAGGAGCAAAGATGCCTCTTGATGCATCTCTCAGGGGTCCACACTGTGATAGAAGAGTAGCTGCTTTTAGTAGTATACCATGCCTGAGTGAGGCAGGGGTCCAGTGAAAGGCTTTGCTTGTGGCAGAAAGACCTCATTAGGTCATAATGAATGGAATCCAAGAAAGGTTGCACATAACGCCACAGCATCTCAGAGGACTTTGTGGCATTCCCATAAATTTCACCGATGACATTGATCCCAGGCTGGAATTGAGCCTTTGTGGGGACTTCATTATTAGGCTTCAGTGGGCTCTGGCTCTTTTTCCATAGAGCTGTCTACCAGCTATAAATTGTTATTGATAAATGTTGGAACCCAGTTCTGCTGTTTGCAAAGCATTGTCCAGCCTGAGCACATGTATATGGCACAGAATGCAGAGGGACAGACGTGCTGAGAGATTTTACAATCCACCAATACTTGCAAGCAGGCCTGCCTCACCACCACCCTCAACACGCACTGTAACCTCTAAAACCCACTTCTCTGCACAAATCCACTGACCCCATCATCTTCCTCTTGGCCAACCATCCAACATCAGCAGCCCTTATAGGTACAAGCACCATGTAAACAAGTTGGAAGAAGAGATAAGTGAATGATTTCCCAGCTAAATTGCCCCAAACTCTAGGTCCTAAGCCCCGGAGGGCATCCCATGCCCCTTTCCCTCCCATCGTAGCCCAGGCACTCTGGTGGATTACTACTGCCCTAGAGCAGTCCCCAGAAGCCAGCCAATGGATGAGAGACCTGTGGGCAGGCTGCACCACCACCGTCAACATCCACATAACTCTGAAAACTCTACAACACAGTCTGCCATCAACGCCACCATCCTACCCTTGGCCAATCATCCATCACAACACCAGCAGCTTCTACACACACACCAACTCCTCTGGTTGTAAGAACAGATTGATAAATGATGGTGTAGGAATATATGTAACAACATTAAGGGAAAAAAACACCACCAAAACCCAGTGTTTCTATAACAGCAAGCCTGAACATCTCAAGAAGGTAAAGCAAAAGAAAATTACCTAAAAATACCTTTCTGAAGATGATAGAGGCCCTTAAAAAGGAGATGAAAAGAGATCAATAAATATAAGAATAAAAAAGTGGAAGAAATCAACAAATCCCTTAAAGGCAGCAACAAATAAATAAATAAATCAAACAAGTGAAGGAAGCAGTTCAAGATTTAAAAGTTGAAATAAAGGCAATAACGAGGACACAAGCTGAGGAAATTCTAGAAATGTAAAATCTGGGTAAATGAACAGAAACTACCAACAGAATACAAGAGACAAAGAAGAATATCAGTGATTGAAGATACAGTGGAGGAAACAGATTCACTGATCAAAGGAAATGTTAAATTCACAAATTCTTACCACAAAACATCCAGGAACTCTGGGCTACCATGACTGGAACAAACCTAAAATAATAGTGCTATAAGGAAGAGAAGAATTATATCTCAAAGGTGCACAAAATATATTAAACAAAATTAGAAAAGAAAAGTTTCCAACCTAAAGAAGGACATGTCTATGAAAGTACAAGAAGCTTGCAGAACACCAAATAGACTGGACCAAAAAGGAAGAAAGCAAGCAAGCAAGCAAGAAAGGAAGAAAGAAAGAAAGAAAGAAAGAAAGAAAGAAAGAAAGAAAGAAAGAAAGAAAGAAAGAAGGAAAAAGAAAGAAAGAAATAATACTAAGAGCCTCAAAAGAAAAAGGCCAATTAACATATAAAGGCAGACCTATCAGAATTACACCCAACTTCTCAATGGCAACTTTGAAAGCCAGAAGATCCTGAACAGACATTTTGTAGACGCTAAGAGACCATAGATATCAGCCCAGACTACTATACACAGCAAAACTCTAATAATCATAAAAAGAGAAAGCAAAGTAGTCCATGAAAAACCAGATATAAATAATACCTATCTATAAATCCAGCTCTACATAAAGTACTAGAAGGAAAATTCCAACCTAAGGAAGTTAGCTGCACCATAAAAACATAAGAAATAGATAATTTTGCACCACCCAAACCCGAAGAAGAGAAACACACACAAACTACCACTGTACCACCACCAAAACAAACAAATAAAAAATAATAGAAATTAACAATCACTGGTCATTAATATCTCTTAATATCAATGGACTCAACTTGCCATTCAGCAAGATACAAACAAACAAGCAAATAAAAAAAAATACAGGCTAAAAGAACGGACACTAAAACAGGATCTGTCTTCTGCTGCATATAAGAAACACACAACAACTTCAAAGATAGACATTACCTCAGAGTAGAAAGTTGGGAAAAGATGTTCCAATCAAATGGGTCTAAAAAGCAAACTGGTACAATTATCCTAATAATTAACAAGCAATCTACAGATTCAATATAATCCCCATCAAAATCCCAACACAATTCTTTACAGAACTTTAAAGAACAATACTCAACTTTACATTAAAAAACAAAAACTCCAGGATTGCCAAAACAATTCTGTACAATAAAGGAACTTCTGGAGGTATCCCCATCCCTGATTTAAAGCTCTACTGTAAAGACTAGTAATAAAAAACAGCTTGGCATTGGCATAAGAACATACACATGGATGAATAGAATTGAAGACCCTGACATTAATTCACACAACTAGGAAACCTGACTTTAGAGAAAGAAGTCAAAATTATACAATGGAATAAAGAAAAAGCATCTTCAACAAATGGTGCTGGCACAACTGGATGGTGGCATGTAGAAGAATGCAAATAGATCCGTATCTATCACCCTGCACAAAGTTCCAATCCAAGTGGATCAAAGGCCTCAACATAAATCTAGTTACACTGATCCTGATAAGAAAAAATAACAGAAATAGCCTTGAACGCATTGGCACAGGTGACCACTTCCTAAATATAACACTAGTAGCTCAAACACTGAGATCAAAAATTAATAAATAGAATATCCTGAAACTGAAAAGCTTCTGTAAGGCAAAGAACACAGTCAGTAAGAAAAAATGTCATCCTACAAAATGGAAAAAGATACACACCAAACCCATATCTGACAGATGGATAATCTCCAAAATACATAAAAACTCAAGAAATGAGACATCAGAATACCAAATAATACAATTTAAAAATGAGATACAGATCTAGACAGAGAATTATCAACAGAAGAATCTCAAATGGCCAAAGACATTTAATGAATTGCTCAACATCCTTAGCCATCAGAGAAATTCAAATCAACGACTGAGATACCTGTCAGAATGGCTAAGATCAAAAACACTGATGAGAGCTTATGTTGGAGGGGATATGGAGGAAGGAGAACACTTCTCTGCTGTTGGTGGGAGTGCAAACTTGCATAGCCACTTTGAAAACCAATATGGCAATTTCTCAGAAAATTGGGAATCAATCTACCTCAAGATTCAGCTATATCAATCTTGGGCCTATAACCAAAGGATGCTTAATTATATCACAAGGACATTTACATTTGCTCAGCTATATTCATGGCAGCATTATTAGTAATAGCCCAAACCTGGAAACAAGCTAGATGCCCTTCAATCAAAGAACGGGCAAGGAAAATGTGGTAGGTTTGCACAATAGAATATTATATTTAGTGGTTTTAAAAAAAAGCAATGACATCATGAAATTTGTAGGGAAATGGATGGAAAGAGAAAAAAAAGTCATTCTTAGTGAGGTAACCCAAACCTAGAAATAGAAGCATGGTATGTACTCACTCATAAGTGGATATTATGAGTAAAGTATAGGACAACCAACCTACAGTCCACAGCCCCAGAAATTCTAGATACCAAGGAGGACCTAAGAGGGGTGCTTGGATTTCCTAGAAAGGGAAAATAGATGAGATCTCTTTGGTAACATGGGGGTGAGGGAGAGGGGAATGAAGGGATGGAAACCTGAGGGAGCGGGTTGAGTATGCAGGTTGCAGGAAGGCAGGTAGGGAGTAAGATGGAGTAAAGTGACTTCTTGATAGAGGGAGCCATTTCTTGATTAGGGAGAAACCTGGCACCAGAGAAACTCCCTGAAACAAGGATGACCCCAGCTAAGACTCCTAGCAATAGTGGAGGGGGTACCCAAACAGGCCATCTACTGTAATCAGATTAGTGACTAGCATAATTGCCACCATAGATACCCTGTCCAGTAACTTGTATGAGCCAGAGGGGTCATAACAGGGGAACCCACAGAGACAGCTGACCTGGCCCTCTCCATATGTGTGACAGTTGCATAGCTTGCTTTCTTTGTAAGACTCCTAGCAGTGAAACCAGAACCTGCCCTGGCACTTAGCTGGCTTTTGGGAGCCTTTTTCCCATGCTGGATTGCCTTGCCCAGCCTTGATGCAAGGGGAGGAGCTTAGTCCTGCCTCAATTTGGTGTGCCATGCTTTGTTCAGGTCAGTGGGAAGTTGCCTTTTTTCTAAATAGAGATGGAGGAAAAGTGGATGGGGAGGGGAGATAGGTGGGAAGTGGGGGTAGCTGCTTTCTACTTCATGTCATATGCATATATTTAACTCCAGGTCCTATGTCTGACAGAAAACATATGACTGTTGTATCTTTTCTGAGTCTTGTCATATTGTCCAGCTGATTTCTAATTCTACCTGTTTTCCTGTGAATGACACAGTTCTGTTCCTCTTTATGGCTGAGTACACCTCCTTCATGTGTGGATAGCACATTTCCTTGTTTCTGCTGGGGAACATCTAGGCAGGTTTCCTGTCTTGGATGCTATGATTATGCTTATGCTTCCTGCTGTTCCTACTCAAGCAATTGGGCCACACTTACACATTTGTCATGACACATTTTAACAATTACTAAGTTGAAATTTCTCTTCCCTCTATTTACCAGGCTCCGTGAGAAGTATGTTGGTTGAGGCAAGATCACATGTCTGTGATCCTATTGTTGTTTTAGAGACAGAAGAGTCCCCCAGAATCCTCATGGGCCACATAGCCTGGATGTGCTGCAGCAAATAACAACAGTAGCCACCATGAGCCCATACCAAACAAAGTAGGAATTGAGGACCAAATACGGTTCCCTGACCTATATGTATGTACCATGGCAGCGCTTACACACACACACACACACACACACACACACACACGTGTGCGCCACTGTTTCAGAGCCTCCATTGTCACCTTGATTCTAGATGACTTGTTCCTTCATCATAATCATCTGGGATGATGGCAGAGGAGGGGGTGATACCCAGGTGTCAAATTATAACCATCATCCTAGGACATTCTGATGCAAATAATGGGAGCTGTATTCTTGGAGTTGCTGGCCTGACTTTGACCTCAGCAATCTCTCCCAGTCATTTATTTCGAGGTCTTCATTTTTTTTTCCTACTAGACACAGAATCCATAGAAGCCAGTGTAGATAAATTAAACTACATTCGATATAGTTCCCACTAAGGAAGAGAGGGATCCTCGGTTTCCTTTCTCAGTTACATTCTGAGATGATCAGAATGTAAAATGATCTTTTATTTTAGTATTGATTGCATATTCCTCTTAAGTTGTTAATTTATGTAATTATTTCATATACACAAAAGTTATAGTACTCTTTATTATGTGGTGAATTAGCATCATTGATATAACAGATAGTACAATATTGTTTACAGGTACATGTTTAAAAGCATTGCATTTTCATACATGCCAACATATTAATTACAACAGCATAGTGGGTTGCATTTGTCTGTAATGTCTTTGACTTTGTGTGCAGGATTATGTAACATGCAAAAATAAACAATTTGATATACTAAATAAATTCTTCTATAGCTTCTAAAAGATAAACATTCAAAAAAACCCTTGCTTTACAATGCAATATCAATTTGTACCCCACCTTCTGTTTTCTATTATAGTTTGTTTTCACTTATTATTTAGATGATGACATTTTTGGCTATTGAAGTTTTGCTGAATTGTTTACATATTCTGGAGTTTCTTATGTTCTATAGCCTAGCTGTGACATTTCTATATTACATGGCTGATGCATTTATAATTTAAAACTTTACATTTAAAAAAGGTTAAGAGAATAATCAAATAACTAATGTTTTTTAAAATCATGTTTTATTGAAAATTCACACCAAAACTACCTACTTTATGGCAATCTCCCTTGTCTCCTCAACTCTTTACTAAAGAAAATTGTAATAGTGGGGTTTCTTGGTCCCGGGCGGCCAGAGGCCTGGACCCACAGACCTGCTACACCAGACCCATAGCCACCCGCCTCTGCTGCTCAGGCCCCCAGAAATGATTCAGACACTTATATTAACTTCATGCTGTTTGGTCTATGGCTCAGGCACATTGCTAGCTAGCTCTTACATCTTAAATCAACCCATTTCTATTAATCTGTCTGCCACGTGACCCGTGGCTCACCTGTGCTCCTTACATGTTGCTCCTTTGGGCTTCTGGCTCAGTCTGTCTGACTGCCCTGCTTCTCCTACCTAAGCTCTGATTTCTCCTCCTACTTTTTCTACGGTGCCTGTCATGGGCCAAAACAGCTCCTTTATTTAAAGATTGAGATTCACAGCATACAGAAAAGCATTCCCACATCAGAAAATTCCTTCAGAATTTAATCAATGAATATATATAATATTTAATCTCTATATTTTTCACTTACTATAATGACATATCATTGTTTTATTCATTCAACACATTCATATAGTGCCTTCTGTGAGGCCAGCCTCCTGGGACAGAGACAGAAATCCTAGCTTTCTTTCACCTTGTGTCCATTCCACATAATCACGTGACTTTATCATGACTGTTGCTTTATGCTGGTTTTCATTTTAGGAGTATCTCCATACGTGACGTTCACGATGCAGTCAAGGACTAAGCCTTCCTAATGTGGTTTTCGCATGAAGGGAAGAACATGTGATTGAAATGGCCACATTTCAGCTGTCACCACCAACTGTCATAGTTCTGCATTTCTTGTTTCTCCACACTGTCTGCTGCCCACTGCACAGCCTGGATGACAGTTGTGAGGGATCTGGATTATCTGTTTATTTGAGACAAGGTCTGTAGCCCAGGCTGACTTTGAACTTCTGAGATCTGTCAGCCTCTGCCTCCTGAATGCTGGGCATATGGATGTGTATCTTCATGGACTTCAGAATGGATTTGAGCACTGGATCCTTGGCTTAGGCAAACACATTATCCTCCTGTGCTACAGTTTTCTGTAAAAGATATTATTCCATCTGATTTATTTTTGGAGAAATTTGTAAAAGAACATGGTCCCTCTGGCTCATCTCTGGCTGCTGTCAGCCTCAGTTTGCAAAGGTTCCCACAGAGCTACCTGAAGGACATATTCAGTGAGTATGTCTCAGGCAAAAGAATTATGTAGAAATAATGACTTTCCTCCTCTGTAAGATGGGAAATGTCTGTGTGTTTGCATGAAGCTAAACCTGTGGCTTGAAGGAGGGAGCTCGTTTTGAGGGTCTCTCTTTGTGATTCCAGGCTGCAGCTGTGACTTCTGGAGAAAAGACATTCTAGTGGATAGGTGGACTCACGGGGTTACATTTTCAGACACACCGCACATGTATGCCCATCATGCAGACCCAGATACACTAATGTGTACTACCCACATGTGTACACACACACACACACACACACACACACACACACACACACATACACACACTGTTCTCAGACATACATGGTAAGGGAGAAATATGGTGCAAAAGGAACGTAAGACAAGAGCTTACTGTTAGTGAGGACAATTGTGCCTGTTTCAGAATTTTACTTACTTGGTAGGGTCTTTTAAAAATGTGAGTCCAGGTGTTTGGGATACTGTCAATCCACATGAAGGCATAGGTCACATGTTCACACACCTGGGGTAGAAAGACCAGCTATTACTGATCCTGATAAAAGCAGCTCTTAGATCACCTCTCTAACATGCTCATTACTGCTGACCAGACCACTGCATCTCCGCTCTTCCCTTCCTCCTCCTCCAATGGCAAATAATGAGCTAAGTAAGTGTGTCTGCACTGACCTCGGGCTGAGCTTTCAGAGATACTGTGAAAGGAACCAGACACAGGGAGCTGGGAGAGGTAAAGAGTGAGTTCTCTCTGCAGTGAGCTCCTATGGAGTCACTGATTAATATAATTAAAAGCCTGAGTTAATTGCATTACTTTCCATTAGCTTTCATTGTATACCTACCTTCCAGGGACCATGCCAGCCATCCTCTTGGGGCTCGGGTCCCACGTTTATTCAAGTGAGATGGCTGCTTTCAAAACCAAACCTTTCATCAATCCCTTATTAATTAGCTAAATGCCGCATCAGATTATACATATGGGGCTGTGGGCCGACAGTAGCACCAGGGGAGCAGGGCTCGTGGTCCTTTCGGCTCATCCTCCTGCTTGGTCATTGGTATTCCAGGACAAGTCAGCTTACTGTAATTTGAAATTGGTCTGCCATCCCATTAGGAATCTGCCCAATCAATAGCAAGTGAATTAGAGTCTCAGTGATCTGATTAACTCCCCATTATTTTCTACCCTGGCTGATTTAGAATGCATGATGAGACAATATTCCAGTTTCTTTGCTTTATCCCAGTTTAAGTGAAATATAGACATCTACGGAAGCAGTGGCTGTGCATTTGATTTGGCTCGGCTGTAATAAAGTCAAACACCATGAGTATCTCCCTCGTCATGACAGTCTTAAGTGACTGAGGGCTGCTGCCTGCACACCACTGGAGAGTGTGTGAGTAGCTTGAGAAGATGTAGGTGGGACCTCTCGCTGATCATCTGTCTTCTCCTTTTTGGCTTTGTTTTCTGAATAGATCCCTCTAAGGCTTTTAACAGGATGCTTTCCTTATTTGTCATCTGGTCAACATTAGCAGCTTTGTGACTGAGACTCCGGGTCATGTGGTTGGAAGGCAGACCATAATTCCCTCCCAAAGGTCCATGGCAATAAAGCAACTAAATATTGTCTCCTGATGATCAAAAACAAGCTGGGGAGTCAGCTAGCCAAATGTCGGCCCCAGGGAAAACACTTGGTGTCCTTAGGGAGTGAATTTGCCCTCCTGGACAGCAAGACTGCTTTCATGTCTGGATCAGGGATTCAAAGAAATATAAATGGGTCTTTGGAAACTCATGTGCAGATTCTTGAGATTTTACATGCAAACTGGTTGAAATCACAGCACCCTCACCTGACGCCAGCGATGGAATCGTGTCTTTGAAAAATGCAATCAGATTATTTCCTAATATATTTGAATCTGACTAGCAGAGCATGGACTGGTAGAGTTCTTAAATAATTGATTTTTATTTGTTTATGATGGGAAATTTGAAATAGGTTTTTCAGTTGCTTTGATGTTGTCCAAATACTTTGAAACATAAAAGCTGCATATTTTTCAAATATGCCTGAACTACTTGTGCACTTTTTGTGTCAATGATAACTGATTAATATGGTCTACGTGGAGTATAATCTCATGTTTTTCTGAGTAATCACTAAGCACTTCAGAATATTTTGTGTGCATGGTTGAAAATATTTTATTTGAGATGGGATAATACCATCTCTTAGCTAGTTTTAGAAATATCCAGATGAAAACTGTAGATATGAAGAAGCAGAGCAGCTTGGCAGACAAATTTGGGATTGATGAGGCTGTGCTCATCTGGAAATCTTATGAACTTTGCAATGCTGGTTTCTATCATTGATCATTGGCCTAACTGAGCATTTCTGGATCTCTCCTGTGTTTTATCCCTCAATTATAACCCATGCAACTTAATCAGAGAAAAAATATAATGGTGATTTACAAAGACAAATACCATTTGAGGTACCCCAAGTCAAAACGAAGAGAAGTTTGCTCAGCTTGGGTTTGCATGTTTCTATTTTCAGATAGGTTAAATTACTTGACCACATCAAGCAAAGAATTTTTAACAATAAATGGAATAGTAGTGTTAACATGTTTATGGCATGTACAGTAACATATATGTTTAGTGAATAACAAATATTTGAAATTTGGGTTCTCTTTTTTTCTCATATACTCATAGAATCTAATAACATTTTTTCATGTCATTTTCTGCTTTGACATGAATCTTAATTTAAGAGACAAATGAATTGTGTCAGATACTTTTATGTATATGATTTAAATGGAAAATTACTGGGATATTGCCAATTCAGTGAATGTCTCAAAAAGTTCACCTGAGGAATATTAAGTTTTCATAAAAAGTTATTCATGCAAGCGTAATGACTGATGACTCCTCCTAATTATCAGCACAAGGCTCTTGCAGAACCTCTTCAGTAGAGGTAAGAACCTTCAGCAGAGCTCAGAGTGATGAGCAGTGCTGTTTGAGGAAGGCCAAGACTTGATCTTCATTGCATTAATCAATTTCCATTTTCTGAATGCATGTTTCTACTTTGACAAGACATATAGGACTGCCTTACGACTCCATTCATAGACTGAAGCCATATATTCTTTAGTTGCACTTCTTGTGAATTAGAATCTTCAAACTGTTATTGTATCTATGCTGTCTGTATTTAATTATTTTATAACAGGTAAAGTTCATTATTTTCACTCAAATATTGTGATGTTAGCCATTCTTTCTAACTTATGAACATTCTTTGCATCCTTCTTTGTATCATGAACATAACTAAGTATCTTTCTAGCCTTGTTAATGACACTAATAACTGTTCTTGTGTCAGTGTTGAAATCCACCGTGTAGGGCTTTAGATTAAATACATGGAAAATCCTGTTGTCTCTGAAAGCTTCCAGCCTACAGTTTTCTGTATTGTTATTGTTATTCCTGCGGTGCTGGAGGCTTCCTGCTTGGCCTTTCCCAACCTTCTTATATGCCTAAGAACATCTGGCTGTGTGGATGGCATCAGTAGGGTCCTGAACTATCTGCATTCTAGTGGTGTTTAGATAGTGGGGTTCTGGCTGGAGATATGAGGGAGACAGTGAGGACAGAGGGTGTATTTCTTAGAAAAAGAATTCTTTCCTTGCTAAATTGCCAGGAGTTGGCATCTTCTCGGGACTCAAGTCCATGGATCTTATGGGAAAACTGTCTGCATCTTATGATTATTACATACTTTGTGGACTATGAGGCAAAATGGACAGTCGCATTAAATATAAGTCATGATATTAATATCAATTTATGTCTATTACAAATTGCTCATACAGATTTGCTGACTTGTACATAGGAAATGCATAAAAACACATAAAATTTTTATCATCTTTGGATCACTCTATTTGACGACACCATACTGTTGCATTTTAGTGATAGCTTAGATGTTGCCTGAAGCTTGTCACATAACCCAAATGTCACCATTAAGTTATTAACTGGGTGGTGGAAACACTTATAATTAGCACTTTCATGTTGATTTTCATCAATAATGTGTATGACAAATAGAAGCTAATCGGTAGCACAGTGGTGTGTTCAGGGATGCCCTTTCACTGGTGCTTGGTTCACCTCAGTTCAGAGGCCTTTTACTCAGAAGCCCATAAAACCAGTGACAAGTTACAAGTTAATCGACAAGATTTATTTGGGTCTCCCCTCTATATCCACTGTCTCCTACCCATGAGGCTGTTCATCAAATGGGGAATCTTTAGAGTTAGGGGTTTTCTTTGGTCTTCATATTCCTGGGTCCTCTTATAGGACCTGGCACCTGGCTGATATGCAAAGAAGTGATTATAGAATGGATAAACAGGTTAGTAATACAACAAAATGATTAAGATGATCATTAATGCTATTTTGAAGACCTGTCAAGTAGTATATGGTGTGTGTGTTGCACTCTGAATCTAAGACATTTCTGTAGTCCTTTTAATTGAAAAGCAGAACTATAGTTTGAAACCCTTTGAAATACATTGCAGTATTTGTTGAAAACTTGAAGGAAACACACATTCACCAAATGAATACATCCCTCCGTATCAAAGGAGACTAAATTCTGTCCATTTAATTCAATATGTGGAGGTTTTGCTCCAGGAAGCTGTAGAAATGTAGCACGGTTGGGGTGCTGGCATGGGTCTCACGAGCAATTGTCCAGTTATTAGGGTGCTCGTTTCTCTCCCCAGTGCCTTTGACTTTGGGGAGAGTGTGGATCTGTCCTGAGCTTTGAGTAGAGATCAGTGGCTTTCTCAGAGTGAACTGTTTTCCAGTTCATGGAAACAGTTTTGGCAAGCAGGGTTTGACATGCTGAGTGTCTGGGATGTTGCTTGTTGACACCAGAGAGTAGGAAGAAAGCACTGGGGAAAGTGAAAACAGAGTATTGTAGAAAACAAAACCCAAGGTGAAAAATAAGCAATTGGACAGTTCTGATGTTTACAAAAAGACAATTCACCTCCATGGGTCAATCAAGCCATGGAATACATGACTGAAAACTGAGTTGAAGCTAGTACTGTGGAAGAGTTAGTCATTTCAAACATTGTTAGTTACTTTAAACTGACAGAAAATGGCAGATAAGCATGAATTAACAGTAACTCAAACTTCTTTTGTTTTTTAAAAAAGAGCTTTAAAAAAAATCCAGACTGATCCCTCTTCTTGATGTGGAGATTGATTCAGAGTATACAGGACTTATTATGGCTCCTACAGAAAAAGTCCCATCCACTGCTTTTCTCATGATACATACACTTCCTCAGTGCTTGATGCTCAGTACAGTAAGTTAGGAAGATGTTTCTCAAAATATTTAGTGAGGGCTGATCTGACCTTAACTATAGATGCCATGCAGACACAGTATCTCAGTTCTTGTAGTGGGATTTTGTTTTGTTACACTGTAAATAATTGTCTCGCCTACTGGTTTAATAAAAATGCTGATTGGCAGAAGGCAGACAGGAAGTGTGGGTGGGGCTACCAAACTATGAAAACTCTGGGAATAGGAAGAGTAGAGCAGAGACACCAGGAGAGATAACAGTGTATGCAGAGGAAAGAAGACAACCATGCTGATCTGAGAAAAGGTACCAAGCTGCATGGCTAAATAAGATAAGAATCATGGGTTAGTGTGGAGATATGTTTCAAATTTAATAAAAACCAGTCTGGAATATCAAAGGACAGAGCTATCTCTTCCAGTCTTTAAAAAGAGAAAAGGGGATATGTAGTGGATTTATGATGTTACATTGTAAATAATTGTCCCACCTACTGGTTTAATAAGAAAACGCTGATTGGCCAAAGGCAGATAGGAAGTATGGATGGGGCTACCAGACTAAGAAAACTCTGAGAACAGGAAGAACAGAGCAGAGACAGCAGAAATGCCACAGAGAAGCCAGAAGATGCAAAGGACACCTATGCTGCTTTGAGAAAGGTACCGAGCCTCATGGCTGAACAGAATTAGAATCATGGCTTAGATTAAGAGCAAGAGCTAGTATGCCTGGGCCCCAGGTCAGTTGGTGTACAATTAATGTAAGCATCTGTGTGTTTCTGTGGGACTGCGGGTCTGTGGGTCTGTGGATCCAAACCTTGAGGCTAGGCCCAAAAGTCTGGGCCACAAGGCTAAGCCCAAAAGTTTGGGCCAGAAACCGAATACAACAGGTTAGTTTAAGAATTAAGAGTTAGCAAGTTATATGACTGAGCAACAGGTCAATGAGCATAAAATTAATGTAAGTCTTTGTGTGGTTATTTGGGCCTAAGAGGCAGCAGGACTAGAAACCAGTCTGAACCTCAGAACTAGGCTGAAAGCCCAGGCTAGAAACTTCTTATTACAGGTTCTAGCTTAGCTCTAATCACAGATCAAGATGTACTTACCAAGGGAGGCAAGAACATTCTTTAAATGAAAGATGTGGTGAAGCTTCCTGAGTCCAGACTATAATAAATCTAATTTTATGTAGGTCTAAAACATGCAGCTTTAGCTGGTTATGATAGTACACATTTTAATTGAAGCATTAAGGAGGCAAAGCCAGAAGAATCTCTGTAAACTCGAGGCCAGCCTGGTCTACATAGTGAGTTCCAGGGTATCTGGAGGTATGTAGTAGGGCTGTGTTTTAATAAACGAATAAATAATACATAAATAAATGAATGAAGAATAAGCAAATAGCTTCTCAACACACATTTCAGAATCTAACAAATTCTACTTATCTTTAATGATTGGTGGTTTATTCTTTTTCTAAGGTTTTCCGTCATTATGATACACGGTCAATGTATCATAATATATTTAGATGATAATGCAAAGGAAATCTGTTTCAAAGCACAACAGGAAAAGGTGGGGCTGAAGGGTGTTGAGTTAAAGTGTCTGTAATGTAGGTACAGCTTTCTTATTACATACAAGGACATTATGTCCCGAAGAAAATGCTTCGGTCCATAAGAGATGAAATCAGGTAGATGGCCATTTCTTTATTCTGCCCATTTTATAGAGCTGTGCATTAAAATTCAGTCCTTGTTACTAAGGGCAGTGAGCAGCTCAAGAAACTCTCTCCCAAATTGCCTTCCTGCTACTTCTGTTTCTTCATTCTTGAGGTCAGGCGATTATTGCATGTGAACCCTGCTTTCAGGAGGCAAGTCAAAAGACACACACACAAGTGACACTTCTCCTTTAGAAACTCAGTTTCTAAGTTGAGGTTTACATTTCGTTACAGAATCATAACAGATTTATGCAGCTGGCACACACAGCCACACACCATAGCACAGAGAACTGGAAAGGTCCACCACAGCTCCCGGGAAGAGGGATGGAGTGAGGAACAGCTTGGAGCAGCCAGCACACTCTGCTTTGCATACAAAGTTCACTGTACAATGAAGAAAGTCTGTGGTTTTGTTATGTGGAAGTCTGTGAAGAAGAGGTCCTATAATTCATCATAATTTATGAGGCGCTTGAGCTATCTGGGGCAAGAGGTGAAGGAGGAAGAAAATGAAGCTTGTCTTTGGAGGCTTTAATTTGCTCGTCCTGCTCTTTATCTTTCTCTGAAGCGTTCTCTGTATGCTTTCTTGAATTGAAATGGCTTCCTAGGAAATAGCTGATTGTTAGGGTTTGAACTGTGTAATATGAGGTTTCTTGCTTGGCTGGCCAGTCCCAGGGTCCAGACCTGCCCATCACTGCTTAGGCCCCCCAGAATGACTCAGACACTTAAATTAATTACATGCTCAGGCATATTGCTAGCTGGCTCCTGCATCTTAATTTAACCCATTTTTAATATTCTATCTTGCCACTTGGCCCATGGCTTAGCCGTGTTACCTTTACATGTTGATCCTTGGGCAACTGGATGGTGTCTCTTCTGACATCACCCCCCTTCCCCATCTATGCTCTGATTTCCCCCACCTACTTCTAAGATGCCTGCCGTAAGCCAAGACAGTTCTTTTATTAACGAATGATGTTCAGCATACAGAAAGACATCCCACATCACTTCTCCTTGGTTGTCCAATCAAATGATGCTGAAAGATCCTAGGTCCGTTCCCAGCTCACTGTTCAACAGGGAAGTGGAGGAAACTAGAGGATATGCTCTTGAAGAGGAATGTCTCTCCCCTCCCTCGATGCCATGACTGCTTCACAGCATGTCCCTTTCATGATGCCACAAGCCAAAGGTGGTGGGGCAAATGGGCACACATAAAACCTGTAAAACTGGGAAACAAAGTAAACCTTTTCCCATGAACTAACTGTTTCGTGCATGATCACGATGATAGAAAACTGACAAATACATGAAGACTAATTTTCTTTTCAATATGATCATGATAAGGCTTGATATGTGACTTAAATCCGATCTATGTTATCACTATAGGAATGTGTCTTTAAAAATACTAACATGAATCATTTGTGCTTAGCACTTGTGATTTGAATGAAAATGGCCCCCAGAGGCTCACAGAGGGTGGCGCTATTAGGAGGTGTGAGCTTATTGGAGTAGGTTTGGTCTTGTTGGAGGAAGTATGTTACTGAGGATGGGCTTTGAGGTTTCAAATGCTCAGGCCAGGCCCAGTGTATCGTTTTCTCTTCTTGCTGATCCAGACATAGAACTCTTAGTGCCTTCTCCAGCACCACATCTGCCTGTGTGCTGCCCTACTTCCTGCCATAATGACAATACACCAATCCTCTAAACTGTAAGCCAACCCCAATTAACTGTTTCTCCTTATGAGAGTTACTGTGGACATGGTCTCTTCAAAGTAATAAAACGCTAAGACAGCATTTAAAGGAACTGTTTTGGTTGTTGTTTTTGTTTTTGAGGTTTGGGGAAAATTTAAACATAGGATGAAAACTTTGTCTTTCAGGATTACTTGAGATGTTTATACCCATGGAACATAGTCAGGCAGTTATTTCCATGTGACTCTACTGTCAAGCACTGTCACTCTCCCAGAACATTTCTTACAGAGAGATTCTTACTTGGAGATTGTTTTATCCCACAGTAGTTAAAACTATTTCTTAATGGCTTTGTTTTCTGTCCTGTGGCTGGGGAACTGATTGCATTGGTGAGATTTTATTTGGGGATTTCCAATAAAGTAACAAGTGTTTATATTATGTTTGTTATGTGACAGAAACTGTTCATTCTGACAGGAAACCTGACATGTATTATTACCATCTTATAGTTGGAGAAACTGAGGCACAGAAAAGGGAATATACTTGGCCAATGTCACAGCTTGTAAAGGTCAGGGTGGTCCTTATAGACACCAAGCTCCATTTTCCTCTTGAAACTTCATTAAGGCCATCAGCACAGCTTGGGACTGCAGGGCCCAGTCATTTTAAGAGGTGGGCTTTGCTGTGTGTCCTGTGATGCTTGGTGTCTCCTTCATTACGATGCTCCCATCTCCACTGGGCATCCAGTGCTCAGTTTGATTTGTTCTGATATGTTTCCAATTAGAGACTGACTCTGCCTAATAAAAATGTATGCTTCCCTATTTCACCTAGAAGAACTTTTAAAATATTGGACATTTAGTAATGACAAGTCTTGGCATTGATTTTTATTGTGCTATATTCCTTGAGGATTATGAGATCTATTTTTTTCAGAAGATTAACCAATGTTGCATTCATAATGACACTTCAGTCTTGGTTCCCATGGTTTTTAAAGTAAAGTGTAGAAATCTTGATGTTTAGCTCATGACAAAATCTTTGGAAAGTATTTGGAAGGCTTTCACTACGTTCTTCACTAAATTGACAATACAGACAGTAATGCTGTCAGCAAAGCTAGATTTTAAATGTCATTGGCAAAAACCCTTAACTTGACTGACTTTTAAACAGTCCAAAATTTATATTTATAGTTGTTTCTTTGAGACTTTGTTAGGACTCCATGAAAAGCCTGACAACTGAGCACTCAGATTCAGAAGTGAATGAGATGTTCTTTCATGTGTGCCTACAACCATATCTGTACTGCTGATTATACATTATGCATTTTCAAGGTTTTTCCAGCCCATAATGCATCGGGGCTATTTTATGTTCATCATACATTTCTGAATAGCAATTACTTCAAAGAGACCTCTAGTGAATTAAGTTTATCTTTCTAATTCTTTGCCTTGTTCTTGAATCTGTGGGATCTTTCCTTAGCTAAAAATGTGTTTTCTATGTTTCATAGTCTAATTCTATCAATAGACAACATGCTTGTAAATTATTTTAGAGACTAATACAAGGATTTTTTTTTACCTAAGCTCCCAAAAGTGATTTTAAAAAAGCAGCAGTTCCTGTCTCCCCAAGGTCTGTACAATGATGTCTAAATCAATAAGTTTTGATAATGTGTCCACTTGACATTGTGAATTCTGGAATTGCATTCTCTTATGCCAATTTTTTCTGTCTTTAAAAGTAGAAGTGAATGAATCAAGGACAACCAAACCAATTAATGAAATTGTTAATTTTGTTTGTCCCAGAGATAATCATGCTATATGTTTTGGTGAGTAGGTAAGTATTTGTTTGGGACTTCTGTGCACAATATAGTGAAATATAAAGAACAAGAAATTTTGGTCCCAATTTCCAAAGGCACCTATCTAATACTTTGCTGTGGCAGCTCTAGAGACCCACCAAGACTGTCTTGACTCCAGATGATGTCATTTGGAGATGATACTGCTTACTTAGAGCTGAGTCATTTATGATTAATTAGTAATGTAACTGGCCACAAACTGTAGGAGATTATGGCCAGACTAATTTAGTTAAGAGAAAGTTTTAAAATTATGGCAGGAATTTTATTTGGTTTCCATGATGTATTTAAAATTCTTTTTGTCTATCTAGAAATATCATTTTCTTGTATGATATTTCTTTTTGTTTCTTTTTTTATTAAAAAATGTCATTTTTATCTATGTATCTCCTTGCTCCCCCTTCCTTCCCTCCTCCCAACCTCTCCCAGTCAGCCTTCAGCCTTGCCCCTCCCATCCACCCATCCCCTTGCCCAAAAGGGCAAGAAGTCCCAAGGTGGACCAGCTCAGCATGGCACATCTACTCCAGGCAAGTCCGATTCACCCATCCCAGAATCAAGGCTGGGCGAGTTTTTCCCCTGCAGGGAATGGGCTTCAAGATGCCAGCCCATGTACAGGAACACAGTCTGATCCCACCCCTCAATGCTCCACATACTGCTCATGCCAGTCGACAGTCGCCTACTATTGGAGAGCCCAGCTTGCTTTCCTGATGGATCTCCAGTGGCCACTCCTGATTCAGTGAGCCCCCCCAAAGCTCCGGCCAGTCATCACTGCAGGAACTCTCCTCACAATCCCCATCCCCTTGCTCACACAGACACCCCTCCCCTGCTTCCAGCTAGACCAGGAGCTCTGCCCAGCGCTCAGCCATGGATCTCTGCCTCCATCTCTATTCCTCGTTGGATATAAGTTCTGCAATGACACCCATGGTGGTCACCCACCTGACCGTAGGGGAAGTCCTGCTCAGGCACCCCCTCCACTATTGTCTGGAGATTTGGCCAAGGACATCCTGTGAGTTCTTGGAGGTTTCCCTAGTACCCAGTCTCTTTCCAACCCCACATTGGTTCACTCTTTTGAGATATCCATCTCTTTCTATCTCTCTCTGCTCCTCTCACTCAACCATCTCCTTCTTTCAAGATTTGTTCCCAAGTCTTCTAGGTCGCAACCCATTTTGACTCCAATTTGCTAAGGTGATCTTCTCTATTTTCTCTTCTTAGGGGGATCCCTGGATGTCCCTCTTAAGTTCCTTCTGATCCCAAGTTGTTCAGGGGTTGTGGTTTACAGTTTGGGTATTCTTTGCTTTATGTCTAAAATCCACTTATGAGTGAGTACATCCCATGCCTGAAAATTTTAGGATTTTTTTTTTTGTTGTTGTTGTTGTTTTTTTGTTTTTGTTTTTGTTTGTTTGTTTTTTTTTTTTTTTTTTTTTTACTGTTTTACTCCATTGTGTAGATGTGCCACAGTTTGTTAATTCATTCTTCAGAGAGGCATCTAGGTTGTTTCCAAGTTCTTGCTATTATAAATAATGCTGCTATGAACATAGTTGAGTGCCTTTGGGGTTCAAACATGCATCCTTTTGCTGGATTCTGGGGAGATTGATTCCCAGCTTTCTGAGGAACAGCCATACTATGATCCAGAGTGGCTGTATAAGTTTACATTCCCACCAACAGTGGAGGAGTGTTCCCCTTGCTCTGCATAGGCTGTCATCTGCGTTTTTGAACTTGGCCATTCTGACAGGTGTAAGGTGGTATCTCAAAGTTGTTTTGATTTGCATTTCTCTGATTACTAAAGATGTTGAGCAATTTTTTAAGTGCCTTTCAACCATTTGTAATTCTGTTAAGAATTCCCTTTTTAGTTTTTAACCCCATTTTTTAATTTGGTTGTTTAGATTTTTGGGCTCTAGTTTCTTGAGTTCTCTATTTTAGAGATCAGTCTTCTGTTGGATGTAAGGTTGGGGAAGATCTTTTACAATTCTGTAGGCTGTCATTTTGTCTTATTGACTGTGTCCTTTGCCTTACAGAAGCTTCTCAGTTTCAGGAGGTCCCACTTATTGATTGTTGTTCTTAGTGTCTGTGCTACTGGTGTTATATTTAGGAAGTGGTCACCTGTGTCAATGCATTGGAGGGTATTTTCCACTTTTCTTTTCTATCAAGTTCAGTGTAGCTGGATTTATGTTGAGGTCTTTGATCTACCTGAACTTAAGATTTGTGCAGGGTGATAGGTTTGGATCTATTTGCATTTTTCTACATACTACTATCCAGTTATGCCAACATCATTTGTTGAAGATGCTATCTTTTTTCCATTGAATATTTTTGGCCTCGTTGTCAAAAATCAGGTGTTCATAAGTGTGTGGGTTAATGTCAGGGTCTTCGATTCACTTCCATTGATTGTCAAGTCTGTTTTTATGTCAGTACCAGGCTGTGGGAGATTGCATTGTTTCATTGGAAATAAATTATCCCACCCACTGGATAAATAAAAAGTGCTGATTGGCCAAAGGCAGGCAGGAAGTATGGGCGAGGCTACCAGACTAAGAAAAACTCTGAGAACAGGAAGCACAGAGCCAGGCAGAACGCCAGAGAGAAGCCAGAAGAAGCAGAGGACAACTATACTGCTCTAAGGAAAGGTACCAAGCCGCATGGCTGAGCAGGTTAAGAGCCATGGGTTAGATGAAGGGTAGAGAGATAGCAAGTGATATGCCTGGGCCTTAGGCTGATCAGCCTAAAACAATTATAAACATCTGTGTGTCTCTGCGGGTCTGCGGGTCTGCGGGCCTAAACCTTGAGGTTAGGCCCAAAAGTCCAGGCCAGAAACCTCCTACTACACCAGGCTGTTTTTATTTTTATTTTTGTTTTTTAACTATGGCTTTATAGTATAGCTTGAAGTCAGGGATAGTGATTCCTCCTGGAGTTCTTTTATTGAGCAGGATTGTATTGGCAATCCTGGGTTTCCTGTTATTCCATATGAAGCTGAGTATTGTTCTTTCAATTTTCTTGTACTCTTTTCAAGTTTAGGAAGGGGGTGCATTTTTACTCAGTTCTTCTCTTAGGATTTAACTTTCTCTCAATCTCTCTCAATCTCTCTCTCTCTCTCTCTCTCTCTCTCTCTCTCTCTCTCTCTCTCTCTCTGTGTGTGTGTGTGTGTGTGTGTGTGTGTGTGTGTGTGTGTGTGTGTGTTAGCCAATCCTTTCTGATCCGACTTTGCCTTGAAGACCTGCTTCCAGGCATGAGTGGTGATTTTACAGGGACTTTCCTTCTGTTCCTCCTCCGGCCCTGGGCTTAGGTGCCTTGTATCACAACCCTCATCTATACCCATTGGAAGTACTTAGAAAAGACACAGCTCCTGAGGTGGCTGTGTAGCTGTTTCCATGTTTGGACCTCTTTGGAAATGTAATTCACAATGCCAACTCATATAAACCTTTAAGGATGTTACAGACTGGTCAGGTTTCTCTTTACCTCTCCCGTTGCCATCAGTACTGAAAGTAGACTGTCTCTTCTAGGGGCATCATCCACTCATTTAGGTAGTTTTGCATCACCAAGTACTTATCAGTTTTGCTTTGACCATGATTTTGTATATTAGTTATCTTGTTATATGTATTGGACTATCTTGAGGTGATCTAGCATCCTCCAGAGTGCATAAAAATAGAAATATCTGCAAACACTGAAAATATTAAAAGATTGGCATAACTATGTTATTCCTAAATTCTCTTGAAAAATTAAATATTCTGTCAAGACTGAATCTAAATTCTGTGGTATAAGAAAATATTATTTTAAAGGAGAATGCTTCATGATATTGTTTGATTTCTAGGCAGTAACACACACATATGTATGTATATTATATTTTTGTATGCTGTTATATATGTACATATAAATGCATACATACATATATTCTCTCTATCAACTACCTATCAAATTTGGAATTTGTTAAATTTGGAACATAAATGTATAAAACAAAGAGTATGAGAAGCCAGTGAGTGATGGGCTACCTAGAAATCAATGAAAATTTAGCTCATACCTGATTTGGAAATGACTAGATGATTTACTTCTTCACTTTTCCCGGTTTTGGAATATGAGTGTGCACTCCACAGCTTCACTAGCTAAATCCTGTAGGGTAGGCTGGGCTGTAAAAGGGTATGTGAACTATTTCAACACTATTTAACGTAACCCTTGACGTTTCCTCAGAAGCGATCACTTTGTAGTGACTTCCTATGGACATGGCCTTAGTTTTTCCAGGTTAATTCTTCTGACTTCTGAATTACACAACATTTCATTTATGGGAGAAAGTCTAAGTTTTGAAATGAGCCAAGTATTCTGGTTATTACATATTCTCTGAAATGGTATGAATGATTGAATATTGTTGTCTGTAGATGGTAGATTTACTTCTTTTTAAGCCTTTAAAAACTTTATTTTCTATGAATGTGTATTTTTTTTAAATGTATGTCTTGTAGCATATGTATAACTGGTGTCCATGGAGGCCGGAAGGGTACATCAGGTCCTCGGGAACTGAAGTTTCAGATTTGTAAACCACCATGTAGGAGCTAAGAATCAAACCCAGCACTTTGGCAGGACTGGCAAGTGCTCTTAGCCACTGAGCCATCTCTCCAGCCCCAGAATAACTCCATGAAATGAACTCCCAGCATTTCAGAACCAGGCTTACTGAATAAGACAAGGCAATACTGTCTAGGGAAACAAAGCTGCTCCAGGTAGTAATGACCATGACGTTCATGAGGTGGATCTGTGGTTAGCCAGATCTAAAGCCAAAGACCGTTCTACACATCGGTGATATATGGGGAATAGACTGTGATGCGACAATCAATTGAATAATAGGCTTTGATATGTTAACAATGCATTGTAGTTGGAAGTTTCTCTGTCCTGCCCAGCTGCTCTCCCAGTCATTTAGTCCCAAGTAATCACACAAAAGGCTTATATTAATTACAAGCTTATTGGTGTGTGGCTCAGGCTTATTATTTGCTAACTCATACTTTAAGTTAACCCATATTTCTATTCATGTTTAGCCACGTGGCTTGGTGCCTTTTTGCTCAGTGCAGCATCTCATCCTGCTTCCTCTGTGTCTCAGTAGCATTTGCTCTCTCTTCCTTTTCCAGGAATTCTTCTTGTCTGGTGGCTTCCTCCTGCATTTCCTGTCTGCCTAGCTTCTGGTCAATCACATTTTATTAAACCAATATTTATAGTGTATAAAAGCAATTCCACAACAATATATCTTACAGGGCATTAGAACAACAATGAAATAAAGCTCCAAAGTGAGCATAGATGCAGGGCCTCTTTGTAGCATGATGTAGTGTTGTGTATGTATAGCAGCTTGCAAAGTGAAGCACTTGTGTTTCTGTGTTCTTTTATATTCACTATGGAAAAACATGATCTGGGATGTCACAAAAACGGGCCACAAGACTACTGTGAAATCCATTTGATTTTGTTAAGGTACTTATGACTAAATGTCTGAAATTATCTATAGAATATTTATTACTTTAAAAAAAATATGACCAGAGTTTGTGCAAATGTTGGTAGGACCTTGTTGAGTTAGTCAATAGTGGAATAATCAGCCAGCTTTAAACAGCTATCTTGGGCTAAACTAATATTTGAAAAAGAAAATATCTTTGATACATTTGTAACTTATTTATATTTAAGAATAATGATGAATATTACTAAACACAGACTTTAGAATGTTTTTATTAATTCTTTGAAATTTTCATGTTATATTTTGACCATACTCACCCCCCCCCCATTTTCCCTAAACCTCCCAGACCTACTCCCTATTCTGTCTCCACCAGACTTCATGTCTTCATTTTTTTAAACCCATAAAGTCCAATTTATGCTGCCTATATTCTCTTGAACATGTAGCCATCAGCTGTCTCTACCTATGATGGGCCACATCCTTAAAGAAAACTAACTCTCTGGGCAGTTATCAATTCCCTTAACTGGGGAGGAGGCTCCTTTATGCTGGGCTTTTGTAAAGGTTGAGCTTGAACAGGTGTGGTACAAGCTGCTGTCACACTGCTTTGAATTCATTTGTGCAACTGCCCTATTTGCCAGTTTTAGCAGATGACAAAATATACTTTAACAAACACAAGTACCTTTTCATCAGCGTCGCTCATGGTGTTGATGTAAGCGGACTGTGGAATGATTTCAAAAGTCTTAGAATCTGTCAGTTTCGAAATCAGAACATATGATGCTCTAGTCTCAAGAGTGACAGTTGAGGAGCTGAGAGATGGTAAAGACATTGTGTCACATGAATGATACCCAACTTCCCATCTCTATCACCACTGGGTGTGGCGTGTCATGTCCATTATTCCAGCACAAGAGAGAGAGAAATAGAAGCAAGAGGATTTGGAGTTCAAGGACATCCTCGGCCATATTGAAAGTTGAAGAACAGCTTGGGCACTGTTCTACAAGGTGGAAGTTGATAGCCAGTACAACTGCTTTCCTTGAGGTTCCAGGTGCTATAATGAAGCCTTATTAGGGAAGTTGTATTTATGGATATTGGGTTCATGCCTGTGTGGACATTCTAGAATTTTCTTAACTCCGACCTTCTGAATCACTGCTGGTGCAGCTGAATTTGAGGACTATATAATGTTATTCTTTTTATTTTGTTCTGTATCCGCAAGCAGAACCAGGTGTTCACATCCATATTTTTTATTGTTGTTTAAGCAATTATAATCCCCAAATATGAATCTCCAGGAAAATTCCTGGGCCCTGATCCAAAAAGAAAAAGCATCATTTCTCTTTACCAAATCACAGGAAAGGGCTTTTTGTGATATGAGAATCACAACATGGCATTCCAGTAGAGAGGATAGGCAGTCACCTTTGATCCCTCATACACATGCTCAAGTTTGTAAATTTAATAAAAAGATAAAAAATGTGGCAGTGTTTTTATCTGAAGCAATAAACTCTGATTAAATTGTGTCAGCTGATGCTGACAGTCTTTCTGGATAACATGATGGTGAGCAGAAGCTTTAGACAAGATAATGACCACAGACAAATGTGAAGGCTCGTGAAGTCTTAAGGAGCCTTACAGAGCTCTGACGAGTTCAGGAAATTAAAATAGTCAGTGTGATGGTTCATGTTCCTGGCTAGGCTTAACTGCCTGAATTCATGGATTCATGTTAAGTAAATATGCCCCATCCCTTGGAATGATTGTTTCTTAACATGTAACAATTATCTTCGTGGTGCTTTTTATTAATGTTTAAAAATAAAGATGCGCCAAAAAGTAATACTCACGACCTCTGTTGAGTCTAACAAGATGCAGATCAGCCAGACATCATTGCTCTCATAACTGAAGAGATCAATAGAGGAAAGAGAAACTAGAAACAGTAATGTATAATAATAAGACCCAGTGCTGGCTATTTTTTATGTCGGATTGATACAAGATAGAATCATCTAAGAGAGCAGAAGCTTTACTGAGAAATTACCTCCACAGGATTGGACCATAGGCAAGTCTGTAGGCCATTTCCTTAACTAGTGATTGGTTATGGGAGAGGCCAACCCAGGTTGAGTAGTACCATCCCTGTGGTCATAAGAGGTTAACAAAAAAAGTAGGCTGAGAAAAGATGCAAAGAGCAAGCCAGTAAGCAGCATCCTCCCTGACCTCTGCATCAGCTCCTGCCTCCAGTTTCCTGCCTTGTTTGGGTTCCTGTCCTGACCTCCTTTGCTGAGGAACATGGAAGTGCAGTTCAAATAGACCCTTCTCTCCACAAATCACAGCAATCGTAACCCTAAGTCAGAAGCTGGTACAAGGATTGTGGGTGTCACTGTGACAGACTTGAGCATCTTGTTTCCAGAAGGATTGTAGAAGGACTTTGGAACTTTGGACTAAGAAAGATATTGTTGAGAGCGCGGTGAGCTGTTCCGTGGGAGCTTGAAAGATATGAATGTTAAGAGCAGTGCAGACGATGGAGGTCTGGCTTGGCAGTTTCTGAGTTCCTTAATGACTCTATATAGTCACATGCTATTTAAAATTAAGAATTTGTGGCTCTGGTCAGTTGGGGAATAAAGAATCAGCTAATAATAATAATATCAGTAATTAACAAGATATCAGAAACACTGAAGTGGAACCTTTGCTTTGCTGGGACAACTGATGTCAGTCAGCTGGAGCTGAGAATTATCTTTGACTAAGAAGCGACATGAGTTGTTGAGGTAAAGTCTTCTGGGAAGTTTCCTGAGGCTCAGCACACAGAAGCTGTGTTCAAAGGTGTCCAAAGTTGTACCTCATGCTGACAGCTGAATTCTGACACGTGTATGTGTCTTGCAGGTGGGTCTGGCTTTGAAGACCTGAGGAGGTCATGGAGACCAGCTGAGGCTTAGTGCTGAGAGGTCAGAAAAAAAGCCACTGGTTAAGATGAAGTTTCAGTAGCCACTGAGGTCGAGGATCTAAGGGGTTGTGCAGTGAGTTGAGGCCTGGAACTGTGAAGACAGCCCAGGAGGGGTTATCAGTTAAAGGGCAGCCCATTTACAGCTGGAGATCCCAGGACTTTGCAGGTGCCAGGACCAAGAGGCAACCACCAAGGACAAAAGCAGAGGAGTGCAGCCGGCCTGAGACTGGCGGCAAGCTTAGTGTGCTCCGCAAACCTCTGGAGACACCAGACCTAACGGGGTGAGTGAATCCCGAAGTCTGACTCTAAGTCTTACTCTTGGGGTATGGTTTTATCTTGTTCAGATTGTGACTGTACCCTACTCCTCTTCCTTTGTAGAGTAAGAAAGTATTTTACTTATTTTTGATTTTACGGGAGCCCAGTTGAGAGACTAAACTTTTAAAGAGACTAGGAGCTATTAAGTATCAATAAAATAATTAAGTAAAATTAAAATAGCTAAATATTAAGTTATTTTTTAAAGATGGTGGGACTTTGAAAACTGGGGAGTTTTATATTGTGATGTTGTTATTAATGTGTGATCTTGGGATGAACACCAAAGTAAAGGTTATGTCTTACCAGTCACGTGTATCTGGGTTAAGCTGACAAGTAGTCACTTGTGCTGGCTTATTTTTACATCATCTTGGCATAAACTAGAACCATCTGGAAAGAAGAAAATTCATTGAGAAATTACCTCTAGAATACTAGACTGTAGGCAAGGATGTAAGAAATCTCTTTCTTAATGATTGACATGGGAAGGCCCAACTCAAAGTGAGTGCTATCTTCCATGGGCTGGTGGTCCTAGGTTATGTAAGAAAGCAGGCCAAGGAAGCTGTGGGAAGCAAGCTAGTAAGCAGCTCCCTCCACGGCCTCTGCATCAGCTTCTGACTCCAGGTTCCTGCCCTGCTTGAGTTCCTGCCTTGACTTCCTTTAGTGATGAACAGTGATTTGGAATCATAAACCAAATAAACCCTGTCTTCCCCAAGTTACTTTTGGCCATGGTGTTTGGTCAAAGCAATAGAAATCCTAACTAAGATACATATTAAAACCATTTTTGTCATGTTTATAGAAGCTACAGTATATGGAAAGCAAGTCAATTAGTCTAAGGTGTGTACCATGCAGTGTCTTTAAAACATTAACACTAGCAGTGGTAGGAATTCCAGAAACTCCAGATGCTCTGTTTTCAGTGGATATTGAATTGCTTCAGGTTCATGCACATTTGTGTAGATATCTGTAGTAAAGTGGGCTCTTTAGTTAGAATATCTTGCAGTTAGAATTGAGAGTAACTTCGTATTTTGACAATCAAGATTAATTCCTCTCGGTCACATATTCATGTGGGTAATATTTTGATAGTAGCAATAAACACTTGACCTATGAATATGGCCAAAACATCTCAGGATATACACACATGAACAGAGAGAGAGAGAGAGAAAGAGAGAGAAAAGAGAAGAGAGAAAGATTTTTTTGAATTAAGCAAAAATTGTTCTTGGTAATGTTGCTTAATAATTGAAAATTAGCAACATTACCAAATTTAGGTTATAGCTGATACTTTTATCACCAAATACTAAAAGCAAATTGATCTTACTTTAATGTTTCACAGCTGTAGTTATCTTAAATCCTATTAGTTTGGCCTAGCCTCCAAAAGTGTGCCCCTGTGAGACAAAGGATACCATAATGGCTTCTGGAGTGATCTACTATTTTTGGCATATAAAAAGAAGTTATAATGCTATTCTTTAAAATTTATGTTTCATAATAAAATGAATAATTCATTCACTCACCCACTGACAAGCAGAATACTTAAATTAATGTCTCAAAGTAAAAAATCAGCAGCAAACTGCAAAGCTTAGGCTAGAGGTAGGGACAGCGGACTGGTGATTAGGATATAATACATTTTCAGAAGATAACCATAATATAAAATGAGTCTGAAAGTCATTTATAAAGAACAGGATATTAAAAGCTATAAGAAAAAAAAGAGACCATTTATCTATTTGTGTACTATTTTGAAGGCTTGAGCCAAATGTTTCATCAGTGATTTGGGTGGCTTCCAATAAATTGGACAGGAGAGGTGAGGGGGGAGAGAAGCAGTAACTCTTCCTTTAGCTTGCTTTATTTTAAGCTTTCATTTATTAATTCAACAAGTGCATACTCTGTGGCTGGTATGTGTAAGACAGACTTCCAGGTGCTATGATTAATGTCAATATATAAGGCATGGGGCCTGAAGAGTTCAGAATTCACAAACAAGGGGGATAGCAGGGTGACTTGTGGTCAAGAATGATTTTAAAGTAATTCCAAGGTAAATTTGGAAATGAACTTATCTTATTAATAATAAAAGGTGAGTGAATACGCAGTTTCCTATGCCCCTATTACCTGCGTAGTGAAGGATTAGTGCCACCATCACCACCATTATCTGCCACCTTGTCATCAACACAATGATAGTGGACAACAGGTGTGCCCAGACATTCATGATAGTCTTTGGCATAAATCTGCATGCCCGCAGAAATGTTATGGTGTTATTACTCTCTTTGCTGAACAGAGTAGGAAAGCTAAGGCATGGAGAAATAAGGTCTCATGTAGGAACGTATGGAGAGAGAGTAAGGGGAGTGAGTGCTTCATTCTGGAACCCAGCCTTTGGCTTCCAGGAAACATTGATATTGTTGCTACATTGAATGGTTCTCTGATAATACCTGGTAGGTATTCTACAAAGTCACCATGGAGGGGACATTTTCATTTCAATCACACATTTGCCTTGAAACTGCTCTTTCCAGACATTGGGAACAAACCAAGAATTTTAAGCCTTGCTTGAAAAGAGGAACGAGCATGGCGGATCTTCTCTTGTTGGAATTGGAACATCTTTTAATAGATAATCTTTATTTCCTAAAGGTGGTGTTTATGAGGTCTGGCCAGGAGGCTTGGAATCAAGCAGTTCTGTCCACAGGTCTGAATGTCTCAGCTGGTCAGTGTTGGCGTCCAGAAGAAGTGGGTTCCAACACCAGCGACAAAATGCCTCAGCGACAGAGTAAATGAGCTTGTTAGCAAGAGAGCAAAGGACAAAAGCCTCCTTCTTCCATGTCCTTTGTGTGGGCTGCCACCAGAAGGTGTAGCCAAGATTTAGGATAGGTCTTTCTGACTCAGAGGATCTCGTCAAGAAAACCCCTTTTGGGTGTATGTGCCCAGTTTCTAGGGTTGTAGTTAACGCTAGATGTGGTCAAGTGGACAACTGTGATTAGCCATCACCATGTACAAATCTACTATTCCCATCTGTCACAAGTTTGCAGGTATAAGTTTGTAGATATTTTCACTTCTGGAGTTCTTCAGGATCACGTTTCTGAGTCAGAAATATTGTTAGATAATTCCTAGTGCCTGAGAATTTTTGTTATCCAGACATGTGAACACAAAATGTTACTATGTGTTTGTAGCCTCCTGGCTACATGGGTGATTGGTGGGGCCACTGAAATGAACTTACCCACTCCTGGGAAATAAAGGCTTAAGGTCTTAATGACTTGCTATTGTGTAACATGTCATAGGCAAGCCACCACATCATGACAATTCATTTTCTAGAAGAATGTAGAATGAAGTCAGGCTTGGTGCCTGCACTTCTTTTCATCTCTGTCAGGCCAGGGCGAATCAGGAACCTCTTGTTTGTCTTTCTTCCTGGCCTGTCAAATGCAAACTTTGACACTTTGTTTATAAACAACAGCTCCTATAACACCTGAGATTATGGGCCTGTACCACCACGTCCAGCTGCAATGACACCTCTGTTACCAGGTGACTATGACAATGTGGACTTGTTTCTGGCTTTTCTTTCTGATTATTTTTCTGTGATCCTTGTGCAGAAGCCTGGCTGTTGAAGGAACTTTTGCTCTGTGGTTAGAACTGAATTTTTGTAGCAAGTCCTTAATCATCCTCTAGTTTTTCAAGGTGTGTCTTGCCTTTTTACATATTTCAGTAGCACTGTTTTTTAAGGTTTTGCTTTTGAATGATTTTTAAGAAGATAATCTTGGAAGTTGTAAGCAAAAATTCAAAACAAGAAACTGATTCTCAGGCTGTTTCATATGATAAAATATTTAGTGCTCCAATGAATTCTTGAAATAATCTTTGTTTCTGTTTAGTTAAAAAAATACTCAAAAAAAGCATTTACTTTCCTGGCTGCCTCATGGCTAAGTGTTTTACTTTAAGAAATAGTTACATCATATTCAGAAGGTAGTATTTTATGAGATTACTTTCCATCTTCTAGCCTTTATGGCCTTTCTGACTATTCGACTAAAATGTCCCCTGGGTCTTGGAAGGAGCAGTAGAGATGTCTGATGTAAGGCTGAGTATGTAACAGTTACTTATTCTCATCTCCTTGTCCAGTTATAAGTTTCTGCATTAACTGCTTCTCACAGTATAAAAAAGTTTATCTGATCCAGGCTGGGAGCAAAATTTGTCTATGGGCATAAACATGAATATTCCTAAGGCAGTTTAGCAGCATGTGCATTTAGCAAAAATAGTAGCAGCAAATACACCTTATAGAGCATGTAACCTCCAAGGTCACAGGCTTTGACACAGTCTATAACACCAAATATTTATTGCCTCCCACTTAACAGGTCTCAAATCCAACCAGAAAGTGGTTGGTTACCTCCAACCTCCAAAATAGTTTATGCCACTATTGCACTCATAGGCAGATCTTGCTTTATAGATCAATATTGTAGTGTGCAGAGTGCTCATCTGGATTAGATCATTGATGACCTTTATTCTCCAGTGGTCTTCACAGGGCCTTCCACCATTATGAACACTAGTCAACAGGGAGGAAGCTTTTAGCTCAATTCCAGATGATTTTTCCAGGCCTTGCATGGGAAAGTGTGTGGTGTCTTCAGCAATAGAGTCTTAGCATTTAGTTCTGATGGTCAATCAAGAGCAATGGCAATAGCCTTTTGTTTTTTGTTTTTTGTTTGTTTGTTTTTTTTTAAGGAAGGCTTTAGAGGGTCCCTGGCCAATTTATAGAAATATCTCCCACATTCAACACCTAGAGTTTTATTTAAAACTTCTAGAAGCCATATTGCCCACCAAAGCCGGCTATGGAAGCAGAGTATTCTAAAGACCTTTTGGTTCAAGCCCTTCCTGATACAAAAAAGCTGCAAAGGTAAGTAATATTTTTTCTTTTATCTGCCTCCTGGCCTGTAAGTTTTCCTTCTGTTAAACTCACACCTACACTGTTTCAGAAAAACGTATGTCTTGATGATGCTATACCTCTTGGTTTAACAGGAGGAAAGAGATATTTGACCCTATGAACACACTAAAGTCTAATAAAGGGGAAAACAGCTTCTAAGAATTGTTCATTTGTGATGTTGAGAAAGTAAGTAGAACTTCATTTGAAATTATATCTTAACTCTTTGAAAATATAATCCAAATCCGCATGTATTTATGTCTCCCTCAATTGTTTGGTCTAGAAGATTTAAAGCCAGGAAGGCTTGTGTTGAGCTGAGAAGAGTATCAGCATTTTTTCGCACTCTGCAATGCTCATGCTCCAAAAGAGAAAACCGCCGCTCACTAATTCCATGTTGTAATGACTGAAGTTTGGTACCAAACATTAGCAATCTACATTTTAAAACTACTTAGCTAATAATGAACCCAGAGACGAGCTGTACCATTGATGGGGATCTCATCCGCTCCAATCAGTTCCCCTCCTGCTGACACTCTATTTCCCTTCCCTTTTATTTTATTTTAATCGCTTTTCTGAGGTGCTGCTGGAGCAGACTCTTCATCAACGTGTCCATCTGAAAAACAGTTATCAGATCCTCCTGAGGCAGGAACAGGGGATGGCAGTTCACATCGCCTGCAGATGTGCAGACTGGGATCTTCGGGAGGCAATGATAATTAAAGAGCATACGGTCCATAATAAATCTGTACAGTGGTGCTGGCTTGTATTAATCGGAGGATTAGAGTAATAGCAGATCTTTATAAATAGTGTGTTAAATCTCAAGTTACATTTCTTAGACTTAATATAGCTCGGCATAAATTTGGCAGTTTCTCACATTTGATATAGTACATGAAGTGTGGGAAGATTTATGATATGATTTGTGTACATGCACCCTGATCAAAATGGCTGAGAAGGGCCTGATAAAACATGAACATCTGGAAGTACAGATGTCATTCTTGCGATGCTGAAAGCTGTTTGACCAGGAGCAGGAACATATGACTGAGAAAGAAGCCAGTCTCCAAAGTGCCACATTCTACAGAGTTTGATAGAAATGTGGTGTGAGTGCTTAGCATTGTGATTGATTGTTTTGGATGAAATGAATTATCCAGTAATTTCAAATTGTATCCTGTGCTTACATTTCATTTTGGATTTTGGGTGACTATTTTTTTAAAAAAACAAAACAAATCAACAACAAACATCCTGTCACATATTTTTCCTCTCTCCTCTCCTCCCAGATGCTCCCCTCCTACCTATCCTCTGCCTCACCCACCCATCCACTCCTCCATTTCTAGTTAGGAAAGAGCAGGTCTTTTAGTAAGACCAAGTACTTCCCCTCCTATTAAGGCTGGGCAAGACAGTCCAGTATGAGGAATAGGGTCTCAAAAACCAGTGTAGGAGTCATAGAGACAGCCCCTGCTCACCCCGTTAGGAGTCCTACCAGAAGACTATGCACACAACTGTCACATCTATGCAAAGAGATTAGATTAGTCCCAGGCAGGCTCCCTGGTTGTCAGTTCAGTCTCTGTGAGCCCCTATGAGCTCAGGTTAGTTGATTCTGCCCATTACTTTTACTCTTCATAATGATGACTTGTGGGGAAAAGCACTGTATTTCCAGCTCTGAAAGATAAGGGAAGTGCTCTGGGACCAGGAAAGCCATGTGGGAGAAGCAAATGACATTCGTACTGTACCCCGCCTGGAACTGTTGTCAGTAAGAGAGAGCGAGGTAAGGTAGCAAATTCTTCATTCATTTATGAGGTTTGTAACAGTGGGGTTTCTGGCCCCGACTAGGACCACAATTCAGATCCACCCACCACTGCTTATCTGGACCAGCAATCCCAAAGTCCCAAAGAAACTCACAGACACTCATATTACTTTCCTGCTGTTTGGTCTATGGCTCAGGCACTTTGCTAGCTTGCTCCTTCATCTTAACTCAACCCATTTCCATTAATCTGTCTGCCACGTGGCCCGTGGTGGCTCACCTGTGTTCCTTACGTGTTTGTTCTTTTGGTGTCTGGCTCGATCTGTGTCTGACTCTGCCGATCTTTTCCTACCTATTCTGATTCCCCACCTACTTCTTCTATGGTGCTCATGAAGGGTCAAAACAGTCCTTTATTTAAAGATTAATATTCACAGCATACAGAAAGACATTTTCACATCAATGAGGACTCAATGATTTTTTTTTAGTAATACCTCAAGCTAGCTATTACAAACTAATGCATATATTATTTGCAAAATTCATATGCAATTGTTTTATTTATAATAGTTATGGTTGATTATGGATACCCCAACTTATTACTTATTGTTATCTGTTTGTTGAAGTTATAGGTTGTCTTATTTTACTATCAAATATTCATTAACAAATAAAATAAAATATTTTTCACAAGAGAAATAGTAAATGGACTACTTCACCTGAAGTAAGAGTCTTTACCTGAATTACTGGTTTTCACCCTCAGTATCCAACTGACCCCAGCGGCTTCTCCTGGTTTCATCGGGGTCAAAGTATAACTATTACATCTTTTTCTTTTCTCTCTGTGACCAAATGAAATAAGGTATAGTGTAATTATTACTGTCCACAAAACAGCGTGCTCCCTAAGTAGACTAGCATAGAATAGGATTTGAGTATGGCAACTGTTATGAGCCCAGATGAACACAAGCATTTGGGACCTAGAGTACTTTTCTCATTGCCGTGACTAGTGAAGGGAAAATGGAAGGATTTATTTTAGCCCATGGTTTGAAGGAATACAGTCCATCATTGCAAGGAAGGACCATGGTAGCAGGGACATGAGCTAGCTGGCCGCATTGCATTTGCAGTCAGGAAGCAAAGAGAGATGAGCGGAAGTGTTCATTAGGCTTCCTCATTTTGCCCTTTTTATTCATTTATTTATTTATCCCCTTCTTTAGTTTAGCTTCTCTGTCAACACCTTCACAAGTATATCTAGATGGGGGCTCAAATCACAAGTCTACCCTTTGTCAACCCAAACATATTACTTTTAACACTGTCTCTTGTCAACTTGACCCCCAAACATAGTACTTTTAACATTTCATATCTGATTCTCAAGTGCTCATGGCCATCTCATCATTGAAAATACACTTAGTTGACCTTTAGAGTCCCCAGAGACTACATTGTTCAAAAGCCCAATGACTCTATTGGCACTCAGGGATCTCTTATCTGTAAACCCTGGTAAAATAAAAACAAATTATTTTATACTTCCAATATACAATAGCACAGAGTAAACATTTTCTACTCCAAAATCAAATGAGGATATAACAAGCTAGGAGCAGAGCAAGCCCCAAACCCATCAGGGCAAACACCAAATCCTGCAGTTTAATGTCCATCATCTGGGGCTTATGTTGTCATCATTTGGGCTCCAGTGGGTTTGAGCCATCCCATCATCCCATCCATCCAATTCTACCAACTACAATACATATAATGTTCCTCTTGGACCATCTCCACCCATGCCCATAGCTTTCTCCTATGACTATTACTTGGTCCTGATAGCATCACCACATCCTATGGTCTCCATTGTTACTTAGGTTTTACCTTCACAACTTCAAACTGTGACTTCTCAAAGCCTTTCTGCACGGAATCTGAACCTGCCACCTACTGCATGACCTCAGCAGCTTTCTGGAGCCTTGATTCAAGCATTCAGGATATTGTAATTCTTGCATTTTGTATGTACGGCAAACCAATACTGTGGTGAGATTCTGGTGTCAGCTGATAAGGTCGGAAGACACCTATCCAGGGTCCCAAGCTCTTGAAGGATCCAGGGTCCCAGGCTCTTGAAGGGGGAGTGGTGAATCTCATTCAAGATGGAGCCCAGGACCCTGGATAATTGTCTTCGGACCTTATCAGCTGACACCTGAATCCCACCACACAATACCATGTGGATAATAAATATTGATCATAACTCCAGTTCTGGTGCTAGCTCAGGATGTGGTGTCCTTCCCACTACAAAAGCCTCCATGTTCCTCAGTGCGTGAAGTGGGCTGGGGATAGGATGGGTGATGACTTTCCTAACTGCTGTTTTCCAGCAGGAAACACATTCATCAGTGTTCTCAACTCAAGCTCTCTCCTTCCAAAAGCACTGTCATATATACAGTTTGGTGTCTTCCATCCCCGAGATCCGGTCTTCAGGGCACCTTTCCTGTGGAAGAGCTCAACAATATCTCTAGTGACACTGGTTTCTTCATCAGCTACAGCTGCATTTTTGCACCCCATGTCTGTGCCTTTAAACATCCTCACACCCTTCCTTGCCAAACGTCACATGTTCATATCTTCTTCTCTTTCACTGCAGAGACGGATACTAACTCTCAGTCTACAGCCTTAATGCTATCCTGTCTTGGAATTTTCACTATCAAAAAATAGTCCATTATTTAGGAACAAAATGTACCAAGGTATCATCCTTTCATTATAGGGCAACTCCATTTAAACTGTTTTGATGTGTGTATTTACTTCAGGAAGCTTCTGCAGAGGTTGCTTTCCTGTGGCCTTTTCAAAAGGCCCATAGTGTTATTCTGCTTCCTCACAGCCCCTCTCCTACCCTGCTCTCCCAATCTCTCCTCTTTAACCCTTTCATGCTTTTCTCTTTTCCTCCCTTATATCACTGTATTCTATGCTTCTTCCCTGGAGAGATCCCTGCATCCCCCCCCAACCCCCCCCCCGCCCCCATGCCTTACTGGTTTTCTAATCTCTATGGGTGTTTCTAATGAAACACACATTTCCAAAGATTCAAAACTAACATACATATATGAGAGAAAGCATGCAATGCCCTTCTTCCTATGTCTTGGTTGCCTCACTTGGGATGGTTGTTTCTGGCATCACTTATTTACCTCCAAATTTTATTTTTCTTAGCGGCTTAATAATAGTCCATGGTGTAAATGTACTACATTTTTATTAATCATCCATCTCATGGACCTCTAGGCTGTTTTGAACAGTTAGCCAAGACACCTAAGAAAAACATACCACCACAACAAAATAATAGGAATTAATAAACATTGCTCAATAATAATATCAATTTCCAACAAAAAGACAGATTAACACATCATCTCACTAGGAAATGAGATCTATCGTTTTGCTGTCTCCAAGAAACACACCTCATTATCAACAATGGGCACTGCGTTAGGGTGCAAAAGTGGCAAAAATTATCCCAAGTAAATGGAACTAAGAAAAAATCAGGCATAGCTATTGTAATATCTGACAAAAAGATGTTAAACTAAACCTAGTCCAAAGAGCAGGAAAGACATTTCATATTCCATAAAGGAAGAATCTACAAAGATTGTATCACAGCAGCTCCACATATTTTTGCACCAGGCACCTTACTTGATTTAAAAAAAATATGATTTGATCAAAAATCACAAATGGATTCCAACAGCGTGCTAGTGGGTGACTATAATACACAATTCTCACCAATAGATGTGTGTCATCCAAACAAAGACTAAATAGAGAATTTGTGGAGTTAAATGATACCATAAAGCAAATGTGCCATTTTCAGACTGTTCTACACTAACACTGCACTTTCTTCTCAGCAGTGTGAAGTGTCGCCAGAATGGTCCATGACTTCTGAAGTTAGCTTCTTTCAAATGTTTAGACATGAAGAGTGTAGTCAGATTTCTAGAATGTAACATGTGTAGCCCTGTTCCCCTCTAGAATCTAGTGAGATGGGTCTCCATTCTCATTTCTGTGGGAATTCTGGCCTTCTAAAATACCATCAGAACTGTTCTAAAGCTGCATCTGTAAGCATTCTAGGGCTTCTCTAGTTTGCAGCTCCAAACTTTGCTATATTCTTATCACAGACCAACTTCAAAGACCTGTCAGTCATGTGGTCAGAGTTATCACAACAGCCCAGTCCTCAGCTCCAATGTTCTGTATTACTTTTCTTATGGCTGTGAAAAAATACTGAAGGAAAAACAACTTTAAAGAAAGGGTTTATTTTGATTGGCATTTCAAGGAATACAGTCCATCATAGAAGAAAAATTGGTGCTGAGTGACTTGTTCACATCTGAGCAAACAGGATGCAGGGAGCAGTGAATGGTGATGCTTAGCTACCTTTTTTCCTTGATTTCAGTCCGAGACCCTGTTCATGGGATGGTGTCACCACATTCATTGCGAACCTTCTCTATTCCTTTAAGCTTTTTTGTAAATATCTGTACAGATGTCCGGAGACATGTCTCCCGGGTTATTCTACGCTCGCAGAACTTCGTTCTGGAGATGAACTATCATGAAGTCATACAGTAAAGAGTACATTTACAGGTAAAGATGTATGCCTCCTGGAAAATTCCAGGGCTGTGCTTTGGGGATTGCTAAATCATCTTTTTTAGCTGAAGAATTTTTTTTCCCAATATCAAGATCCTTATCTTTCAAATGAATCACTATTCTGAAGATTTTTAGCAAATAGTTTTTGACATAGATGTCATGTTTATGCTGAACACTTCTCACAAGAAAGATATAATTCCAGAATCAACAGGGTAGGTGGCATGAGTCCCACCCTAGAAAGATTGGTAGAGACTTAGATGTATAACATATGTTAAATTTCATAGTCTTCTTTGTAGGAAGGAATTTGGCACCTTAGATAATAAAAATTTGTGTATAAGCAATGTTGGCCTTTTGCTTGCTGGGGGTATGTTGCATTGGGAATACAGTAGCTAACATGAGCAATGTAATTAAGGCAATATTGAGTTTTCCTTGTAGAGGAAGCAGGGATGATTATATTGCCTCAACCTTTGGAGCTGAATAGTAACCTTAGCTGGTCAGCGACTCATTTTTCACCCAGCATTGCTCTGTTCTTTTCTGGCCCCTTAACCATCCTATAGATGAATCACCACACTCCCAGATTTACGGTTCTGCCACCATCGAAGGAAGCAGCTGCGTATCCTGTGATGATGCATGCAATCTAGAGATGTCAGCCAAGCTTTAACTTCTGCCTATTGGAAGCCATTTTCTTGTTGATTTTTAGTAAGTGATTTTGTATTTCATACTGATGAAGAAGGGGTGAACAGTCTCCCAGACTTGGTAGAGTTTCATATGGAAGCAAAATATATTTTCAAGGAAACATAAATGCAGATGATATTAGTGTAAAAATGCTGAGGAACTGTTTTCAGTTCTTCTTGAAATAAGGCAAATGAGAAAGAGAAACACAGACACAAGAAAGCAGACACAGGCTAGCAGAATACACAGTAAGCTGCACCCTTCTTGAAGGCAGAAAGAATTTTATTTTTTTTTTTATAAGGGTGACAACGGAGTTTGGCTAAAAGAACCTAAATGTGCAGTCTCGATGATCTACACGGACCATTCCAGTGTCGCCTTAAACAGTTACACGTCCCCAAGGTGTGTATGCACATGTGCACAAAACTGCTTGCAGTCAATCGCACGTGTAGTCTAGTAGAGTTGTGGTTTCTGAGCCGTGACTCCTGATTCTCAGCAATTTAAGCGTCTGCCACGAAGGCCCTGCATTTTCTTCGTCTTGTCAGCCTTCCTTCTAGACCTATGCTTGTATCTTTGTACTAGAAACTAATTGTAGAAAATCCTAGTCTCTGTTGAGAGTAAAGTTTATGGTCCTAGACAACTTCATTTCCATAGTGCTAGGCTTTTCTGCTCTGATTTGCTGCTATATCAATCTATGCACTTACCAGAACTTCATGAGTTGAAATTCTAATCCAATGCATGAGTTGCAAAAATAACTGTCAGGTTCAGTTTTATGAAATATGTGTAGTGCAGTCATAAAGGGTTTTTTTTGGCTTCTTGATCATAATTGGTATTTTTGGTTTAAAGGGAAAAACTTTCTATCTTGGCATTTTGTTGTCTAGAAAAAATTATCTTCATTTTTTATAATTTTCATGTTGTAGCTTTACGTAGTGACTTCTCTGTTGGGATTTTTCTGCATGAATCAGAAGCATTACTGATAGTCAGATGAAAAAATGTTTTTTTTTCTTGTCACATATAAACTTGTAATAGGAAATACAAATGTTTGATGTGGGAATATCTTTCTGTGTGCTGTGAATATCAATCTTTAAATAAAGGAGCTGTTTTGGCCCGTGACAGGCACCATAGAAAAGTAGGTGGGGAATCAGAATAGGTAGGAAAGGAAGGGCAGAATCAGAGACAGATGGAGTCAGCTGCCCAAGAAGAAACATATGAGGAGCACAGGTGAGCCATGGGCCATGTGGCAGACAGATTAATGGAAATGGGTTGAGTTAAGATGAAGAAGCTAGCTAGCAATGTGCCTGAGCCATAGGCCAAACAGCATGAAGTTAATATAAGTGTCTGAATCATTTTTGGGGACCTGAGCAGTGGCAGGTGGCTAAGAGGTCTGGGACTGCAGGTCTGTGGGTCTGGACCTCTGGCTGCCCGGGACCAGAAAACCTTACTGCAACAAATGTTTGAGAAGCTATTTATCCTTGAATAATATTTAATTATTTGATAATTGTTTCAGAAGAAATTACAGTAAGCAGTAGACTATCACCTGAGTGTATATGCATACATACCACATAAACACACACATATCCATATGCACACACAAACACATTTACACACAGACATATATACATACAATGCACAAGCACACACACACACACACACACACACACACACACACACACACACACACTTGAAAAACCGTATAGTCAGATAATAAAAATATAATCTCCCCAAGAACAGCAAAATTATCAGCAAAAAGCAATTAGATCACAAGATGCTAGTGAGTGAGATGGTCCATTTTCTACCCTACATAGAAAGGAGCAGATACTACAATTTACATACCCTTAACGACCACCATCACTTCAAAACTGAAGAGATGACAGTATCAGGAATTAATGCACATGGACCAGAGGCCAGCCATAACTAAATTCCTTTTCACACTTGGGAATCCAACCTGGAAGCTGTGATAGATTGTTAGGCCGCCATTTTGGATCACTGGAACATAAGTTAATGGGGAAAAAATGAGTCTGTGGAAGGAGAAACAGTACACAGATACAATGGCAGACACCATCTGGCCACTGAGCAAACAACGTAGACTACGTGTCTCAGAATATTTGCTCATCCATTTTCTTCTGACCCTGCTCTAGCTAGTAATTTTGCTGCTCTAGCTGGCATTTCCCTCCCTAGGTTTAGTTCCTCAATGTATGAAGGAATGGGCAGAAGCTGGAAGAAGTCTAAGAAATCCCTCAACTTTATTCTCATGTTTGCAGATTGCTAAATAGAAATTCATTGAGGTCAGGAACAGAGGACTCGCTTAAGATCACATAGAGACATAATTATATCTCCTCTCATAACACTTGTAAGACACAGTACAGCCCCATGAACACTCGGATACAATGATAATGCATGAATATTATCAATCACAATAATCATATCACTTGAGAGACATGAGTATCAACAGTATTTTCACTTCACAGCACAGAGAATGTTTTCTCTCCACGTTTTCAGAGAGCAAATTGCTTTTCTGATGGATGGCCCAGAATATTCACTCACTCTGAGGAAGTATGACCTATGATCTTTCCTAAGGTCTCTTTCTAGATTAATCTCTACTCTTCATGCACCTGCCATCTAGCCAATGCTATTCCTTCAACAGTTTTTCTTGTAACATTTTTATTTGTGAAAGAAAACATAATTCATTTATATGTACATTTGTTCAGAACATTTTTTCCATAAAATGGAATTCTCCATTCTGGTTGTATATTAGGAGTTTCTGAGGAAATTTATAAAACAAACAAGCAAACAAAAACCACCGATGCTCAGATCACTGAAGCTATAAGCTATTGCACAAGTCCTAATTGGTCTTTTAATAAAAACCTGAAGCCAGCTATTGGGAAAAGCTGAAAGACCAGAAAGACAGAGGAAAAAGCCACAGCCACTTTTCACCTAGGCCAAAAGGGGAAGATCCTGTCTCCATAAATCTTCAGACTGACTGTCTCAGACCTCAGCCGAAAGGGAAGGGGTGGAGACTGTCTTCTCCTGCTTTATATACCTTTTTCTCCCCAGCCATATCACTTCCTAGTTCAAACTAACTAGTGCTGGGATTCAAGATGTGTGTGTTTCCAAAGTACTGGGAGCAGAGCTGAGACTCCAAGTGCTGGGACTGAAGGTGTGTGTCACCACCACTTGGCTCTGTTTGGCCTTGAACTCACAGAGATCCAGATAGATCTCTATCTCTGCCTCCCAAGTGCTAGATAAAAGGCATGTGTTACCATTGCCTGAACTGTGTGGCTAATTCTGTGACTAGTTCTGTCCTCTGATATTCAGGCAATCTTATTTCTTTAGAGCCTACACCATATATAGTTGACAGTTCTGAGGACAGTGTATCAGCTAAATGAAGTATAAATTATGAACAAAAAAATTCACCCACCTAACCATTGGTCAGCTTTCTATAGTTACTGTAGTCAGCATCATAATCCAGACTTGGCATCTAGTAAGTTGGCATACGTCTGCTTACTGAGGTTTCTCCTGGAGGAGTTTCACCTCCTTGCAGTTTTCCTGTATCTTAGGAGAGTAGTAATGGATGCAGGGAGCATCTAATCTGCTGTCACAACTTTGCCCTGTGTAACGTTTTACACTAATAGACACAAAAAGAGTGCAGCCACTTCACTTTGCCTTCTCTAGCAGCATGCATTGATGTTTGGGGATTTAGTCGTGATATGGTACACACTGTAACCTTTATGTTTCATAGTTGGATTTTATAATATGGGTAGGTCACGGCTATTCTGGACAATATCCTCTTGGATAGCTACATATTTTCATTTTTGATTCATCTGGTAAGTGTACGTTTAGCTTTAGAGACAACACTATATTGTTTCTCCAAGCAGCTGTACATTTGTGTTACCGGCAGTGGTGTGTGAGAAATCCACTTGTACTACATTCTCACCAATATTTAGTGTTATTGGTCTTTTTTCTGTAGCTATTCTAATGAGGATATAGACAGCTCAGCCACCATCATTTTTAATCAATGTTAATTCATGCATCACTACTGAACATGTATACTTTGGCAGTTTTCATGTCAGCTGTATAAAAGTGGTTGTCACAAAATATATTCTTCAGTCTCAACTTGAGCCCTGATTTTTCCATGAAAACGTTTCATCAAATATAAGAGCCATTTCTTTTCTTTCCTGAAACCTCCTTCACTCACTAATATTTAGCCCATATTTCTTTGCATTTGGATTATTTATGTATGCAATTACCTTATCTACTACTAGACTCTTGGATCTTTGGAGTCCAAGATTTTATTTTTACACTTTACCTTTGTAGACCCCAATGAATATTTGTTGAATGAAATATTAATATTTGCAACATTTGTCTCATTTTTAACATAACAAGGTGATAATATTAAGATCACAGACTCTGGAGCCAGACTGTCTGCATTTGGACGGTGTATCTGCAACGTGTGACCTTTGTGAGCCTAGGCAAGAAAATTAATCTTTCCAAACCTCAGTCTTCTAAATACGAGAGAGACACTTTGGATTATGATTAGCATATAAAAAGTAGAATGCAGGCGTCAGCTCCTTTCAGAGTGTGAATGCTTTTATCTTGGGCTGAATATGAAGATTAGAAACGAGAGTGTGAAAGCAGGCACCTGAGAAAGCGAGGGAAGGATGATGGGAAAGAAAGAGGCTAGAATTCTTCCTCAAAAACTGCTGTGTGTCGCTTAACAGCAGGGTGTGTTCTGAGCAATCTGTTACTTACTAGGTGCTTTCATCATGAGTGAAGATCAGAGTATACTTACATAGACTTAGTCTGCTGTGCATGTGGTTATGTGGCCTAGGGTGTTACTCCTAACTAAACAGCCACACACATGCTCTCGTCTTGATCACTGTGGGTAGCTGGTAACACAATGGAATGAATTTGTGCGTGAAAACAAAGGTTGCAATGAAATTACCAGATAGTATGTAATTGTTTGCAGCATTACATTCTCATTTGCCTTTCTGGTCATCCACAAAAATGTCCTTATATCCCATGTGACTGTGTTGGCTTTGGGAAAAAATGGAAATCATGAGTCTTTTAAATACATCAGTTAAATTGTCTATAGTGAGACTGCAGAATTAATGGAGGGCTTGCCTCTCTTCCCATGGTCAAACACCTGGACATTCAGCAATGCCTATTTGGGGAGATTCCATCCCTTCAGTCTGTCTACCGTTGCTTGCTGACATCATTTCATCCGGAGACAGTATGACATCCAGCCAATGGATCTGGCTTTAGCCAAGCTTCTCAATCAAGATTGTGGGTTGCTGTCTTTAGTTCATTGTTTTCTCATGGTTTATCACAATCCAGGCAATATCTTTTTGACCACCTGACACAGAATAACTTTTACCATAAGCATGCTTCTGTCTCAAAACATGTTTTTACATTCAGGACTCTCCTATCTTTTCCAGTAATAGAGCCTTATTATTATGACAAGAGGAAGCTATGGTAATGTAGGGCTGAACATTTGTTGGGTTATTACAATGTATTAAACATGATGCTTTGTATGTAGATTATTGTTTTAAATCTTAATTGTATTACCAAGGAGAAACTACTCCTTCCCACAAAGTTTGAGTGTGGGTTAAGTAAGTTGCTTAATGTCGTACTGCAAATAAGAAGCCGCATGGTTCTCCATTGTTTGATTATTTATTTGGTTACTGTAACACCAGTGTTTACATTTCTTAGGTTTACTTATAGCAAATGAAATGCCTTTTAAAATTTATTATTAATATTTTCACTATGAAGGGCCTGGGAGATGGCTCAGAGGTTAAGAGCACTGACTGCTCTTCTAGAGCTCCTGAATTTATTTCCTAGCAACCACATGGTGGCTTACAACCATCTAGAGTGAGATATAGCCCTCTCTTCTGGTGTGCAGGCAGAACACTGTATAAATAATAAAGAAATCTTTAAAAAAATATTTTTGCTATGAGTATGTATGCATGTGGGATGTGCGTGTGCTCATGTGTGTGTGTTTGTGTGTGTGTGTATGTGTGTGTAAACAGAGGTTAATTTTGGACATCTTAATCTAATACTTTCCATTTTATTTTTAGAGTTAGGATTTCTTATTGAGTCTGGAGCTTGCTGATCATTCAAGATTAACTGTCCAGTGAGCTCCAGGGATGCCCTTGTCTCTGCCTCTTCAAGTTCTGGGATTATAGATTTACGTTGCTACTAAGCAGCTACTTTATATAGGCCCGGAGGATACAGACTCAGATCTTTGCGCTTGCCTGACATGCATTCCAGCAACTGCTCCATGACTCCTGAAATACATTGTTATTTTAAAAGCAGAGACTTCAATCAACAATGATAATTTTCTTTCCTTCCTATTAAATTCTCTATTCAAAAAGTATTTTCATCTCCTTGTCCAGAAACTATAACATCTCACAAATATTTAACGTGAAGACATCAAAGTAGGAGAGGTTGTTGATCCATCTCTAGCTCTACTGAGAACAGCTTCTGAAAGCCACTCACCCTGTCAATGCTTTGGGCTCTTGAGTTGCGTTGGTGTGAAAAATGCAGGCATCTTTTGCTTTAGAGGGAAATATTCAAAGACCTGGAAAAGATTTCCACTCAAATGCCTAAATAATTGTGTGATCCTGACTGTGGCATGACATTTCTGGAAGCCACTTTGTGTTGGGCATCTAGAGGAACGTGTGTGTATGTGTATCCAAACATTTCAGTGGGAGGTATACTGACGATTCCCCCTCTACAAACTGGACAGAAATTAATACTTAAGAATATTCTATGTCTTTAACATGGAGTTGATGGTGCTTCTAATTAAAGAAGTTGCCAGAAATTTGGTTAGCCTTATTTCTTATGAATTTTTGGATTTTTTTTTATTAGTTTCACCTGTATTCCAAATTACAGTGTATCTTTTCTTCGATGATGGAGAAGAACGTGGTGTTTGTGCATCCCAGGGGATACCTTCATATGAAAGCTGACTGGCTTGATTTCTCACCGAAATAAATAGACTATTTCAGTGGCTCTTAGAAACACCAGTCTACTTGTAGTCTGATTGTACCCATGCTGTGGGAGGAGGCAGACACCGGGATCATTTGAAGTTTAACTGCTGTTGACTGGAGTGTGTGTGTGGAGCAGCTGGGAGTGAGGAGTCATCTCTCTTCCAATGCTGTATGGTGAGCTTGGGGGGGGGGGATTCATTTATTCAAACACTGAATGTTTTACAGCCACCCTACGGTGCAGAATCTTACCAGATGTTCCCTGGCTCCTCCAAGCCAAGCTTGGCCACTGTAGGGCACAGAGTGTCTGCTGTTCCCCCTGCTCTTGGAGGTCTGGCTGGGAGCTCTCTGCAGGATTAGAAAATGGTGCTAATGAGGCCTGGGCCACAAGTGGGAGCCAGGTGTGAGCCAGTTACCTTTCCACAGAGAAAACCATTGTCCTTTAGCCTCAGTTTGCACTAGCCCCTGTCAGTCACTCTACAAGTTCCTACTGTAGAGTGTATGGATGAATGAGGGATTCATTTGCACTAAGGACTTACAAGGCTCGTTTCGAGAATCGTCTTTACAGGTGTGGGCCAGTGAGCATAATTAACAGGATACAAGGACACAAGTCAAGCACGAAGCTTCACAAAAGTGTCTACTATAGTAACAAACTCAAAGAGGCACAGGTTTTATACCCATACTGTTCAGGCAGAAAACAAGGAATTTAACCAAATATGTGTTTATGTCTAAAATGTGCCCAATAGGCTCCGGTGATTCAGGCTGTTGAGTGGCCCATTCAGTCCCCTTGATGCTAGTGGGAAGTAGTCAGGAGGAAAATATATGGATAATCTGAGCACAAAAATGCAAGTCAACTGGAAATATATCCAAAAACGTCATAGGGATTATCAGAGAGAGAATCATAATCACAGACTACAGTATTGATTAGTCCAATATAAATTCCTCTCCATTTTCTATCCTAAGATCTTGGGCTTTTTTAGGAATCCACAATCTGCCACATGATTATGGGCTTCATGGAAACTAATCTCACATCCAGCTTCAGGGAATTTAAGCTGATTATTTTAAATCAATACTGGGAATGTTGTTATTTTCTCATATACATAATTTATGAGCAGTGATGCAGACAACTCTGGCCAGGAATAGCTGGGAGGTAAAGCTTTAGGCAAAAGTCTCCTTATGAGGAAGTCGGGAGAAAGAGGGAGAACATGGAGTCTGGAGAGGGAGGGGAAAGGGAGAGGGAGAGAGAGAGAAAGAGAGAGAGAGAATGAAGCTCCCCCCCCCCCATTCTTCCTCTACATATTGTCCTGATAAAGCTGGTACCTGAGCCACAGCACAGCGATTAGGGTGGCAGCCGCCTGTCTCACTGATATTTCTTGTGGCTTCAAGGTGAATTATATATCAGCTCATCAACATAATGTGAGTGAAGAAACCCTATTATAAAAGTCGGTGTTCAACTTGACTGTTGAAAAAAGAATACAATTTTGATAACTGGAATACAGATAGTAAAACATTTTAGTTATGAGGCATTGAAGGTGAGATAAGAACATCTTAGATTTTTTAAAAATAATTCACAAAGACATAAAAATGAGAAAATCTAAAGAGTGCTAATGTTGATGGGCATTTAATATTTTCTTGTATAGCCACTCATTCATGAAGGATACAGACCATTTATAGAAGAGAAATTAGTGAGGCTATTTCTAAATAGCTAGATACATAAAATCATTATATATGTGAGTCATAAGATTATGAAAATTATAATAGTTTAATAATTACACAAAAATGGAGGGAGTCAGGCAGTGTAGATTTCAATATGACTTCCGTAATATGATGACCAAAATGGAAAAGAAATTTGAATACTAAAGTTAGCTCATCACACACTTAGACAATACCCTGAATTCTCATGAGTCTTCCCTTCTGTATTTACACAGTGGAAATCATAGAAGAGTGTCAACATCACATTCTTCTCAGTGACTCATCATTGAATGATTCCAAAGCCTTTCAAATAAGGGTCAGTTAAAGTGGATAAAATGCTCAGGTGAGTCTTGAGGACCAGGACAGGAAAGCAAAGTTGGTCCCCTGGGGAGAGTTAGCTGGGGCGAAGATCCCTGGGGTAAACAAGGGGGAATGAAATGACTTTAAGGACCACTGATTGTAACTGATCCAACTATTGATGGACAGTGAGTGTCAGCGTTGGGAAATTTGAATCTTTAGAGAGGAAAAGATAAAAAATAAACACAGGGAATAACAATAAAAACAGTCCTAAGAAATGACAGCACCCAACGTCAGGCAGATAATGTAAATATATATGGACACTACGTAAAATTTCTCGACAAATGGAAAACCAAAATTGATTTCAAGGCAGATCATGTAAAAGGGCCAGAGCTAAAAGTACATGATTTTCTGTGAAGTATTCATCTTTGAAAGTTATAGAATATGAAAAAAAAATGGATGCTGATAGAAATCGGGGATCACTGTGGATTGATGTCAAAGGACACTGGGGAACTTCTGGAGACCGTAAAAGTCTTTTGCATTTTAATTAAAACAGTAATTAAAATCATATTCATTAGCTAAAACTAGAGGTGCGGATTTATTGTACGAAAATTATAGCTCAAGGGGAAAAAAGTACCGTGTAGTAAACCAGAACCTCAATCTGAACGAGGAAGGAAATGAAAACTGGAGACTGTTGAAGAACACGAGGTAAGCCATGCAAGCTTCTCCAGAAGAGTTTGATGCAATAGCAGCAAGAGCCTTCCAAGTCTCTAAGGACCAGCAACTCAAGTGCCCTCTACATGCATGCCCCTGCAGATGTGGTCCTGGGATCAGCAACTGAGCTTGCCCATAGCCGCCGTTCTAACTGCAGGGACAGGAGAAAGAATGGAATTAGCACAAATACCTTTTAAAGTGAAGATAAGTGCAGCACTGATTTGCATTGTTATCCACACTTAGCCTGTTGAAGATAGGCTCCTTGATCAGCTCAGCTCTGTAGTCAGTCTCCAGCCCTGCCTAGCTCCGAGGTCCTGACTAGCAGTTCCAAATAATCACACAGAGGCTTATATTATTTACAAGCTGTTTGGCCTATGACTCAGGCATATTGCTTGCTAACTCTTATTCTTAAACTAACCCATCATTAGCTACATGGCTTAGTACCTTTTCTCAAAGCAGCATTCTCATCCTGCTTCCTCTGCATCTCCCTGGTATCTCCTGTTCTGTTCTTCCTCTACTCAGAGTTTTCATAGTCTGGTAGCCCCACCCATACTTCCTGTCTGCCTTCTGGCCAATCAGTATTTAATTAAACCAGTAGGCGGGACAAATATTTACAATGTACAAGAGCATAAGCCCACAGCACTGGTGTGTAGTGTTAAAGGATAGAGGCATAAATGAAAAAGATTTGTGTCCATTTTAGCTACCACTGGACAGAGAAGGCACGTCCAGACATGAGTGCCAGGGTGTGGCTTCCAAAGGGGTATTTATGAATATGTAGACAGGTCTCTAGAACCATTAAAACTATGCAGCATACCCTGGCTGTAAAGAACACAACACCCCATTTAGGTTTAGAAGATGAGGAATATGAGAGCTTACCAGAGTCCAGAAGAGAGATGTTCAAAATGAAAGACATATTTATTTGTTTCTTGTGGTTTGTTTTTATTTTTTTCAAAACAGGATTTCTCTCTGTAACCGTCCTGACTATCCTGAAATCCATTTTGTAGACAGGCTGGTTTCCAACTCACAGAAATCCACCTGTCTCTGCTTCCCCAGTACACTCTGGGATTAAAGGCATGAGCCACCACACCTGGCTTGTTCCTTGGCTTTTGTTTTTTGGGTTTTTTGTTGTTGCTTTGTTTTGCTTTTGATTTTTAGTAAGAATGTACATATATAAATTTTGTTAATTTTCTCTTGGTCATTTACAGTATAGTTTCTCCAAAGCAGGAACACTACTTAGTAAATCACTGGAAATATTCTTACAAAAGAACAAGATAAACCTTTGTTATTATCATTCTATAACACTGTTCTCTTAGTACAAATGTATGAGCATCAGTAACAGAATTACTCAATATAAAGTTGAAGGGATGGTGATTCAGCTCAATGGTAGGGTACTTGTGCAGCATGGACAGGGTTCTAAATTTGTTCCTCAGTACCACAAAACAATAGCAATGATAATAAGAACAACAATAATACACTGGAAAGATGGTAACATTAACATGTTTGAAAGGAGTGAGTGAACTCTGTGTTTACAGTCACTAATTATTTAATGGAAAGCCTGAGAGAATAAATTTTAATTTTAATTAAATTTTTCTGGCAGTAGAGCCATAAGATTATTATATGCTAGTGAAAATACAATGAGCAGCCAGGTAGGAGAACACGGGAAATGCTTCTGTTTATAACAGTACTAAGACACTGAGAATAAACTACAAAAGGGCATAAAGAACAGAGAGGAACATGCTGCATCTTGAGGTGTGTGTTTTATGTTTGGAGCTCAACATCATACAGAGCTTAATATTCCACAAGTTCCTTTATAAACCACATGTTGCCGCTGATAAAAAATATCAACCAACGATTTCTGAGGGGCAGGGGGACAAAAGAGCAATGCTAAAGAAAAGGTCCCCAAGTGACAATTTGGAAAAATAAAATAGTTTTCAGAATTTTATTTTATTTAAAAAATAGCACCGTGGAAGAAGATCTGAGATACTGCATGTGTTGGGCTGTTCCCATTCAAAGAGGGTTTATTCTGCAAAAACTAAGCAGATAAAAATAAAACAAATGGTAAACTCGAGTGAGAGTCTTGAAAGACAAGAGTACAATCAGGCAGGGTACATGATCATGGAGATACCTCAAAGGCAGGGGGAGCAAGCAGACTCCCAATGAGTGTTTGGCTCAACAGGTCAACATTTGGAAAAGAAAATATTGAATCTTTCCCTCACACCATTTGCCACTACAAATAATGAAAAAGTCAATGGCTCCACTGAGGGGCCCCTGCAGGTGTCCAGGCAAGGAAGCAAACAGCAAAAGAGGTGAGAATGAAAACCTGGTTCAGACTAACTTGGGGAGTCCGATGCCAGGCATCCATTGTCAGCATCCCTAAAACACAGTATAACTTGGAAAAGGTAGTAGTTATTCCCATTCCGGGTTTCAGGCACCGATTCCAAGTGTACAATTAACCTTAAGGTACAACTCCTTAGAAACTACTTTATAAAGTTCCTGTGGCCACAAGGGTGGGTTCTATAGCTGGAATCGAGACTCTGTTTTCTGACTGAGATGGCATAGCCGTTGGCAGGCCATAAAGAACACGTGACCATGTCTGCTAAGGATGGGTGATGTCTAGGGAGGGAGAATCTGGCACAGACGTTCTGGAGACTTAGGTGAGGTCTGCCTCTATAGCAAAGGGTAGGAGAGGTCTGCCTCCACAGACAGCAAAAAAAAAAAAACATCACCAGGTCATTAGGAAACTCTATTCTCAGTCTTCTGGGCAGAAAACAGATATTTTATCTCCTCCATTGAGGAGAAGCCCCTCTGTGTTTAGCAGTCCTGGTTCCCCAATGCTCTGTGGGAGCAAGGACCTTTGTGCCTCCAGCACTCCACTATATAAAATACAATCTGGCAGGAAATGGAAGAGTTCTTTAATAATTTTGACCTAATGAAGAACTTTCTCAGAGTAACTAAGGAAAACATTCTTAACTCATAGTATAAAAGGCTAGTCGCTTTCATTAATGGAGAGCTTCATGATGAAAACATCCAGGGAAGGGACCATGGGGTTGGTGAGAGCTCACAGCAAAGAATTTGCAGGGCTGTTACATACCTCAAAGGTCACTGGTGACTACTCATAAAACTAACATATTCTACTTATGTTTTATATTTCGTGTAATGTACAATAGGGTACAAATATATTGTGATATATGTATTTGTATAGCTACACAATGTTTTGTTAATATAGTTTTATTTATAGTTACATTTGCTAGAATTCATCTGGAAGCAAATAAATGAAAAGAAATATTTATGTCATCATGTATATCCTTTTGGATGTAAACAGTCTTTCTTTTTAAAATCCCATTTCTTTTTATGCTAATTTTAAAAACTAGCATACAAACCCGTGGTTTTCATTATGGCATATTCATTTATTGTTCATTCTCTTCTGTTTGACACCCCTCCCATTCCTGGTCCCTGCACCCCATTTTTAACTCAAGAACCCCTCTTCTGCTTTCAGGTTGTGTATATAAGATACAAAGTTCCAGCACATTTCTCAGTGGGGCTGTCGACTCATTGCCTAACATTAACTGTGAACTTCAGCTAAGAAGACATCTGCACAATAGGACCTTATGTCAGTTGTTTTGGGATCTGGAGTCGCTGCTTTCCTGCAGATGCAACTGTCTTGGAGAATTTTCTAGTTTAATCTCATTTGTGCAATTTTTACTCTTTGTCCATTTAACCATCCGACACCTGAGATTATATTACTTATAAAGGACACAGTTTTCTAACTCAAGGCTCTTGAAGCTGACCAAGCTAAGATCAAGGGTAGAGGCAAAAGCATAGTCACAAAGAAAAACATTTCCCAAGTAATCCTAGTGGATTCTCTGACTGTCTAAAGATGCGTGCTGAAAAAGATCAGATTTTGAATTTTGAAAACCAAAAGGTCATGTCTTTGCCATATTTTTGAGTCTATTTTTATTTTTGAATAAGTTAACACTAGTTTATAAAAGATTTTATTTACTCATTTCTATAGTTGATTATATTGTTTATATTCTTTAATGTTATAATTTTGCTGATAAAATTCTTTAGCATATATATTAATGAACATTAATTGTTATATGTAAGTCAATAGAATAAATGAACACATAAAATAATCACAGAGAAGGCTCAGACTTTTAGAAAGAAAGACAAAACTCATGACCAGAAGGCAGAGAAGTGCTTTTTCCAGATATAAATGTGACCTAGGAGGTGTTTCTTTCTTATGGTGATTTTGGCTCCTGTGAAACGGTTTCTCTGACGGGGACTCTGCTTTATTACACACAAGTTACTGCATATGACTCCAAAATACTGCATTCATTTTATTTTTATTTTTTTATTAGAATTTTTTTATTTAAAAAGTATTTTCCATATCTACTACTGCTCCCCATCCCTTCCCTCCTTCCAGTCCCTCCCACCCCTCCCTCAGCCTCCCTCCACCCCATTGCCCCATCCATTCCCGAAGAAAGGTAAGGAGTCCCAAGGTGGGTCAGTTTAGTCTGGCATACCCAGTTGAGATAGGTCCAATTCCTCATCCCAGTATTGAGGCTGTGTTAGGTGTTCCTCTGTAGGGAATGGGCTCTTGAGATGTCAGTTCATGCACCAGGAACAGTCTGATCCTACTACAAGAGGCTCCACAAACTGCCCACAGCATTTGATAGTCATCTGCCTTTGAAGGGTTTAGTTCCTTTCTCTGAAGGTTCCTCAGTGATTATTTCTGAGTCTGTGAGCTCCCCATAGCTTGGGTTAGCTGTCTCTGTGGGTCTCCTCCTCATGGTCCTGATCCCTTTGTTCTCTCTCTCTCTCTCTCTCTCTCTCTCTCTCTCTCTCTCTCTCTCTCTCTCTCTCTCTCTCCATCTGCACTGGGAGCTTGACCTAGTGTTTAGCTATGGATCTCTGCTTCTGCCTCTATCCATTGCTGGATGTAGGTTCTATAACGGCACTTAGGATGGTCATTCATTTGATTATAGAGGAAGTCCTGTGTAGGCATCTTCTCCTATTGCTTGGAGACCTGGCTAGGGAAATCTTGTGGGTTCTTGGAGATTTCCTTAGCACCAGGTTTCTTTCTAACTCCACAGTGGCTCCTTTTTTTTAAGATATCCATTTCTTTTTTTCTCCCTCTCTGTTGCTCCTCTAACTCAACCATCTCTTTCTGTCATGATTTGTTCCCACTTCTTGCTTGCTCCCTGCTGTGATCCCAGCTTACTCAGGAGATCTTCTTTATTTCTCCTTCCCAGTGGGATCCCTGCATGGTTCCCTTATGTTCTTTCTGTTGCCTCGTTGTTGAGGAATTGTGGTTTGCAGTCTGGATCTTCTTTGCCTTATGTCTAAAGTCCACTTATAGTGAGTACATGCCATGCCTCTCTTTCTGGGCTTGCGATACCTCACTCAGGATGATACTCTCCTATCCATCCATTTGCCTGCAAATTTTAGGATGTCTTTTTTCTGCTGAGTAGTACTCCATTGTGTAAATATATCACAATTTTTAAATCCATTCTTTAGTTGAGAGGCATCTAGGTTGTTTCCAGATTCTTGCTAATATGAGTAATGCTGCTATGAACATAGTTGAGCTAATAATGCCCTTGGGGTAAGAGTGTGGGTCCTTTGGGTATATGGCCCATAGTGGTATTGTTGGATCCTTGGGCAGATTGATTCCCAGTTTTCTGAGGAACTGCCATACTGCTTTCCAAAGTGGCTGTACAAGTTTACACTCCCACCAACAATGGAGGAGTGTTCCTCTTGCTCCACATCCCCTCCAGCAGAGGTTGTCATTTGTGCTTTTGGTTGTATCCATTCTGACAGATGTAAGGTGGTATCTCAAAGCTGTTTTGATTTGCATTTCTCTGATGGCTAAAGATGTTGAGAAATTTCTTAAATGTCTTTCAGACATTTGTAATTCTTCTGTTGAGAATTCCCTTTTTAGCTTTGAACTCTATTTTAAAAATGGATTATTTGGGGTTTTGGCTTCTAGCTTCTTGAGTTCTCTATATATTTTATAGATAAGCCCTCTGTCAGATGTGAGGTTGTCGAAGATCTTTTCTCATTCCGTAGGCTGTCATTTTGTCTTATTGACTGTGTCCTTTGCCTTACAGAGGCTTCATAATTTAAGGAGGTCTCATTTATTAATTGTTGTTCTTAGTACAAAAATGGGGATAATCCCTTGTATCCCATCAGACCACCATGGACTAAAGTTAGAGTTCAACAACAACACAAACCTAGAAACTCATGGAAACTGAACATCTCTCAACTGGACCACCTCTGGGTCAAGGAAGAAGTAAAGAAAGAAATTAAAGACTTCCTAGAATTTAATAAAAATGAATCCGCAACATACCCAAACTTATGGGATACAATGAAAGCAGTGCTAAGAGGAAAATTCATAGTACTAGATTCTTATATAAAAAACCTAGAAAAATCCACACAAGAAACATAACAGCACAGCTGAAGACTTTAGAACAATTAGAAACAAACTCTCCCAGAAGGAATAGATGACAGGAAATAATTGATAATTGAACTTGGGGCTGAAATCAATACAATTAAAACAGAGGGGACAATAAAAAGAATCAATGAATCAAAGATTTGGTTCTTTGATAAATTCCACAGATAGATAAACCCTTATCCAAACTAACCAAAAGGCAGAGAGAGAAAAAGAGAGAGAGCAAGAGAGAGAGAGGAAGAGAGAGAGACAGACACAGAGACAGAGAGAGAGAGAGAGAGAGAGAGAGAGAGAGAGAGAGAGAAGAGAGAGAGAGCAAGAGAGAGGAGAGAGAGAGAGAGAGAGAGAGAGAGAGAGAGAGAGAGAGAGAGAGAGAGAGAGAATCCAAATTACCATTCATTTTAAAGAAAGGATCTCACTACAGCCTCTCTCAAGAGAGCTCCAAGCACCCGGTCACGCAAAATAGCTCTCCACCAGTGGCCAGCAGGGAACCAAAATTTGTATGGAGAAGCAAACAATAAAATAAAAATCATATTTTCAAGGTGTCTCTCTGCCGATATCCAGGGTCATATTTGACTCACATGTTGCATTTGTTTTGAAGGTGTGTGATTACACGTGTCACCTGTATTCTGTCCCTGTGCTCTCAGCAGAGAAATTTTGGTACAAATTCCAAACCACCATGAAATGTTAGCACATAAAGTGTTGTTAATTTGCCTTGGTGCATATATCTCTTGTTCTACAATGCTATTTCATTTATATAATCCTGCTCTTTGATACTTATGATCCATTTCTGGCTACAGAAATTCCCATATAAAACTAACAGGTCTGTGCAGAAGTAATCAGAGTGAAGGGATCAGGTTTCTTATGTCTGTGTATGATCAGTTCCTGGGTTTTGATTCACTTCCCATATGTAGACAGGCTTTAATGTACTCCCTTCTCTTACAGACCATTGCAGGGTAGTAAGTCCTTTCACATTGGGGGGGAGGGCTTTCTAAAATGTTCGAACTTCAAATGGTTTTTTTCCTACAATTCCTTCTTTTGCCTTCTTGATTGTTCTTAACCCAAGGACAGCTTGCCGCTCGTTAAGCACTACTAGCTAGAGAAGACCCAAAGAAAGAACTGTCATGTCAGAGCAGGCTCCATCCTGAGGGAGGCTGCTCAGAACCACATGGCCATAACTGGAAGTTATCATTTCACAACTTGTACCCTCCTCAGTCAAGAAAAAGAGCTGCTCCTCAGCATGCACCCATGATGCTTCAGCGCCTTCTCCCTTCCTTAGCCACAAAGCCGAGTCTTTACTGTAGAGGGGAAACAGCTCCCTGTGGCTTCCCAGAGCATCAGACTATCTCAATTCTCTCCTCCTTGTCATGGCAAGCTGTGTTTCCTCTGCCTAGAGTGGATTTTCTTTCTCTGCCCACTTTGGTAACTTTCCCCCATTGATTTCCTCTTCTGTGAAATCTCTCATGAGTCCCGTGTAGATTTGTCTACTCTCCCATATCATCTGCATCTTGGTATTTAAACTGCCTTTATGCTACTTGTATCATATGATGAATTCAATAGCTTCCTCACTAATTTGTTTCATTGTTATAAATTCTACATGAATCTTCTTTAAAACAGGAATCATTTGTAAGATAGATAAAGCTTGTTTTCTTACTTACTTAGAAGTAATCTATATGTTCCTGTTTTTGTGCCATTTGTATTCCTGAAATGAGCAATAAGTTAGCAAAAATAAATAAGTAAAACCCTAGAGTTACCAAATCCAAAGGCTTAAGGAATCTGAAGAATAAAATATTAGACTGTCACTAGTTTTTTAACTTGTAATATTTCACTTGAATCCAAACACTTAAGGCAAATCAAAAGAATCAAAGTATATTTATTGCTGGCTTGAAGTCACATAAAATAACAGTGAGATGTAGATATGATATTGATTGAATTCTCTTGGAGATGTGTAATTTAGTTTTATGGTGAGTTTGGTAATGGAAGTTGTCAAGTGACACCCAAGCAGTCTATTAATTCCTATTAAGTTTACTATGCTGCTATCAAAAGATTTGGGCTCTTATTATATGCTTAACAACATATATCCCTGATAGTTCACATATAAATTATCTATGCTCTTTTACAATGTTGCTATCCTGCATAACACTCTCACCAATAAGCAATTATTTAATTAGTTGTATTTCATCCCCAAGACCACACCAACTTTTAGACCTTTGATGTTGACCAAACATATGCCGAGTGGCTTGAGTGGCTATGTGGCTTCTGTGTCTTATGGTGGTAACAATATCCTTAAATGGCACACAGAGGTCACCTGAGAATTCACTGGCAGTGTCTATTCTTGCTACTTACCACATTTGATCTAAAACTTTCATCAATTATAAGTCACGATGATATTTTATGTTCCATTAAGAAATAAAAATGCTGCCAATTAAACTAAGACACACCGTTGATTAATTATAAGACACATCTGATTTCAGACATACTAAATGAGGAAAGTAAATCTGTCTTTAATAATGGAAGTGTCAGTTATAACTCCACTGAACTTCTCCACTCAGGGGCTTTCACTACGCTCCTGACTCACACACTTTGGAAATGGTCTTGTAACCATGAACATAAAGAGAATTGGTAAGAAAAAGTATGTTTTGTGTGGCTGTTAATTTAAGAAAATGTAATATGTAGCCTATCTATTACTTTAAGAAAGCATTCTCAGCCTTTTGTCTCCGAGAAGATGCTAGCTAACCGACTGTGTAATGAGTTGTGACTTCTTCACTTTTCATAAGTGTAGGCCATGCGTGGTCAACATCTGTAGATCTTTCCCAGGCAGTTCTTACATACCAGACCTCTTGACCTTTGTATTTAATAGCTATATCAGCACGGTGGTTACAGGAAGCTGTTATGACAGGCATGTTACATTTTTCAATGATGAAAAATATCAGTTCCAAAGTGTTATGCATATACATGTATCTGCATATAGGGTCAAATTCTAACATTTATTTAGGAGCCCTTAGTGATTTTCCAGGCACTATTACACATTTTGTAGGTAATGTATACCCTCCTCATGTATGCATGCTTTATAAGAAGATAGAGTAAGGTGAGTAAGTTGGGGAGAAAAATCAAAATAGATAAAAAAGGAAGGGCAGAGTCAGATCAGACCGAGCCAGCCGCCAAAGAAGAAGCATGTAAGGAACACAGGTGAGCCACGGGCCACATGGCAGACAGATTGATGAGAATGGGTTGAGTTAAGATTAAGAACTAGTTAGCAATGTACCTGAGCCATAGGCCAAACAACATGAAGTTAATATAAGCGTCTGAATCATTTTGGGGGGCCTGAGCAGCAGCGGGTGGTTAAGGGGTCTGGCGCGGCAGGTCTCTGGGTCTGGACCTCTGGCTGCCCAGGGCCAGAAACTTCACTGTTACAATCATCATACTGACAAATACAAACCATTTAAAACTAGAAACCAGTGGCCCAAAGCTTGGTGTTTCTTCTCTTAACTGTATTCTTGCTAGGCGAGTGCTTAGGGTGCTTTAGTATATCCTCATGTGGGTGGTTCTTTCTAATTCTCTAGGCATGTGAGTACTCTTTCCTCCCTTTTTCATTTCAACATTTATTAAATAAACAATTTTATTTGGAAATGAACAGAATGCAAGCTTAGAACTCTGGCAATTGATGTTTTGGCATTTTGGGTGTGCCTTTATTTCATAGAGTCAGCAATTGGAGTAAAAGAATCTTCCCTAGGCCCAATGATGGTATTGGGTGTGGAGAAATGAGCACTACTAAATAATATAGTTTGAGAAATGTCAAGGTAGAGAATTTGGATTATTCCATTCCCCAAATGTTAATGACAATATGCTCATCCTTTTAATGGAAGCATTGCCAGGAGGCTCCTGGCTACATAATCCATCATGCCGTGGAAGACTTGCTGACTTATGTTTTGTGACAGACCAGTGAGAAAAATATACAAACTCATACACCAATGCTGCAAATCAATTCTGCGGCAAAGTGGAAATAACTTGTGTACCAATAAGCGGTGAGACCTACAGGGGAAAAATCCCTTTCTGAATTTCCAACTTGTACATAGAAAGAGAAGTCATCAATCACGGGGAGAGCTTCCATTTCAGGGCTGTTGTTCCTAAAGACAAACCAGATGCAACCAGACAAGACCAGAATATGCAAAGGGCTTTGGGATTTTCCATGGGCTTGGTACAGAGAGGAAGCGGGGGAAAGGAAGACATTTCTCTCCTTTTCTTCTACATGTGAAAATGTGAGCCTAGCAGAGGCATGTACGTAGGCTCACTTTATTGTCAAAATGACTAATTAATCACTCTACAAATGGCTATTCATCATACATTAATGAGATACTGTCTTTACTTTGGCAAATACAGGTTCTGTGGAATCCCTTTCTCCTTGGAAGTCAGAGCAAGCTAAAAGCATGCAGAACTCAATTAATCTTGGAGCAGTGTGGGGTGTTTGAAATTGCTCAGTTTGAAAAGAAGCATATAGCAAAGCCATTTAAACTGTCCATATTTCACTGTGTAAATTCTGAAGCACTTAATCATTGCCTACAATTCTTTCGTTGCCTTTCTTCCTCTGCCACGTTATCACTGGCTCTCAAGCCTCCCTATTTCCCCACCAACCTTGTATCCAGAAGCACAAACCAAAGAGTTGGGTAGCTAATAAATTGGATTCTATGTGCTCCTGGATAAACAAATGTCTGCGTGTATGTGCACACACTCCAGGAAAAGAAACACCTATATCTAGTTGTATTTCTTATATATTGAATGATATTCTTTACTAATCAGCATCTAGGCTAAGACTTTCAGTTCTAGATGGATATAGGCTCAACCCAGAGAGAAAAAGGCTATGGTGTCTGCTTCAATTAAACCCTCTACATCATGTCTATATTTTTATAATGACATCCTATATCTTGTTGAATGTTTATTCTGTGCCAGCTTCTGTTATGAATACTTAGAATACATCCTGGTTTCATTTCTGTTGATGTTATAAAACATCCTGACGTAAAACAGCTGACAGAAGAAAGTTATTGATTTCTTTTTTTATTCCCAGCTCAATTCCAGCTTACAGTCCCCCACTGTAGGTAAGTCAAGGCAATAAGAACTTGAACAGCTGGTCACTTTCACAGCCAAGGACAGAGACAGAATGATGTTCAGGACCAAACTCAGGGAAGGGCACTACCCACTTTATGCTAGATCTTTCTTCATTGGTTAAGATCAGCTTAGTAGATATGCCCATTAGGCCAGCCTGATTTAGACAATCCCTCACAAATATTTTCTTGCTAGATGACTCAAGATACGTCCATCTGACAATTAAAATGTCACAGGATAAAAACATGAATTGGTTTTATTTCTTTCCTTATGGGTCTTCTTACAGTCTAGCCATAGAAATGAACACTGTTGTTTTCTCAGAAGATTAAAGTCGGAAAGAACAGCCAGCATTAGGTATATATGTGTGCATGCACACAAACACACACACATACACGCACACACAGAGTGTTTGTTGAAAGTTTAACTTGTGGAGAGATCATTTGTAGCAAAGGAGGACTAGATGGTAGTTGCTTTTCGAGGTCAGCTGAGATAAGAGGTTGAGGCCAGTTTGGGAAGGGTATTGCATACCTTTCTTAATGCGTTGAGAGCCATCAATAGATTTTACCAAAACTTTGAACTTTTTGTCAGACTTTGAATCTACAGCCATCATTGCAAAAGGTATCTGTTGGTCTTGAAATGAATGTTAGTACATTTGATATATTGGAAGAACACAAAGTAGCTTCATTCATGAGGGGTGATTGCAAAATATTTACTTTATGAATGGCACCATTCTTTACCCTTTCCTGAACCCACACTCTCTTCATCATTGAACTTAAAAGCCTTCTCAGTTTGTGAGCAGAACTTTCTTCCTTCTGGGTAATGACCACAGGTGTTCTCCTCTCCACATGTCACTTCTAACTTACTCAATAAGGTCTTTATGCCATTGCACTCAGATTGCATGTGGATATCAGTGAGGTCAGTTGTCAGTGAGGTCTTAAGGTAGGGGGGAGAAAGCAAGAAGTGTGTTTCTTATTCTCTGTAGATCATAATCGTCCTTTTGTAACACTTGATAATAGATGGTTTGTAGTGGGATTGTGTTCTGTTCCATTGTTAATAATTGTACCGACTAATAATTTAATAAACATGCTGACTGGCTGAAGGCAGACAGGAAGTGTAGTACGAGGTTTCTGGCCTTGACTTTCAGGCCTAACCTCAAGGTTTAGGCTCCCAGACTCACAGACCAGCAGTCCTGAAGTCCCACAGTCCCACAGAGACACACAGAGGCTTACTATAGTTTAGGCTGATCGGCCTAAGGCCCAGTCATATCACTTGCTAGCTCTCTACCTTTCATCTAACCCATGATTCTTCCTGTTCAGCCATGGGGCTTGGTACCTTTCTTTAGAGCAGCATAGTTGTCCTCTGCTTCTTCTAGCTTCTCTCTGGCATTCTGCCTGGCATTCTGCTCTGTGCTTCCTGTTCTCAAGAGTTTTCTTAGTCTGGTAGCCCCACCCACATTTCCTGCCTGCCTTTGGCTAATCAGCACTTTTTATTAAACCAGTGGGTGGGACAATTATTTACCATGAAACAACACAATCCCCTACAAGGAAATATTGGCTGGGCTACCAGACTAAGAAAACTCTGGAAACAAGAAGAGCAGAGCAGAGATGCCAGAGAAGCCAGAAGATACAGAACAACTATGCTGCTCTGAGAAAAGGTACCTAGCCACATGGCTGAATAGTATAAAAATCATGGGTTAGTTTAAGAGCAAAAGCTAGGTATCAGTATGCCAGAGCCATAGGCTGATCAGCATAAAATTAATACAAGCCTCTGTGTGTTTCTTGGGACTAGTCTGGCTCACAAACTTCTTACTACAATGGTTTGCTAAATAAAATATTGAACTTCTCACACTTATAATCTGTTTAAAGAGCGTCACATAGTGGCATATTACCTATTCTCCAGAGCTTATGATGTCATCGTACTTCAGGAAGAATGTTATAATGTTCTGGTCTCATTGATACACACACATACACACACACACACACACACACACACACACACACACACACACACGTTGAAAATGTATTTCACTCTCTGGGCTTCTCACTGCCACTATTGTTTATTAACTATTGTCAGACCTTAAAAATCAGGTCCAGCATAGAAATACACTGAATCAGGCATTGAATAAATCTCATAAATGTAATAATGATTGCCTATAGAGAGGCTAGGCCAGCAGGCTTGATGCCAACAAGATGATGCCAATGTCAGCACAGAAACATCAACTCTAATACAATGCTATTGATATCACTGTTTTAGTATTAGAGTAATATCATTGGCACCAATAGAAAGTGGACCTGAAACAGACCATTTGACCCTTGCTGGCTCAGAGTTACTCATACTGTATCTTAAGAGTATTAGGGCATGTGGTAAGTCCGTATATGGGAAATAAATAAGCATTTAACAACAATAATGCTGTCCGTGTTCTATGCCATTTCTTTCTACCAATTATTTTTTAAATTTACTTATTTTCAATTTAATTAAACAATATGGCACTATACGTAATGGGAAGGTTGGAGTTCTCTTGTTATTTTAACCCATATGTAGTAGAGAGCAAATACATCACCTTGACCTAGAGGTGTGGCCTCATGGCCAGCGTAGGTCTGAGATTCATCAATGACCATTGAGGCTTCAGAATTGAGGCATGGATGAGGGCAGCTAAGATCAGGATCCACATAGGCTGGTGGTCTCTTTTGCTTTCTACTTACACTTAGACAGAGGACTTGTTCTAAGCTACTGAGTTTTAGTACATGGATCCGCCCAGCCTTCCAGGAACCACACACCTATTTAATCCCTTGTTTCTGTGTTTCTCTATAAACATCTTAATAAATATTAACCTTTCAATCAGTTGCTAGTGATTATTATACCAACTACATCTGGTGCCTATTATTATACCCATTACACCCATGTATGGCTCTCAGTTCTGGGATAAGGAATATAATTTTATGTATTTCTAGGGGTATTTTGAATTTTTTCCAATGAGCCTAACAAGATTCCAGTTTTGGCTTACTTCCTAAATATTACATAATTCCTTTTCATACAGCACATGACTTCTGTCTTCACTTGGCAGCTCAGTCCTTTCTCTAACTTTATACCATCTCCTAAAAGCTTTTACATTATCAGGAGAACGGTACAAACACAGATGAGCAATGAGACATAAAACATACCTTCAGTCTAACTGTGCCATGTGTACTGCACTGGTGAGTCATGTTGGCGGAAGAATTTAGGCAGGTACGTGTAGTAAGAGGTTTCTGGCCCGACTTTCAGGCCTAGCCTCAAGGTTTAGGTTCGCAGACCCACAGACCCACAGAGACACACAGATGCTTACAATAGTTTTAGGCTAATAATAATCAGCCTAAGGTCCAGGCATATAACTTGCTAACTCTTTACCCTTAATCTAACCCGTGATTCTTATCCTGCTCAGCCTTGGGGCTCGGTACCTTTTCTTAAAGCGGCATAGTTGTCCTCTGCACCTTCTGGCTTGTCTCTGGCATTCTGCTCTGTTCTTCCTGTTCCCAGAGTTTTCTTAGTCTGGTAGCCCCGCCCACACTTCTGTCTGCCTTTAGACAATTATTTACAGTGTAACATCATAAATCCACTACAGGTAAGTTCTCCATAAAAAATGCCTCTCATGTTTCTCAACCCCCAGGATGCTGAATTTCAAGAGTAATCATGATATTTTTTTAAGATCTAGATATAAAACCCTGTGTTCAAAGTTGTTTCTGAAGGACATTTGCCCAGTGGCTTACTTTTGAATTAGGAGAAATTCTACACCATAAGTATTGCCATCATCCATAACTGAACTTCCCAAGGACAATGACCTCTTTGTTTAAAATCATCCTACAGTTATTTCATGGCTTAGCTTTCATTATTTTATATTCCATGGTGAATATCATATTCCCATTGCTCTCTTATACAATTACATTATCTCCATTTCACATTATCTATGTCTGCAGGCTTTTTGGAGAAATTTCAATGTTTTCATCACTGGAGATTTAATGACAGGCATAAAATCCAAGATCTTGTGTTTCGTCACCGGTGAGGATGCACAAGGATGTAAATGTCCGTCACCACCACAGAACCTAAAAGAAACCATAGGACTAAACTTTTCTATGAAACTATAAAAGAGAAGCAAAGAAAGAAAATACTGGTAGATTAAATTCCAGTAGAAAGGAAAGAAATTTTCACAGATGGGCATAAAATGAGGGCACATTCTACACTCAGGGAGATTTTTCTAGTTTTGTGGTGTGGATTAAAAAAATAGCCTGTCATTCAGAGACTACATGGCTGAAAAGAAACCCAATTCAATTTTAAATAAAAAGTGTTGGCCAGAGGAATAGACTGAAATCCAAAATAGTTCAGAGGTTAAAAATCAAAACAACTTGCTCAGCCTAAAATATTTTTCCTTCCTACATATTTTCCCAAGTTGCAGTAATAGGCCGTCTAGACATCAAGAAATGGCAGACCTCCTCACTTTTGTGGAGCTCAGATTCTAGTGGTTTGTTTAAATTAAATCAAAGGAGAATCTTAAAAAGTATCTGAGAATAGATCCAAATCAATTCCATATCAAACATTGACAACACCAAGTAGTTAATTGCATCCCAGGAAGTTTAAAATAGGCTAATGACAAACGGAACTGAGCCAGAGTCCAGTCCTAGATCCCCTTCGGCCACATATAAAGTCTCCATTGCTGTATTACTATCTGAAATAAACAAGTTAGACTGACCGTCATCTCCATTCCCATTATTCTGTGTCCTAACTTGAGTTTCTAGATGCCTTTTATTCAGAGAATGGCACTGAGTTTCTACACTGAGAAAGCAAGGAAATGTGATCCGTAATCAAAACTAAACACGGTCTATAGACCTCTCAGTGCTGCAGTTATTTGAATTAGCAACAGAATTTTTAAGAATATAAAATTGCTAAAGGGTTTGTGATGATGAAGAGATGCTTCAAAAGAAAAACACAAACTCTGGAAAAATAACGAGAAAGTTAAAACAGAAAATAAAATGGCGAAGACTAACATTTTAATAGATTTAAGCTGCTGGGAGAGGAAAGACATCAGCAGAACTCCAGAAGAGACCAATGAAAGTATCTAAATGCAACAAGGAGAAAAAGGTAAGAGCTAAATCAACGTTAGTAAGTTATCGACCATCAGAAAGAAAGGAAAGAAAATTTAATTGCAGAAATTTTGACTAAAAGTATGTCCAAGTTTGATGAAGTCAATAATATATAAGCCCAAAATCTAACAGACCCAAGCAGGAGATATACCCAGATCCCCCCCAAAAACATACTGAGGTATTGTCATAATCAAATTATTGAAAACCAAAAATAAAATATGAGAACTCCTCACCAGCTCACCCGAACTATAAAAATATGAAATGAAATCTTCAGCTGAAGGGACACACAGCCAGAAGAAAGTGTGAGTCTGCTGGAGAGAATGAAGAACCCTGGGGATGGTATGTGTGTTGTTAGATATTGAAAATAACTCTTTGTTTAGCATTTTGTAAAATTTACAGAAATGAGGTTAATCTCCTTGACAAAACAAAATACATTGTGGGTTTTTTCAACACATGCAGACATTAAAAAGTCTTCAAAGTTACTGTGTCTACGATGTGAGTATTCAGGTCTGTGTCTATGCTCTTGGCCTCTTGATCCATTTATTCCTTATGATTTTCTAGGATCACATTTTTAGTCTTCTCCTGTATATTCACATTTGAATTATATCCTATTTGCATTATATCCTATTTCTCCGCTAGGGATTAAGATCTATCCTTTTTAACCTCACAACCTAATTGAAATGACTATTCTAATACTTATAGGAAGAAGGTATTTGATAAAAGTCACTCTTTCTCCATGAGCATTCTTCATGAGCATTTGTGGCTCTAGCAGAGGACTTGGGTTTATTCAGTTCTCAGCACCCACAGGGTGGTCCACAAACATCTATAATTCTAGTCCTAGAGGGTCCCACACTCCCTTTGGCTTCTGCAGACAGTAAATGTATGTGGTGCACAGACACACACGAAGAAAAACATTCATGTGCATAAAATAAAAATAAATAATTGGCTGTAGACATCAGAAAGCAGTAAAGAGTGCTTGTTCTCACAGAAGACACTGGTTAGATTCCCAGAACCCACATGGCGGCTCACAACTCTCCATAACTCCAGCTCCAGGTCATCTAATGCACAGACATACTTGAGCAAAACATCCATATATATATAAAATAAAATTAAAATATTTAAAATACTTAAAAATAAGTCTTTAAAAAATTCCTAAAATGAAGAAACAGGAAGGAATTTTCTTAATTGTATAAAAAAAAAATCTTAAAATAACACCACAAAGCTAGCGTTATATATAATGGTGAGAGAAATTCTTTAGATCAGTAACAAAGCAGATTTTTGTCTTTATTATTTGCATTCAGATTGTATTAGATGCTTAAGGAAAAATGAGACAAAAGGTAGAAATATAAAGGTCATAAAATAAACAAAACCCTATATTATGATTACATTACAAAACTGTTAGTACTGAGGAATCTTCAGTAATGCTATTCAGATGAATAAACATGGAGAGATTCTAACTTGATTCTACCAAGTTGTCGGGATTAACCATCACACAGGGTATGTGGGAAGCTTCTTGAGTTAGTGAAAATGTTTCGGGTCCTGATTGAGATGTCCCAGAGATGCCACAGTTTTCAAAACATCTTGGACAAGGACACTTTGGATTTTTCTATGTGATTGTTAATTCTGTGATGAGAAGAGGCCATCATCTTCCCTAGGAAGAAAAGATCACCACAAAGCAATGGCACAGTCACAAACAGTGATGGAGACCAGAAAAGGAAACAATGAGCTGAAGGTTCTGGGAAGGTTTTCAGAGAGATGAACTTCCATTTACACTATTCACTAAGTGCGAAATGCATGCTAGCTAAGAGAGTGTCATGGCAAAAGGTAAGGGTGGTATAGGCAGAAGCTGAAACCAGCCATACAAGGGCCCTAAGATCTGGAAGGCACAAGACAAATTCAGAAAACGAGCAGTATGGCTGGAAGACGTCTGCTAAGCAGTAAGACAGTAGGGCAATTTGAATATGGGATATGTACAATCGTGTTAGTTATGGCATTACATTTTTGTTCTAAATACATTGATAAATGTCTCAAGTGTCTCCACAGGAGGCTGAGATGGTTGAGAGAATTTAAAACTCACCTTTTGAAATGTGAAGGGTGAGTGGGAAGCAGCTGACAGAGGGTACATGGGCATCACTTTAAAGGTTACTATTGTGGTCTGGCATCATCATGTAAACTTGTGTAGTGAAGGAGGGATCCAAAGGATAAATCTAATAGAACTCCTTACTGCATGAGAAGGAAGATAATGGTGACAAGAACCTGGGAGGAATGTGACGTCACCCTCCAAGACACAGCAGAAATAAGAAAGCACACCACAAGGACAACACAGGAGTTTACTTGACTTTTGAGCAGATATAGATTTGGCTTTGAAACCTCTAAGTGGATATTGATTGAGCAGTTGCAATGCACAAAAATGATGTGGACTGGAAATGTACTTACTGGAAATTTGGGAGTCGTTCACTTCTGCTAATGAAGCATTTCTGATGCCATTCAGGAAGCGATTCAAGCTAAAAAAGAGTTTAAGGCCAAGCACTGAGAAACTTCAAAACACTGAGAACTGCCAAAGGAGACACAACTGCTAGAGGAAGCAGAGTGGTGGATGGCAGTTGGCGAGCAAGTCAAGACAGAAAAAGCATGCAGAATGGAGAAATGGCCACCAAGGTCTAATACTACCGCCTATTTCAGTAAGAGAACTAGAAAAAAATCCTTATTTTACCTACTAGTGCAATACATGTCCACAGAAAATAAATGAATGAATGAATGAATGAATGAATAGATAGATAGATAGATAGATAGATAGATAGATAGATAGATAAATAACTATAACTGTTCATAAGAAGTGTGTTCTTTCCTGAGGACGTGATGTGTAGATTATATATTTATCCTGCATTAGTGACAGAGCTTCTTTCTGGGCTTGCGTGTTTATATAGGAGTGCAGGTGGGAATCCATTCTTACATTCTGGCACCTATAGATCCTTGCTAAAGAACATTGATATTTATTTTGTCTTTCTAGCATGAGGAGAAAATGATCATAAAGGTGGTTTTGATTTTGTTCTTGATCAACAGATCAAATTCTGATAACTTTTCATAGATCCTTTGACATTGGAGGAACTGTTGAGTAGATACTTAGGATGACTGAATTTTTATACTTCAAGATCTTTGTGAAATAGGCATCTGGGAGGGGCAATTGAGAAAGTAAAGTATGAAGGAGTCTTGGAGGTTTGCAAGTTAAAGAGTTATAAAGTAACAAGTAATTATTATATCTATTTCATGTGAAGAGATGTAAACAATGGGGAGGCTCTCTTGGCATTATGACTGGTAGTTGTGTACAGGCTGAAGGGATAGGTGCTGGGTGTCAGGGTCAGGTGCCAGCACACGTTCTGACACTTAGACTCAGCACACTGACTGTAGCAAAACCAAGCTAAACCAAAACAAAACCCCCAAACTCCCACTGATGAGGAGGGTGAAATACAAGAAAAACTATTGTATTTTATGTTTTTATCTCATTCATTCATATAGTGAATAAAACAATACAAACATATAAGCCTCATTAATGGTGTATTAGCTAGTCAGTGGTTAAGAGGGAATTTAATTGAGGAGAAAAATGTGTCAGGACTTAAATGTTGCCCCTTTTCAGTGGCTTGTGAGCTCTTAAGTTTTCACTCTAGAATGCATTTATGTTTCTGTAGGAGGAAGCTGGTAAAATTCACTTTCCTTTCTCAGTAGTGGAAAGATTTTTCTTTGCTTGAATGCCAATGACCACATAGCTCAGTGTCAAGGGTCTAAAATATGGATGTGGACTCATTCGCTCTACAGAGACTAATTTTCATTAGCTTCCCATTAATGCTGGGATTCATATTGTGCAATTGTCTCATTTCACCTAAGTATGAGGGTCCCTCCTTACAGCAGCTGTTGAGGTGATGTTTATGGGTCTGAGAAATAAAATATATTCTGTTGGACAAGTGACAATAAAAGCTGTGGCCGGCCCTTGGCTCCTCTCCATTCACGGTGAGAGCAAGGCTCGCAGTACTGTGATGGTGGATGTAGAGAAGGCATCGAAGTGACCTCGCCCTTCTGTGGGACTCTCCTTTCCTGTGTCTTTCATGACGGAAGTGGTTAAGGAGAAGTGAAGAGACAATGATGAGGAATGATCTCTGTACAACACTGACTTTGAAATCACAATTTAAACATATAATACAGCTTCCCTAAAAATTGAGGTACTGCTTGCAGGAAAAAAAGTTTCAAACACTTGAAAAAATTAAATGAATTAAATATAATCTTCCTAATGTGTAGAGCCTTCGGTTGTATGTTAAGCTAGTTTATTTGTATGTGTTTAGGCATTTTACTTGCATGTATGCCAGTGCATTGTGTGCATGCAGTGCTGGAGGAAGCCAGAAGAGGGCACCAGACCTTGGGGAAGTGGAGTTACAGGTGTTTGAGAGGGCTAAGTGGATGCTGGAAATCAAACCCAGGGCCTCTGGAGGAGCTGACAGTGCTTTTAACCACTGGGATACTTCCCAGGTCCAGACTATATGAATTTTTTAAAAATATGAGCTATGACTTTAAAGTAGCAGGTAATTTTCTTTAGAAGATGCCCCCCTCCTCCTTTGTAGTCCAGTGGGGGATCTATTTCAACAATAACATGATGCCAATGCTTCAGATATTCCCTGGAGCATAGTCTGGTGGTTTTGTCATGAAGCCTTCCTGACAGGCCTTCACTGTACTTGTCCCCAGCAAGCTTTGACTGTTGAAAAACAGGAAAATTGTGCTCAGAAATGAAGAGTTCTCTACCACAGAAACTATTTATGCGATCCTACTTGAGTCTTTGGAAACTGTTTTAAGTAGGCATTCCAAATCTGGTTTTAGGACTGACAGCATTGTTGAAAACAATTTAAGGATTTTGGCTTTGCCCAGACTTCTCTGAGATAGAAGGCAGACTAACTCTAAAGGGGTGATGGCGATCTTGGGCTCTCTGGGAGTCTAGCAAGGTTTGTGGGGTCTAAAAGAGTATCAAGTATCTGGTGGCATTCAGGTTTATTCTTGTATCTGTTCTTTGTTGCTTTCATTGTTAACAGCAATAAAGCCCCTCCTGTATTGACATAAAACAGCCAGAATAAAGTCTCTATTGTTAATTCCTCTTCTGGCTAGGTGTGGTCACTTAACTAAGGACTAGCCAAAGGGACTGAACTGTAGGTAATATGTAGAACTTTTAGGATGGGTTTATTGAATATGAGTGTGAATTACTTTTGCTGTGTATTAACTGCATACTTCAGAACACTCCGTTTTCTCTCATATAAAAGACTACTATGTATTAATTCCATTCTCCGACAGGGACTTTAATTTTTAAAATTACAATTTTTAACATTGACCCCCGGTACACACACGCATATGTGATTGTATTCCTGGTACATGGAAAGTAGAGGCAGGTGGGTCAAGAGTTCAAGGCTAGGGCAGGTTCGAAGTGATCTCTCAGTGGTTAAGAGCACTGGCTGCTCTGCTCTTCTGAGGACATGGGTTCCATTCAAAGAACCCACCTGGCAGCTCACAACCATCTGTAACTCTAGTCCCAGGGAATCTAATGCCCTCTTCTGACCTCTGCAAGCAGCAGACATGCGTGTGGTACACAGATACACCAGTAAACAAAATTCCTATACACATAAAATTAATAAAACAAAATTCTAAAGCAAAGTTTTTTTTTTTTATTTAAAAAGGTTTTCCAGACCCACCACTGCTTTCCCTCTCTCCCCTCCTCCCAGTCCTCCCTCAGCCTCCTCCCACCCACCCTATCACTCCATCCGTGCCTCAGAGAGGGCAAGGAATCTCAAAATGAATCAGTTCAGTCTGGCATATCCAGCTGAGGTAAGTCCGAGTTTCTTCCCCCAGAATCAAGGCTGAGTAAAGTGTTCCTCTGTAGGAAATGGGCTCCGAGAAGCCAGTTAATGCACCAGAAATAGACTCTGGTCTCACTGCAAGAGACTCCACAAACTGCCCATGTCATTTGACTGTTGTCTACATTTGAAGGGTTTAGTTCCTTTCCAAGAAGGTCCTCAGCTGCCATTTCAGAGTCACCGAGCTCCCAATAGATCAGGTCTTCTCCTCATGATCCTGATCCCCTCTGCTCATGTAATCTCTCCTCCTTCTCTTCAGCTGGGCAGAGAGCTTGACCCAGTGTTTGAAGGCACCTGGAACCTCACAAACCCTATCTCAGTAACAGCAGTGACAAACGCATTTTTAAAAAGAGATACAAAGAAAAGAATGCTTGCTTCTTAAATCTGCCTCACACCGGGAAGGACTGAATATTTGCTGCCCCGAAAGTAATATCCTGGAGCCTAATATCTTTGTAATATGATGTATTTGGAAATAAAATTGGCTTTGTGGAATTGTTTTTTTTATCACATCGACAATAAAGTTTACCTTGAAACACAGGGCAGAACTACCTACTAGCTGACCAGAATTAGCCATAGAGGTTTTGGAGGACCCAGGATCTATAGAGAAACATGGAAAGTAGTAAAGAGGGGCTTAGAACAATTCATTGGCTTTCTGGATCAGTGAAGGAGAGAGAGAGAGGAGTTGATGGTTGTTTCTTTGATTAATCAGGTTTTTATCCCAATACTTGACTCCAATGTTTTATTTAATAATAGAACAGTATAAGTAATTACTTCAGTTGGTAGTGAGTGAGTGGGGGGGGGGTAGAGCCTTCTTATATGTATTTTGTATCTTAGGTCATCCAGTGTGTGGTGTCCTGCTACATCTGGGACACATATTATGGTCTTGGTTTCTGTGTTCAAGTGACATCAACAGTCACCTAAGTCAGAACCAGCCACTCAGAACTTTGCCATTTTACTCTCCCCAAGACAAATACTTATTTATTACTAAAGTCTTACAAACTTTGTAGTTTAAGCATTTTCCAAATCTCCTGTGTATCCCTCAACATTATTGCCTCTGGCTAGTTTCTGAATCACCTGTTTCTCTGCTTGTGTTCCTAAATTTCCTTCTTGCTGTGGTTTTGTACTCCTCCAAGCCCACATTCCTCTACCAAGATGTTATAGGAACTAATCTGCATTTCAGATGTCTTCTGGCCTCCCCTGTGATCCTCTGGAGAAGGAAGCTTGGGAGGAGATAACAGCCTTTGCCTGGAGGGAAGGAAATCACCACCCATATTTTTAGTAGAATCTGAACAGACTCAATTCAACAATAATTCTAGAAATAGATTTTGACCATATTATTCTTGACAAGGTATCTAGTCAATCAGCTTTGCATTTTATAATATGATACATTATACAGATCCTATAAACTCTTAGAGAAACAGTTCATTTAAATGAGCTCAGAGATTAATTTCCAAGTAAAGAGAAATTGGATTGCCCCAGTTCTGTGTAATATTTGGCAGGAAGTTAACTAGCTTCAGAATACAAGGAAAAGTAAGCAACTAAAATACTCCTTACCAGAAAGCTCTTAGATGCATTTTAAATCATTTATGTTTTTGTGCATAATAACAGTAATTTATTCCAATCTCTCTCTATCTGTTTTTAGACAGAGCCTTATAATGTAGTCTGGCTGGTCTGGAACTTTCTGTGTATACCAGGTTGGCCTTGAACTTACGTGCCTGCCTCAGTCACCTGATATGTGTGTGTGTGTGTGTGTAGAGACAAGATTTGATGAGTGGAAATTATAGTATACAAAAACAATAAAAGCCATATTTCAAATGCTAGAGGAATTTGAGTCATGAGCTTTCTTAGCAAAGCTCAGTCTAGGGCCACACATTACAAAGGAAGTACATGGGTTGGCTTTCAGTACCAAGACTTGTCCTGTGGAGGATGGTAGGGTGAAGGATGACACAGTGGCTGAACGCTACTTGGAGAAAGGCTAGGAGTGGTTTTTGACAGTGAGGTACAATTAAAGAAAAACATTCTCTTTTGTTACTTCCCTTCAGGTCACATGTAGCTAGAACAAAGCTAGGGTGATGTGTCCTGGGAAAAGATGGTTGGTGGCTATTCTTAAATGCCTGAAGAGGCGAGAAGGGACTGTGAGCTTCATACAGTATCTGGTCTAAGTTTCCAGACCAGAAAAATCTCACAGTGAAATGATGATAAAGTTGTACCTGACCATAAAAGCCTACATTTATTTGGACAATGCATTAGACCTGAGAGTGTAACATTATTTCTTAGTTTAAGGATACTATTATACTTTTCATCTATCACGACTAACATGAGACACAACAGTGTTTACCATTTTAACTGTCCTGCTTTTATATAGAGCTGCTGTGAGAGACAAAAAGGGTCAAAGAAAGATTGCTACAAATAAATACATATACAAATCCATATGTACTTATATTTAATATATATGTGACAGTGAGATTTAATAGTTGCTGGCATTTACTCCAATGTTTTTCTTTCTCTAAAGAACGGAGGTTGATTTTCAAAATGATTTATCCTCATGGCTCCCGCTAATATATCAACCTTAAAATGTTGCTTCATACGGCTGTAGCTTTACCCATATGCCACAGGAAAACAAACCTTTTTAATATATGAAGGGTGTCAATGTTAGTCATGTGATTTGTAATGCTTTTGCTTAAATATTGATTTTTTTCCAAATCCAATTTTTATTGATTTTGCTTAAATATTAATCATTTCTAATGACAGCTTAAAAAATAGGCTGAGCCCCATGAACATTCTTGCCATCCACTCCTGGTTAAAATAGAGTACATTTTAGTATGCTTCAAATTAAATCAAACAAAAACATACTGCTTTTTCATTTTAGGGTTTAATGTCATGAATCAAAGGTTTGTTTGTGCAAATCTAGGAATTGGTGCAAAGTGTGAGATGTGGCTGTGCAGTTTTTCTCCTGTACAGTGCAGTGTCACCTGTCCACAGCCATTTTATCTGTGTCTGGCTCTGTGACTGCTTTAGAGGAAACCATTTCTCAACTAGCGGTCAGAGTGCTGTAGACTCGGTAGTGACTGGGCACAACGTAAGTATATGACCAGAAAGTTGCAAGTCATCAACAATTCCAGTGGACCTGCTTCCCCTCTCTAAAAGGGTGGGAAATGCCTTGATCTTCTGGACAATAGGCCTGGCTTCTGCACATTGACTGGTGTCTACCTTTTTTTATTGGCAAATCAGTGTCTCTGAAGGACAGGAGATCTTGGTTATAAACCAGCGGATCTGGTGAGTTGTGCTATCATTTTGTTTTGATTCTAGGAATTTTAACTTTTTCTTCCTGATTTCTTCATGGATCGTATATGTGCTTTGACTGCTGGCTCCACCCACTCAGCTTTCCAATATGGTGGAGTCACATTTACCTTCCCAATTCTGAGACGCAGTATTCAACATTGTGGAGTTATATTTTTAAGCCCACGGGTGTGCTTCTAAACTCACAAACAGCAGCTGGGAGAAGCCTCTCTGTGCCACAGCCCTTGAGAGAGACTGCAGAAATCAGGGGTGGCAGCTGGCAGCCAGCAACACCCCACAGACAGCAGCTCCTTGGAGACAAGATGCTGCACTGCTGCTGGCATTAGACCATGAGAGCACTGCAGCTCTGCTTTTGTGCATTCAGAATCCTTTTTAAGGTTCTTTTCATGCCCCATGTTGGAATGCCATTTGTAGTAATAACTTTCTTAACTGTCCATTCCAGCCTAGTCCTGAGGTTCAGACCCACCTGCAGCCCTGCTACCACTTAGCCCCAAATAATCACACAAAGGCTTACATTAGTCACATGCTGTTTCTCTGTAGCTTATTACTAGCTAGCTCTTGCATCTCAACTCAACCAATTTCTATTAACGTGTCTTGCTACGTGGCCCGTGGCTTGCCCGTGTATCTTTACAACTTGATCATGTCTCTCTCTGGGTCTACCCTCACTCCCCTTTATCTATTCTCTGATTTCCCACATGCTTCTAAGATGCCTTGCCATAGGCCAAAACAGTTCCTTTATTATCCAATGATAATTCACAGCATACAGAGAGGCATCCCATATTACCTTACTGTATCATTGTATGATATTATTTATATGTATTATTATAATATACAATTTATAAATATTGTCTATTGTATACTTTGATATTTATATTAAATTATATTGTTGATATAAAATGCTATTCCTTTTTGCCAATTCTTTACAAGTAAGCCAGAGTTATTTGTGAAGAGGAGCCTCAATTGATAAAGTGCCTGATTCAGATTTCCTGTACGCATGTGTGTAGAACATTTTCTTGATGAATGATTGACTTGCATGGGCCCAGCCCATGGGGGCCAGTACCATCCCTGGACAGATGGTCCTGAGTTGTAAATGAAAACAGTGTGAGAAGCCACCAAGCACCATTTTTCCATGGTCTCTGCTTTGGTTCCTACCTCCACATTCTTGTTTGGAATTTCTTTTCTCACTTGTTTTCATGATGCACATGAAAGCTGAAATAAAGCCTTCTTTCCCCCAAAGTGTTTTGTTATTGTGTTTTATACAAGCCATAGAAATCCTATAAGACAATATCTCAAACACAAACTCGACAGTAGTGTGAACTGTCAATCAGTTTCTCTTTTGCTGTTTGGCTTTAGGTCACTGATCCTTGAATGTAGGTATTCTAGTAGTCAGTGGGGATTTACGTAGTATAAACTCCTTCAGTCCTCTCATTAGTGAACTCCTTTATGACCTTGTTAGTATGGGGATACCCTGGGACACCTTGTCTCCTGCTTTCTTTTCTAAACACGGTGATATTTCTATCCATTTGGTGGGTCCTGGAAATTCTCTTTTTATATCTGTGAAAACAGCATGCTGACAAGCTTCTTCTTGGCGTGACACAGTGTGTGAGACTCTGTCATGTCCAAGCAACTTTGTTCATAGTTAATTTGTCAAATTCTTTGGGAGAACAGACATGGTGTTCCCCACTGAGCAATCGGCACAGCTGTGAAGCTCTGCACTAGCCAAACAGAACCCAGTGGGAGATGTGTGTTCAAAATCCAGAGACAGCAATCATGCCTGAGACCCTGAAAGTTTGCTGGCCTCACTTTGGGGATATAGTCTGCCCAGGAGCCCTGGCTGCCAACAACCTTAGGAACACAATGTGGCGAGCTATAAAGCAGTAAACCTACAGAAAGACATCTGCAATTGTCTACATCCCTGCCTCTCTTGTCTCCCTCCTATGCTCATTTTTATCTTCCTTTCTTCTCTCTGTCTCTCTCTACATCCCTCCATCCTTCTCTCTCTCTTGCTATTTCTCCTTTTCTTCTTTTTAAATCATCTCTACATTTCCCTTCTCTCTACTTAGCTGCTTTGATCTTAGTGTGGCGCCCCCTTTGACAATCAAGTGATGGAGACCGCCCCCACTTCAAGTCATTATGAAGGCAGCTGGGCTCTCAAACTAAATAAATGTCAGACACCATTGGCGTGAGCCACCTTGACTAGGAAGGACAGTGGGTGGGCAATAGCGAATGTGTACACAGCCTTCAAGGCGCACTCCTGATGAGGTTCCCCCAGCTGAGATGATCAAAGGCTGCTTATCCCAAAGAAAGCAAATCCAGAGGTTCTGAGAGGCAGCCTGGCACATCATGGTCAGGTCCACGGGTCTTGAAATAGTCCATGTATTCCGGGAGTTGATCTTTGCCATCATGGGTAGGAAAACAAGGGCGGACTCATGAGGATGTAGGATGAGTCTCGTGAGATTATCTGCAAACTTGGTGTCTTTTTTTTTTTTTTTGCTTCAGTTTTGGGGTGTTGATAGGTGGCTCTCTGAAGTGTTTGCCAAGGCTCATGAGCACATAGTGGAAAGCAGGAGCTTCTTTTGGGAAACAAGCAAAGGATACAAAAGGTCCTTTCATGATTCTAGGACTATTGAATTCTGCTGCCATTTTCCACTACTCCTACATGTTTATCTCACTCAGCCTTGCAGAAATACATAGAGAAAGAAGATTCTGGAAACTTCTAATTAAATCTCTGAATGTGAATCTCTACATTCATATATGTGTGTACAAGTGTGTACACGGATGTGACGAGCATTATGTTGAGCTTGTGTGTTACTTTCTTGGTGTCCAACAAATATGAGCTGGTATTTGAGAAAATCAAGATTAAGGAACGGAAAGCAATGTGCTCAATCTGGCCAGAAAGATCAAAAATTGACTAAAATATCTCTGTTTCCAAAGACTGTACACTTTACCATCTGTCCTGCAAAGGTCAACATTCTAGTGTCTCCCATCACTGACCCCCAGAGTTTATTCACTGAACAGATGGTGACTGGATACATACACAGTTCTATGCAGAAGTAAGGGGAGGACCCCACTTCCTTGGGAATATTACAGTCTGGAGACTGTCAAGGTCCACACCTAGAGTCCAAGGGGGAACTAGCTGGGGTGGAGAAACTGAGTAAAGAATGTTTCATTTTCAACTGAGGCACATGGAAAGTTTGGTGGTGAGCTGTTACTGAGCTTTGCTTAGAAGATGAGAAGGTTCAGAAGTGCAGAGAAGGATGAGGCACAGGATGGGAGTACCAAAGGAAAGGGCTACAGAGGAAGAGACTTCAGTGAGAGCAGGCAGATTAGAGCTGCCACCCAAGCGGTTCAATCTAGTTGCAAGGGAATAAAACAGAACACTGAGGTACCAGCCCAGAAGTTACAAACGGATGACTGACAGACACACTTCAGAGGATCAAAATAAAGTTTGTTTTGTTTTTCTGACAGGCACAGTGGTATGTTTTTTTTTTTTTTTGTTTTTTTTTTGTTTTTTGTTTTTTTTTTTTTTAAAGAAATTTAGTGACTATTTAAAAGCAGAGGTAATTCATATGCGGATCGGCTGGCAATTGGGAGGATGGCTAAGGTTGCTGTGGAGATGCAGCTGCTTCTGTCACGGTCAGGTCAGCAAAGTCCTGTAGAAGCAAATGTGTCTGTATGGTTCAACATCAGCATTGCTGAGCTCAGTTTCATTGTCTCTGTGGACAGTGAAGTCATTAGATCATGTCTTAGGTGATCAATTGTCATAAATCAGAGGAGCTCAAGATTTAACTTAACAGTCATACAGAGGTTAATTTTGTTATAGGTGTAAGGGGGGAATTGAGAGGAAATGGGAGGAGGAGAGCCAAAAGGGAGGAAGTTTCTAGAAACTAGGTTTTTGTGGATCTAAACTTTTTTTCCTTCGCATTAAGGGAAAGACCTGGACTACAGCAGGGTGACTTGAAATTCTGACCTTGACATGTTCTGCTGCCTGTCGCCCATTGGCTCTCTTTGTAGAAAGCAGATTTTGTCTCAGCTGGGTCACTTCACTGGGATTCCTTATGGAAGACTGTGTACACATGCATGTATACAACATGAAGCAGACATGAGTGCTGTATGTGCAGCATACTCCCAGAGACCGTATTAGTTTCTTCTTGGTGTTAAAATGATTATCCACAATATTTTTTCTAGCACAGAAGAAATGTATTGTTGGATTAATCTAGGTATCAGAATTCTAAAAGGAGCCTAGATGGGTCAGTTCAAAGTGTCTATTAAGTAGAATTTCACATAAAAGCGTTAGAGAAAAGCCCAGTTTCATGACTTTTTCAGACTATCAAGAAAACCTGGACTGATGGTCTCATGGGACACATAGAAATCCTGCCACTGTGCCTCTGATTCTGCTACTGCAGCCTTCTCACCTTCTGGTACCTTATCATCTTTTGTAGAATAATTTCTGTGATTATATTGTCTACCTGGACATGTCTTCAGATCTTTGTTCACAACTATGCTTCTGTGTGGTCATACATTGAACATTAATAGGCCAAAGGATGGGATGTATGGCAGGGGAAAGATGTTATTCTATTTGCTAGAGACCATAACTCGGTCTAATCCCAAGTGTATACCTCTGTGGCCTATTCAAATTTCTGAAAACTTCTCAGAGCTTCTCATTCTCCAAGAATAGCTAAGAGTCAAAACTAAGCCAAACATTATCTTAAAACACATAGCAGGGGCTGGAGAGATGGCTCCACGGTTAAGAACACTCAATGCTTTTCCAGAACAATTGAATTTGGTTCCCAGAAGCCACACTGGTGGCTCAAAACCGCCTCTAAATGTACCTTCAAAGCATCATTATTCTACTGTCTTCTGCCCTCACTGATGTGGCATATATGAGGGGTGGGGGTGGGGGTGGGGGAGAGAAGGAGGGGGAGGAAGAGGAAAACATGTAAAACAATCCTCACATTAGGCTGAGGCACGACTTCTCATCCAACGTTCTAGATATAAGGTAAAGGAAAATGAGATAAACACATCCTTGTGGGGAAGGGCATGGGAAGAAAATTTATGTATGATTAAATACATCCCTGTCTGCACAATGATTGCAGATGCTCAGTGCTTCAGAGTGTCATCAAGAGACTCACCAGGGAGTTCACACCTTCAAACCCAAACCCCTCTTTAGCTGTGACTTCTTAAGGATACATAGCTAATCAGACAGAGCCAGCCCTTATGATCAGATCTGTCCAACTCCAAGCCACGCCACAAGATGGCCTGCTGTGTTGTGTGTTAGGAAATGTCATCTACATTTAATGATTTATGGACAGTTCTGGAGGCTCATTTACTTTAAGAATACCTCTAGAGAGAAAGACTGAGTTGCGTTAGCAGATGCAGCTTATCTCAAGGTCTATTAGAAAAACAGGAAATATTCTAGGTCTTTTCAATAGAGAATGTAACAAGTGACTATATATACATACAGATGCTGAGTGGGTGGAACAATAAAAAAGCATGTTGTGTCAGTGTTCAGAACCTCATGATCCAGCTGTTACTTTTCCAAGTTGGGGTACAAATTATGCAGGTGATTTGATGGGATTACCAGACCCTCTGGACAACTCACATCTCTGTTGATACCCATGAGTTTCATAAATGGTGCCGGGAGCCCTAAGGAAGGGAGAAGAGCCTTACCCGCACTATGCACAAGATACTACAGACAAGGCTGTTGCCAACTCAAAGCTCCCTTTGTCCCTTTTGCATTTGATTCTCCCTAAGTAACTGGCAACTCTCCAGTGCAGGGTGCCCTGGGGAGCACTGCAGGGGGCCCAGTGTTAGCAAGGAGGGCAGAGAAGAGGAAAGTAAGCAAAATCCCATAAATAACAACCGAATTATTAGCAATAGGCTACATTGTTAGTGGTGTATTTGTTGACATTTGCTGCATTTGAGGCATTTACCTGCAAGATGTTAGCTTAATTTTATCATTCTGCGGGGTACCCAGAATGAGCCAGAGAGAAAATCATCCGAAGGAATTGATTAATTTATTGCATATTCTCGGTCTAGCATTCCCTTCATTATGCCTATGGATCCCAAGTGAATTTTTTCTTTGCTCCTTTTGAGCTCGTCTTCCAACATGCATTTATGAATGACAGATTTAGGTGAGCGAAGAATCTCATTAGATCATGCAGCGTCCTCCTGAACTAAACCAAGTAGTCCTTCAAGTCTGTGTGAGCACTACAACTGCTCTTTCAGCTCCATGTCTATTAAGTCTGACAGTATCTAAGTACCCCATTTCCTGTTCCATAAAATGGGTACAGTCTTATAAGGCATCCATAATTTAACTGTCTTAATATGTGGGCCAGTATTATTCTGACCTATGGACAGCCTTTATTTATAATTATTATTAGCATTAGTGGAAGAAACAACCCCTCACGATAAATTATTTTCTCTATCAGCCACTATCATATTCACCAAACAAACAGCCATAGTTCCCTTATTGAGAGGGTAGCTTTTCTATATTTTTGGCTTCCTGAGAGGTTTCCCACCTCTCCTAGCCAACTTGCCTGGATTGAACTTTCTCTTTCCTCTGATCTCTTCAGGTTGGGGCTTTTCCCTTTGGAAATCCTAGATGAATATTTTTTGCCATCTGAATGAGTGTAATCAGACACCCCTCAATGTGAAGAGTGAGTGTGTTTTAGAATCTTAACTTAGTGCTTCTCAGCTGTCTCTTTCTTCCCTTTGCCTGTCCTGATTAAACCTCCTGAGGGCTCAGGTCCAATTGCCCAGGTTTGAATCTGAATGACTTTGTGCATCACATTTGCTCTACCCACCTGGCCTCCTTGGTTGGTTCTTGAGTTGTCCCCTGTCTGCCAAGCTTTACAGGCTGTCTGTCAGCATGTTATGATTCCTGGTGAAAGACAGAGGGTGAAGCATTCTGTGGGGAGCTCTTCACAGCTCTTGTCTTTTTCTGCCTCAGGTATGTTTCTCTGTTTGTCTTCTTGGGTTTGTTTATGAGATAAGAGGACAGGAGGGGCTCTGAGAAATTCCCAGTGGGATAGAGTGGGGCTCCGATACAGTAGAGTTGATGCTTGGAGGCAAATTAAACAAGTGCAACGTAGGGCATCTGCAGTAGCTGACTCGTCAAAACTGAGATTGGATCAGATCCTTGCCTCCCAAGCAAGGCTTGCTCAGTGCTGAAACTATGTATATAACACTCACACTGGGGTTAAAATATGTCCCCCTATAATTTAGTACCTGTTACATATTAAATGGCATTTAATAGTGTTTTATATGTATCACTGAATTCTGTTTACATATGCTATAAGTTTATCTTGTTAACAAGCTTCTTACAAGTACATTTTTGTAGATGAGAAATATGAGGCTCAAAGACTGAATAACGGTCTAGGATTTCACAACCGGTTGCCTGAGTTTTAACTGCCAAGATCAGCTATCACCAAGCCTTCTCTCCAACTCCCATGGAGACTGCTGGGTTCCTGGTAGGGGATTTGGAACTTTAAGAATAGTGAAGATGAGAACTATTATATTTCCTTCTCTACATTTCAACCAAACATCTTCCTTCTCATTCACTTCCTTCTCCAGCTTCAGCTTCATTACAGTCTACTTTCAATAACGGTTCCTCAACAACAGAACGCTCTAATAATAGCATTTTCCTCACAGATTGGCACAACATATCAACAATATAACTTCTGTTTTATAATTACTAAAATATAATTCTTACATGCTGAATTAAAGCTTCTGCAATAAGTAGAAATACTTGTCACCCATTCTAGAAGTACCTGCAGTGTATCTACCAAGGCTTCAGGGGCAGAGAATTTATTGCCCTCAAGGAGGCTGTCTTCAAGTTTCTATCACTGTGGTCAAGTTCCATGACCCAAAAGCAACTTGAGGAAGAAAGGGATTATTTCAGTTTACAACTACTGATCACAGTCCATCACCAAAGGAAGTCAGAGCAGGAACTCAGGCAGGAGTCTGGAGGCAGGAACTGAAGCAAAGGCCGCGGAGGGGTGCTGCTTACTGACTTGCTCTTCATGACTTGCTCAGCCTGCTTCCTTACACATCTCAGAACCACTGCCAAAGGTGGTACTTGGGGCTTATAGGGGGCTGGGCTTGCTCATATAAAATATTAATTAAAAAAATCCTCTATAGACTTGCCTACAGGAAATCTGATGGAGGCCTTTTATTAATTGAAATTCCTCTTCCTAAATAGCGCTAACCTGTGTGAGATTGACAAAAAAACTAATGAGTATAGAGCTCAACAGCTAGCCTGAAGGAAGGGGGAGTAACCAATTACAGATGAGGATTCATCTAATGTAAAGGTCAATGCACACAGGGTATGTGAAAGCACCTAACGTTTTGGATGAGGAAGGAACAGAAGTGCTCATGGAAGACTGCTATGTGCAGAGCCACCAGAGCTGGCCTCTCTGATGGACTACCCAAGAGGACAACTGGGAGAAGGAGAATCCGGAGCCTAAAGATTTGAATCAGCAAGCAACTGAAGAGCAGGAGCATGAGACAATGACAAGACTCAAGACATCACTAAGGCTGGACCTGGGAGAAGAGTAGGGTTACAACAGTTAACGGTGGAGGCTCAGCTGTGGAGATTCTCGTGCATCACACAAAGGACTGTGAATTTTGTTGTGTGTATGATGAGAATTTGTTGAGTGATTCAAGGAGCAGAAGCACGGAATTAGATGCCATTCTTAGCTTGAGAAGGAGGATTGTTGGAAGCAATGGGTGGAAATAGACTCTGAAGGATTTTAGGTGGAAAACAGTAGAGAAAAGCAGAGGTGCTGGGCTTAGGAAGAAGGAGAGAACAGTCTAGTCTAGAGCAGGCACACAGTAGCAATTGGCCTGGGCAGACTAGAAAGGAATGATACTCTGTACTGTTTCTCACATTTGGGCTTTCCAGCTGATAGCACTCTGAGATGATTTCATCAGGATAGGAAATACAGGAATACAAGCCTGCTGTGGGATTATGCTCTTGTACACTGTAAATATTTGTTACTGTAAATACAGGTTTAATAAACCACTGATTGGCCAGAAGCTATACAGACAGAAGGTATAGGCAGGGCAACCAGGCAAGGGGAATTCTGGGAAGAGGAAGAGCAGAGAGAGGTCAGCCAGACACAGAGAAAGCAGGAGAGGAATGCTGTGCTAAGAAAAGCTACCAAGCCACATGGCTAAACATGAACAAGAATCATGGGTTAGTTTAAAAGTAAGAGTTAGCAAGTAATAAACCTGAGCCTTAGGCCAGACAGCTTTTAATTAATATAAGCCTTAGTGTGATTTTTTGGGACTAAATGGCTGTGGGACAAGCTGGGCTGGACAGAGAAACTTAGGATTTCATAAACCACTTGGTTGGAAACATAGTGAGTTTAGGAAGTATATGAGACCCATAAGGTTAGTTTTGCATCTGGCTTGGATCTGGAAGTACAATATGAGTCTAGGCTGATCACGTGTGATGCCACAGAAGATGCAATCATCAGCAAACCTAAGTCAAGGCTTGAACCAGATTGAGTTCCAAAGCCCATTTCCTGAGGATTGCATCCATTCATGATTCTATGTGCCATTTCTTCATCCTGGAATTCACATTCTCTTGTCCACTGTGCCCTGAACGTCAGCCCAAATACCTCATCTTATACAGACTCCCAGGCAGCACGGCCAATTCCCCTATTCCTGTTACTCTCCTCTGCTGTTTTCACTCCTCTCACACAGCGCTTCAGACTTCAGACACCCCAGAAGCCATTGACCTAAGTGTAGACTCTTCAACAACTTCGAAACAGCAGTTCCACATTTTACAGGCAACCTGTTCCAATTAATCACGGTTTCAATGCAGAGAATCTCTCTGGAGCTTCTGTGTTTAGTCCAAGCCACTGAGACTTGATTTACCCATTGAAGTTCTCTCCCTCTGTACCACAGCCCTTCAGTTCCTGAAAGACACCATCCGTCAGACCAACAACCTTTAGTCCTTAACACCACACTTTCAGGATGTGATGATTCCCACCTCACCCACACACACCCTATAGCATGCTTTTATTTGAAGGTACTCTGAGTTCAACACAATAATACAAATATAATCTAACACCACATAGAGTCTACTCTCTGTTGCTCTGAATATTTTTTCCCTCTTTACGTATTGCCTGGTATTGTAGTGGTTTTCTCCTCACTTTCACTTGCTAATGTCTATTAAGATCATAGCTCATTGTCCTTGAACTTGTCATTTCATTATATCTTCAGATTTATTCAAACAGAAGGTTTGTATAGCTCTGTAATAACTTCCGGCAGCACACACACTGCATGCATATAGAGTCAAATTTGTGCAGAAACTGTAAACTGAGATTGCTCAGGGTCATTTTTTTTTTAAAGTTTCTTTAAAATACTCTATCCAAAATAACTGCATAATTTTGTTTCTGATCGAGTAATAGAAACTTTGCCTTCTCAAGTTTATTAATTCAATGATTTATCCAAAAACAATGCTCTATTAAAGAAAGGTATACTTTTAGTTTGAGATTAAAAACACCAACTGAAAAGAATCCTTAATTTTCATCATGAGAAAATGGAAATCACTCACCTGCTTCTCAAGAACATGTGTTCCTTCTCCACTCCGAGTCAGCCACAGCCAGATCTCAGCGGTTTTCTGTCATTTGTTTCTAAGGTGCCTGAGAAGACACACTTCTCATTGTCCTTCCTTGCAAGACCTGTTTCTTGTCACAATACTGAGCATCAGTGTGAAGTGACACGGCTCTAGATTTTCAAGAATATAAAGGTTGGAGGGACACACGCTTTGTGATGATTTGCAAGAAAAAATCATCAAATAAAATTAATGTACATGGGAAAGTTAAAAGGCATTTAAGGATAAATGTCACTGTTTTGGAAGTATTTGAATGAGTGGTGAGGAATGCACCCTCGCGTGTGAGTCAGGAAGCCTAAAAACCAGCCACAACTTGGTGGCTGTGATCCCAACTCTTGAAGAGAGAAGCAGGGCTGTGAGTTCAAGGGTAGCCTGTTTGGGATACTAAGGCTCGTTACAGAAGAAAACAATAGAACCACCAAACAAACACAACCCACATTAGACCTTCTAGTAGTCACAGCAAGAACTCCATTCCAGAATCCCTTAGCAGCGGTAAGCTGGCCACATCAAGCTAGTGCTGTGGCTTCTCTTGCTTCTAGAACTGGAGTCCTGCTTAGCCGCTCTAGACTAGGGTCCTCTCTAGTCTCCATGTACTCCTGCGTGCAGCACTGAGCTTCCTATTCGTCCTGTCCCCTGTCTTTAACAACAACAATCTTCTCATAAGACAAGTAGCCTAGGTTCACAGAGAGAGGTCTTTTCTTTTGAGTACTGTGATGCTGTACTGGAGTGCCCAAATTCAACATTCGTTACTTTTAAGAGCAGAGTCAGTTGAAGCCACATGTGACTTGGGGAGAGAATTTGATATTAGAAAACTGATATTATCCCAGAGAAGACCGAGACCTCTCCAATCGCCACAAGTAAATGTGCAACCTAAATGAAAACAGTACGGTACTGAGACAGGAGCACCCTAAGTTTAGACTCACCTGGGCTATAAAACAGCCTCAGAACAGCCTGATCTTGTTTCAAAAGCACAGAAAACAAAGAACCAAAAATCCAGGCAAATAATCAGTTACATTAAGAATACTGTTATTTTTAGTGCTTTTTCCTCACATCTTGAAGCAAATAGCTTACCACAAGCCCTTTGTTGAATACAGGGGACAGGGACAACAGACAGTTGCATAGGATACTTGTGTTACTCTTAAAAGGTTAATCAATGAAGAAGCAAGAATTGATGCGGTGGGAAGTCTGTATACTAAGATCAGGTCATCTGCTGAGATTTCTTGGATGCTTTGTAAAACATCCTTCACTAATCTTAGCATCTACTGGCACAGCAGACTGTCTATAATGTATAAGAGGTGATCATCCTATTTCCCACCTATATATACATACATATGTAATATGAATTTATGTGTGTATCATATAATATACATTAATATATTCCCATTGACAATATATACTTATCTTCTTATTTACAGTATATATTTATCTTCCTATTTACAAATATATAATTATCTTCTTATCTACAATATACGTACTAGTGTTCCCATTTATAATATACATATTCATACACATATATTATATTCTTGATAAATGTTGAAAAGCTCCAGCTAAATGTTGATCATTGTAAAGAAAGCAATTAAGCAACCGTAGGTTTGTAAGTAGAATAGATAGCTTGAACCTTAATTTGATCTCAGCCTGATTCCTCAGCCAATCGAAGGAGTATCACAATAAACTATCTATGCATGGCTATTTTAAAAGCTGTAGTCTCCTTGTCTACTTATTAAAGTTATAAACCCATGCATGGCTCTTGCTTTAGGATTCAAGGGATAGCGTTATTAGGAGATTATGATATTTTTCAGTGTATAGGAAAAGTGTTAGATTATTAAACGATGAACATATTATAGCATTCAACTCGACTAAACTGGAGGATAAGAATTTGATTTCCTAGCGCTTAAAGTGGTTTTGCTGTTTCTATTTACCATAAAGTAAATAACTGGCCCAGAAAATCCTTAAGCTTTGCTTCTTTTTGTCTTATAAAGTAGCAGGTTGATGGGAGAGGAGAATTAATACCTCACGTGAGATGAGAAGGAAGTATGTGGCAATTCTATCGAGCACGGAATTTCTAAGCCTTCATACCATTGGGGCTAAATTTAAAAAAAAAATTCCTACCTGCGTTTTCATGCCCACTGATTTGAACATAGAGAATAAAATAAAAAGGAGGATGATTTAGAGGAGGGAGAGAAGGAGGGGAAGGAGGGGGAGGAGGAAGAGGAGGGGGAGGAGGGGGAAGAGGATAGAGAGAAGGAGGGGAGGAAGAGAGGGAGGAGGGAGAGAAGGAGGGGGAGGAGGAGAAGAGGTGATTGTGCTGAAGCTGGCCAAGTCCCTTTGGTTTTCAAGATGAGGTAGAAAGAATCCTATGCTGAGATTCCCATCAGCTCTATGTGGAGCTTTCAGGAGGTTCTCACTTCCTTATGTGCATAATCTCTCTCACTTCTTTAGAGACTGCTTCTTGTTTGAATGAATGAGAACTCAGAAATTCCCGAAAGTCCTCACAATGACGTAGGCACAGATCCTTAAGAGAACAACTTTTTGAGCTAACTAATGTTTTACTGTTGTTACTTTTAATGGCTTTAAAATTGTTTTTTAAAAAAAACCAGATTACTTAATTACTTGTGTACCTTGATAGTAAGTATACCAAGACCCCATTCTTATGACACACTCGGAACCAAAGAACAGGATAAGGATACAGTTGATAATAATCACTAGCAACTGATTTAGAGGTTTGTATTTATTAAGGAGTTTATATGAAACACTCACTGATACAAGAGATTGAACAGTGATTCCTGGAAAGCTGGACTGGTGCACAGTGCAGAAGTGGGTCCTTTCTCCAAGGAAGCAAACAGGAAGAGAGCAGGCTGCACCTGTTCTTAAACTGGCCAGACCACACCCCAAACATGCATCTTCAAGGTCCAAAGGCCACTGTAGGGGATTGTGTTGTTTCATGGTAAATAATTGTCCCACCCACTGGTTTAATAAAAAGCGCTGATTGGCCAAAGGCAGGCAGGAAGTGTGGGTGGGGCTACCAGACTAAGAAAACTCTTGAGAACAGGAAGCACAGAGCAGAATGCCAGAGAGAAGTCGGAAGAAGCAGAGGACAACCATGCTGCTCTGAGAAAAGGTACCGAGCCACATGGCTGAACAAGATAAGAGACATGGGTTAGTTTAAGGGTAAAGAGCTAGCAAGTGATATGCCTGGGCCTTAGGCTGATCAGCTGACAACTATTGAAAGCCTCTGTGTGTCTCTGTGGATCTGCGGGTCTGCGGGACTTCGGGTCTGTGGGTCCTAAACCTTGAGGTTAGGCCCAAAAGTCCAGGCCAGAAACCTCCTACTATAGGCCACACCTCTAGGTCAAGGTGATTTTATCTGCTTTCACTACACAGAAATTTACTGTTCAATCAAGGTACTGATGGTAATCATCTCAGTAATATGCTTCATTATATTATTTATTAAATAAATATGTGTCAACCACTGGAAAAATGGAGTTTTAAAATAATGTGTTTCTGCCATTATGAAGCTTACAGTAAAATTCAAAGAAATGGACATTAAACAAGAGAAAGAGACAGGCTTCCACCATGAACTTCCCTGTGGTCCATCTACTTATAAAATGATGAATCGGCTTATGCATTTCCCCCATTGAATGTACTTATGTCAATTTTATTAGTGGCTCTATGAAAAATTATTTGTGTGTGTCTTATATTAGGCACCTTCCAGCTCTTTGACCCCTTGATTTTATAGAGTCTACACTGAAGTATCTTCTTAATAAAAAACACTTATTAATTATAAATCCCATTTAGGAATCTTTATAATAAAAGGCCTGTGGGCCCCACTGTCATTTGGAATCACTCCTGCTAACTTGGCCCTCATTCTGCACATTGTTCACTGCCTAGCATTACATTTTTGGATTGTTATATATGACTCTTTCTTAAGTCAATTTTAATTAAACAGCTCATGTAGCCAACTAAAAGTAACTGTGAGCATGTAGAGTGTTGCAAACCTAGTCTAGGCTGCTACTTCATATTCTTTATATACCTCATTGTACATATCAATGATTGGATCTGGCAGTCTTGGGATGGTTAATTAATTTTTTTCTTTAAGAAAATGTTTTAACATACCCACCCCTGTTCCCCCTCCCTCCTCTCTTCCCAGTCCTCCCTCAGCTCCCCCCACCCCATCCTCCCATCCATTCCTCAGAGAGGATAAGGACTCCCAAGGTGAGTCAATGCAGTCTGGCCTATCATGTTAGGACCAAGCCCCTCCCCCAATGAATATTGTTTTATTAGATTTTCTCAATAAGCGTTACATTTCCGATGAGTTACTCAGTAATTTCAATGCACATTATAATTGCTAGAATAACTTTCTCTACTTCTCATAGTCTATCATTGATCGTTTATTTGGCTCCTCCCAGTCTGCTTCTGCTTCTCAGCTTCTCTATTATCCTTCACAAGTCTGGAACATAGTGGTCTGCAGACAAGTGACTTTATTATGCTCACCTCTGAACCCTGTGAGGCATATCTCCCAGCCTCTCTGATTTATTCAGGGTTCCTAGCACTTTTACCTACTTTATATTAACAGCTATTTTTAACAAGCTCTTCATTACTTCCTAATTCTGCAAATTCCATTTCCTTATTTATCTTGCCAAAGACACAAGTTGGAAAAGGAGTTCATTATCTCAGCTGTTTTAGTCATTATTAATTTCACTTCCTCCCTTATTTGCTAATGGCTTTACTTATGCTCAGATATTTCTTTCCCACTACAGTTGTAAAACACCTCAGCCCCTTAATGTATTTGACCAGCCTAAGCTCATCACCTCTTTGGGCTGCCCTTTCCATTCTGTCCCTGGAAATCCTAACAGATATTTTTGTCCTTGTGGGACAAGTACAGACCCATGTTTTGGGGCATCCTTATGAAAAATTATGAATGTAAGAGCGACTGTGAATTTTTATTATAATATAAAACTATTAAGTACTTCATATGTCACAAAAGGCATAAAAATATTTTTTTTGTTCATTTTTTAACAGAAAAACCTCACTAATGCTTTTTCTCCTCTCTGAAAGTGTTGGTTACATAATCTTTGATAATTTTTTCACATTGATAATTTTGGAATATATTATATATACACATGAAATGTATAGGTTCATAAATATTATATATAATAATTATTTAAGACTAAATAATAATATTATATTGTATTACTTTATAGGTTTAACAAGTTAAAATATTTTTAATTTAATATAATTAATAAATGTACTATAGGTGTGTTTTATGCACTATTTTAAAATACTGTTTTGGAAAATTATTATAGTGTATATTTTCTTCTAATGTGGGAACTAAATAAACAAATCAAGTACCTACAAACAAAACTATGCAGTGCTCAGCTCGGGGTGTGAAGAGAGGAAATATTAGTCAAGGGTCTAATATCTCAATTAGGCAGGAAGAATAAATGATATGTATTAGAAGTGATGGATATATTAACTAGGCTGATTCAATCATTCCAAATTACATATTACATACACATGTCATAATATCACATTTCCCATAAACATATGAAATTATAAATTATCATTCAATAAAAATTAATTTGAAAATTTATTTACTGTTTATTTAAAGTCCATATTTAACTAGGGGGCTGTATTTTATCTGCCAGTACTAGTAATATTATTTCCTATAAAATAATGTCAAAATACATTAGTCTGTCCTAGTGAGCAGAAGTCAAAGAAGTTCTGTAGCTTCACAGGTCATTACTCATCACAAAATACAAACCTTTAAAAATTGTCAAATGTGGGGAAAGCCCTGTCAAGTCTCTTTCGTATATGAACTATAATAACTTTGCTAATATATTTTAGTTTTATTTTGTCTAAACAAACAAACAAATAAAAACCTCAAAAAACCCCAACTTAAGTGAGAAAGCTTTCCTTTGGTTTACAGTTCTAGAATGCAGTCCATCCCTGAAAGAAAGCAAGGGCAGGAACCAAAGCAGGTAGTCACATCACATCCAGAGTCAATAGCAGATACATAGGCCTGCTTGCTTGCTCCTCTTATACAGTTCAAGACTCTGTGCCTAGGGAATGCTACCACCCACAGTGGACTGGCTATCTCTACTTTTGTTAACTATCAGGATCCCCCTCCCCTCCTCCCGAGGCAAACCTTATCCATATAATAAATACTTCATTTAAGACTCTCCTCCCTAGAGATCCTAGATGGTGTCAAGTTGACTTAGAAACTAACCACTACATATACCATAGGAAACATTATCTCTCCTCCCCCAGGCACCCCTTTGCTTGTAACTCCATTGGATATATTTGTATGGCATTTTGTCCTTTGGTCGTGTGTTCCTGTGACTGTGAAAACTGAATCCAAATCAAAACTATCTTTAATTTACCTTGATCTTAGACTGAGCTATAAATGTGTACAGTCCTCTTTAGTGTCACCTCCCTGGAAGAGTGAATGGTCAAGGAAGACACAAGGGTCTTGACTGGTTTGGAATTAAGAGACAGTGGCAAATTTAATTAAATACATGACCTTTGAGAATGGACATCTCAGGCTTGTCTTTAAGTTTGGGAGAAGAACTGAATGCTGTAGACTCACAGGGCCTACACTTCATGAGATTCATGGTAGCGCTGCTTCTGGCTTGGTGTGTTTATGTGTGCTGGAGGGGAAGCCCCTGTCTTCTCTGTCTCTCACCTCCCCCACCACACACTGTTTCTCTCTGTTCTTCTCTCTGGTGAGTATCCTGCTTTTATTTAAGTATGGAATCTTACTTTCTATGGAAAGAATCTGCTGGCCCCAAAGGATATTATTTTTTATTTTCTCCGATTCTTGGATGTTAATGCGTTTCTCAGTGTTCCCAATGCCCGAGTTAATTCTTAATTCTCCAAAGACCAGTCCTTTGAAACCTGAAACTCCCCTAGAACTGGTCCTAAGGGGTGATTTTTCTCTTCAGTTCAGGTTGCTCTTTAGCAGGGACATTAAACATCCTTAATAGTGTTACGTTGTCGGTGGCTTGGCTTCAGCTTGGAAGGCTCTTACTGGGTCATCCTGTGGTAGGCTTTTTATTGACCTGGGTTTGACCCAGCTCCATGCATGATTTTAGGGTCAACTGAATGATAAATGTTATCCAAATCTCATATCTCTTAGACTGTGAAATTAAGATTATTGTATATTCTGTGTATTTAGTCTGAATTTCTAGACTAGAAATTTGAGTAAGAACTCCCTGCCTTCAGAATTACGACTCTATAGCAAAAAAATTCATTCATCTTGGCTCTTCATTTTCTTTTCCTTCTGTTGCTCCTTATTGTACACATACCCCAAGTCTCCAAGTGAACACACTGTCTCCTTAGATGATGGGATGTTTTAGGCATATGATCACCATCCATCTTATTTTTGGAAGCCAGCTGAATGATTAACACAGACAACCCATCTCACCACTTAGTTTTCAATTCCTAATGAGATATATTAAAATGGCTTGGATGAAAATAAAAGTCAAATTGATGCTGCAGACCACATCTAGACCACCACCAATGGCAGCTCCCATCTTTATAGCACTTACTGTGTGCTAAACACAGGGGCATGACCTCAGAAGCATTATGGAACTTCATGTTATTGATAAGGAAACAGGGGCTATGAAAACTTGCTTCACATCACATATGGATGAATTCATATCCATAACCATTTGGGTTTAAAATTTGAAATTTATTCGCCATGTAATATATACGTAACTGGATTTCCAATGGACTGGTAATTTAAAAACATAAACCCCAACTCATCCATCTCAAACCCTCATGTATGTTCCCACCCCGCATCCCCTCCCCTCTAGACGCCATCCCAGTTTACACAGGAGTTATTAACCCTTTCCTTTTACTGGGGTTATCCATGCATGGATCTTAGAATCCTCCTTTTTATGTAGCTTCTCTGGGATTGTGGATTGCAGCCTGGTGATCCTTTGCTTTGCATCTAATATCCACTTATGAGTGAGTAGATATCATGTTTGTCTTTCTGGGTCTGGGTTACCTCACTCAGGAAGATTTTTTTTCTAGTTCGATCTATTTACCTACATATTTTATGATTTCACTACCTCACTGTGTAATACTTCACTGTAAATGTACCACATTTTCTTTATTAGTTCTTTGATTGAGGGGCATCTAAGTTGTTTCTAGTTGTTTATAACTTTTGCAAATAATGCTATGAACATAGTTGAGCAAAAGTCCCTGTGTTGTGGTTGAACATCGTTTGGGTATATGCCCAAGTGGTTTTTGCCACCAATAATGATTTCCAAAGTAGTTGTACAAGTTTTCACTCCCACCAGCAGTGGAGGAGTATTCCCCTTACTCCACATTCTCTTCAACATAAGCTGTCATCAGTGTTTGTTTGTTTGCTTTTTTTTTTTTTTTCCATCTCAGCCATTCTGACAGATATAGGATGGTATCTCAGAGTCATTTTGATTTGCATTTCCCTGATGGCTAAGGACACTGAACACTTCTTTGTCTTTCAGCCATTTGAGATTCTTCTGTTGAGAATTCCCTACTTAGACCTGTGTCCCATTTTTTAATTGGATTATTTGGTATTTTGATGTCTAGTTTCTAGAGATCTTTATATATTTTGGAGATCGGCTAGTTAGATGTGAGGAAATTGCTGAAGATCTTTTTCCCATTCTGTAGGCTGCCATTTTTGTCTTAATGACTGTGTCCTTTGCCTTACTGAAGCTTCTCAGTATCAGGAGGTCTCATTTATTAACTGTTGCTCTTAGTGTCGTCTATTGGTGTTATATATAGGAAGTGGTTTCTTATGCCAATGCATTCAAAGCTACTTCTCATGAGAGTGTGTGTATGTGTGTGTGTGTATGTGTGTGTGTGTGTGTGAGAGAGAGAGAGAGAGAGAGAGAGAGAGAGAGAGAGAGAGAGAGAGAGAGAGATGAGAGAGATACCTTGACAGAGTGAGCCATTATGGGGTTAGGGAGAAACCTGGTACTAGGTAAATCCTCAGGAACCCAGAAGGATGTCCCCAGCTAAGATTCCTATCAATGGTGGAGAGGGTTCCTGAACTAGCCTTCTACTGTAATCAGATTTATGACCACCCTAATTGTCATCATAGAACCTACATCTGGTGACTGATGGAAGCAGATTCAGACATCCACAGAGAAGCACTTGGCTGAGCTCCTAGAGTTTAGTTGAAGAGAGAGAGGAAGGAGGGATTATAAGAACAAGGTGGGTGTGTATCAAGATTATAGTGGGAAAAACCACAGAGACAATTGACCCAAGCTAATGGGAGCTCACGAACTCTGAACTAACAGCTGTGGACCCTGCATGGGACTGTACTAGGCCTTTAAATGTGGGTGACAGTTGTTTGGCTTAATCTGTCTGTGGGTCCCCTGGCAATAGGATTATAACTTATCCAGGCTACATCAACTGGCTTTTTAGAGTCCATTCCTTATGGTAGATGCCCTACTCAGCCTTGATGCAGGAGAGAGGGTCTTGAATATGCCCAAATGTGGTATGCCATCCTGTGTTGACTACCCCAGGGAAGCCTTATCCCTTATGAGGAGTAGATGAGGGGTGGGATGGGAGGAAGAGAAGAAGGGGTAAGAGTGGCTGGCATGTAAAATGAAAAGATAATTTAAATAAGAAAAAAAGAAAATACATAAACCTTTCAATGTAGAGCAGTTACTTCTAAAGAGCACACTAGCCTGAGCAGGGACCCTATTGAGCTGGGCCTTTAGTATTTAAGGTGACACACAGCCCTAATCACTTGTTGCCATTTGTCCCTGTGTTTTATTCTTCTCAGAATTCTGCCTTCACTCATTTGGCCTCATCTTTCATTCTGTGTTTCTCAAAGAAATGTCCACATCTTCTTTTCTCTAATGATGTGTAGCTAAGGGATAATTGATCAAAGGCTTCCCGCTTTCCCTCTGAGATGCTAAACTGGAATGGGATAACATCTGGTCTAGTGTTGTCAGTACCTGTTAAAACATCAACCTTCCCTCTGCTGCATGAGTGGACTCTCTCTGAAGTAAGAGAAGAGCATAGCTTCGTGATAGAGGAAGCAACACTTTGACAGTGTATGAGTATAGCATCCCAAGGAGCTGTGTGTCCAGACTTGAACTAGTGAATGAACCAGTGAATTTCCTCCATGGTTTTATATATTTGTCCCTGAGAGTTGAGAAGTGAATAGCATACCATTAGGTAAACCATGCAAGCCAAAATAATGCAAACTACACAAAACTTGGTGTATTGCAAATATCAGACTTTCAAACCCCATAATGAGATGTGGAAGAATCATTCTACTCTACTTATAAAGTTCCATAGCCAGATATCAGCCTGTTAGTAGAGGTTTCCTTCTAAAGGAAGCCATCAGTGAACTTTCAGTCTTCTGAAGATACTGTCCTTGGGAAAGATGCAATTCTGCTCCTTGGCATAGTTAGGAAGGGGCTACAGTGTGCCTTCTTGTCTCTTTCAGGATAACAGGATAGAGGCTCAGAAGGAGCGAGACTTAGATCTAGAGCTTCTGACAAGGGATGGACTCTCTCACATGGGAATTCCAGGGAGAAAACCATGAGATGTCACATGCAGAGGACAATGCACCAGAGGAGTAGTGTGCTCACTATGTCTGCCAACAGAAAAGGCCATCATTGATAGCAACGGGGTGGGAAGAGAGGGAGAAAAAGACAGCCAGGCTGAATGTTAAGGAGAGATATTCCCCGGAAGTTGAGCTCCTTGAGATAACAAGGACCCTGCCAGAGTGTTATGTTGGAAGGATGGGTGGGGACAGGAGCATTTGAGTTTTATGGTGTCAATCACGAGTGTTTGATGTTTAGTGTTGACTCTATTAACAGAGGCTTGCTAGAAGAGAATTCTTGTCTAATAGTGATCAGTCCCAAGGCTTTGCACCATCCTCTATCAAACCGACTAGTTCAGATGGAATGCTGCCAGAAAACACTGTTTTAATACCATCTCCTCTTGGTTGTAGCTGCCATTATAGGTCATAGTCTATGCACTTTAATTAAAATGGGGATGATGTTCTTTAAACTTACTCTGAGATGGTCATGTGGCTGGCACTATTTTTTTTAAAGGAAAGTAAATAAAACTGACATTATCTTTCTTAGTGTATCGAGCCCAGATTACATTTCCAAATCAACATTCTATCTAAAACCCAGACCTCATTGGCACATGAATTCTTGTCATACAATAGTGACTGTCACACACATGGTTTGAATGCCACCTTGATATTTACCAAGGGTTTGCAGGGCCTTTATCTTTTCTGTTCATCAATAGCCCAGACAAGTCTACAAGGGCAAGAATTATTGTCATTCCCAGTGTGTGGGTGACACAATTAGGTTTGATGAAGTGAAGTATCTGGTCTGAGCTCTTATTAGGCACAGAATGGTGTTTCTATGTCTCTGGACTCTCAGTTTTACTCTTTTCACTCAGTTCTTATTCCCTACCCAAATTTGTTAGTGGAGCAAATTCATTAAGATGCCTTGTGGACTTCTTTCCACTAAGGTGAGGAATACACTGAGCAGGCAAGGAATTCACACACTCACCACAGTGGGTGGAGAATGAGCATGTTCGATGAGAGGTTGGGGGAGTTGAACACAGCCTAACTTCTCAACAATGAGTTACTTCATCTGCATGCAAAATGGCTAGGTAATACTTAATTTTCATCAAACTTGTATACATAATAATCTTCTATGCATGACTTCCTGGTTTTATGTTATCTCTGAGAGTTTTTCTTTATTGTGCTTATTTATCTGAAGTAAATATTTTTTACCTTAGTCACCTTTATATATGTGTTTCAAAACTTTCAGGTCAGTCTCTTCCTGCAGGACTAATCACACTTCAGTACTAATCCATTATTGGCAATGTTTTCAACCTCATCATATCACATCTCTATCATAATATACTGAATCATATTTGTAAAAAAATTAGATAAATGGCCCCTTAAGATGAGTTCATTTTTATAAGAATTACATATCACTACAGATCAGCAGATACCAAATGGTGACTCCCCCATGAAAGACTCATAGAAACAAAATCATGACATTTTCTTAGAGGTTAAAAAATTTGTTAAGATAATCTTAAACTCATGAATATGCAACCAAAGTAAGATGACTGGGTACTGGACTGAATGAGTCCACCCAAAAGTCATACATCAGATGTACTGACCTCATTTTCTGTTAGGACTTTTAAAGTTACAAAAAGTAAATTTAAATGAAAGGGTTTTTTTGCTCTGTGTGTGTGTGTGTGTATGTGTGTGTGCATGTGTGTGTATATGTACATGTGTATGTTTGCATGTGTGCATGTGTGTACATGTCTGTGCATATGTGTGTGTATGTATGAGTGTGTACGTGTGTGTGCATGTGTGTATGTGTTCATGTGTGTGTATGTGTGTGTGTTTGCTTGCTTATTCTCATTGGAATTACTATGCAGACCTACATGTTGGCCCAGAACTCACATAGATTTGCCTGCCTCTGCTTCCAGAGTGCTAGGATTAAAGTCATGCTCTACTGCACTACAATGGAGTTTTTAAAGTAAGTTTTACCTCAATTTTAATGTCATTCTTTTTCAAAACAAAAAATTATGATATACAGAGAGATGCCTAGGATGAGCACCCATAGTACGAAGACCAAAGAAAATTCACAGAGGGACCATGTGTAAGTCTTGTGCAGGGAAGTCTTGGGGGACATCAAACCTGCCAATCTCATGACTCCATGACTCTGAGCTTCCAGGTTCCAGGACATGTGAGAAAATAAACATCTGCTGTTGAAGTCACTAGATATACAACATGTATTACACCATGGTGTCTTGGTTACAGCAGCTGTAGTATGCTGGTATGTTAGACTTAAAAGTTTTTAGTTGTAGAATTAATGAAGAATTTTCTTCATTCTCAGCTGAGGGAAAGTGAATGGACACACATTTGTGGCACTGTGAGGTACATGTCATGTAATATTCCACATCACTACTTTCAGTTTAATACCTGAAGCCAGTGGTAACTTCAGAGAGAACAATGGAGTCAGGCCTGTGATGGCCAGAGAGTCATATGAATATGCCTGCTTGTGAGTGACTCCAAAGTCTTTGGCCTTATAACATTGCATGGGGGATCAGTAAGTGCAAAGACACAAAGGCTGGGTAAGTGGTGGTGGTAGAACCACCTAGGATTTCTTGCTCAGCTGGGGGAGGAGCCTGTATTCGGCAAAACAACTTGGGAGAGGGAAGTAGAGTCTGTAGTGGATTTATGGTGTTACATTGTAAATAACTGTCCCACCTATGAGTTTAATAAAAAGTGCTGATTGGCCAAAAGCAGACAGGAAGTGTGGGTGGGGCTACCAGACTAAGAAAGCTCTGGGAACAGGAAGAAATAGCAGAAATGCCACAGAGACTCCAGAGTTGCCAGACAAGCCAGAAGATGCAGAGGACAACTATGCTGCTCTGAGAAAAGATACCGAGCCCCATGGCTGAACAGGGTAAGAGTCATGGGTTAGTTTAAGGGTAAAGAGTTATCAAGTTACATGCCTAGGTCTTAGGCTGATCAGCCTAAAATTAATGAAAGCATCTGTGGGTCTCTGCGGGTCTGTGGGTCTGCGGGTCTAAACCTTGAGACTAGGCCTAAAAGTCCAGGCCAGAAACCTCTTGCTACAAGAGTTTCCTGAGACAATCTGTTTTTTAGAAAGAGGGCCCCGACCCACAGTGCCCTGTGCCAGTGGTGAGTGAACTGAAATTTCTTGGTCCTGCAGCTTTCCTGAGCTGGGCAACTTTGAGCTAGTGGGCTACAAGGAGAAGCAGAGCCTTTAAAAGCCTCCAACCAGACTCCTCAGCTTCACCTCAGCTCCTCCCCTTCACTAAGCCAGGCCTTCATCAGAGTCCTAGTTTGTACTTACCTGGTGGATATTTTCTGACACCTTACCGCTACTTTAACTGTTCACTTTACTCCGTGCATTTTGGCAGCTACTATCTCTAAGAAAAGATTGTGAGTGATATTCTTTTTTTTCTTTTATTCTCTATTTAATCCTCGTCTCTAAAATTTGTATCAGAAACAAGTGCCACCTGTATAAGTAAAATTGTTTCCATATATAAAGGAATAGCACCAGACAGCAAAGCCTTGTTGAAAACTTCCTGAACTTTTATCAGGATCCACTGTTCACTTGCTTTCATGTTTCCTTCCAGTCTCTGTCAACTCACACACATATTGAAACAAGGTTTCAGAGATTAAAAAGATCTTGAGTTGACTTTTTAAATCACCTTTTATGATCTATACTCGTGGTCTGACAAGATGACCCAATGGATAAAAACATTGGGTACCAAGTCTGATGACCTGAGTTTGATCTCCAGGCCAGGACCTATGTAGTGGAAGGAGATAAGTGACTATTACAGGTTGTTTTCTGACCTCCACACGTATCCCATGGTGCACAAGCTGCATCCTAAATAAATAAAGTACATCATGTCTGAAGCGCAAATAAATCAAATTTATTCCGATAGTAGCATTGTAAGTGCCCCTTGGCATGGATGAAGAATGAAGGTAGAATAATATACCTATGGCTTTATCGTTAGAGAATACTCAAACTTAGAGCTGAACTTAGTAGATCCAAGTTCCATTCTTATTTCCCCAGCATGCCTACATTATGACTCATGATTTGGAAGGATTTTGAAACACTAATGAAAACTTTGAGACTGACATCCCCAGAAGTACTTAGCTTTTTGTGCCAAAGAAAATGGTCCCTCTTGAAAATTGAAACGGGGCTGAGATATACATCTTCCATCTTGAAAAACATGTTGACTGTTCCCGAGAAGATATTTGTAATTCCTTGATTGGTTATTGCCACTCAAGAGCCTTCAAACCAGCCTATGGAAAATGGCCACGCCTTACTAGAGACTTTGGGTCTCTATACTCAGAATCATAAGCCCCATGTCTGTCTTTACTACTGCATTGTTTGCAGCCCTGGTTTATACTTTTTAATTTTTAAAAAATTATATATATATACATATATGTACACACATATATTATATATATATATATGTATTTGAGTGTTTTGCCTACATATGTGCTTGTGTAGTACATATGTGCAGTGCTCTCAAAGGCCAGAAGAGGTCATTGGATCCCCTTGGACTAGAATCACAGATGACTGTTAGTCACCATGTGAGTACTGGGAACTGAACCTGGGTCTCTTACATGAATAGCCAATACTCTTAACTGAAAAACAATCTCTCTAGATCAGTAGTTCTCAACCTGTGGGTCATGACAGAACATCTGGATATCAGATATTTACATTATATATGGTTCATAATACTAACAAAAATAATTTTATAGTTGGGGTCATCACAACATGAGAAAAGGGTCACAGCATTAGGAAGGTTGAGAACTACTGTTCTGGGTCCACATACAACCCTAGCTTCTAGCATAGTATTTGCTACATAATTAATAAAATCTAATTGAAAGAATTAATTGAGAGGTAACCACATGGGGTTGAGAGAAGAAGGCACAGAAACAAAGCCTCTGGGGAAGGATGAGGTTGATGTTAGTGGACTGCACTAAGCAGTCACTGAGTGTGCCTGTGGCTGGGCTAGGTGGGAGTATGAAGTTGCACACACAAGCATCCCATCCCATTGACATCTGATCCAACAAGGCAGAGAAACTTAAAATAAGAACCAAGCCACTTCAGAAGAGGGAAAGGTTGGATGGTGACCAATTTCAACAGTCCAAGAGAAAAAATGCAAAGCTTGTCACTTGGTTGACTATGCATTAGTAGTCTTCATGCTTTATGCCTTCCCAAAGCTGTTCTCTTTAATCTTGTAAATTAAGGTTGTATCAATTTTAAGATTTTGATTCAACTTTGTTAATTTTTATATTAGCATTTAATTATATATTGGTTTTAAAATTTTTTCTTCATGTCTATAAATTTTTTTATCTATTCCATGTTTCTACTAGTAAGTAGTAGAAACTACTTCTACTAGTAGTAGAAGAGAATTTTATACTTAGCAGGAAATTTATGGTTCATCCAATACAATTTCACTTTTCAGATACAGAAACTTAAATTTAGAGAGTTTAACACATTCAGAGTTTAATGTAAATTTGTGTCAAGACAGGAAGTGAAAGCCACAGCTCTACTTTTTGATCCAGCGTTCTTTGTACCTTACTTGGTTTCCAGGACAAGGAGAGAAATACCCACAAGAACATTAGTTCGTGCCATGAGTAGCCATGGTCCTCAACTTTATTTATATCCCATGTTTTGTGAAGGGAAATAAAAAAAATAACAATAAACTCAAGCCTATTCATTTTCACTATGCATCATAAGTTGCAAGGAATGAGGGACAGGTACAATTGAAATTCTTATTAATATGGCATTGTAACTGTGTACTTCTCAAGGGCAATGAAATTTCAAAGTGAATCTGTCTTGTTATATTGAAATGGGACAGTGAATGAACATATTTAATAGCCATTGCGTCTATATACTGGAGAACAGAGAAATTATTATCTATTTTAACTATTAACTGAGCCAAAAATACTTTTAGTATGCATTTAGTCTTAAAATAATTTATTACTTTCTAATGTCACCTTCTAATTTTTCCTAAAAATCCAAGTTCCTAGATAATAAAGTAATATATATTAATCATTCCATTTGTAGAAAATCTGTTGAATTTTTTTAATTGTCTACCTTATGATCTAAAGGGGAACCTATCAGGCAATGTTGTGTATGAAAATACTTGTCAGCATTACTTTCCACAATGAAAAAAAATGGCATTTTAAAACCATTCATTTCAAAAGCATTTTATCTCAAAAAATTCCATTTGGAATATGAAAGATTGGGTCCAAACATATACTTATCACACAGCCGCTCATCTGTTCTGATACTGTGTAGTCTCAGTATATAAAAGGCCCAGTGTTTGGACTTCGTGTGGCGCTGTGTGCGCATTTAAGTAAACATGTGGAATGACTTGCTATTTAAATAGCCAAGAGACCACATTTGAAATTAACTTTATCTCCAATTACGTGGTTTCACAAACCTTGTCATGAAGCCTTGGCACGAGGGAGGAGAAGAACTAAGAGTGATTTATTTTCTTCACTGATTTCATTACATGTGGATGTTTACCTGCCTTTTCCATTTGCGATGGGCTGACTCTTTAGTTATCATTAATGGACTCATTTAGACATGCCCCTCTAGAGACCTTTAGCTGCAAATTTCTTTTTTATCTTGAGTTTGATGTAAAATATTCTGTTTTAGTAAAGATAAAAATGACTGAAAATGTATTTCACAAATGATATATGAGGTCAACATTTACACGCAAGGTTAAAAGAAAACACTGAATGGGCTCATGGGGAAACGAATACATACTCAAACATGAATGATATGCCCCTTCCATTGGTCTGGCTTGACAATATACAAAGCAATGCTTGTCACCACACCCATTTCTTAGTTGTTGTCCACACTTCATTTCAAAACACTTTCATACTTTGTTTGGTCTTTATACCCGTTCTATGAGAGGGTGGGATGGCGATGAGAAGAGGCCTCATGTGTCAGTCAAGAAGAATGTACAGAAATGAGTAAATAGGTTTGTGAGTATTTGAGTCAGGCCTAGGTTTCAGGTTTTCTGATTCCCTCACTGTAGCTCTGCCTACAAGTCCAGCCCATTTAAGTAACAATTATCTCCCGAATAGGGACAAGCCTCTTAGTGCCCAAAGCTTTGCAGTATGATTTTAATTAGGAAAAACGGATTTACAGTTGTTCTTGGTCTTTCATTTCTGCTCATGAGATGCTGATACTGAAGACAAAATGCGGCTTCTCTATGCAGTACATCTCCTGGTACATTTGAATGGCCCCGCTTAGATAACAGAGTGGAATCTTGCTTTTAGTGGACTCCAGGAAAATGTGTATTAGAGAATATGCTTTCCAGATCAAAAGAGAGGTAGAGCATTATTATTAAAAGAGGAGATTATTACTGTTTAGACTATTAGCTTTCCCTCCAAGCTGGAGACACCAAAGACACAGCCATGCTGCTTGAGAAAATAAGAATCACATGACTTCGGGGTTCAACACAGACACAGAAACAACTTCAGGCACACTTGTAGAATATATAGGTGCAGGGGCTGCCTACAGATATGAAAAATAAATGCAGGTGCTGGATGAGGTCTGTTGAAGATGACTTAGAATTCATGTTATTGTTGATTATGTCTGGGGGCTGTAGCACCTGACAACAGAGAACTTGCTAATGGGTTTTGCTGGGGTGTCTCCAGGGGTCCCTAGTTACATAAGCAAGCAATCTTCACACATTCTTTACAAGGTCAGGCCCGTGCCACTTATAACCTGTGTTCTCTCTACTTGTCACACTCCTTGTCCATCGACAAGCTAGACTTGTTTTTGATGCTTCCTTCATTAGTCTGTCTCATCATAGCAAGACTGGCCAGCCCTGCTTCTATGGATGATGATCACTGAGCAGCATGGGCTGGCTAGATTATTTTTATCAGCATTGTGAGTGCTTTAGTCTGAACTTTTTTAGTGGCTCTTAAATTTCCAGTCTTCCTGAGAGGTAAAAATACTACCTTTTTAAAATCTCCTCCACTTATACTCCTTCCAGAGGAATGAGCTCAGCCTGCCTGTCTTTCAATCTCTGGTTCCTGGAGAAAGATGTATTTGTCCAGAACACATCCCTATGTACCCTCGGTGCAGTCAGTGAGAATGGCACTGGGTTATGCATTGAAAATAGCAGCTGAAGACCCCCCCATGTTGGCCAGCAGGCAATTTCCAGGAAAGGTAGCTATTTCTGCTCTGAATTGCCCTGAGAGTACTTTTTCAGAGGAGATGTTAAAACCATGTCAAAATCCGCGTGTGTACAGTACTATAGGGGTATTGTGTTGCTTCATTGTAAATAATTGTCCCACCCACTGGTTTAATAAAAAGCGCTGATTGGCCAAAGGCAGGCAGGAAGTGTGGGCGGGGCTACCAGACTAAGAAAAACTCTGAGAACAGGAAGCACAGGGTAGGATGTCAGAGAGAAGCCAGAAGAAGCAAAGGACAACTATGCTGCTCTAAGAAAAGGTACCGAGTCCCATGGCTGAGCAAGATGAGTCATGGGTTAGATGAAGGGGAAAGAGCTAGCAAGTTGTATGCCTTGGCCTTAGGCCAAACAGCCTAAAACTATAGTAAGCCTCTGTGTGTCTCTGCGGGTCTGCGAGTCTGCGGATCTGCCGGCCTAAACCTTGAGGCTAGGCCAGAAAGTCTGGGCCAGAAACCTCTTACTACACAGTACCATGCAAATGACAAATGTTACTATATACCTGCGTGTTAGGTGAGTGATAGAGATATCAGGATAGAAGGAGTTGTGAGAGGAGAAATATAACATAGTTATAAATATCTCTAACTTAATGTTGTCACATATATTAAAAGAACTCTTCCATATTGAACTTACGGTCCAATCCAGTGAGTTATGATACGATGATAATACATGACAGCCTATTTGTGGAGGGTGGGCAATGATGAAATGAGGAAACAGATGTAAAGCAAAGGAAAATAATAGGTGAAAAGCAATAAAAAGAAGGAAAACCTAGTTACCATCTTCCTCCAAAGAGACGGTGGGCTGGAAGGCAAGCCTTTCCAAATGTGAGCACAGCCATAGAGCTTGACGCAAGTAAAAACTGGGGGGTAGACAGTGTTGGCAGTTTGAACGCATCACGAAGGCTTCTTGCATATGGTAAACTCTTCTAAATTATGTAGCTCTCTTGAAAGGGAATCTCGGCACATGACACAGGAATCCCAAGACACAGAAAGAGCCACAGTAAAGGTGGTAGAAAGAGGAAAAATCTCAAAGCCAAAGAGCAAATATCGGAAGAGTTGGCAGAACCTGGGAGCTGAGGGGACAGGAAGCCAGCAGGTGTTACTGAGCAGGACAGAAGCCCAGCCAGAAAGCTAAGGAAAAACTGCTCAGACATTTCCTGGGCTCTAAGCCCAGCATACAGCATACACTGTCCCAACTAGTGGATCAGGTGGCTAACAGGCAGGAAATTCTCATCTGATGCCAATGGAAACAGGCTTGAAGTACAAAAGAGCCAAGGATTTACTCATTCAAAGTCTGAAATAGAGTGCAGCTGAAGCAAGAAGCTGAAATAGATGACCCCAGGGCTGCTCCTGGGAAAGGATTGTGAACAGGAAGAGAGAACAGCTAGGGAATTGTAGAGAGGCCCATGTTAAATGGTCCAAAGCTTGGAAAACTCTGTATTTGTGATATCTCGGCTTTAGTCTCCTTATAATCACAATGGTTGACTATTCTCCATAAAGGTAGACATCATGGCAGCCTGCAATGTACTGCCTGCATAGTTACATGCATACACTTTAATTCAGATGTAGGATCATAGTTGTAGCTCAGTGATACAACATTGCCTAGCATGTGCAAGGCCATGGGTTTGATCTCCAGTACCAAATACATTCAGAAAAAATGGAAATGGAAGGAGGAAGGAAGAGGGGGAGGGAGTGTGAAGGGAAGGGAAAAAGTCTTGCACATTGAATTAAATAAGATGGAAAACTAGTGGTCATTGGAGTTACACTCAAACGCTTGAGAGCCGTGTAATTGAACTTTCTCATCAGATTTCCTCCTGAATCTCCAGTCCCCAAATAATAACATAGAGGCTTACTATTAATTATGAAAGCTTGGCCTTAGCTTAGATTTGCTCCCAACTGGCTCTTAAGACTTAAATTAACCTTTTTATGTCAATCTACATTCTGCCACACGCTTTGTTACCTCACCTCAGCACTGTATGTCTGACTTCCTCGGTGAACCTCTGGCATCTCCCGTGAGACTAGATTCATCATCTGAGTTTCCCCTCTCTGCCAACATCCCACCTACTCTCTCCTGCCTAGTTATTGATCAATGAGTTCTTTATTAAACCAATTCGAATCAAACAGAGACACTTGTTACATCCAGGTTTCCCAGCCCTGGGCAGCCAGGGGTACAGACTCACAGACCTGCTGTCCCAGACCGCTTAGCCACCCGCTGCTGCTTAGGCCCCCAAAATGACTTAGACACTTATATTAGCTTCATGCTGTTTGGCCTATGGCTCAGGCACATTGCTAGCTAGTTCTCTATCTTAACTCAGCCCATTTCCATTACTCTGTCTGCCATGTGGCCCGTGGCTCACCTGTGTTCCTCACATGTTTCTTCTTGGGTGGCTGGCTTGGTCTGTCCCTAACCCCGACCTTCCTTTCCTACTATTCTGATTCCCTCACCTACTTTTTCTATGGTGCCTGTCATGGGCCAAAACAGCTCCTTTATTTGAAGATTGATATTCACAGCATACAGAAAGATATTCCCAAATCAGACACATTTTCAAAGTGTGAACAAATACCCCACATGTGCATGGGACTCCTATCGGACAGCACACATTTAGAATATTTTTATCCTCATGAGAAATTCCCCTGGGCAGCAATACTCTGGTAATAAATATGTCTGGAGAGTCTGACCTCACCTGGGAAGATCAATACCTTCCAAGTGACTCAAGGGGGAACATCCCAAATGAAGAACTCTGTGGGAAGGAGAACCTCCAATTGCAGAGTCCTTGCATTTTGTCACCAGATGCCATGCCCCATGCAGTGGGACACACAGACAGATGATGAACAATAAGGAACAGCATCGCCAGCAGGGCCTTCTGTAGGACAGATGTAGCATCTCCTTTTTTCATGTTATTCGCCACAGACTCAGAGCTTAGTGAAGAAACACAGCCCCTTTTCATAGTCCCCAAGGGTCACTAACACCTCTTTTAAAATGTCATGGGTTTCTCCCAGTATGGTGTTCCTCGCTTCACATCCAAGCACAAACAGGTTTCAGATAGTTCCATGTCCTAGTTGATTCTCCTGGTTATAATCAATTCACTAACAGGATAACCCATCATTTCTTATCAAGGCTTCCAGGAGTAGAAGAAATAGTCACTCAAGCAAATTGCAGGCTCTTCTGTGGTTAGAGAAACAGGGATGAGACTACTTACCAGAAAAAAAAAATAATATTTTCCCTGACAGTTGAGGGCAGTGAGTTTCCCAGGGAGAAGCATTGATGGCAAAGGGCCTTACACAGGGAGGCCTTTGTCATTTTATGGATGCTCATCTGTCAACTGTCAGTGTGATTCAAAGGGACTTGGGCCATAATGTTTTCCTCTGTACCTTTCCAATCACGGTGGCCCAAATTTGCCTGAATAACCATTCGTCTTCCTGTGTGCTTAGTCTGGTCATTTAACAATGAATAGAGATGTGATGGCGATTCTGGAGCTGGGAATAGTGAGGAAGGGGGCCAGTGGCCAGTGGCCAGGCAGGGAGGGCTAGAAGGAGGGGTTGCTACCCAAAGAATGGGCTTAGCATCTCTAAGCAAGCACTGCAGCCAGGGAGGAGAGTTTTGCTGCTGTTATTTGTTTGTACTGTTTCTTAGGAAAGAAGGATTGAACCAGGTGTGAGATTGGCAGGACAGTAACAGGGGCCTAGTAAGGCCCTGTAAACCAAAACACACACTCTGGGGTTCTCAGGGACCCACACACGAGACAGTATCCTTGTTGGATGTCTCAGAAGGAAATGAAATGGAGTCCTCTGAGCTAAGACAGCTCCTCAAAATGGCTTGGGGGAGGGTGAGCTCAACTCCCAATCCTATTGGTGTATGCTACATTAGACACCTTGAATATGATTGTCAAAGTGAGACCAGCAGTGAACACCAGCAGCTTCAAACCCTGGCTCTTTCACATGCCTGTGTATCTTGTTTATTTATTATTAAAATTTTAAGATATATTTTCCATACCAACCACAGTCTCTCCTCCCTCCTCTCCTCCTACCTCCTTTCTACCCCTCCCATCCACTCCTCAGAAAGGATCAGGCCTCCCATGGAAATCACAATGCATGGCATATCAATTTGAAGCAGGATTAAGTTCTTCCTCTGCATGAGGCCAAGCCAGGCATCCCACTGTAGCACATAGGTTCCCCAAAGCCAGCTCACCACGCCTGATGTACCTTTGACTATGATTCCATCACCTTCTTAGGCTGTACTTCCTCTACTACAAACATGAGTAATAAAAGTATCTACCTTATATGGTTGGATGCAGTTTGACAATATGTGAGATCATGCAGTGAGCCTGTGACTGTATCATAACTTTCTTGTGTGTCTCCTTTACCTTCATATTTTCTGTCCCTTCTTGCCCTGTATCTACCCTTCTAGGTGTGATTTTCCATCATTTAGATCTACATGCACCATACATGGCAGGCAGATGTGCTGGACAGTCATCTGTAGGTCAGGCTTTGTTCCCAGTTCCCCAGAGTGGGGCAGAAATACCTTCAGGGACCCTGGGTATTTCTTCTACCCCTTTCTTACTTCTCCTACCATTGTCAACATTACTTAACAGCATTTTTTTTTTCTAATATTTTATGATGCTCCTGATAGATTTTATTTGTGTCCTACCTCTTCATTTACATTTAGAGAATTTTTTCACACAAAAAGTTTAAATCTGTGCTCTCTAAGTATTTTCAGTTCTAAAACCCGTTGTCATGTTCAGACTTAAAAATATTTTTCTCTTGTTAAATGTTTTTTATTAGCATATACTTATTATATGTAATAATGGTTTTCATCTTCATGCATGTACGTGGTGTACTTCAGTCACATTTACCACCTCTCTCCGTTATCCTCTCTTGTCCCTGAATGAAACCTGAGGACATAACAGGTACTGGGTATGGCTGAGGAGCATTTTATTGTAGATATGAGGGAGAGAATAGTCAGAGGCATCTTAAAGGATCCAGACTGAATGGAGCCAGCCAAATAGACTAGACCATCAGAGGACAGCGAGGTGGGAAAAGCAGAAGAGGAAGAGGAGATAAAGGAAGCTGAAAAGAGCAAGAGAGCACATGGGAGCCACGAGAGTGCAGGGAGAGCCGAAATGGTGAAGCTGGAGAAAAGGAAGCCCAGCCCTGGTGTGGAGAGGTTGAAGGTAGACGGCTGGGTGAGAAGTGCAGTGAGGAGGAGCCTTCTCAGTGATGCTTGAAGGGCTGGCTAGCATCTGCTTTGAAATGTTAATAGGCACCTCTTTTAGCCATTTGACATGGGTTTCTTTGGACCCTGCTTCAGGGTTTCTGTTGCTGCGAAGAGACACACTCTTACAAAGAAAGACATCTAGTTGGGCTTGCTTACAGTTTCAGAGGTATAGTACATTATTGTCATAGTGGGAAGCATGGTGGCACACAGGCAGACCTGGTGCTGAGGAGGAGCTGAGAGTTCTCATCTGGGTCTACAAGCAGCAGGTGGAGAGCTGGCTTGAGATTTTGAGACGTGTAAGTCTACCCCCTAATGACACACTTTCTCCAACAAGGCCACACCTTTTTGAACAAAGCATTTGAATGAGTCTCTGGGGCCATTACTATTCAAGCCTCCACAACACCTCAAATCCTCACCCTCTCTCATTAATCCAGAATACCTTCTTCCTTCCTTCCTTCCTTCCTTCCTTCCTTCCTTCCTTCCTTCCTTCCTTCCTTCCTTCCTTCCTTCCTTCCTTCCTTCCTTCCTTCCTTCCTTCCTTCCTTCCTTCCTTCCTTCCTTTCTTTCTTTCTTATTTTAAAACCAGAGAGTTTTATTCACAGGATTGTTTACAGGAGCATTTAAACCTAGCTTGTGGCCATACCACTTTAAATCTTAAAAATCTTTCTTCCTCCCCAATCAACTATATAAATCATTGGAGAGGGGTGGGGCTTATGAAACCCACCCTTTGCTTAAATTTTTCAACAGAGAACTTTTAACTATTATATTTAGTATTCTATTTGGGCTTTCATCATCTGAATTATTTTTAAATATATGCATTATTCTAGCACTGTTTTGGAATGTCATGCCCTTACTGTCTTGCATCTCAGACAATTGTGTTTTGGTACAAGCCTTCTGTCAGTTTATCTCCCATCCTGGAAAGTTAATGAAACAAAACAAGATCATTTCCATACTCCCATCACTATCAGGGAAGGTGTTCTGAGTGAGTTTTGCTCCATACTGCTCAGCTTTCCTGGCCTTGGCTTCGGGTTCTTCATTTGTAAGTTGGTATTGAGGCTAGATCAAATTCCTGGGCCAGTGCCCTAGGGCAAATGTTGTGTGAAGAATATCTATTGTTCTTTGTCTGGAAAGGTTGAGCTAGATGTCTGGGCCATACTAGAGCCTTAGCATGTGTGGAAAGGAGCTACCTGTGGTCTAGGCAGTATGAAGGCAGACACCAAAAGGCAATTCTCATCTGCTGTCTTGCTGCATGTACTGTGAGAATGGGCAACCTTCTTAGTGGGCACAAATGGGGCCGGGTTCTCCAGTATCCCTTTTAAATCACTACTGGTGGATCTCAATAAGGCTTTTTCATAGGCACATGACAAAGTTTTAGCAGGAAGGAAACTTCTCTATCATGTGTGATCTAAATAAAAAGCCACCTGTGGGCAGCAGGAGAGGGGGGAGTTAGACTCTGGAGCAGGAGTTAGAGACCATCCCAAACTGTCAGACATTCATGCCGGAAACGAAGCTCAGGTCCTCCAGAAAGAGCTAAGTGCTTTTAACTGCTGAGTCATCTCTCCAGCCTCCGTTTTCTATCTGTTAGTCTTTTGTAGTTCTTTACTTCATTGGGAAAAGTGAGGTGAAATTCAGTCAGGTTGTAACTGGAAGGGCACGTGAAAGTTACAGAAGAGTGCAGTGGGAATTGGAGGCTGCATGAGTGATTTATAAAGGTTTTTAATGGTGGAAGTAAAAAACTGTTTCTTAAACTGTCTAATAAAATTCTCACCTCCTACACTCTATGGCAGAGGACACTGGCATCTTCATTATTGTGCATTCAGGTAGATTTACAGAATTCCATCTTGAAGAGAATCCCAGCTCTGCCTGGGACCCTGTCTACTCATTTTTCAAGGGGATTTGACATGGCCTCCATCCAAGGCTTCTTAGCTTTTATTCATTCTGCCCTTAGCTCAGCAAGCTTTTAAAGTACATGCTCTGTGCTTAGCTTGCCACATAAAATAACTGCCCTCTGTGGGCTTGTTGGGAAATATATTCTCAAAATTACTGCCAATCAATGGCTATTTATGTCTTCTGAATGCAAAAGATATTGGTGCTGTTAATGTGAACTCCAGAATGTCTCTCAAACCTATCCCTATCTCTTTACTCCACGTTTCAGCCTCAGCCAGCTGAGCCTTATGGAGCCTTCTGGAGCCTTCTGGAACACAAGAGGCTTCTAAAGCTTCTTTCTGTATTTGCTCTCACTATAACTTTTCTAGTCTTTACAAAATACATTATTTTTAAACCATAATAAAAGCAGGATGGGGGGGGGGGACAGGGTTTATTGTACAGTCCAGACCTACCTTACATTCAAGATTCTTTTGCCTCAGCCTCCTGAGTTTAGGATTATGTGAGTATGTCACCATTCCAGGCAGCAAACTTTTACCATTTAAGAATAAGTGGAACTAGAAGTGTAGCTCAGTTGACAGTACACTTGCCTACACAAAGCCCTGAACTTGATTCCTCACCACATAAACCAGGCATTCATTGTTTTGTCTAGCACACAAGAAGTAGAGGCAGGAGAATAGGAGTTCAAATTCATCTTCAGCTACTTGGTCATTTAAGGCCATCCTGGGCTACAAAGGACCTGTCTATAAACAAACACAAGCAGAGATATCTTCCTTTTTAAAAAGTCTTTGATATCTTCTGAGAATTCTTTGGTTAAAGTTTGAAATCCTAACCTGTCCTACAAGGTCCTTCATACTTTGGTCTCTGTCTCTCTCCATCTCATTTTCTTGCCCCTCTGTCTCCAGCCATGCTGTCCCCAGGAGCACACTGGGGTAATTACACATCCACCTTCCCTCTTCCCATTATGCCCCCCCTTTCCCCTTGACACCACAACCTCCACCCATGACTAGATACTTTCTACCCATCTTGTCTCACTTAACATCACTGAGCTTCTGGATGTTTCTATTAGCAAACTTGCTATAGCTGATAATTATTTGTCAATCTTTGAGATTATCTATTCTATCTTCCATTCTTCTCCAATAAATACAGACACTAAGACTGTGTGTGAGGATTCCATGACCTAAGCTCAGCATGTTCTCTGCACATCACAGATGACTTCTGAGGAACAGAAAGAAAGGATGATTGTGAGGGACATGGAATTCTCCCATTCTTCTGAGTATTGCAGAACCCGTTCTTGGAAAAGTCAGTAAGAAGTACTTCCAGTCAGATTGCTACATATTTCTTTTCATTGCATCTACCCACTGTGTAAGTACTTTGCTTAATATGATTTAGAACGGTTTCATTGGCTTCTAATAAGAAATATTATAAGATATGACACCTTATAACATATTTTATTTTTATAAAATAAATCAAAACCTTATCTATTCTATGAGGTCCCACAAGAAAATGTCTCCCAGGAACAGCCATGCTTGTTGAGAGCATCTCATGAATTTTGATCTTGTAGATATCATAAAAAGCAAACTTAAAGAGTAGTCTCCTTAAGGAGTCAGACAGTGGCCCCGTATGGGTAAATGTTCGTGCTATGCCTTTTGTACCCTAAAGTTATGAATGTTGATATAGTTTTTATACTTTCAATTTGAAGTCAGTGTTTTCCTCTCTTTACATTAGTGTTATCATACACATCTCCCTGATCTGTCTTGAAGCCTTTCTAGGATGAGGTGGGTACCAATAAACAAATAATAACACCTTTGTGCATTTCCCTGGAGACACCAAAGAAATTTAGAAAATAAGGCCAGAGTATTCTCAGTTTCCTTCATAGTCACGAGGGCCAGAGGGTCACTTAGGGCTCTCAAAAGTGTTCCCTGGACAGAGTCAAATTGCTTCTTTAATGATTCCATTCAGAAATACACACTGGCTGTCTGGGAGAGCACTTGGAATCTTGATAATCAAAAGCTTATTGTGTGTTTGTGAAGCTTGGAAAGGAAATTGTAGCTAATACCAAGGGAGAATAGAATAAAGTTACATGTTTTCCTTTAAAACCAGAGGTGGGGGAGGAGGCTTCTAAGACATAATGGAGCACACCAGCTCTAACTTTATGGACCTTTTTGCTTTTTCTCCACTCCTTGTTCTGTGTTTCTAGTTGTAAGGTTACTCTGTCATACATAATTAACTCACCATGAATAAAAGTCGTTTCAAAAATTCTGTGATGTTTATCATGAAAATGGCTCCTGGGGCATAATTTTATTATTTGAAATGGTGAACAAATTAAAGCAAAATCAAGGTTTACATATATTGAATTTTTCTGGTTATCCACCTCTTTCCACATTATATATAGTTATAAAATATAAATAGAATCACTGTACTGAAAATGTTTAGTTAGAAAGGAGACAGTGGGAAACTATGGGCATTGGCTTCTAGAAACAATAAAGTTCTGGGTAAGAATCACAAAAAAAATGCTTTGGTTAGTCTTTCTGGATGTCCCCTCCTTGTGCCTGGAAAGTTGTCCTTGGACCATTGTCGTTGAACATCCCTAGATGTGCACACTGGGATTCTTTCCTCTCTGCTTCGTTTTATAACCACATGTGAAGGGGGCCCTGGAGCAATATCTTTCTTTGGGGTTTCACAGTTTTTATATCCTGTTTCCTGCTGGCACTGGTTTTGGAGCCTAGGGATTACTTAAGGGGCTGGCCAGAGTTTTGTAGACTGAGTCTGTGGTTTCTTTGGCCATGTGATCCCCTCAGAAACTTGGCAGGCCTCTGGTCTGTTTGTCCAGGCTAGTTCCTATGTGGGACACCCTTGCCCATTGGTCTTGATAAAGTATTCAAGAATAAAAGCCACTATCTTCTGCTCTGTTTACTTCCTTCTCTTTCACCGAGGCAATGGTGGTACTCCCTTGCTGCCACCTAAACATGGGCTCCTCTGAGGTAGCTCCCATGTGTGCCGAGAATGTCTGTGAACTGGCTTCCATGTGTGCAGAGGATGCTTGTGAGCTGGCCTCCACAGTGTGCAGAGGACAGTTGTGAGGTGGTTCCCACACTGTTCAGAGGACAGTTGTGAGCTGACTCCCACACTGTGTAGAGGATACTTGTGAGTTGGCTCCCTTGTGTGCAGGGGATGCTTGTGAGCTGGCTCTCACAGTGTGCAGAGGATGTTTGTGAACTGGGTCCCACACTGTGCAGAAGATGCTTGTAAACTATGTTGGAGTCCAGTCTTACCCATGGTTAGAGATTGTTACTTCTCACAGATCTACTTAGAATACAAATGCAATCAGGGTTTCCACATACACAAGAACTCGAATAATTGGTTTTTGACTACAAACCCAACATTTTCCTTTCTGCCTCTATTTGTATATGAACTTGCTCTGACCTGAATTTATCTTTTCCCTGAAGAATTTATTACAAGTGTCATGAAGTGCTCATCACACACCAGCCGCCCAAACTTTCTCAGCTTCATGCAGAACATGATGGCCTTCAAAGAGCTGCTGGAAGCGATGTCACAAAACCTTTTGGCCGAGTTTTGTCAAGCAAGGTGCTCCCCTACAAAAGATAGTAAGCCAGTGACTAGTTATCTGTTAGCTTGCAACAGCGCTCTATCCCAGATATGAGATTAGGTCCAGTTGAACGTAACAGACTACCCCAAATAATAAACGTCACCATGTAACTTTCTTATATGTCCACAATATTTAGGGTAAGCTAGCACCAAGCTTCCATTCCTTAACCACTTAGAGGACCCTATCCTTCCCAACCAATTACTATGTCCCCTTCACCCCGTTCCAAGGCAAACTACTTGCCATCAAGTCCACTATATAAGCAGCTGCCCATCCCCCCAAGTCAGATGGGGGGACAAGCAGAAATCAGTAGAGCTGTGCTCCAGTCTTCAAAGTGGGATTAACCGCATGGTTTACATGACTATATCTAAGAGGAACGCAGCCTTCATCTTGGATGCTTTGCTAAAATTCAGTGGTTATAGATAAAAAAGATAAAACTGGGATTTGGGAGACAATAGCCATGGTTGGTGAGATTAGAGAGTTATAGGGATTACAGCAAGAACCCCTGACCCAAAGGAAGTACTCTGAAAATGCAACACTGTTCCATAACTGGGGCCCGGGAGAGCCCCTGGTGGTTTACAGAAACAACTGAGTAGTTGGTGGGACTTAGCAACTAGCTAATTAAAAGAGTGAGCCGATTGGATATTTTGTTTTATGAGAAGGCTGGGAGAGATTGTCCAGATTGATACAGTTTTGATGAGTCATATTGAATAGCAAGATGCAACTTTAAAAACTGACTGAGAGGTTCTAGACAGTGTGGGTAACAGTGGCGTTTCCTTTGTTTGGAAAGTTGACTTTGGCAGAAAATGAAAGATTTAGAAATACTAGAATGCGGTGGTGGACTGTTTTCTCTAAAAATAAAAAAATAAATTGGAGGGGAAAAATGTGCTGACATTGTCCAGAGGTTAAAATGACACTGAGAATAAAGATCAGACAAAACCGAAACCATGGAGAACTGGAGAGAAACAGAAACAAAGAAGAGAGAGAAGAGAGTGGGGTTAGAAGAAAATACCAAAGACAAATTTGATGAGAATCATTGTATCCTCATATCTATTTATCATCTATCATCTCATATCTATTTATTATATAATGTGTCATCATCTCTCTCATACACATATGCATAACAATATGTACAAATATAAAGTGTATGCGAATAATTAAATGTCATCCTGGTGTCTTTTGGGTGGTATAGGCACTGTTATGGCATAGAAATTTGGAATAGCATCATCATGTTAGTGGAAAGATTTGCTTTCTTCTAAATACAGTAAAGCAGAGGAGAGTAACTATAGGATAATAAGAAAATGAATTTTAGTATCTACACTACTGATGACGGATATTCCATAAGAGTCTGTCTTAGGGCTGAAGAGGACTGTTCAGCAGAACCCACATAAAATGCTGGGCAGCTATGGGCCCTACTCATAATGCCAGTGTCAACTCTACGTACATGTATACACATGCCCTTTTGCACATGTAAACATACATACTGAAACATACAAAAATAACAAGTGAGCAAATAAGCCTCGTTAAGAGGACACAATGCAAAGAAAGATTAAACTGGAAAAACAGGATGTAGATTGTAGACTTATAGAACTATGTAAATTTATTGATTTCATAGCCTCACCAAAGAGACCATGACCTGGGACCCAGGTCTCAGTAATCTGTATTAGTAATGAAAATACATCCGACGATTACTCATCCTGGACCCAGCACCTGGGACCCTCTATCGAACATGCATTTCAGACAGTGAGGTTGAGAAGGGTACTATTTTTCCACAACACACTGCAAAACTGGCACAAGGATCAATCAAGCATGTTTCTGGGAGAAGATAGACCTCCACGTTCCCAAGTGTTTCACATGGCCTTTCGATGGAGCAGAGATTCAGATCCATTCTGAACAACACTGGCACAATTCAACCTCCTTGAATACTGAGGAAGAATCAGAGAAACATGTGGACCTATCTGCCTCCAGTCTTAGTCTAGGCATCTATCTTATCTGCATCCAAAGGAATCCACAAGACTCAAGAGCCTGTCTGTTAATTCTTCCAACTTCAGTCTGGGGAGATTAGGGCATGAAGCCCTCAAGGGACACAAGGAGATCTGGGGGAAACTGAAGAAATTAGAACTAGACAAGTATCTTAGAGTTTTTGTTACTGTGAAGAGACACAATGACCACGGCAACTCTTATAAAGAAAACATTTAATTAAGGGCTTGCTTACAGCTTCACTCATTATCATCATGACAGGGAGCATGTCAGCCTTCACACAGAGTAAAGTTTTATATCTTACAGGCAACAGGAAGTCAACTGAGACACTGGGCAGTATCCTGAGCATAAGAAACCCCAAAGCCTATCCACACAGTGATACACTTCCTCCAACAAAGTCAACCCACACCAACAAAGCCACACCTCCCAAATATGCTACTCCCTGAGATTATAGGGGCCAATTACATTCAAATTACTGTATAAGGCCAGCACGAATCCCTCTGTGTGCTCATTTTTCATGTCAAAAACGTGATATTCATGCTCACAAACTTATTTCAGAAGCTCATCTGACATTCCCAATGATAGAATCTGAGTAAAATAAAAAACAAGGTAAAGAAAGTGAAAAGACTGTAGCAGGAGACATATACCTCTCTGTCTCTCTCGTGTGCGTGTGTGGTGTGTGTGTATGTGTATGTGTGTGTGTGTGTAAGCAATAATTGTGACTCTACTGGTCTTAAAGTAAATGTTACAATTTTGTCATCCCCCTCCCTTCCCTCCCTTCTTCCTTCCTTCCTTTTGCCTCCCTCCCTCCCTTCCTCCCTCCCTCCTACCTTCCTTCCTTTTTTCTTTTGAGATGGTCTCATGGAATTATTCAGGCCAGCCTTCTAATTCCCCTGCCCCCACCTGCTCAAGTATCTAGGATTACAGGCATAGTGTTTGGCTCTAAGTAGCTCCATGTTTTAGATAATATAGAAAACTTAGAAGAAGACCTGAGTCAAGAGTGAGGTCACCGAAGACACATCTTTGAAATTACCCCACAGAGCATTAGTAAGTACTATCCTTAAATTTACTGGTTCTCTGTTTATTTGGAGTTTTAAACAGTTCTGCATACACAGTAAGAAATTCATAAATTCATTTTTTTGGTTTGTTTGCTTGATTAAAATTTGCCAATGTGTCAACACAATTCTATGTCAATATTTATTCAACAAATGCATGCTGGTTCTTCGTGTGTGACTAGCACTGTGCACAGTGAAGGCATAGGGGTGAAATAATGAGAAAGGCAAACATGATGCTTCTTTCTCCCCAGGCGCAGAGGTGCTAATAGAAGAAACTATGGTTGATTAAATAGTCAAGCAGATAAATGCATGGTTATAAATTATGACACAAGCCACAAAAGGAAAAAAGAAGTTTGATGGTTTGAATCAGAAGATGCACTGTGGTCCAGTGGTCAGGAATATCTTCTTGAGAGAGGGATATTTGAACTGATAAGTGAGGGTGAGCAAGAATCAACTCATTGAATGGAGAGTTTTGGAAGTTAAAAATATCAGAAATTCCTAGGTAATGAGGAAATACACTGTATTTCAAGAGGATGGTAGGAAAAACTCCCTCCACGTACACATGTGGACATACTCATGCATGCATATGTAGATGTAGGTTTAACATAAGTATGTGTTCAAGTGGGTGGGTGTATGTGTGTGCACATGGGAACGGTCTGATTCAATCAAGAAGAAAGTCTTAAGAGTAGAGCTGAAGCATCCCTGGATGAAGACTTTGGTCTGTGACTTGCAGTTTTATTCTGAAGATTTCTGTGGCTTCCCTAGCCAGCCCCTTGTGGTGAGGATGTATTCCTCCTACTCCTCTTCTCTTTTTCATTTGTTTTGATGATTTATTTTTAGTTCATTTATCAAAACATTCCCTTGGCCCCATGGAGTTGTCAAGAACATTCTTGTGTGGTGGAATCTGGTCTTCACTTACTGGTGGACAAAAAAGAGAGTGGCAAATTATTTACCTTAACCTTCTGTTTGTCCTCTGCTTAAATTCTGGCTGGCACAGCAAGCCTATCATAGTGTAAGACCAAGCCCTCACTGTCACAGCAAGATGATGATAAGGCTGAGAATTGCTTTGAAGGGCAAAAAGTTAAACTAGCTACATAAAACACTACAAATGCCTGTGAGCAATAAGAAAGTGTAAGTACCAGAAATAGTTGAATCACGTACTATTGACTCTCATGAGCCACACTCAGATCTACTTAAGACCTATGGAGGGAGACATGGAGGCAACATCAGCTGAACACAGAATCTCCATCAGGATTCTCAATATAGAGCCTCCTTTCCCAGGATAACCTGAAGGGCTTGTAGCTCTTTTGTTAAAACAACCAAAAATATCAGATCTGGGACCTGTCAGAATCTGAAACCTAAAACTCAGAGTGATCCCAAGATTGAAAACTGCTGTGGGATGCTCTTTCTGTATGCTCTGAATATGAGTTGTTACTATTGTTTAATAAAGAGGCTGCTTGGGCTTGTGGTAAGAAAGCCTGTACCCAGGCAGGAAATCCAAGAGAGATTGAGGGAGAAGAAAGGCAGAGTCAGGAGCAGACGCTGAGGGCTTCCCAGGGCGGCTGGGGGGGGGGTGACGGCAAAATATAATTAACACAGGCATATATATGAGACACATGGCAATATATAGGCTAATAAAAATGGGTTGATTTGTGATGTGATGTAAGAGCTACCTAATATAAGCCGGAGCCATAGGCCAAACAGTTTGTAAAACAACAACAAAAATCTCCACACCCAAGACAGGGCATGTCTTGAATGCCTTCAGTAGTAGCCTTTTCTGAACTTACCTGGTGAAATAATTCCTCTCTGTGGTCTTCTTATTACTAATATAACCCTTCCAGTTGCCCAGATTCTTAGGAGCTGAGGCTCTTTCACTTCCCTCTATGCTTCCTAAGCAGCTCTGTTCAGATCTTCCTCTGCAATAATATTACAAACCAACACATCATTTTCCTGTTTCTTGACAGTCCAACAAATACTTTTGTAAAATCAAAGCTATAGGCCTAGACATTGAGGTTATGGGTAGTTGGAAGAACACAAATTCACAATCTGGAAATGGGTTATTATAATTAGCCTCATTAGACTCTACAGTCTATGTGTCTTGTTTTTTTGCTTTGCCTTCATAGCCTGTAAATATAAAGTGCTCGTGTCTGCCATTGCCTGCATCCATTTCTACAGTCTCATAAAAATATAAGCACCTTGCCAAGATATCTTTATCTCCATATTGTTGATGGGAAGCGCAGGCTCAGAACTTAGGTGAGTTGCAAAGGTCACGTGCTGGTAAGATCTGAAGCCAGGGCTGAGCATACCATGTCTGGATACATGCTTTGTGTCTTCTACCACAGCACCAATCTCTCCAACAACTAGGTATGCCTACAGTGAGAGAAAACAGAAAAATAGTATTTTAATCCCAGGATAGATTTTCCCCTAGTTTCTCCTCTTACCTGCTGTGCTCATGGTAATAAACATGTTAAACATCTTTTTTTAATTTCTTTCTTTGTCTCACCCCAGTATGATGTGAATTTTATTATTTTTCTTTGTTTGGCCCAAGTCACTCATTTTTTTTTTAACTCTCTCTTGTCCTCTTACCCTTATTATTTGCTTACCAGGTCATACATTTAAAAGATAGTAGGTTCTTTGAGTTTTAAGCATCCATCAGAATGATAAATGTTTTAATTTAAGGGGGGAGAAAAATCACAGTTTTGTCATTTTTTTTCAGTTGATAATTTAAAATCACACTTCCATTGCAAAGCACACTGATTCTAGAACTTTTCTATGCATTCTATACATTGTTCTGTGTGATCCTGCAATATTCTGTGAGCTTGAGAATGTAGCATTTTTTTATTCCCATTTTGCAGACCAAGAAATTGAAATAGAAAATTTTAATGACATACCATTCTCTGGGAAAACAGATTTGATGTGCACAGATTTATATGGTAATGCCCATATTTGCTGAATTCATAGAACACTTACAGTAGCACACTGGAGTTTGGTGGAGAAATTGGGTCATTCAATGCAACCACACAGAGATGATCATAAACAATTAAAAGCCTTAGAGATCATCTCTGAAAAGAACTTACTCTCCAGTGAGGACCAATCAGACCTTAGTTTAATCAAATCACACCTCCTCAAATTCCCATCCTTACGTATGTCATTTGGACTTAGCTTCTTTGGTGATTTTGCCCTCTTTTGTGGGGAAAATGTAGGAAGACAGCTAGACAGCTAGACTTAGTAGTGTTCTTTTTCAAAAAGTAACTAAAATGATGCCAGTCATTCGCAAATTTGAAATTCCTCACGAGTTTCAGTTTATTCTTTTTTCCCCCTCTTTACTGTCTACTTACCCATCACCCCCCCCTGCACACACACACACACACACACACACACACACACACACACACACACACACACACACACACACACACACACTGTCAGAACAGCTCATGGGCTCCTGAGCTAATCTTTTCTTTTCTTGCCATCCCGTTTCCTTTGCCGACAAAAAGGAAGGACATTTATTTTTAGTTCAGCCCACCTGACTGGGGGCATTCATCTAAAAATGTCACTAAGGACTCCAAGTGTCTGGGAGAATAAAGTACAACCTCCAGTAACAAAGTACTCCATCTTTAACATCATCCCTCTGTAGCAGTCTGCAGCTGAGAGGCAGGAACACACAGTGTGGAGTGTGGGAGTCTGGGGTGTGCTTCTCTGCTTTGGGACGAAGGTGGGGGGCAGAGGTTAGCACATATCTGCACTGGGAAGTCTTTGTGTGCCGGCATGTACTCTCTTTTCCTGAGCTGTGCACCTATTGTATTATTGAGATCACAGAGCTGTTCAGATTATTGCAACCCACTTTCTTGAAGCTAGTTGTACCACATGTGTTTCTTATCTCTTGATCTAGGAAATTTAAGAAAGGGAAAGGAAGAGAATAAGACCAGAAGAGGGAAGGAAAGAATAAAGAAAGGGTGGTCAGCACCACTTCAATTTGATCCGGATATGCATCCTTTAAAAAATAGTTCAAACCTCAAATCCAACAACCAAGAAAACCTCCACCAAAACAATAGACATTTTAAGCCAAAAGCGTTCCAGGTCCCCCGACAAAGAGTCTCCCGAGAATCACAATGCAGTCAATGTTGCTTTAATTAAATTTAATGCTGTGTGAAATGCACTCCAAGAAACTTTGATGAATGACTGGGGCAATTCACGGAGCTCACTAAAGGGCATCCAGCCCTTGCCGGGGTGTCAAGCCACGATGAATTGGTTAGTACAGGCATGTTTATAGACTGCCTCGGGAACCTTGTATCTGTGTGGTAATGTCAGAGATAATGTTATGATTCGCTGGACCTGAGGGGGCTTTGATGACACGGTTAATGAGATGTCCCAGAGAGCATCCCAGCAGGTTGTAGGCAGACCTCCCACATCAAACGAGGCAGCTTGGCCCCTCCAGAGCTGCTGCCCTCCAAATCCCTCAGCCAAGCTTTTCTTTCATTAGGGTCTTTCCCCACCCACCCCCTTTTTTCTTTCTTTTTTTTCTTTGCTTTTTAGTCTACACTCACTTTGTCCCACTGTTGAAATCCAGAAGTTGTTAGTTTTTAATTTGGCGTCTTGTTGACCTGACAGTGAACAAAAGATCCCCTGAGATGCTGTGTTTGTTGTGCTGCAGAAGAAAAAGGAGAGAGAGAGAGAGAGAGAGAGAGAGAGAGAGAGAGAGAGAGAGAGAGAGAGAGAGAGAGAGAGAGAGAGAAAGGGGGGGGCACATGAGGGATAAAGAAAAAAGGATTCATGACTGAGAGAGGTGACATCGAAACACATTAAATTTCCTTCCTGTGGACTTTGGTGGCATAGGTTGTCATACTTTAGGGGACTCTGGGTGCAGAACTTAATTTCTACATGCTTTTCTCATATGCAAAAGAAAAAAATTTCAGAAAAGTAAATTGATACTTAAAAAAAAAAAGAGAGATTGTCCCAAACAAGCCTATAAGCAAATAATCCTCTTCTAAATATGAAAAGCACATTCGTATTTTTCAGCAACTTTTCTGTTATAATCTCTGTGTAAAAAGAACACTTTCTGGAAATTGAAGAAAGGAATAGTAGCTGGTAAATAAATATATATGTCTCTGCAAAAAGTTCCCCGGCAGGAAGTGATCAGACAGCATTGCCTCATTAAAAAGGATGTGCATGGGGCGGGTGTCAGGGCTGGGTCAGGTTGCTCCTCCTGAGAAGGAAAATTGTGTTGTTCGACTTTAAAGACCATCTAGCATGTTTTCCTAAGTGTGCCCTAACATCTCCTCCTTGGGGAGAAGGCAGTCTCTATTATTAATACTTTTATTTATTTTTTCATGAAAAAAAGTAAAAAGCTATGATTACTATCTTTAAATTCATTTTTCATACTTTTAAAAATTGCTTAAAATTTACAGGAAGGACACCTAACCAACTGTTTCTATTTTTCTTTGGTACTTCCCTTTTTAATAAAAGTGAAATATTTTTTATTCCTTGTGGGTGGGTGGGGGAGACTTTTGAAGGGCTTGAACAGATCAGTGAGGGGGGGATTAGAGGGGGTGAATATGAACAAGTATAATGTCATATGTGTGAAGATGCCACAGTGAAGTAGGGTATCTACAAAACTAAAGCTTAAAAAAGAAGTATTCTTCATTCCTTATTGCTGAGGGAAGAAATGAGCTATCAAGGTGGGAGAGTCTTTTTACTAAATGACAGTCATTTAAAAATACACTGTTTTTGGCTAATTGCTCTATAATGAAGTTGGAATTAGGTCACAGGCACCAAATTGCCATACATGACCTGGCTGGGTGTTTCCTAAAGAGAACAGAGGCAAAGCAGGAGCTAATTTGTTTTAAAATAGGCCTAGCTCCATGGTGGTGTGGTTCATAATCCTTACATCCATTAAGGATCGATTAGTGCTCCTGGTAACTGGAGTCTTTCCCAAACTACAAGCAGAGAATATCTCACATAGCTGAGGGTGACGCTCTCTGGTTATACCTTGAAAGGATAATTTTAGATTAAGTGGCATTATTAATTACCTTGAAATTGGAGTATGAGTTGATAAAAAAAAAAACAAGCATAAATAGCTAATTAGACTTTGCAATTATCTGGAAATAGTAGACTACTCCTTTCAAGGGGAGAAATAACTACAGGTAAGCAGTGGAAAGAAGGCCAGGGAAGTGTGCAGATGAGCAAGATGACCTTTAGCTGTAGCTTCTTAGACCTCTGCAGGGTGTGTTTGCTTTGCAGAGCCTCAATTGTGCAGGAAGCCCTGACACCAGGCAAGCTACCTGTGTGCTGGACTCCACACACAGGATCAGACAGATCTCTTTCTGTGTAAAGGTTGAAAACCTTGACTTGGTTTAAGTAAAATTTTAAGGAAGGAAGCATTGGCTTTTGTCAGTGGGGTGTGTAGTAAGAGACTGTGCCTTGAGTTAGAGCTGGAAATAGAACCTGTGGCCCCTTTCCACACATTATGATTCGACTTCACCTCACGGGTACAAAGAGAGGCAGTTGCTCCAACATCGTATACTTTGGGGTCTAAGTTCAATAGATAAGGCAGAGTTGAAGTTCACTTCAGTTTCACAGGCTTGTATTATGTGCCTGTCCCTGAAGCTTCAGCCGTCAGCAAAAACAATGGGTGCCTTGGTTTACTTAGGGCTGGATTACCTGTGCCATCCTTAGAGCTGAGGATAGCTAACATTCTACCTAAACTCTAAAGGAGCCATGCATACCAAATAAAGCATTGCTATCTGCTCCTGGAATGTGAGAAGTGATATTATGAAAAAATAGAAAACGTCCCCCCAACACGCCGTATCTCGTCATTGCTGTAGTAGATGCTATACTCTTTCAATAGACATGTGTGCCAGCATAGGTTTGGGCTGATGGCGAAGCAAAATGAAAAAGGCTGCTCTTCCTTACAACGCACCTGCTCGCTCCTTAGCCTTTACCAAGGAGACAGTGCAATCTATCTAGATATTTCACTTAAGTACCTGGACAGAAGATCCAGAGTGTGATGTCATCCTAGGAGGTGAAGGACTTAAGCATCCTCTCCAATTTTTTGTCTTCTTCTTGTCCTTGGGGTCTAAGTACTGAGGGGCACAGGGAATACAAGAATGACCACGGTGGGAGCTGAGTCCCACGAGAGAAGGTATCTGAAATGAGAGAGGAAGACAGACAGCAGAGCGCCGGGGCAGCCGTGGACCTCCAAAGGACCTTAGAAAGATGATAGAGGTAGTCAGAAGGAAGGCGAGCACAGGAAAATCCCAGTGCGCACAGACAGGGAGACACTGCACCACACCCAGTTTGCCTCTTCTTCCTTTGGCTTTGCTGTTCATTCTTGCCGCACACACTAGGAGGAACGTGGACATCACCTTGCCTTCTTGCCTCCTCTAGGGAATCAGTCAGAAAACTACAAGAAGAAGAGACCATGAGGGAGTCATTGTTCTGATTTCTACTGCTTAGGCCTGTTGGAGATGGACATGGGTGCAAACTCCACAGTCTCTGGAGTCTGCTTGTTCCCAGCCTCCCTCACCTTTCCCTTTTACTAAATGCCCCTCGTTGTCTTTCTCAGGTCTTTGAAAATTAGTCTTTTGTTAAAGTCATTAAATGATCCAAATCAAATCTATCACTTTCTTCCTGCCCGGATCTTGGCTCACATCTGATAGGAAGACTCATGCAATGCCATATAAGTAGCTGAAATGATAAATTTCTGATTTGGGAGCCCTCATATGGATATTTGACTAAGTGTGCCCAGGATTTTTGTGGTTAGCAGGTAAACACTTTCTGATGACTTACAAATTAAATCATTTGTAAAATTCCAGAGTGCCATTAGACATACTCATATATTGCCAGAGCCTGCATGGCTTGATCCTGGAAACCTGACTGGGGTGTTGAGGGAATGAAGAAAGACACACAGACACACTTACAGAGAAGCTGACAATGTCTCTGATGGAGATGCACCAGTCACAGTCTAGAGACTCAGATATTTATTTCTACACCTGAATGGAGGAGGCAGGCTTATTGTATAGAGCTGAGTGAGAAGGCAGGTTTAGCTAATCTCCATAAGAGGTCTTCATAGTCTCTGGCTATAAATATTTGGGTAGGGGAGGAGGAAAGTTAGATAAATTCCTCGAGACATGCTGTCAACATTTGCACATGGACCTGGGAAAGGCTTTGCCATCCTCATGGGTATGAGGCATTCAGGCCCTTGACAGGACTATATTCATGTCAATAATACATGCTCACTCAGGCCTTCAATTACTCTCTGCAACATAGCCTAGTGATTTTCCCCTAATGACTCATAAAAAATATAATTAAATATTTATCTCCAAATTAGTATCACTCAGTTCTTCATACATTCTAGAGGCCCTCCATGAGACCAGCAGACCCCTGACTAGGCCCCACTCCATGGGATGGAACTGATTGTTTCACACAGAGGCCTGTGAAGGACACTTATCTAAACCCCAGACCCCATTTTGTGTGGATCCATTGATCTTCCCTGTAGACAGTGGCAGCCACTTCCTCAACATCTTCCAATACCAGACCACAGCAGAAGACGTTATATGTAAAGGTAACAGAAAGGGCATATGATTCTTTCTCTACTGTTTTTTTTGCCATAGTGATTATATTAAATTCAGTTTGACTTCATTTTGGGCTGAAGGTTATGTATGCTGATATACAAATTTAACATTACCAAATCCCTACACTTTCCCTGCAAGAAAATGTTGTATTAGGTTTCTGGTCTGGACTTTCTGATTAGCCTCGTGGCCTGGACCCTCAGACCCACAGTCCCATAATCCCACTGAAATATACAGATGCTTACATTAATTGTATGCTGATTGACTTAGGGCCCAGGCATATAACTTTCTAGCTCTTGCTCTTAAACTAACCCATGATTCTTGTCCTGTTCAGCCATGTGGCTTGGTGCCCTTTCTCGGAGCAGCCTAGGTGTCTTCTGCATCATCTGGCTTCTCTGGTGTCTCTGTGGCACTCTGCTCTGTTCTTCCTGTTCCCAGAGTTTTCCCAGTCTGGTAGCTCCATCCATACTTCCTGTCTGCCTTCAGCCAATCAGCTTTTTATTAAAGTAGTAGGCAGGACAATTATTTACAATGTAATACAATCCCATTACAAAAAAGGAGAAAATATAAATTATATGCAAAATCTCCTAAATGCATAAAATTTGATAACTAATTCAAATATTTTAAGTACCAGTTAAGTCAACCTTTTAGAATAAAAACAAAACATATTTGTAAGTTGTTTAATAGTTGCTTATTAAGATCATCAGTATCTGAATCTCAAATGTATTCACTAATAGTATTTGGGAAATCTCTATTATTAACTTATCCCTCCTTTGTTCCATTTACCCTGGTGACAAGTTCTTGGGTTCCCTTAGAGTAAAGGACAATAGTAGGTATTGTTGGAAACCCCCCAGCTGGGCCTGTAAAGATTAGGAGAAGTAGATGGGGTGGTCTTTAAGGAGAACTACTTAAGACTCATTCTCAAGTGCTTCTGGGTATGCTCTAGCCTTTGATGATACCAACTCAGTCGTCTGTAGCATCGTCAGCAGTACATAAGAGATGAATGGAGCATCACTGGGTCAGATAACATGGAGTTCCAAGGAAGCCAGTATGTAGGATACAACAATTTTCAGTCATAGGGTCTAAAAATAACTGGGCCTAGGAATGAAGGGAGATTGACTGACTACAAGACTGGAAACATGGCCACTGATAGACTGATTAGCTATTAGGTCCAGGTGAGGCAAGAAGACCTCTGATTTAATATACATTTCAAAATATAGTCTGTAGGTGCTCATTGTGTTTCAGGAGAGATATGAGTAGAGCGGGGGAGGGGGTGCTTGTACCTCCTTTTCCAAGCCTGAGGAAGGCTGCTGTGCCTCCCATCTTCCCACCTCTTAGTCACTGTTTCCCAGAGTCTAAAAGTTACAGATGCTGTCCAGAGCGAGAAAGGGAACTGATGTGAAAAGGCAGATGCTATAGCTTTCAAATTTGTTATTTGGAGTTTTTTGAGCACTAAATGGGGTTTCTTGGAGAGGTCTTTCTCTTACAAACATCCAATCAGAAATGCCCCAGTTTTGTGCACACCAACAGGTAGCTACAATGAGGGAAATGATTTTGTGATTTCACACATTTCCTTGACAACTCACAAATGGGCTTTAGTGACTAGCAACAGCTTGTGTGTTAAATTCAAATAATTCATTCTTGGTAGTTATTTTTCACATCCTCGTGCATTGGGGGGAAAAGAAAGAAACATACTGCCTACCATAATACATTGTAAAAGCAATGGATTCTATCATACCAATTTGGAGAGAGTATTGCCTGCTAAATGCACAGAATGAAAATGTCAATGAATTCAACAATATGTTTCTCCTCTGACTGGTAGGGGGAATGAAGGATCTTTCGTCAGCAGGTCTGCTCAAACATACTGGGAATTGTCTTATCTCACAAACTCTGGGAAACCTAAAATGAAGATAAGTATGGACTATTCTCCAGGTACTCTAAAGGAAACAAGCTTTGGAGGTGGGCGTTGATCTGAAATTCTTACCTCTCCCAAGGGTCCATCACCAATAACAAGAAACCAAACAGACTGTCAATCTGGCTGGTGCCTGTGGTTTTTAGAAGTTTTCTCATCAACTCAAGGATATTCTCTGATTGGGTTAAATACGTGTGTTGAAAAGACGGATGTACACATGTGTGTCTTGAGATTCATTCGACAAAGGAATACATTTTTTATTTGTTCTTGATGGCTGTACTTTTAAAAGATAATGGTCATATAAATGTTTCCCAAGTTAGGAAAATTTGGAAGGTCTGGGTAATCTTATAATGATTAATTTTTTTTCACCCTGGGAGTGGTTTAGTGGGAGAGCATCATTGGGTATCTTGCACTGTGTCCTGACTACATCAACAGCATTTCTAACTGACCTATTTAATCTAAAATTAAGTGTACCGTTCACTGATCCTCATTACCTCATCAGAAAAGTTGGTTTCGCATCTGTTTTTCCTCGCAGTGAAAAGGGTTCTTTTACTTCAAAAGTGAATTTTCCTCTCAGGTCATTTCTTTGGCGATTTCTACCCAAAATAAATATGTTTTCTCATCTTCGAGCATTTAAGGCCCATCTGTGTCTTCCAGTGCATGTAGGGTTCTCAGGCAGACGCTTGAGTTTAGTGAGAAGTCTAGGTCCTTGAGAGCCTGGCGTGACCCTGTGTTCGGGCAGTGTGTAATTATTTAGCTATGTTTTCATTTCCCAACCTCGTATCACTTTTTGGGCATAATATACTCACATCACTCATATTTTCCTCATCTGTTCTATTCCCAAGACTTTCCATCACTTTTCTTTTTATCGTTTTTAGCCCAGATACCATTTTCCAAAGACAGTGCATGTCTGTGCACGCACATCAGCGACAGAACCCAGTGCGTTTGTGCTTCTCTGGATGAAGCATCCACACTGTATTCTATACCAGTCAGCTTTGCATATGAGATACGAGTTTACCTTTCTGCACACCTTTTAAGGTAATAAGATTGACTGACCTTTGCTGCTGGGTGGAAAAGAATGTGGCTTGGCAGGGAACTTCAGAGCTGAATTTTCTTCATTTTCCTTCTCTGGCTCTCATTCTAGGGCATTGTCAAGGGGGAGAGATTTTCAGTTTGTCTCCTGATGAATCCATAGTGGCTTTCTCTTTGCCTTCAACTACATTTGAAAGCCCACTGCCCAGCGTTAGCCTCTCAAAAAGCATTAGCATTCAAGAAAACATCAAGTGGAGTATTAGCCATCTGTAGACTCGTTCTGGATTCCAGGTGGGTGTTTGAGGCACAACAAATGAGATCCCCATTTTAATATATTTGCCTCTTCTTCTTTCTTCACTTGACTTCCCAATCTAATTTCTTTGCTGCCAAGGCTTCTCACTCATATCGCCATTTAAAATTTAAAAGCAATATATATTTAAATGCAAAACAATGCGCACATGTAGGACTGTCACGGTGGCGAGATGACAGTAGGCTTCACGTCAGAAAGTTCTGGATGGTCTCTCTAGTGGTAGAGCCAAAGGAAGAAATGTCATTGCACTGACTGGAAATAAAACAAATATTATTTCCTGTCCTGTCATGGTCTGCATCTTCCAACATTAGGGAAATGATTTTATTCATTTGCTTTTTGTCAGCCTCCCTTTGCAGGGCTGAGATGGCAGAGAATGGCGCAGAGAGCAACTTCCCAGTGTGTTTTTACACTAGGAAGGATAAGTCCTCTATGCTCACACTTAGAGGGGATTACATTCTATTCACAATGTGCACACATTTGGGGTTTTTCTTAAACTCTCCCCATCTATTCAAAACATGCTTCTAAATATTTTCCTCCTGTCTAGGATAATAATATAATCTGGATGGGAATTTCCTACCGAATGTTCTGCCTTTGTTAACCAACTCAGGAACACCCAGTAGAGGGATCAGTGACACAGAGCCAGCTCTTTGCCCAGCCTTCTGTCGCAGAGGGTAATGATGAAGGCAAACGTGACAAGCTCAATAAAAATAGAAAATATTCCACATGATGCTGTATGAATATTTACTAGGAATGTTCATATATCTCATAATGCTAGATTTTAGAATACACAAGTGAGTTTGCTTCTGGAGTCAGCACTCATAAGTGTGCTCTGGAGAGGAGACACGGAATTATTCCAGTAGTGAAATGTAACAGTAGACTGCAAAAATCTGTAACTTTGAATGTACTTTTTCAAATTGTTTTTTTTTCTTTGTTTTTAAATGTGCCTCCAAAGATCCGTGACTCTTCTCTTTACCATGGAGTACTACTGGTGGGAAATTTTTTGGATATTGTACACGAATTGTGTATATTGAAATTAATTGTGTTACCGTACAAATATCTCTATGCTTGTTCAAGGTATTATACCTATTCAGTTCATCTAACAATGTAACACAAATTGCTAGTCCATGAAAGTTTTTATTACCAATTAATTAGAATATAAAGCAATGCATGTTAGTAGTTAGACATTACATTCAAACATAGTCATATTAGATATGTTTTCAAGATCAAACAAATATATTTTAGATGAACAGGTCTTCTTCATACACTTCGGATATCCATAGAATATGACATTTAAGATATTTTAAGAACTTAGACTTTTCTGAACAGTGAAACAGGTCTGCTCCCACCATGGAGAAAAATGGATATCAAAGAAACTCCATATGGAGTCTACTTTCTTTGTGGCAACGGTTAGCCATTGGACAAGAACCTGTTCTTATATTGACTGCTTGATAGTATGCTGTTTAAACTGAACATGCAGGTTCCCTCAGAAAATGACCTCTGAACTTTGACAGAACAAGCCGAGATGGTCCTTCAGGTTCCTACTTTTCAGGGAAAACTGTCAGACATTCTTCAGGACACAAGGAGAAGCGACTGATGAACTATACCAGAATGGGCAGAGCAGATTTCCTGCTTCACTGAAATGAAAAGAGACTCTGGACTAAAGATGGATGCCCCAATTTTATAAAGGAACTTCGGTTGACTGTCCAGGAAGATAGGTGTCATCTCTGTCATTTCTAGATTTTGGAAGTTGCTTGCACTTCCTTTTTACTTGGGTAAATATTATTTTCTTCTTGGGTCTCTGAGGTAGTTGAAGATGAGATAGTTATAGTTTTCTAGTGACAGTTTTAGAAAAGAAACTTTGAAGTTAAAGTGTGTAAGTTTAAGAGACATCAGAATAATATTTTTTAGTTAGTAAGAAAGAAAGTGAATTAGGTATAATCCTTTGGACTCATCAAAATAGGATAATTAATGAAATATTTTCTTTGAATTGTCAATTGTTAATGGACTGGACATTACTCATTTATTGTTTGTATATATTGTATATAATTATTGTACCTATTGTATATGGTTTTTCTTATGTTAGCTGGTGTGTAGTTTATCCTTAGGAACTTCAGAACAGGTGTTGTAATGTGAATGTTGCATGTCTGTGCTTGTATAGTGTGCAAGTGTCAACCCCATGCCTGAAAATTTATTTTTATGTTAATAAATATAGATTATATCATACTTTAAATACTCAGCAGTGAGGGTCTATAAAAGTCATTTTTTTTCCACCGGTAGTATTATTTTTCAGTTCTGGGGATCTCACTCAAGTCTTGATTGCTGGGCAAGACCTTTACCACAGAGCTCTGTTCCTAGTCCTTATTTCATTATTTCCTACAGATTTTATTAATTTCTCTTTTTTTGTTATTTCATATGACATCTTAATACTACCAAAACTGTTTTTCATTTTTCTAGGTTTTCTTTCTGTAAGTTACAAACCACTTTTTAAAATTATTCCCTTATCTTTCTAGTTTGTTTACTTTGATGGGAAAGTCTCACTGACAAATTTTATATTGGGATAATACTGTCTATGTCATTCACTTAGCAGGCCTGTGTAGACACAGTTGGCCATGCTGTCTTCCTAAATAGACCATGGCTGTGTTTCATTTCTAGTGAGTTATGTGCAGTGGGTGCCGGGTTATGGTTTCATGACATCTAATTTTAAATAATCATATTACCTCTGATATTTGTTAAGATATACAATTCATATATTAACTCTCTATGTGAATGCTATATTTTTTTTCCAAACCAGCCCTCAACAAGTTATTTACAAATCATTTTCTTCCATCAATTCATCAAGTATCTGTCTTGGTGTATGAACACAAAATGAGAATAAAATGTTTGCTTGTACAGACTAGAGAAAAGAATAAACTGTGTTACTGGTACTTAAATTTTGATAAGTATAGAAATAGCACCCAGGACAAGAAACAAGAACCTTAGTAATTCTATCCCTTCCTGGCATGCAACATGAAGAATCTTCTTAATAATGGAACAGTGGTTTGAACAGAGGGTTTCTAGATTACCTTGCAATAATCTCTCTCATCTATAAAAAAAATATGATCATAAAACTATGTATTTTATATCTCAGTATGATGGATATGATATAATATAAAAGACAAAGAAAATCTGATGTTCCCAGTCAGTTGATTTGGCATTACAGAAACTGATGTACCTTCCTTTTCTTGTTGTAACTGCAGCTTTTTATTTGACATCTTGTAGTATGAGGTTTCTGGCCTGGACTTTCGGGTCTAACCTCAAGGTTTTGGACCCACAGACCTGCAGACCCGCAGTCTCACAGTCCCACAGGAACACACAGAAGCTTACAATAGTTTTCAGCTGATTGGCCTAAGGGCCAGGCATACAACTTGCTAGCTCTTTACCCTTAAGCTAACCCATGTTTCTTATTTTGTTCAGCCATGTGACTGGGTACCTTTTCTTAGAGCAGCGTGGTTGTCCTCTGCTTCTTCTGGCTTCTCTCTGGCATTCTGCTCTGTGCTTCCTGTTCTAAGAGTTCTTTTAGTCTGGTAGCCCCACCCACACTTCCTGCCTGCCTTTGGCCAATCAGCGCTTTTTATTAAACCAGTGGGTGGGACAATTATTTACAATGTAACAACAATTCTCCCACAACATCTCTTCTCTGTTTAATTTGACTTAATTTTAGTTCTTGCACTCAGACTGCCTTTATGCTACTCCATCTCTTGTTAGTTGTTAACTATAGCTGTAGATCAAGATCCATAGGATACCTTGGACATATGCATACAGGCCATCCCTAGCCTCTACAGGACAGTTAGAAGAGAAGAATTGGAAGAGCTTGCTCCAGAGACCTAGAAGGCTGCATCTGAAAATTGAAGAAGGGAGATGGGGTGAGGGGGAATGGAAAGAGGCTGCTTCGAAGTGCTTTAGCACTGATGAGACAGTGGTTGCGTCTGAGAGAAGGCATTGATGTAAGGTCTTCAGCCTGTTTGCTACTAGACTTACTCTGCCTCAAAACGCTGATTGAGTTTTAAGCCTAACATAGCATCTTGGTAAATAAGCCAGCCCACCTTCATATAGACACCAAGAGTCCCAGTGGCTATAGAAAGGCAAGATTAGCATAAGAAGAATCTATGATTCTTGGAGATTGGCATGAATCTAGAACAACATCAGGGGAGAGGAAGTGTATGTATCATCTATGTTTTCATTTATAGAATAAAGTCTGTCACCGTTTTGCCCCAGAGTAGAAAGACTCAGGCATAGCAGTGTGTCCAATGTAGTGGAATACAGAGGATGAGAGAAACTGGAAACCAATCATGGGAATTGATACCAGCTAGTTACAAGTGAGTGACTGCAGCATCTGCAATCTCAGGAATCACAGAAGCATCACTAGTCATAACCAGTGAAAGCAATCTAAAATTAAGTCCTAGAGCCGAGAAAGTAGGTTCCAAAAGGGAAAGTAACAGTCTAGAGGATCCAGACATGAGGGCCATAGCTGAGTGATAGACTCCTCTGGGAGATTCACAGGGGAATGTTCCCCTTGCTTGTAGCTCCCTACAGGAAAGCACTTCTGCTAAGTTTCTGTGCTCAGAATATGACAATTGCCATAATAATTTAAAATATTGTTATTAAAAGTCAAGTTTACACCCTACCTGCCAATATTCTCTGAATCACGGAGTCAGGTGCTGAAGGTGGACAGCAAGAAGAAGGAATATGAGCCCACTTCTGACGATTTCTGCCTGCTTCATACTCTGAGTGACTTGGGCTCCCCAGCAGCACACCTCAGTGACTAAGGACCTGTCTCTTGGTTTCACGTCTCCAAAGTCTACAGCGTATGTAGAGGTTTCACCCGGAGACCCAGCCTTTTACATGTGGCCCTTAGAGAAAAACCACAGCCCTGTCTAATACATTTTACTTCTATTTTTCTCATTCTCTACCTCTATCTTCCCACTTTAACTAAAAGAAGAAAGTTTAGAAGGGCACCCTGTGTGACAGAGTCCCTGTGGGGGATGATAAGAAGTTTGTCGAATTTGAAAGCAAAATTTCAAAGCCAGAGGGACCATGAGAACAGGATGGTCTCATCCTCTGTTCCTTTCCCTTTGTGCCCTGAAGTAGAGAAGAGAAAAAAATTTTTCTAAAATATGTGAACTGGGTTATGAGACAGTTCTAATGAACTCAATATACAAGTAAGCCTAGATTATATGTGAATTATATTTAAATTCCAAGCCAAGAAATGTAGACTTTCTTTCTAATCAGAGTTAAATGTGAAACATTTACTTGAATTTGAATGATAATTATATCCTGATATAGCTGAAGTATTTTATGTACAAGTTTGTTCCAAAGTAATAGATAATTTCTTAATTTGAAAACTCTTCAGCTAGACCAAGGTTTCAATACATACAGTGAATATATGTTTTTTAAAAGCACTGGTAAAATTTTAGGAAAATGCTCTTTTTTTGAAGATACCTGTTTTGCCTGATGCTTTATTTTTCTCATATTTTTGTGTGAGAATATATACATATATTTTAAATTAATAGTAGTGAAATTTTGAATAAGATAACTTTCACTTAAATTTTGTGATTGAGTGTAGAACATCTGAGCTGTTTGCCACACAATTCAATTTACTTTGTTGCAGGCACCCAAGATAAGGGAAGAGCCAGGGCAGCAAGCAATGCCAGGCTTCCCATGGGATGCCAGAGGGTGGTATGCAAATGCCAGGGTGTAGCATCCTATGCTCACCATGGTCCAGGACAAGTGAGGACTTGGTTTCTTTATGGCTGAATCAACTGATATTTTAGAACTGAAGTACACAGTTCTCTCTTATCCATATCCCCACCTGTAGTAGTGGGGGTTTCTAGGTCCCGGGCAGCGAGAGGTCCGAGACCCACAGACCTGCCGCCCAGACTGTTTAGGAACCCACCACTGCTCAGGCCCCCAGAAATGACTCAGACGCTTATATTAACTTTATGCTGTTTGGCCTATGGCTCAGGAACATTGCTAGCTAGCTCTTACATCTTAACTCAACCCATTTCTATTAATCTGTCTGTCACGTGGCCCATGGCTCACCTGTGTTCCTTATATGTTTCTTCTTGGGCAGCTTACTCGATCTGCCCCTGACTCCGCCTTTCCTTTCCTACCTATTCTGATTCCTCCCCCTACTTTTTCTATGGTGCCTGTCATGGCCCAAAACAGCTCCTTTATTTAAAGATTGAGATTCACAGCATACAGAAAGGCATTCCCACATCACCCACCCTGTAACATTTGAGGATAATGAAGATTTATAGCATGATCTCTGTGGAACAAAATAATTTTAAAGCTTTTTTAGAGTTAAAGTTGAGGTGGGGGCGCTGAAAAAGTCATTGAGCAAACATTTCTTTTTCTGAGTCCTGATACTGAAGACACCTTATATGAACTATTTTATGGTTATAATATTTACTCCACAGAATTCTGGCCTTGATGCTTTGGCTACAAATGATCTAAGTTTCTTAATATAGACTGGTACTGCTGTTTCTAAACTTTGTGTAAATAGATTCACACAGTGAGAGAGCACTCTATTGTGACTGGATTCTTTGTGGTGTTGTTTGCATATGTCATTCTTTATTGTCAGGGATACATGCTTAGAATGAAAGAATGGATTGAGAAAAATTATCTCTGTGATTTTCATGTAAAGTTGAAATTTAAACCATATCGATTTATTTTTAATTTATGTGCATAAGTGTTTTACTTGTGTATGTATGAGCATTGCATGCCTGAGTGCATGCCCAGTGCCTGGGAGTCCAAAAGTCAGTGTCAGAATCTCTGAAATTAGAGTTGTGGAAAGTCGTAAGCTGGTATGCATGTTTAACACTAAATTGTGGTCCTTCGCAAGATCAAGTATTCTTAATCACTGGTCCCTCTCTCCAGCCCCTTTATATGACTTTTTGAATAACAATACACCACAATCCGTCCTTGTCTTTGGCATATTTTTTTCTGTTTCCGTGTTTTATGAAGAAACAATAAAGTCTGCTAAAACATTCTTGTGTGCTTTGGTGTTCTATGACATTTTCTATGTGGAGCAAAATAATCTGTCCACATACTGTAGATACACTGAGCTTCTGTAGGTACTTGCAGAATTGTCCAACATTTCTTTACCTATTATCATTGATACCAGTCACTGAATCCCACCAACTCCTGATATTGTTAGGCCGCGTGCATGCGTGCGTGTGCGTAACTTCAAAGCAGCACTTTTAATGGACAAGGCATGATGTGTTAGTTTGATTTTCCTTGGCACGTCCTTGTTGACTAACAAGGGTGAGGTTGTCTTCTTTCTCATAGGCTGTTTGGTGTCTTCTTTATGAAGTGCTATTCAGGACTTTAATCTTTCAGATTCCTATGTTCAGTCATTCTCAATGGTGTGTTAGAGTTTTCAATGCATCTTGTAGAGGAATCGCCTGTCCAAAATATGCTATGCCTATCTCCCGGTAGCCTGTTGGCTGTTTCACTTTATATTCTTCGCCAGACACCTCAGAGCCTCTCTTGCTCAAATGGCTTCTCTTGTGAGGGAGCTTGGCATCCGACATGACAGTCCCACAGAACTGACCAAGTGATACAGTGTAGGAGAAAACTATGCAAATGGAGACCATCTGAAGCGTAGCATAGTATTTAAGAAATACTTTTAAGCATTTTGATAAAATGTAGAGAAAGAATAGAGCTGAGTGAATGAAAGGAATGTACGTGAGATATGAAAGAGGATATAATACTAATGGTTTTCTACACCAAGCCCTCGTCATGGATGTTTTTACTTTTTGTGGATAAGTGCATTGCTCTTTCATAGTTAAAGGATTAAACCCAACGTGAAGCTCCCCAGCTTCTGTTACAAGTGTCTGCTCTAACTGCATAGAAGCTCATTGAGTTGTGTAGTCTTTGGTTCTCGTTAATTTCAGTGTGTGAGTTTTTTATTTACAGAATTTTTTACAATAAAGTTTGACAAAGTTTCTAAAAGGAAAGAGGAGCGCTCTTGTTTTGATGATTGAAGAACAACAGAAGAAGCCTGGCCGAGTAGATTTGGCTGGCCGTAAGTTATACCATGATCCTCTGTTGTGGGTGTGAGCGCATGGTGTCCTAGCTTGCTTTTCTGTTGCTGTGATAAACACTGTCACCAAAATCAACTTGGGGAGGAAAGGGTGTGTTTGACTTACATGTTCTGATTAAAGTCCATTGTTAAGAGGAATCAGGGCCAGTGGCTCTGCGTACTTTCTTACGCATCCCAGGGCTACTTGCTCATCCATACATACATGTGCAACTGCACACACACACACATACATGTGTGAACACACACATGCACACACAGGCATGCACACGCATACACACACCTATACGAACACACACATACACATACGTGCACATACACATACACACATGTGTATGAACACACACATGCATGCACACACACATGTGAGAACACACACATGCATTCACACACATACACACATATGCGCACACATACACACACATGCGTGAACACACATGTACACACACACATGCACACACATACAAGCATGCATACATACAAACCTAGATTACATATATGAGATAAACTATTTAAGAATTTGTTTTTCTTTTTTGAGCCTGAAATTTGTCATTTAACACTTCAATCCATGTTGCTTCAAATGACATAGTTTCATTCTTCTTTTGGCAGAAATCAGGGAAAGGGCAAGAAATGATTTAAAAAATTTCCCAATAGAGAAAAATTTTAAATGATATTAAATAAATCTAAAAAGGTAAATACAAATTAAAACATTTTTTTTTTTAAATTTTAGAGGGCTGATAGAAATTTCCCCAAATTGTCTTATGTTAGGAAAACTCTCCAGCACTGGGAAGGTTTAGCTGAACTGCCCTACACACTTGTCCTGTCTCCAGGAACATGCAGCACTGAGGAGATGGGGTAATGGAATTGTCTTTTAATTATATGTGTGTGTCTGTATATGGGGGCGGGGGATGATTCACATGCATATTGAGGCCAGAAGTTCATGCCTTAAGTATTCATCAATTGCTTCTTATCTTAGTTGTTCTTTTAAATTTATAAAAAAGTCTTTTTTCCATGTGTCCCCCTGTTCCCCCTCCCATCCCTCTTCTGTCAACCTTCAGCCTCACCCCTCCCTATCCATCCATCCCCTCCCCAAGAATGGCAAGAAGTTCCAAGATGGGTCAGCTCAGCATGGTACATCCACTCCAGGAAAGTCCTGCCACTTCATCCCAATATCAAGATCGGGGGAGGTTCTGCTCTGCAGAAAATGGGCTCCAAGGTGCCCACCTCTCAAGGCTCCACGTATTGCCCACGCCAATCTACAGTTGCCTACCCTTGGAGGGCCTAGCTCCTTTTCCTGGTGGTTCCCCAGTGACTGTTCTTGATTCAGTAAGCTCCCCAGAGCCCCAGCTAGCCATCACTGTGGGACTTCCTCCCCTGCTCTCAGCTGGACTGGGAGCTGGACCCAGTGCCCAGCCATGGGTTTCTTCCTCCATCTCTATTCATTGTTGGATGTAGGATCTGTGACAACACTTAGGATGGTCATTCACTTGATTATAGAGGAAGTCCTGTTGAGGATCCCCCTCCACTATTGGTTGGAGACCTAGCCAGGGACATCCTGCAAGTTCTTGGAGGTTTCCCTAGCACCCAGTCTCTTTATAATCCCACATTGGCTTCCTCTGTTGAGATATCCATCTCTCTCTTTTTTTTTTCTCCCTCTGTTGCTCCTCTCACTCAACCATCTCCTTCTCTCATGATTTGTTCCCACCTCTTCTTGGTTGTAACCTGTTATGATCTGAATTCATTAAAGAGATCTTCTCTATTTTCTCTTTCTAGGGGAATCACTGGATGTCTCTCTTAAGTTCCTTCGGATCCCAAGCTGTTCAGGGATTGTGGTTTGCATTTGCAGCTTGAGTATTCTTTGTTTGATTTTCTTTTTGTTTTTCTTTCTTTTTGTCTAAAATCTACTTATGACTGAGTACATCCCATGCCTATCGTTCTGGGCTTGTGATACCTCACTCACTCACTCAGCAGGATAATCTCCATATCCATCCATTTGCCCACAAATTTTAGGATGTCATTTTTTTTTTAACTATTGAGAGATACCCCATTGTGTAAATGTACCACAGTTTGTTAATCTATTCTTCAGTTGAGGGGCATCCAGGTTGTTTCCAGGTTCTTGCTATTATGAATAATGCTGCTATGAACATAGTTGAGCTAGTGCCTTTGGGGTATGAATGTGCATCCTTTGGGTATATGCCCAATAGTGATATTGCTGGATCCTTAGGGAGATTGATTCCCAGTTTTCTGAGGAACTGCCATACTGCATTCCAGAGTGGCTGTACAAGTTTACACTCCCACCAACAATGGAGGAATGTTCCCCTTGCTCTGCATTCTCTCCATCATAGACTGTTATCTGTGTTTTTGATCTTAGCCATTCTGACAGGTGTAAGGATATCTCAAAGTTGTTTTGATTTGCATTTCTCTGATAGCTAAAGACAGTGAGCAATTTTTTAAGTGCCTTTCAGCCATTTGTAATCCTTCTATTGAGAATTCCCTTTTTAGTTCTGAATCCCATTTTTAATTATTTAGGTTTTGGAGCTCTAGTTTCTTAAGTTCTCTATATATTTTAGAGATCAGTCCTCTATCAGATGTAGGGTTGGTGAAGATTATTCTATAGGCTGTCATTTGTCTTATCGACTGTGTCCTTTGCCTTACAGAAGCTTGTCAATTTCAGGAGTTCCAACTAATTGATTGTTGTTCTTACTGTCTGTGATACTGGTGTTATATTTAGGAAGTGATTACCTGTGCCAGTGCTTTGGAGGGTATTTCCCACTTTCTTTTCTATCAAGTTCAGTGTAGCTGGGTTATGTTGAGGTCTTTGATCCACTTAGATTTGAGTTTTGGGAAGGGTGATAGATTTGGGTCTATTTGCATTCTTCTACATACTACCATCCAGTTATGCCAACACCATTTGTTGAAGAGACTATCTTTTTTCCATTGAATATCTTTGGCCTCTTTGTCAAAAATTAGGTGTTCAAAGGTTAATATTGGGGTCTTCGATTCAAGTCCCATTGATCCACAGTCTATTTTAATGCTAGTACCAGGCTGTTTTTATTACTGTAGCTCTATACTATATCTTGAAGTCTGGAATGATGATTCCTCCAGAAGTTCTTTTATTGAACAGGATGGATGGTTTTGACAATCCTGGGTTCCCTGTTATTCCATATGAATTTGAGTATTGTTCTTTCAAGGTCTGTAAAAATGTGTGTTGCAATTTTGATGGGTATTGCATTGAATCACCAGATTGCTTTTGGTAAAATTGCCATTTTTACTATGTTGATCCTACTTATCCAGGAGCATGGGAGATCTTCCCATTTTCTGATGTCCTATTCAATTTCTTTCTTCAGTGATTTAAAGTTTTTGTCAAACAGGTCTGCTCCTTTTTTGGTTAGAGTTACCCCAAGATATTTAATGCTATTTGCAGCTTTTATAAAGGGTGATGTTTCCCTGCCCAGCCACCATCATTTATTGTACACACCTTTGTAGCTATACTTCCAGTTTGCTTGTGTCCACTTTCCCAAGTAATAAAAGGCTGCTGGCCCCAAGGCACAAAGCTGCCATTGTGTGATCCAGGAAACAGCCCCACTGGTGTAATTAACTGAAAAGGCTCAGTGATTCAGTTTCCCAGAAATTACTACATCAAGAGTGACTCAGTTTCCCAAAAAATTACCACATCAAGAAGAGGTCAAAATATGACTAAAAGTATAAAGAAGAAGCAGAAACCCAATAAATGGGGGACTGGAACTCTTAGCAGTCCACAACTGGAGTCTTCCATGTGGCCATGGAGGCAGGAATGTCAGTTAAGCTTAGAGGCACCTATCTTTCCCACAGCTGAGCTTTTCTGCATCTGGGCTGACCAAAGCTGGATGTCTACCAGAGCTGTCTTCACTTCTATATCTTTCTTGGTAAACCAGGAACCTCTGTTGGCCACACACAGCATTATGGTCTGGCAATCTGTGGCACATGCTCTACCACTTTTCAGAACCATATCTCTCCTATGCCCATTATATATTTTGGGATACTAGCCAGGGTTTGTCTGGCAAGTGTGCTTGGAGTTGAAGCAAACATGAAACTGAGATTTGTAGATGTAGACCTGTGTCAAGTAGTCACTGAAACATTGGAATTCTCAGTCTCTTTGGCAGTGAACCTCAGGGAAGATGACTCCAGAAGTTTATCTGTCTGGTGTTGGAGATAGGGTTGGAGCCATGAAACTCCACAAATATTTCCAGAGACTGAAGTGAGATGAGTCATCAAAGTCTTGTGCTTTTATCTGAACTGAGACTCTTGCCACCTCAACTTTTGCCTTGTTAGATTCTAGCCCTCCTCTGTTCAATACTGTCACCCTGTGACTCCTTCTTACCCTGAGGCTATAGCAAACTAACTTCAGGTTCCCTCAAGTTCTTTTCTCCAAAGTCTGTCAGCTTTAAACAATAGGTTTCTTCCATTGTAATTCTGAATTGAAACATTCCCTCCTGGAGGGAGAAGGAAAATTCCTAGAAGAAAATAAATTTGCAAGGCTCAAGAAGTTCCTGAAACTTATAAGATTCACAAGGCCTCTCCCAAGGTTATATAAATAGTAACAGGTGATAGAAAAGGATATTCTCTGGCCATTAGAGTTGCCAGCAAGCTGTGCAAGGAGCATCAAGGCTGTGGTTTTTGCTTTTCTTTATTCATGCTGGGATGAATTTTTTGGTGATATAACTGTCTTTGAGTCACACATGTTCCTGAAAGCAACTTTTTATTTCTGCTTCTATAAGTAACCTCCTACCCCAATCACCAGTTTACTAAGCTGGACTTGGGCAGAATATGTTTGCTACTGGTGGTATCTAGTTTGTTCAAGCTGTCTCGGGATAAATCTGGTACCTGGTATAGATTTCCAGGTGAGGAGATGACCAGAATGGACTACCTCTCCACTGTTGGCACAAGGAGCCAGAGAAGTCATTTGCTCACCAAACTCCAAAATTAACTGAAGTTAAAGCCTGTGAGATCTGTGGGCTTTTCTTTTAGGACCACCAATATCTTCTCCAAGCCTGCCTGGATTACCTTTAAATGAGGCTTGTGCTGGGGAGGGAAGCACTTGTGGCCAGATCCATGTGCTACTTGCTCTTTGTGCCGGGTCAGTTTGCTATTGCTCTGTGCTATCAGCTGTCTTTTCTCTGCTCTGTGATTTATGATGCCCTTCCACTTGTCCTTTCTCTGGACTACTCTATTCTTTGTTATTCTAACTCTCCTCAATCGCAGCGTTATGAGGGAGCAGATTTTAGTTCACTGCCCGACTCAGAAATCCATAGTAACTTTATCGACAGATCTCAAAGCAAAATTCTGATGATCTACTAACTTTCTTGGCTTGAACTGAGGCTGGCATTCATACCAGCTTGCTTCTAAAGAAAAGTCATTTACCATGTATTTTTATTAGATTAGAAAAACATAGTGCTATGGCTAATGCCTGTTTGCTTTATGAAGTTTCCCAACATGCTCCCAACATGCAAACACGTTCAAAGTTGGAATTTTTGCATTAGTCTGAAAGAGAACACATCATTTTTTAAAAATTCAAATTTGGTCCTGTTCTCTTTATAGCCATCTAGCTTATTCCCTAGACACAGAATTAAAACAATGAAAACCTCATTAGTTTTCACATTCATTAGTGAAAACATCTAAAATTTCAGATTTTTTTCTCAAGGCCAGTCCACAGAGAAACTGTAGGGGCCAGTGAGCGCTCATTAAGGAGGTCACCCCTTGGGAAGGCATCAAGAGGCATTCCTCAGGGGTCCTTTCACTACCCCATGTGGAGTTTCACTTCCATAAATAAAGCAGCCTCATGAGTAAGTCAGGTAATTTAAAGCCAGTCTCTTGTTACCACCAGCAATGCAGAGCAGCACACAGGGAGATATGTGTTTGATGCAGAGATATACTAAAATGTACTGAATGGGATTTAGCCTTTGAAAATCATGTTTTCTTTAGTAGATGACAAATTCTGAGTAACTTGATTCATATTCTGTTCAAAACTGGGATATAAATATTAGTCATATACAAATTTCAAAAACCTATTTTAGTGCCAGGTCACTAAGAGAATATTTGACTAATAGTTTCTAAATGAATGAATAAATCTTCACAAAATCTATTGTACACCTAGCCTTCTTTACTGCTCACCTGGAGAGCAGGGCGGTAAATGCTTATGAGTGTCTCTGTCCCAGTTTTCTAGAGAATCTCAGTGTTGAATCTGACATGGACATTGCTTCCTCTTGTCCCTTGACTCCAAGATGATAAAGCCAGAATGATATTAAATGAAATCAGTCACACTCTTTGCCAAGTGGAAAGATGCACCCTTCTATAATTCAATGCCCATAATGTTTTCATGTGTTAGCTGATGAAAAGCCAGAACTACTAGATCATAGAAGTTTAATGTTTTTTTTTAAAGCAGAAAAACTGAAAGACATTAAATTCATGTAGAAAAAAATCATAAAATTAATGAGAGACAAAGAGAGATTACGTTTAAAAACAAACTTCATGTTCACCACATTAGGAACTAAGAGACAAAGGAATACTATTTGCCAAACCTTAATCTGTGAGTTAAAAGAGAAGGTAGATAAATCTCTTTTTGGACATAAACAGAGAATTTACCACACTTAGAATAACAAATTTACAACTGTGCTAAAAATACATAAAATAAGCACACACAGTTGAAAGGGCAGCTGTAACAAGGAAGGCTAGGCTGAAGGCCAGTCCACTCGCTAGGGGGAGAGGACAAAATCTCTGCCCCCTTTAGTTCATAATCCTGGACTAGAGAGTCAAAAATCCTGCAAATGTTAGACTTTTTATCTCCTGACCTTTCCGTACGCCGAGTCCATATTCTTTCCAGTTCAAATAAGAAATTAAAGACATTGAGCCTGTGATCGGGAATCTTTACTGCTTCACTAGTGGAGAAAACCAGAGCATTTTAACCGATGTTAGAAGGTCTAATAACTCTATAGAATAATGCTGTCGTTTGTTTGTGATAAGAATAGTAAAATAACAAATACACTGAAATTATCATTTACTTTGTATTTATATTACAATGCTGCCCAAAAATGTCACCACTCTATCAATGGACTAATGAGGGATTAAATCACCACCACCCCAAACTAAATTATCCACAGGGGAATGAAACCTTAGGGAAAGGGAAAGTCACCTATTGAACTTCCAGATGATATAACCTGAGCCTGAATCTAGGTCCTTCTATCATTTTTTTTTTTTTTTTTTGCCAAACATCTAAATCACTTGAATTTTCCTGTTTCCCTTCCATAAAATTGACTAATGCCTCCTTATAGCACAACCCATATATGATTGGACACAACCATGGAGTAGCTGATATAGTGACCTACAGCAATTTCTTTATGTCTAGTCAGACCTGAATTCTAGAATCTCATGACACATGTTTTATTTAAAACACCAAGAATTAACTTATTGGGCCAAGGAATCCAAAGTTTTCTGGTTCTCACTCTTCTCCTGGATCTTTACTCCAAGCAGCCTTAAAATTTGAATTAATATCACACCCCTCAACCTCCCCCACCCCTATTCTTTAAAGACGGACCCCAGAAAGGTAGCTTAATGCTTCATCTCCTTCCTAACGTTCTCACTTGCTTGACCTACCAGAACCTTGTTTTCCTTAGAAAGTTTTATTCCCAGCATCTAGTGTGGCTGTTCTCTCTCTCTCTCTCTCTCTCTCTCTCTCTCTCTCTCTCTCTCTCTCTCTCTCTCTCTCTCTCCACACACACACACACACACACACACACACACACACACACACACACACACACACCTGTCATTAGTCATTGTTCCTTCCTTCCTTTAAAATTTACCTTCTCTTGTCTTATTGCTTTGACTGGGACTTCAGGTGGTATATTGAATAAATATGGAAAGAATAGACACCTGTCTTGCTTCTGATCTTGGTGGGAATACTTTGCGTTTAGATGATGTTGGCTATAAGTTTATCATATTAGCCTTAATTATTTTTTAACTTGTTACAGTTTCATGTATGTGTGTGCATATGCATATATGTGTAAGTGCATGTGTGTGTGTGAGTGTACATGTGCACAGAGCACAGAGCACAGAGCACATGTAGATCTAGATTCTCTCTTTCTACTGTGTGCTTTCCAGAGATGTAACTGTGGTCATTGTTCTTGGCAACAGGCGCCCTCACCTGCTGGACCATCTTTCTGGATGTTTATCTTCTATCATGGTGAGATAGAATCTATTTATAGGTGATATAAAACAGGAGGAGAATACAGGGGCTGGGAGTTTACGTCTGAATGGAGGTAGGAAGATAGGTGAGGCAAGGGGAAGTGGAGAATGGTTAATCATAACAGAGGATGCAAGAAAAAGTCATATGGAAACTTACTTCCTAGGAAGGCAAGTAAAAAGAAGTAGGTAAGAAGAATTATAGTTTGCAAGACTGAATAATGCTGCACTTACTAGCCATGATCACTAAACAAAATCTTTGTCAGGTCAAGTTATTTCCTAATGAGTTATCGGTCAGAAAGATCCCAGAAGATTCATTACCCACAAGAACTAGTGTCAATAAGACCCTAGTTCTAAACATAAGGCATTTTGGGTATAAAATATGGAGAAATCAAACAGGAACCAAGTTGGAATTTATTCCCTACTGGCCATGTACATTGCCAAGGGAGTAATGTCATTGTTAAGCTCACCCATGTGAAAGCCCTCTGAGCAGTAATAGAACCTTTCCAGGTAAGATGTGTCCATTGGCACAATAGTGGTTCAAGCCTTATGGGGGTATCCAAGTGTTCATTGATTGATTTTGAGAACTACTCTAAAAGGAAAATCATACCTGGTCTGTAAATATGGTTAAAAAGATGCACAGACTGAGGAGGTCTTATGTCTTGGTGGGATCGTCAGGCTATTATTTAGCTGAATTAACACGCCACCAAGTTTTCTTCTAAATACCTGTGTTTATGCCATAGGCAAATGCCACTTTTGGTTTTATTCAGAGAAACATTTCTTTGTAATGAATCATAATAAAAGCAGAGATGCTTGACTGCTCAAGATGCTTATAAGTTCATCAGGCTGAATACTCATTCCTGAATAGGCTATTCATGTCATGATAACTCCAAGCTCAGGAACAATGTAGAAGAGGTGATGGAAAGAATGTAAGAATCAGGAGACAGGGTGAAGGATTTTGCAATGCCATCTTCTGAGCATGAAAGAGCCAGTGCAGCTATGGTATCATAGCAGTAAAGGCTGCCTGAGATGGGTCTGCTCGAGACTGGGCTATCCGTCCGTCAGTCTATTGTTTATCATAGCTCAGGGAGAGGCCCATATGAGCTCACCCCTCACTGTTGAACTATGGGATATCTATGTATCTAGGGGAGGGACATTCTGTTCAACTGGATGGCTATCCATGATGAACCTACTGTGTTTTAATCATGGCCACACAGATGGCCCCAGATAATCTTAATGGGTCACAAACAAGGCAAAGACTTGAAGGAGAGAAGGACTTGTTGGGAGGAGGGCTGTAAGGGGTGGGAGGAAGAATAGAGAGGAGCATAGGGGGCAGTGCTTGCTAGATGTGTACAAAGCTGACAAAGAACAAATTTAATCAAAGATAAAAATTAAAACCCAGTCATCTCTCTCTCTCTTGCTCGCTCTCATCTCTCTGTTCTCTCTCTCTCTAACTTGGTGAATGTTTGGGAACTCAAGTCAGTAATCTGAAACCCTCTCTCCTGGTGAAGTCATTCAGCCACATCTGAAGATGGACATTTTGCAGATGGCCTAAGGCAGCATCTTGGGTCCTTCCCAGAGTTGTGTCTCAGCTTCCTGTGACTGGCAGGCATGGAGAGGGCAGGACTTGAGTCATTGCTCATGATTTCCATGTAAACAAATCTTCCCTCATCCTGTTTTCCTTAAAACTTTGACTTAATTCTTTCTCATGCTGAGTTCATTCTCCTGAAATCTAAAGGGTACTAAAAATATCAGTAAAGTCTGCAGAAACTCAGAAACAAGACCCCATTCATTCACATCAGGACTCCTGAGTCATCATTTCCTTAAATGCATGATACAGATATATTTTGTCTTTACTATTGATAATTTTACATTAAGGCATCATTAAAAAGCAGCTGCTGGGCTGCTTTTCAAGACACAGTAGCTGAACTCATTTTCCCCCATTCACTAAAAAGGTGCTTAGTTCACATTATAGATTTCCGATTAGCAATGAACCCAAAGAGCCATGTAAAGCGCTTGTTGGACTGCTTTCAGAGAGAACCTTCAAGGCTCACAACCTGGTTGTTTCTAATGCCTATCAAAGGCTCGGGTTTATTCCTCTAGAGGTTTGTGTGTGTGTGTGTGTGTGTGTGTGTGTGTGTGTGTGTGTGTGTGTTTCACTGATGCTGACCATCGGCTCCTCTCACACAGGGATATTTGTCCTGAGAGGGCAGACCCAGAAAAACAGAAGGCTGGGTACCTAGTACAAGCTTTCTGTTGGAGAAAACCTAGGTTTCCTCATCTTTGAAGGAATCCTATTCATTCTGTTTTTACTCCAAGACTGAAGTTTCAAGTTCAAGGAGTTAGGGTGGATTTAGAAATCTTTGCTCACTATCACAGCCCATCAGCACAAAATGGCTGCCCAGGGCAATGTAGAAGGACTGATCTGGACTCAGAAGAGGTTTCTGCTCCAGACCTCCTCCATCTGTACTTCCATAATGGTCTATTCTGTGTAGGATCCTTCCAAATTGAGACACAGCATCTTCTAGTTTGCAGCCTTCCATTCTCAGGCATGATCAGTTCACAATTTAGAATAAATTTCAATCAATATGCCATTGCCTCTATTTTTAATTTTGATCTTTCCTGAAGAAAATAATTGCTTTCAAGATTTAAAGGCTAGCTTTAATGATCTTGAGAGAAACGGGCAGAACCTTCCTCCAGTGTTGGCTCTGAGGAGGGTTTGGGTTGTTTGCTGTAGTTTTGGGCTAAGGCAACAGGACAAACGATAATGTTCCCTTCTCTTGTTATCATCAGGCTGTTACTTTAGCACTGACTCCTGTGGACTGGTGTGGTTTTCCAAAGGGCTGAGGAGAAATTAGCTGACCAGCACACTCTCAGCCCCAGGCAGACGTTGATCTGAGTGGGCACAGTGGCATTTTGTCCTGCCCGGAACAGCCCTCGAACTGTGTGGCATCCATCACTGCTTGTTGACTTTGTTTAGCTTTCTATTTTCCTGGCCTGCTCAGCTGCCTGCAACAGCATCCGGTATTCTTCCCTTTCTATTTCCCTGGGTCACAAACTGCAATTTATGGAAGCCTTTAAGCAGAAAGGGCTTTTTGATAAAGGTAGATGGCAGGGAAATGACAAATGTCAGAGGCAAGCCACACATTTGAAAGGAGGCAACATCGGTGGTAGTTCTTTCCTGTTTCCACTATAGTTTGTGTTCTAAGGAAATGTCACAACCTGCAGGGAAGTCAGTATAAGAACAGGGCAATGGGAGGGTCCATGAGAGGACCTGGCTCTTCCTCCGTTCCAGTTTCAGATGGAGAAACTTGAAAAGTAGTATCGAAAGTTCTCAGTGACATAATTAAAACGTGAACCAAGCACGTCAAGTGCCTTTGTGGCTGTGTCCTGCTGTATGCTGCTGACTCTGCTAAGCACAGGTCTTTGATAATGAAATATGCTGGAAAAGAAGATGAGCTGGTAAGAGGAAAAAAATAGAATATGATCTTATTACTTTTAAGAAGCAAAGTTGTACTTTAGAGTCATCTGTCCTGCAGTAAAATGACCACAAAATGCTTTCAAAGAGTGGAAGGAACATTTAATATACTCCTATACCCTACAGACCCTGAGGTGGGGCATCACTTGCTTTGCAATTTCCTTTACAATATCTACTCTTTCTGTTCTTACTGTTACTCTTCTAGCCCAGAACGTCACAGACATGCACTAGGACCAACCAGCATAAGTGTTTCAACCATTTGTCTTTGGACAGAGCCTTCTTTTAATTATGATGTAAAGAAGCAAGTGCTTGACCTTCTTGAGTACCAGTTCCCATCAGAGGACGTTCTAACTTCAACTTTTCTGATTTGTTACTCCGATGTGCTGAAGCTATGGCCCCATCACTGTTTGCTACCCTTTACCTTTGTCCCGCATTCCAAATGATGTGTTTGTAGGGCATAGGAGCAGTGGGGGCTCCATGCTATAGAGAATGACTGGAGAGTAACAAGGATTTTTCACAAAGTAAAGCCCCCCTGTTTTACTTCTGTTTAAATTACTTTCTCTTATAGTTACATTTCCCGAGAGATGAAGGTCAGACAGCGCCACATCACTCACCACTGTTCCCACGTGGGCCCTCTGTCTCGACACTGTCAGAAGAATGAATTACCTGCATTGCCATGCACATAGTAACATTGTTTGCCATGGTGCTGGCTGCAGTGACATGTTCTTGGGCACCTACTTACTTTAGCCTGGCTACTGTGGGTTTCCTGTTTTGGGTGTGGCAATATATCTAATTCTACTCCCTCTATATCTGGACCCACATCTATGTCTGTATCTGCATCCAGATCTATTGCAGCGTAAGATTTTTTTTCCAGTTTAGTGAACGTCATTAATATCTTTGTAAACATTATGTTTGAGATGTTATGAAGTTGATCCACATCACAGAAAATGAGGCAAGAAATCCTTAATAATATTTATCTAGTATATCTTCTTATCCTTCCCCTGTAAATTGTGTTTCTTCTAAAAAAAAATAACTTCATCACAAAATTAATATGTTCTGTACTCGTCTTACAGTGAAGTCATTATCTTCATAGCCCAGCTGCTTTGACATGGCGGAGTTTGTTTCTCTTCTGAAGCCAGAAGAAAATGTGAAATATATAATCAAATGAAGTAATGGGGGAAAACAGATCTAAGCATACACAGCCTGTAAATTTCTGTTTTCAGACTTATTAGCAGCGCTTCAATCTAGCATGTTTGAATGAGTGATGTGCCCCTGGGCTCAACGTAAGACAAATTTAAAGAGGAAGAAGGCCTAATGTCAAGCTCTGGGGGACCATCATTATCCAGCCGGTGAAACAGTCATGTAAACAATCCCTTATAATTAGAACAGATGAGTGCTAAATTGTCATATCATGTTTTATTAAATATTGTCACAGTAATTACAGACTCCTCACCCCCATATACTTTTGAACCTTTAAAGATCCAACCCCTTATCAATAGAAGATGGATGGAAAAGAACCATCCTTGGGCTGGGGAGGTGGCTTAGGCGGTAAAGTGCTTAATTGCTACAAAAGCACTGCGTTGAATTCAGTACCCAGAACCTACATAAAAAGTCAAAAGGCAAAAAGGTACAACCCCAGAGCTGCTAAAACAAGGGATTCCTTCAGGCTCTCCATCAGCTTCCTTAGCCTACTTCAGAGAGACAGTGTCACACATGAATGCATAAATGCGTACATGGGGGGAGGGAGGAAGGAAGGGAGGAGGAACGGGGGGGGGGGGGGGGGTAGCGGGAGGGAGGGAGGGGGAGAAAGAGAGAAAGAGGGGGGAGAGATTAACATTGCCTGAGGAACAAAGGGTAACAGAGATTACCCTCATTCCTCTGTCTTCACACACTTACACATGTACTAACACACATAAGCATGTACACACATATTTACACATACATTTGCACACACACAAAGAAAGAAAATAGAAGTTCCTTCAGTCGGTTGAGCTTGGTCTGCTGGTGGTTGCTCTCTGAAAAAGCTTTAAAAATGTTTCCAAGATCAGCACCACAGTTTTTAAATTAATTATCAGTTCTGTCTACAGGCCCAGGAGGAAGAACCGGGCCCTGCTTGCCTGCCACACTCTGGCCATCTCTTATCTATAAAGTAGAACATATCCAGTTTGCTCCCCCTGTCACAGCCTCTAAGACACATGGACACTCTGGGCAAAATTCTCACCATGTGACAGCTCTTCTCTGGGGTAATTAGGTTGAGAATAGTAGTTTTCGTCATCGGTCCTTGGGACCCTCTGCTTCGGGCACACAGCTGACATTTGGATGCCATACTCTTGTCTTTGTTTCTTTGTTATCATGGTGGCCTGGGTGTCAGAATATTGCCCACTCAATAAAGGGAACAGATCATCTAATTTAAAAAATAATTAGGAATTTAAGAATTCATAATCAGTCAAAATTCACAAAAGTAAGCAGTAACCATGTAATAGTCAAAGTGCATTAAAATGTGTCGAAACCACCAGCAAACAGTGAAAAGCTTAAAGAGCAAATACTAGTATTTTCTAGAACTACAAAAGAATCACATGTTTAACTATAACAGAGACTCAATCCGCAACTGATGGAAACAGATGCAGAGACCTGCAGCTGTACATTGGGTGGAGCTCAGGGAACTGGTGAAGAGGGCTAGGAAGGATTGTAGGAGCCAGAGGGTCAAGGACACCACAAGAAAACCCAGAAGCAACTAACATGGGCTCAGAGGGGCTCATAGAGACCCAACAACGACAGGGCTGCCTGTGTCTCACTAGGTCCTTTGCATTTATGTTATGGGTGTGTAGCTAGATGTTCTGTGGGGTTCCTACCTGGGAGCAGCGGCTGTCTCTGACTCCTTTGCCTGCTCTTGGGAACTTTTTCCTTTCACTTGGTTTCCTCATCCATCCTTGACATTAGGGAATATGCCTAGTTCTATTGTACTGTGTTATGCTGTATTCAGCTGATACTCCGGGGACATCTACTCTTTTTTGAGGGGAGGTGAGAGGTGTATCTGGGGGACAGGGGAGGTGTGGAGAGGCTGTGGTTGGGATATAAAATATGACAGAAGAATAAATTAATTTTAAAAAGAGAAAAGAAACCATATGACTGTGGGAAACAAGTTGTGTTGTTACTGGCCTGTGATATTTTGTTATGGTAGCCCTAATAAAAACTACTAAAAATTAATGAGAAAATATACTTAACTAGCACACAGACTATATCAAAACATGAGAAAAATGTTATACACTTTAAATTGCATAAAAGCACAATTTTCCAAGAGCATAAACAAGTATATAAATTGTTTTGAGGCCAACACGGCATAGAATCCTGGATACTAGGAAGCATTCCTGATTCAGTCTCTCAGCAAAGGAGAAATCTAAATTCAGTTCCTTCAGATCAAAACCAAATCTATCTAGAACCAACCACCAATACTGACCTCATTAATATAACCATATTCTAGATGACAAAGAATATTTGCAAATAAAAAGGCTCTATTGGTAAAAGTAAGTAAATAAATGAAAAGCTTTTGTAATTAAAAAGAGAGAAGAAATAGAAAATGCTATTTGTTCACTGATACAAAATTCTTTGGAATACAAAAGAGAAGTTACAATTTTTTCAAAGAAGTGGTATTTACTTTATTCTGACTATTCCAGATCACTCACTCCAGAATCATCTAATGCTGTCCACTTCATTTTCTCCCTTATATGAGGCTTCGGATTTCCTGAACTCAGTCATGGCTGGCTAGCTGGTTCCTCTTTTGGATGGATTGCAGTCTTCTTACCTATTTTCTCCCATTTTAACTGTAATTTTATCCCTACTTTTTTCGTTTCTAATTTCAACTTCTGATCATTTTACCAACTGTATTCTCTTGGTGGTGTCAGGCGTTAGCCCAGGATGTGTTCTAACTTCATGAATGTGTGTTTTTACCTGTCTTCTTACTTCATGGGATGTGTCCTCTGTGTCTCGGGAACGCTGCTGCTGGTACTTTTTCTTTTATGTTCTATTCAACTTCCTGTATCGTTTGCATACCCCACCTTCTTCTATTTCCTGTATTGTTTGCATACCTTGCCCTCTTCTTCTATTTCCTATTTTGGTCTCTGGGTTTCATGTTGAGCCTTTGTGCACATGGCCTGGACTGTTTGTCTACCTGTCCACCTAGTTTAAGATCTAAAAATCTAATTAGACACCTCAGGAGCACAATTACATCTATCAAGTGGGGGATAAATGGTAGCTAGTGAGTTATTATGTATTACAAACATCCAAGAGAAGTTTTGCTTTGGGATCGCCAAATTTCCTCCAGAAGGAAGTCCTTTAAACACCTGCTGCATTTCCTATTTCTATCCTTCAAGAAGAAAAGCCAGCAGGTCACCTGCAGGATGTTCATCATGGATGGCTTTGGTTTACAGACTGTGCTTTGAGCTTGCCTGCTTAGGCTCTGTGTCTAGGGTCTTTCAAAGGAGGACAGATTTTGTCTCCTAGCATCTGGAATAAGGAGTTGAAAACTTCTAGCAAATTCTCAGGTGCATATCATTCTCCCTAAAGATCAAGCAAGATGTTTGTTTTAAACCTCTTCACGCACCTTCTTCAGGGTCTCTGACTTCTGAGGCATCTCCATGCCCTGTGGATGGACCGGCACGCTACCTCTGGTCTCTTCCACATGAGACTTTGCCAACTGTTATTCACCTATCACTTTTCCAGTGGTTGGACCTTCATTGGTATCGCCCACATCACCCACTTACCTTTCTGTAAGGTTCAAACGCACAGAGCTCTGCCTGTCTTTGGCCCCAATTACTAGAGTTAAAGGCATGTACCACCATGCCTGGCTGGTTTTTGTAGTTCTTATAGATGTATATCTTTTTATTCTTTATTTTTTAGCAATTAAAAAGTTTGATGAGATAAATTCTGACTTTGACGCATTCAGTTTTAACCAGAAATCACAGTGTTTTGTTTTTTGTTTTTTTTTTTTTTTTTTTTTTATGTAAGACATGTCATAGCTGTGCATACCTGAAGGAGTTTCAACACCATTTACCGATGAAATCTTGCTAAAAATTCAAATAAGACAGACACTGACAGCATTTGGGTTTATTAGACACATTCAGACTGTTCAAATCAAACTCAGGATTCTCTCAGGATGCACCTGCAGCAGAGGCCTTTGATTGTGTCTCTACAAACTGCTACTCCTTGGAAGTTAAAGTTACCTTCACCCACAAGGACTTGCCATCTAATTTTAGCCCTGTAAATCCAATCTCTTGATCATAGCAGCTGGACCAAAGCACCTTATTACAACCAACCTGGGTGAAAATTTCTCCCACAGCATTTTGGAATTCGACTCAGAGTTTCTAAGATCTCATTTTAAATGAAGCAAGAGCCTATGGTAGTCGGCAACTTTCTGAATGGCATAAAATTACTTTATTACCTTTGTACATACCAAGTAAGAAAGGTAGTAAAAGTGTGTGTTTGTCTATGTGTGAGTGTGTGTGTGTATGTTATGTGAGTGTGTGTGTGTGTGTGTGTGTGTGTGTGTGGCCTAGGGTATGTGCTGTCCTCTGTCATATTTCCTTATCTTTAAGGAATGTTTGTCATCTCCCCTTTTATTCCCTCCGAGGAAATATTTTCTGACAAATCACTTCAACATTAAAAAGACAATACGTAAGATCTGCAGGTCACAGCACACTCAGTGCCAATCACCTTAGAAGAGGCCTCGGCCCCATCCACGATAAGGCGTCACTTTGTGTGCTGCTGTGCCCCTAAGTGATTGTTCAGAAAGAGTAAATCTCACAAAGAAAGTTGTTAGGGCTGAGTGAACAGAGAAAACATAAGAGAAAGCCGTGGGGGAGCTCTTATATGTAGGAATGCATGAGAAAATATGGAGACAAGCTACATGCCTGTGGAGTTGTCTTTCGAGGATGATTGATGAGGCTCTGTCCGTGACACGTACTTTTTAAAAGGAAGAAACAACAAAAAAACTACTCAGTGCAGCTAGACCCCTGGGGTTTGCCTTCCCCACCTCTTTCTGGGTGGATATATGGCCTCAGTGCCTTTCAAGTGTCAGCTGGTGGCTGCTGGGCTTTCTGGGACTCTCTTTAGCTTCTAGGAGCGTTCACAGCCTGTCTGGTGACCTAAGGAAACCACACACATGCATGTCCTTCAGGCTGGCTGAGTGCCGGGAGGTTCTGCCACGCTGGTTCCTTGTGTCCTTGGAAGCCTCTTTCCCTTGGCGTCTGCTGTGGATGTGGTGGGAAGAGGAGAATGTGGCCGGGGGAGAGAAAAGGGCCTTTCTAAACCCTGGCTCGATGCTTGATTCTAGAACATTCGGCGTTCTCGATCTCCTCTCTCTTAGAAGAGGCCAGCGTTAGCCCGATAAATGACCTAAATCACAGTATCAAAGTGTCAGGTAGAATCCAGTGTAAAAGCCAGGAGGAAGGTTGGGAAATAGGACTCACTAAATACAAGTGTAATGTTCCCATTTCTGTTTGTTAGCAGGACAAAACGAATGTGTCACCACCACATTGAAAACTACACAGTCCGTTACATGTCCTATGAAAGCCACCTTGGTGTCTGTACTCACAGGGAATGACCAGTCACTCTTCCAACAGCACGATATGCATTGATTTATCATATAATCGCAGAACAATGTGCTACATTACTTTGTTTATACCTGTGTTATTGTTACCTCCTGGAGACCCTGAGCTTCCTAAGAAATGTCTTACTTGACGTGTTTAATTATTAGCACATGGTACCACCGTAGTGTCGTAATTTATGGACGTAATTTGATAAAGGAAATGATTTCAATGTAGAAAAACATTGATTTTGTGCACGTTTTTTCTGCCCCAATTCCTCCAATTACCCGTAGTTTTTTAATATAAGAAATAAAGTTGTTGTCTATCATTTTAAGGAGCCAGCAGAAAACTAGCCAGACAGAAAGGAAGTGGGATGGTTACCCCTGATTTCTGACCCCAACATTTAAAACATTTTATGGAGATGTTCATTTCTTCTACTTTTAAACTTAACTTACCGGCACGTTGATTGTACAAAGTAATGGGCTTTATTATAATAATGCACGTATATAACATAGACCGATTGCACACCCCTCCCCAGGATCTTCTCTGTGTCTCTTCTTCCTGTTGGTCACCCCTCCACCACCACCCCACCTCCTTTCAGAACTCCCTTACATTTTTACGCCTATTTTTAAAATTCATATTTTACATTTGAGATTTTAAAAATGAAACACTTGTCCTTTATTTTGCTTGACGTGATGATCTCTAGCTCTTTCCACTTCTCTACAGATATATATACACGTAATATCATATTTATCCACTCATACATGGTCAGATTGGTTGTGTCATTTGGCTGTTGTGCATAGCACAGCAGTCATTATAGATGTGAAGATAACTTTATGGCCAAGCGAGGTATGTACTCAGGTATGTACTCAGGAGTGGTGCGGCTCCGATCCCTTCAGAGATGGCGAGATTTATTAACTACTAAAGTATTTTTGATTTCAAAATTTGAAAGAATGTTCCACTATTCTTTAGGAGACTAAAATATTAACAAATGCAGAGATAGGCGGAGCCTCGTGTTCTCCAGCTTCTGGGAAGTTGCCTCCACTCAGCACCTACAGGTTCCGGCTCTGTAGCCTCACAAGCCCTATCCCTTCTCTCTCCTAGGTCCCCTCGCTCCATCACAGTGTCATACTGCCCCGTCTCATTTCTTACCTCCCCCAGCACTGTGTCCTGTGAATAAACCCTCTGTCCCTGACCGGCAGTGTTCCTGAAGGCGTCTCTCCTGGTACATCCAGGTTTCCCGATGGCACTCTGTCTATCCCCTGTATTCTCCTTTCTTCCTTGAGCATCCAAAGGAAACAAAAATAGACAAAAAGATAGGCCATGGTAGGGTAGTGAGCGTGGGATTAATAATCAGACCTAAATATAAATGGATCCTTGAGGGGTCCTGGAAGCTGCCCAATATACGAGGACACAGAAATGCCTGTATGATACAGAAACATTTTGAACTCTCAGCATCGGGAGTCTCCTCAACCCCCACCCCCCCACACACCCGTGGACCTGGTGCTAAAAAGGAACGACCGGTGCTAAAACACGAATTTTCAAAAATGTGGAACAACGTGAAAAGTCTTTATCTGTCCTGTGAAAGGATGTGCAGATCTCTAAATCCACAAACATCCCACCCCTAGGGGGCAAATATTACTCGAAGGAGCTGTTCTTGTCTCCAAGACAAATCCATATCCCTAGAAAACTTTTGCAGTCTGTTTGAGAAGAATAATGTAGCATTAGAGATGAAAAGTATCTTTAATTTCTCTTTAAAGTTATAGCACATTTTTCAGTATGTGTGTTTTGGGGTTTCTTAGTGTTTTAAAATGTCTTCAGACTATGTTTTAAAGATGTGTTTATTTTATAGGCATATGTACCACATGCACAAATATTTTTATATTTATTTTATATATGTATGTTTGTCGACCAATTTCTTTCATTGTCCATGGAGACCAGAGGGGGTCATCAGATTCTCAGGAACTGGAGTTACAGAGGGATATTAGCTGTGATGAGGGTTCTGGGATCCAAACCATGGCTTTCATAATAGGTATTCTTAACCACTGAACCATTAATCCAGCCCTAAGAACAGATCGTTTTATTTTAATTTCATCCTGGGAGAGAGTTTTTCCTGGGAGAGTCTCTAAGTGTTACCACAATGAAGCAAGTTCTTCAGAATGCCTGGTGGATTCGGTGTTGATGAAAGCAGAGGCTGTTCATCTCACTAGCAAATGAATGGGGAGAGAAGATAAAGTCTTTCCATATAAAGTTATATTTTCAGGAAGAAAAGAAGAGATAGAACCTTGAACCTGATGAGCTTTTAGAAAAGCCCTCTGACCAAAGAGAGACCTCATTTTTCTTAAAAAGACTGGAACAATAAAGGTAGGACAACTCCAATGGGTCTAGTGTGATGTCATGACTCCTCAGCGCTGGGCAAGTGTTACAAAAGTGTTTCCTGTCCCTTTAACTAATAATTCTAAGGTATACAAGTCATCTCACCACGAACTCCACCCAGTGGAAACAAGCCTTCCCCACCTCTTGCTGCCCAAGGTGTCAAAGGCTCATTATTCCTGCTCCATCAGTTCCGTGTGTAAATATTGAAGCAAGCTAAGGAGCGGAGGAAGAGAATGATCATTACGACATTAATACTAATGAGGGATGCGGAGTCCACAGTGTGCTTGGCTAATGTTATCATAGAAGGAAAGCTACGGGATGATTATTGATTAAAAGTTAAAAAAAAAAAGACCAAGATAAAATCCATGAGGTAATAAAAGAAAGAAAGGAAAGAAGGAAAGAGGGAAGAAAAAGAATACAGTCTTAGGAAGTCTCCCTCCCTCCTTCCCTCTCCTGTCTGTTTTCTATCCGTGTGTATTTTCTCCCCCCCCTTCTTTCAATACTCTCTTCTCCCTCTCTCTTCTCTCCCTTCTTTCCCTCTCTCTCCCTCCTTTTCTCTCTCCTCTCCCTCTTTGTTGGCTTCTCTCCTCTCCCCTCCCCTTTCTCTGGTCTCTGGAGCTGGATGCTCCTCTGTAAGGAGGGGTTTTTAGGAAGGAGGAAAACAGAAGAGAATATAATGACAGCCATGTGAACTTAGAAAAGTCATTTTTCCTTTGCACCTCATTAAATGTTGTAGCACCACCCTTATCAAACCCATCCAATTCTTGCACAAAAGCCATTTATTTGGGAGTGGACACGGAGCTTATTTATTTTAAAGGATTTGCCACACAGCCGCTGTTGCAGTGACACTTCGCATCCCTCATTTCGGAATGCTTTCACTTCAAAGAAATTCAGATGTCCTGTAACGAAGGAGGTTTAGAAAGAAGCCAGGTTCTGGGTGAATTTCAAAAGCAGAGCTAGCTTCCAGCTTCTGCTGACTTGGGGAGCCTTTCCACAGGCTCTGCAGCGGCCAGAGCGGCAGCCCGCGCTTCTCCCAGCCGACACAGGGAGGCAGTGCGGGAAAGCTGGCTCCAGCTAGCCCGAGCCGCTGCAGACTGCGGGCGTTGGTCACCAGCACAGTTCCCAAGTTCCTTGGTGCCTGTTCAGATTTTATACAACTGAAACTTTTTAAGGAAAAGGGTCAACTTACCTGACCTTGGTAATAGTGTGGATGTGTCACCGGGGACAAAACCACTGTAAAAACTATAAAAAATGACAATTATTTATTTAAAGAAGTTTTAGACTTCGTGGTATAACCAGTTCCCAACACCCATGGAGGACACAAACTGATTTCATCTCCCAAAAGAGCTTACAAAGCACAATAAAAATTGTGCCACCGAATTTTCCGTGCGTCCTTGAGAATGCAACGTCAGAACTTTTCAGCAGGACCTGCAGTTCCGTGACTGCAAGGCTACATTCGGTAAGACCCTTCAAGGGCTGGGTAGGGACCTCAGTTTTAGATGCCTCACAGTGTCAAGGGTCACACAGACAGAATCAGAAGTTTGGGTTCTCCCAAACTGCTCCTCAAACGGCCTTATGGGGAGGGGGTGAGTCCACCGGAGGAAATAGGGCATAAAGTTCACAGCCTCCGCACAGTCTTCACCCCAGAACGAATCCCGTGCCTTGCGCCTTGCACTCAGCACATTCCAACTGAACACCTCTTCCTGGTTTTCCTACCTGGCTACTTACAGAACTAAACTTCTGCCTTGCCCCTCGTCTATCCCTCACCATCGCGGGCAGCCTGGGGGAAGGGGTTCCCTCTCCTGCAGGGCCAGTGCAAAGCCACTCTTCCCCATGCCTGCCATAAAACAAGGACATGTTATTGGGGGTTTTCAGAACTAGAAGTGCCTCTCCCGCGGCTCTGCCCTGTGTGACATTCCCAGAGTAGTCATTCCAAAGCTTCTAACATTAGGTTCCAAGATCAGCTCCCAGTTCCAAGACCAAATATGTCTTGTTCGGATCCCAGCTTTCCCTTTTTCTGATCCAAACAGGACACATTCATCTAGGCAATAGCAATACACAATTTGACTCAAACTTACTTTACAACCCTCCCTTTTTGGTGCAGACTGTACCCCTGACCCCATTCCCACCAGGACTGTGGCTTCTTTACAGAGGCCTCCCTTTCCACACCTCCATATCCTATATTCAGAGAAGCCCACATCCAGCCCTGTGTATTTGCAAACCCAGTCACAAGTCATTTTCCCTTTTAAAAGCCAATGTAAGGTGGGTGTAAGCAGTAAGTGAATGCAAGCCTTCCAAGGCACCTCTCAGTACCAACAGCCTCTGACATTATGGTCAGGGCTGTACGTGTGACTCTCTTTCCTATGGTGCAAATGGGTGAGGGGAAGTCTCTGCTTCTCTGAATGCTCCATAGGCTTGGCACAGATTTTACACTCTTGCTCGGCGTGTAAATAAATTAATACAGAAAAGTTTCATCTAAGCCAAAATGAAGTGTCCATTTGTCTTCCCTATGTGTTAAAATAAAATACATTCAATTAAATATTCTGCCACCCAATAAATACATTTTTTATTATCTATCGAAAACAAAATATATATTCAATACTATACTGTATGCTTCAGTAAGTTAAAATGAATAACAGAACAAAATGAAAAGTAAGTGTATCCCTAAGTTCTAGGGGAGATAGACAAAGAATAAATCATTGCTTTTGTAAAATTCAATGGAGCATTAAGATCTAAAAAATGAGTGGAGTTGTTGAAGAGAGGTATGAAAGAAATGGATTGAGAAAGGAGTTTCTGGGGGTGGAAGGATGAGAGGGAGTCAGAAATCCAATGGTGGGGGGTAGGGGGGAAGCTTGTGTAGATAGAGGAAAGGGTATTAGCTGAGAAGGGGGGACATGACACTTTCTAGGATCTAAAGTCCATTCATCACATAGGTGGTGAGGAGTGACTCTGAGGGAGTCCGAACTGGATGGAGATCTTGTAGACCTTAGTAGAGAAGATTTTCTTCAGCATTTATAGAAAGCCCATGGTATAAACAACCTGTGCTTGTAGTTCATCCTGGCTATTCTGCAGAAAACAAATCGTAAATGCACGAAAAAAAAAAAAAGGATAGAGGAAAAAAAAGATAGAGAACCATATATGTGTAGGAGGACCATCGAAAGAGTCCAGGGAAGAAGTAAGGTAGCTTAGAAGGGGCTTCATCGTGCTGATGTGGGGTGGGAGACAGAGCTGGGCTGCTACTGGCCTACTTAGTATTAGGGACAAGGAAAGCATGTTCAGAGATTCAGCCTAGGATTCAGACTGAGTGTTTCTGTTTCTTAACACAGGATTAAAACAGATTTGAAGAGGAGGAAATTAATCTGCTCCCATTCTAAGGCCATTATTTAATGATGGGTATTCAATATATCTTTTTGAACATCTATTAAAGGTTGGATGCTCTCATTAGATGCTATAGGGGGTAAAAGCAAAATCCATGCATTTATTTTCTCTTGCCTTCTGGTTTTCTATTGCCTTCTTGCCAATACCATTTAAAAATTCTTAACATTAGATAGATTCTGCTGTGGAGATTTAACATAATACAAAAATCATATAACTTTAATGAAGTTTCTTATATTTTTATTCATGTTTTAAATATGAAATTTAGTTAGCATTTTGCAAATAGCCAATATCATTTAAAAATTCCTAAGGTTATATAGCATCCATGATCATACAGATTCTGCTGTGGAGATTTAACATAATACAAAATCACATAATTTTAAAGATATTTCTTGCATTCCTTGTTCATTGTTTAAATATGAAATTTAGTTAATGTTTTGCAAATAAACATAGGAATTTGTAGGCATTAAAACCCAAGTGAAAGATATCATTTTAGCAACAGGTGTCACACTGTTCTTATGAGAATATGGGTTCTAGTTCTTGCTGTCTCAAGTTCAGAGGATCTTTCACAGACACAGTTAGAGTTGGCCTGGAGTCGCCAGCCCCACCCATTCCTGCTTCTATCTCCAAGAGCCTATTCACAGCAAGAACTTGGTGACCTAAAGAAAAGATTGAGATTGCACAGTTATACAACTTTACCAAGAGGCCAGTCAGAAAGCGAATGTGAGGAACTACACGAAGTCACAGGTAAGCTTGTCAACCTGTTAGTACTTATATTCTAAAATTTTCTTCATATACACTACAGTTTATGATCAGATTATTCAAGAAAACAACTCACATAAGGCTAGAGGAAAGTGTCTCTCAGGGTGTCTCCTCTCAACACTTTACCTGATTTTCCACAGTAATATATAACTAGATAATAACACCTTATCCGATCTGTATGGAGAACTCCAACTTTGAACCCTAGCTGATAAAATACACATAAGTTAAATTCGGCCACAAGGTTGAATGACAATTTATTGATAGTTCTCTTATAACAGCCACTCATTCCAGGTGAGAGTATCGGATTGTTAATGTGATATTTTGCTTTTTACTTTGTAATGCTTGTACACCTCAAGGATTGTTTTTCCCTCTGCCTGACCCAGAATTAGGTTCATCAGCTTCCTAACATGCAGTGTGCTTAGGCTCACGTTCGGACACCTTCCTGTTGTTCCAAATGTGGTCACTTTCTAGGTACATGTCATCCTGTTTCTACCTCCCCCACACCCACTGTGTGCTGAGGTCAGCCGAGAGCGCCTGGCCATGGGAGCTGACGAAAGCGCTACACTCTTCTTCTCTAGTGACATGGAATATATTCAACAGTCATCAGCCTTCTTTGATCTCCAGCAGGCATGAGCCCTTTCTCGCCAAATTTCCCCCCACAGTTTGTGTTTGATATTTAAACAGTTTGGACATCTCTAAACGTGGAGTGACACTGACACAGAGATAAGGTGCCAATCAATTTATTAAGTGATTCTGTATGAAAATGGCAACGTTAACATGACCCCGGAGCATTGCTAATTCATCCACTGAGAAGCGTGAAGAAAGCCACTTGCCTGTCCTTGTCTCTCGTGAGTGAGGGCCTCTGTACCAAGTCCTTCTGCTCTGTACAAGTGGAACAGGCAAAACAGGACTTTTATGTTTTTAAAGTTTAATGAGTAGACACCAAGAGAACTTCTTCCTTCTAGATTTCTCTGTTCCATTGAATTATGGATACAAGGTAAATCATGAGGACATGCTATATGCAATTTCAAGAGATATTCTGTTCTAAAATTACCTGCCAATATTTTCTAAATCATCAGGCTTACTAAGTCTATGAAAATTTCTGTATAAATTTTCAAAGAAAGAGACAGAGAGATTTATATAAAAAGCAAATATGCTTATTTTGATTCAGAGCATCCAGGTATAACCAGTGATAAACAAAGCCATAGAAACATGTAGGGTTCAGTATTCTAAAGCAAATATACAATATCCATAGAAATAAGAGCTAAGATTACCTTTATCCCGTATTCTATGTGAATGCCAAACAACTTCAAAATGAAATAAAAAAGAATTAATGTGACCTTTCAATAACCTTGTTCAGAGTACAATATCTGACTCTTAGAATGAATTCACCTGGCTGTCTCACAAGACCAATTTTATATAAAGTAGACGTGATCGTCCCTGTTCCCGAGAACAGAAGAGAAAATGTCATTTAGAGTGTTTGCCTGTCATCAAACACAACAAAAACAGTCAATGATAGTTCAAACAGAAAGCCACTGTGGTGGCTCGTTGTACATCAGCTTCATGGAGCTCAGAGATGTTCAGATTACATTGCTGAGTGTGTGTGTGTGTGTGTGTGTGTGTGTGTGTGTGTGTGTGTGTGTGTGTGTGTGAAGGGGGCACCGTACAATCCACTGGAGACTTACAGAACAAGAAGAACAGGAGCAGCTGTGTTCTTGCTCACATGATGATGTCTGTCTTCTCCTGTCATTGTATGTGCTTCTGATTCAGTTTGGCCATTAGGTCCAAACTGGGGCATCCACCATTGATTTCTCATCTTCTTGAGCCTTCTAGAATGTTCTAACAGAATACTATCCATTTCCTTGAACCTCCAGCTTGCCAAAGAACAGATCCTGGCATTTCTCAGACTCTGTAATTGCATGAAACAATCCTACTGAACAAATGCCTTTATTTGTATATAAATGTAACAAACGCCTTTGTACATGTATGGGCTGGGAGGGGGTGTTCTTTTTCTCTGGAGAATTCTAACTAATAGCCACATTTAAGGGATAAATGAGAAAGAAAAATGACTAAATACAAGAGATGACCAGAGAAATAGTTGGAGAATATTATGTAATAAAAGTCAATTGATATGGGAACTACAAGATGGCAGGGCCCAAGAAATGAGAAAAATAATTCAATTATTATTGACTTCTATGTCCAGAGAATATAGATTATTCTGTTTCTCAAGGATAAAGGTTTTTTAGGCCTGAAAACACCCCATTACCATTTTTCAGATGGCACATGACTTTCTCTAATGAGTTAAATTGTGCCCTACCAAAAAGATCTACTATACCCCCAACTCCTGTACCTCAGGATATGACCTTAACTTTGAAATTATGCTTTTAGAGGCAGTTAAGTTAAAATGAGGCCATAAAGGTGGACCCTAATTGAATATGACTGGTGTTTTTAAAATGCAGGGACACTTGAATACAGAGATGGGCACACACACAAGTAAGACTGGATGGAGACCCACAGGAAGAAGCCATGCATGCTTCCACAAGCCAAGGCATGGCAAAGATGGCTGGTAAGCTCCAGACGGGGCTGGTATTGTCCCTTGAAGCTATCAGAGATAACAGCCCTTCTCTCTCAGCTCTTGGCCTACAGAACTACAAGACAACAGGCTCCTACTTTTCCTAGCCACCCAGCTCTTAATACTCAGCTTCAGCAGCCAAAGGAAACAAGTTTTTCCAGACTAGGCCACAATGATACCTGCCAGCTTTGACTTCCAGGTAGGAGAGTTCATGACACCTTCCTTGCTGAGGACTTGCAGGACGTTCTTTACCTCTCCCATCCCTGACTTGGCCTCCTACTGGTGAGTGGTCTAGAAAGAGGGCGGACAGAGGGTGTGGATACTGTGATGAGCAAGGGAAGACGCTTCAAGGACTTGGGGCTTGGATTGGGAAGTATGAATCGTCAGCTCTAGTCCCAGCCAGTCTTGGCCTCCAGAAATACTTACTTGGTCCTTTCTGTTAGTCATTGCCCTAGATACTTAAGGAAGGAAATGGGGCAAATAAACTCTACCATGAATGTTATGTCCTGGCCTGATCTCACACAAATATATGTTTCCTGAACATGCCAATCAAGACAGTTTAATCCTGCTTACACTCAAACTTTGAAAGAGTTGGATTCCATACACAATCTGGAAATTAGTCAAACAAGCTTTCAGTGAGTATTTTTCTTCTATAGACATTTAAACCCAAATGGCTTGATTTCTAGTCTTTCAAAGCCTGGCCTGAAAAGATAAACTACCAAGTATATGTGCATGTATGGGGGGGGATCTGGGAGGGAAGATGGGAATATTAATATAAATTATGCTGTGAACACTGACGTGTGCAGCTGGCATTACCATTGTCTCATCTCTATGACAGTGTCCTCCTCTGGAAGCTGTTAGGCTGAGAGCTAATGTCGGCTGTGCCACACAAAGGTGATGGCAAATTGATGAGCCTGTAAAGAGATTTAGAGGCAAATAGGGAAATGCATTGTTAATGCTATTAAATATTACTTAGCCTACACAAGCTGTGTGCTCAACAGTTTAAACTTTAATTGCTAGCTGATGCAGAAACAAGCCTGGATGTATGTAAATCCTATTGAAAGCTAATATCATTCTGGCTGTTCAGATGGATTAGCAGCCACTACAATTAGCAACGTGTGCAGCTAATGATATTGGAGCAGAATCCATCATACAGCAACCTGGGCCTTAAATCTGCAGTGAAGTTAGGGCTCTTCTCCCCATAAGTCCCATATTGGGGAATCCTGCCAATTAGCACACAGCAGTCCTGGATATGAGCCAAGAAGGTTACAGGGAGAAGGGGGCCCAGTGCACCATCACCTTGAATTGTTCTTTTACCTTCGATGCTACTCCAACAAAGCACACTATGGCTGATGCTTCCTCTGTCCCATTTCCCATGGAATGCCACTGCAATCCAGCACAGAGGCGGAAGGGTCCACCCACAGCTGAATCTTGATCTCACTCTGACTACTGTTGTTGTGCCAGAAGGAGGAAAAGGCTTTTGCTCAGATGTGGCACCATCAGATCAGGCTGCTGTACAGAGTGCTTACCAAAATGCTCATGAGTCCTCAGAGGCCTCGGTGACAAGAAATATCATGTAAAACAGTGGTTTATAGCAGTCTACAGAGACTGTCATGCTCAAAATAAAACATCTGAACTGACTCTAAGCATAAGCATCAACGTTGTCATGGGAGTTCCTGACTAGATCAGCCCCACAGTCTGATGGAGGGGATATTGTGAGCATGGTTCTGTCTCTTTGATTGGAGAATATCTGTTGCTAACAGATTTCCATTACACTCTGTGAAACTTGGAAACTAACCTCTGTCAGTAAAATTTTCACCGCACAAAAGGCTGTAACTTTGTTAATCTAATGGTAAGAACTATTATAATTGTAATATGCAGTATGACAAAATTAAACTAAAATGACTCTTTACAAATAATTTTAGCAAATCTAATTTTTAATGTAACTGTTTCATAATCAAGTTAAATATACCTAGGTTTAAAACTACATAATAATATCAATATGTGAAACTACTTATTTTAAATAGATGAGTGTTTGGTCAGTTATCACATATGTGTATACATATATGCGTATATACCTATTCAAAAGTGTGAATTATCATTATAAAATAGTAAAGACTTCTCTCTACTCCTACATATTCAATAATTAATAGTTTATTTATAAGATAATGATTTCATACTGTTTGTGACGTTAGTGAATCAGATGTGTATATAATTACAGTGTAGGGAAAGCATGCCTTCCTGTATGCTTGTTGATGAAACGGTAGAGTGTGACTCACTATACACATGCTCCATACAAGGAACTTGTGCTACATGAACTTGATGTATAAATAAATGACCCATAGCTGGGAGATCACAGGCCCCAGGGGATAATCTATGACTATGATTTTGCTAAAAGGACACAATATCAACCCGCCCTGTAAATTCCTGTTTCTCCCCCTGTAGACTGGTGCAGCACTCAGCCATCGTCAGAGACAGTTCTTTGCTGCTAAACACAGGAGCTCACAACTGGTCAGAGTGCGGATAACAGGTATGAGTGGACTGTTCAACCAGAAATGGGACATGTAACTGATACTCCTCCCTTAAGGCTCAGGGACTGTCATGGAAGTGGTGACAGAGACAGTGTAAGAACCAGAGGGGAACAGTGTCCTCTAGACATGAGAGTACCACTGTAATCATGAGTACGCAGAAGCTGTGGTTTCCTGCACAAGACTGAAGCCACTCAACGCTCTAGCATGGGAGGGGAAGGGGATCATAAGCTTCACCTCTAACTGAAGACCCATGGACAGTTGGTGGTTTGGGGGGAAACAAAGTGAATCCATTTAAAGCTGCAGTTCCTGGTGTTTAGCTATGCTCCAGTAGATAGCCCCATACTTGGGAGTATATGGACAGCACAGATAAAGTTGGAGATTAACAAAAACAAGACAAGAAAGTGGGGGTTGGTGGAGAGGAGGGATGGGGTGAATGTGATCAAATGCATTGTATGAAGTTCTCAAATAATTATATATGTATTTTTATAATGTTCAGAAAACAAAGCTTGGACTGCTTTCCCCCCATTATTTAGAAGAACCTATGGACAGCATTGCTAATCTCAGTCAATCCCACGGAAATCTCATATTCATATGGACAGCAATCTTGGATGAATATTTGTTGGTTTGGACCGGAGACAATCTGCCATTGTAAGCAATGATTTCAGTTACGTTGAGGAATCTGTGCACAATACTTCAAACATGCCTACTCTAATGCAAACCTTGGTCCTGTTGTGAGCATTTCTCAACTATTCATGTGAGATGACTTTGGTGCTTTCTTGAGCTAAAGAAAATAGATGGCATATTTCAACTAATATGGTCTATTTCACAATAAATTTGAATCAAAATTTACTTCTCACTAGACCTTCTCCATTTTGTATTGTGATCACAAGTATGCTTTTGTACTTTTTCCAAAGTGAGTGATCTCCTAAAATACATATATTTTATATACATCTCAGGCTAGAGGAACAATTGAATGACAATCACTGTGTATATGCAGAGTCATACTAGCAGCAAAATGAAGCTAACATTCATTGATCCTTAAATTCAGCATTCATTGGGGACATATAAATACAAAATAGTTTGGTATGTCTCCATGGTGTTTTGCTTTGGCTAAGGAAGGGGATAGCAGGGCCAGGAAGACAGCTTAGTCAATAAAATGCTTCCTGTACAAACATGAAGACATTTCAATCCTCATGCTCCGTGAGGTATTCTGGTGCATACTTGTAACCCAGCACCAGGGTGCACAGTGGAGGAGGATTGATGGGGTTGGTGACCAGCCAGTCTAGCCTTGTAAATGTAGTATAAGTTTCAGGCCAAGCCTAGCCTGGGGGTCCAGACCAGCAGTCCCAAATAATCACACAAAATCTTATGTTAATTACATGCTGTTTGGACTATGGCTCAGGCGTATTAATTGCTAACTCTTACTCTTAAACTAACCTATAATTAGCCAAATGGCTTATAACCTTTTTTCAGTGAAGCATTTTCGGCTTTTTTTTTTTTTTTTTTTTTTTCTGTGTATGCCTGGTATCTCTGTTCTGCTCTTCCTCTTCCCAGAGTTTTTTTTTAGTCTGGTTGCTCCACCCATACTTCCTGTTTGCCTTTTGACCAATCAGCATTTTATTAAACCAGTAGGAGGGACAAATATTTACAAAGTACAAGAGCATAATTCCACAGCAAGTCAATAATCTCTGTATGCACATGCACACACAGACACAGACACACCAATTACTTAGTGAGGAAAGGCCAAGAGAGGCCTTGTAACATAAAATTATTCATAGATGTTGTATTGATTATTTGCAATCTATTGCCTAGATTATAGAAGATCTGAGTCTAGAAATTTAGGCTGTATTCAAAATGAACTTTTTAATGGTAGAAACTATAACAGGGCTGTGTCAAATAATAAGGGACTTACAGTTTTGTGGAGTTCCATTTCTAGTAAATCTTCAGAATTGCATACATTTTGAAATACATACATTGAATTCTCTCCAAATATTCAGAGTGCCCAGTCATAGAATAGCTTATTAGGTAACTCTGACCTTCACCATGAACTGTCTAGCCCAGGCACTGCATTCCCTACTTCTCTGATCTTTTAAGGATTATGGGCTCTAGTTTATCTTCATAACATGCATGCTTCATTAATCAGCTCATTTTCATAACTATAAGTTATTTGTCTAAGAAATTGTAAGTGGTAAAATAATCAGAAAATAGATCTGTCCTATTTACTCTCATTTCACTGTCAAAAGCTTAAAATGTGAGATATCTGGATTCTTGCCATTGGGTGGGTGGCTTTACAGTGTCAAGAGGGAGGGCGAAGTGCTTCTTTCTACTTGGCATGCTGTTCACTTGACAGTTAAATGCACAGGTATAGATGGTTGTTTAAAAAAATAATTACTGGACACTGAAGTAGGGTCATGTTTACTGCATGTTTAAGGATTATTTAAATCATAAACTTTTACTGCAATTATTTTCAAGTGGAGTCTTCTATACCCCACTTCTAATGTATTCAGTACTCTTTATTTTCTTCTAAGCTTGCCTCTCTTCCTATTTTCTCCAACTGGGCATCATGTGTCATTTGTCACATGATTTGAGGATCACACTTTCCCCTTTGATCTCTTAATTACCTGTTATGTTAAAGGGGTCAACAAAACCAATCAACCCTGCCTTTATATTCCAATTACTGCTATCCTGAACTCTCCTTGGTTGTACTCAGCATTACATCTCTCCTGGACTACTGGACACATCTTCTCAAGGATCCCTTATCTCCATAACCTCTCTTACCTTCCATTACTCAAAAATTCCCTTCACCAAATGCAGTTGTTATGGTCTAAAAGAAGTTGAAAGAGTGACAGTCATTACTTTCCAATTGGAAACCAAGAACCTAAAAAACAAACAAATAAACAAAAACTCTAGGCTCATGGTGTCCTGTTGTAACGATGACTGTGAGTCTAGGGAGTAGTCAAGTGGGACACTCTGCTTATATTGAGAATTTTCATACTTTTGCATCATTGACACATGCCACTCTACCTACTTTCCCTTGGTGAATAGCTTTTCCTTCCTAGGATCACTAATGTCTCCTCTCAAAGCTTTCTCTAATTCTTTAAGTAGTCATTGAGCATCCCTAAGAATAGCTTGAGATGCCAAATGTCAAATTTCAGATTCCTTATATTTTTCTCCTTCAAAAATATTTTAAAATGGTCACCTATGCACCAAAGGCCATATTGAGCTAAGAATGCAAAGCAAGATAATAAGGCAAATATTGTGGAACTTTTATTCTATTAAGGAAAATAAATAAACAATGGGTTAAAAAAACAAGTTTATTTTAAATACACTAACAATAACATGTGTGAATAATCAGAAAGCTGAAGGGCACTTTTGTGTTCATTGTAGATGGAATATTATCTCTTAGAAGGAAGATTTTAATTAAAATTCTAATTATAAAATGTCTGTTATATACCTACCTATAAGAGTTGGGGCTCTTAAGGAAACAAAGAGAAGAAAGACCGTAAAAGCTAGAGGTGGTAGATAACTTCAAGAAAATTTGGTTTTCTGGGTACAACAAGGCAGCTGTGTATAAAGTCACAGTGGTTAAAATTATGCATAAGACCTGTGTAAGCTCAAGCCAGGCAAAATGCCATCACAGAATGGGAAGAGGTGGCCATGAAATCTCACCACTAGCAGAGGAGCTGTTGTCATTTGATAGTTTCTGGGAGATGGAAAGTCAGTTTCCTTTAGTGAAGTGACCCAGGGTTAGTTGACCATGCGTCAGGGCATGTTCCACTTTCAAGAGAAGCTGCATGCAAAAAACTGAATTTACTGGGTTTAAGGGGAAAAGAGAAGGAAGAGAGAGAAGGAGGGGGGAGGAGGCTGGAGACATGACCCCATGGTTAAGATCACTGGCCACTCTTCCAGAAAACCAAGGTTCAAGTCCCAGCACCCACAGAATGGCTCGTAATTGTCTGTAACTCTAGTTGCAAGAGATCCAATGCCCCCTTCTGGCCTCTCTGGGTACTACACAAATGAGTGGCAGGTAGACTGACATATGGGCAAAACTCCATTACACACATTTTGCAAATAAATGTGTAAATAAAATAAATCATTTTTTAAAAATTATAAAAATAAAAGCCAAAGTTGGGTGAATTTTCCAACTTTGTTTTATTTAATAATTAGGATTTTATCTCAAATATTACTTTCTAAAAGATATTATTTGGTCATTGACAGTGAACATAAAAATGTCCTTTATAGCTCTGATTCCTCACATATATTATTCTGTACCAGGGAAAAAACAGAGAGGGTGTATCTGGAAGGAATTGGAGAAGAGAGTTATTATGATTGAAATTCTCAAGAAAAGTAACAAAATACTTATTTTTTAAAATGTCTGTCAAAATAAATTTTGTTTTGGTGGGGGTTTGTTGCTATCAGCATAACACATTTTAAAGCAAATAGATGGCTCTTCATTATTTAAACTCCTGAGCTTATTTTAGGGAGATTTTCAGGAGCCTTTACAACTAAACAAGCTGTTTTTATTTATTGCACCATAATGAAAAAATCCACATATCAGTGTCTTGAAACAGAAATCACTTATCCCTCATGAAAAACACACTGATGAATGACCTAAGTTGGTTTTATCTGGATAGATTTTAAATTTTTGTGTTTCTCTAACATCTTTCTTCCCGTGAGAATAACAGATTCAAAAACAAGCTGCATAGTGTGAATGGCATATCTGTTAGTATGTCATTGGCCAGAGTATTTCACATGGCTAAGAAAAAGTGCTCCGGCTTAGTCATGTGCTAGACTGTATGCTATATGCATATGTGTATCTATATGCTATGCATGTAGGATGTATATATTGTATGTGAAAATACATAATTACATGTAGTGATCTATATAAATCCTCATTGCTTTCTAGTCTGAGTACTTCACTCTTTTTGACCCCTGTAAGCATTTGTACTTTCAACCTCTGCTTCGTGGATTCTAAGTGGCATCTGTGTTCTCTGTAGGGCACTGCCATAGGAGTGGAGCTATTCCAGACTGAACAGTCAGTGATCTTGACAGTTCTTCAAACAGAAGGAATGCCTAGAAGAAATAGATTCCAATTCACGCCCAGAGAAGGAAGCGGTGGCTGTCCCCCACTTACTGTAGGCTTTTAGAAATGGGGGCATAAAATATGGCTGCAATGCTCCTTTAAATCCTTTTAAGTATCAGGCATCCTCCTGTGCCCCCTCCTCGGCACTATTAAGCCCTTCACAGGTATCCATCGTCGGGAAGTAGAAAGAACTGCCCTTTAAAAGGATTTTAAATAATGTCTCCAAGAAATATAGCAGCAGATTGTTCAGTGTAGATTACCAGCCAAGAGTGTGCTCAAGGGGGAGGGTTCTCTTTTAAAAGGTCTTTAAATAATGTAAGTGTGCTTCTTGGCAACATTTCTCAGAAGCATTTAAAGAACAGCCATCTCTGACACACCTATCTACCAGCAAGGCAGACCTGCCAAAAGATTGAAAGAGGCACAGGACAGATGGTGTCCCCACACCCTAGACAGCCTCATAGCACAGGGATGACCCCTTTCTCCAAAATAGTGAGGGCATTACAGACTTTCTTAGTAATTGTAGCCTCCCTCCTGAGAGTTGAGGTCAATCACCTCTAAGAACAATTTGAGCTTTGCTGTGATCTTTGCAAGGAAATGAACTCTCTGTGCTTTCCAGAAGAATCCTGAGAAAGGATGAGTGCTTCAGCTTCTCTTTTCTTTTCCTTTTCATAAAACTCAGCTTCAAGTTTGAAAGTCAACAGAGCTTTGTTTTCCCATGACTACTTTCTCTTCAACTTAATTCTCTGGGTTCATTCATGTGTCTTGAGTTGACAGAGAGGAGGTGAGCACGGTGTAGGCTTATGGGCTTTGCCTTTGAAATGAGAGCATGTGGCTTCCTGATCCTGGTGACTCTAGAAAGTAAAAGTACTAAGTGTCACTTCTCTCTGAAGTACAGACTTTAAACACATCTATTCCTGGTGTGGTCACCAGGATAAAAGGGAATCAACATATATAAAACACCCAACTCCATGCGTACTGGACTCTAAATGTTAAACATGTGACCTTAGGAAGCAGCAATTATGTAAGAGTGGTTTTATTATTGAGACTATAGGAGGCTCCAGTTTTAATTTATCTGGTTTGGTAAACTCAACTGTTAAACTTGATATACAACTGCTTCCTGTTTTAAGGACAGCTAGCTGTATTCTACCTGAAAGCCAAGAAAACTTTTCTCTTAAAAAGAATGAACAACCAATCAGCAGTCAATGTGAGCTGGGTGTAATGGTGCTTATAGTTCCAGCATGTAGAAGATGGAGACAAAAAGTTCATGGGTTCAAAGCTAAACTCTACTCCATAGGTGGTCAAAACAAGCTGGGCTACACAAGCCCATGTTTCAAGGAAAAAAAAAAAAAAAAAAAAAACAGAAAAAAAAACCAGTCTGAATTTAGTGGGCTGTGCTAGATAACTATCTATCATTGTGGAAGACACCAAAACAATAGATTTATTAGAGAAAAGGATGTATTTTGAAGCATAGTTGCAGACAGTTTGGTCCACGGTTGATTGCTCAATGATTTTTCAGTTTGTAGTTTTAGGACCTGTAGGTACAATATCATGCCAAGGAAAATGTGATAGTTCAAAGTTACTCACCTAGCAGGAGCCAGGAAACAAAGAAAAAAAAAAGAGGCACCAGGAATCCAGTACCTTCCTTAAGGGTTTCTTCCCAATGGCAGTTTGCCTCAAACAAGAAAATAAACTGTAGGAAGAGAAACAGTAACTATGCTCATGAGTTTGGTTTAATCTTTCTATGAGGTGTCCATAGGGCAAGATATTCATCATACAGTTTACACATAATACAAAGAGATAAATATGCAGTTTCCCTTCATGGTCTAGAAGAGTTTCAGAAGTGAGAAAAATTTTTATTTATTATATTCTGCATATGTTACCCACTTGTGAAAATGTGCAGTATTAGGATCTGGATCACAAACAGCTCTGAAGGATACAGAACTGACAGGTGATTGGAAGCAACGCAGCCCGAATGGTGTGAGAGAAAATGATGTTCCTCTAGTGTTCAGACACTGGAGCAGGTCTTGTGTCATTGAACACAATGACAGAAAATCAAAGTGAACCCCATTAAGGGGAAAAGCTATCTATTTGCGTTAGCTCAGCAGGCACCTGCAAGTTCTTCCTAGTGTGGAAAGAATGGAGGGGCACTTGGGAAGGTAGAGGTCTCAGTTCAAATGGCTGTGTTTGCAACTCCTGGAAAGGAATGATCACTTTTAAATATGGTGGATTGATTTTGAAAACAGTCCCCTTGACTATGTTGGTTCCTTTTGTGCCTTTCCATGGCAAGAGGACACGCTTGGGTGAGGATCTGAGATGAGCCGAGCTGAGCCAAAACACAGGGACCATTTTTTTTTTAGCAGCAAAAAGCCGGCCAACCTTATATTTTCTAATGCTTTAATTATGATACATTAAACAATGATTCCACAATAGGTAGGAGACTACAGAGAAATGAAAAATGCATTCAAGAGTGTCTTAAAACACTTTGTCATCACTCAGAAAGGAGATGCAGACATAGCACCTTTCATGCTTTCATCAGGTGATGCCCCAGATTCCTTGGTCTGCAATTACCTTGTGGTACAAACTGACTTATCAAACTTCAGCAAATGAAGTGGAAGTCTGAAGCAGCAACTGGGCAACTCAGGCTCCCCAAATTGTGATCTTCAACTTCTATACAATACAAGTCTGCAGAAAACTTTCAACGTACGTTGATTTCTGTTTTCATGTCAAATCTGCATCTGATGTCCTTCAACCAGGCTCAGAAATGTTAACTGTTAGGAAGACATGCCCCCATACATTTGCTATGAATGTGAAATCTACGGCCACCATGCAGTAAAGCAAAGATATACATTTGTGTACTTAAAAAAGACAAGGGACCGCACTGTGACCATCAGATTTCAAAGCTAGAAAAGTAGGGTAGCCATGAAGTGAATTCTTGCTGACTTTAGGGTACTTGCATAGGTATTAGAGATAGGGGATGGATTGTGGGTATAAAGTTTAATTTCAGAGGATGTGTCCCAACTTAAGAATGAGAATATCTAAGCCAGCTTGGTCACCCTGCTGTACTTAGACGTGGTAAAATCACATGATAAGAAGAGAGAGTCAGAGGAGGTGTGGACCCATGTTAGGAAGCAATAATTTTCTATCTGAAATAGAGTCAAAACCACTGACTGACTCATCAAAATCCTGGCACATTTCTGCCCTTGGCACTGATGTTCTAAACAGAGATAGGAAATTTGAAGGGCAACAAATCTGTGTCCCCCACCCCCACCCTGGCCCATACTGGACAGACTGCACAGGCAAGCCTTATTCAGCCTGCTTCTTGTGTTGGTTCCAATCATGCAGGGAGAGTTGGCCCGCAGCTTAAAATGTCCCTATGGCGTTTGGATAATTAACTCAGCAGCTTGAGCTATTCCAAATGTTGTTCTCTTGTCGGAGAGAAAGGATAAATACATTGGGTGTGAGTGATGGCCAGCGAGGGGAAGCTGAAATGTTTGCTCAGCCTCAGTTTTCTGCGAGCTGAACAGCTTTCCAAAGGCACTTTTTTCTCCTCTCCAGATGTTCCCGAGGAAGATGCAAATGAGCATATTTTTAATGCTGAAAAACTGTCAGATGTTGTCCAAGGAAGCTAACAGAATGCCATCACACCCAAGAGGTTCATCTCTGATGGGGAATGCCCACTGCCATCAGTTATGTTGCCAGAGAATTCGTGACAAAAGTCAGACGTCTAAAGATTTTCATGAGTATCTTCTTAAATTCCTTTATTTCACACAAACACCAGCTCAAAGGTGTCTTCCCAGTGTACATTTACAGAGCCTTTCTTTCAAGATGTAACCTCTGTTCTTTGCCACAGGGCAGCCCCAGAGCAGAACACCTAAGCATCCCTCGCTGAACAAGACCAAGCAAAGTACCACTATCACCTCCTCTCTTTTTTCATGAATAGATTCTGACTTCTTGATAGGTCACATGATGTTTAAGATGCTAATTCTATGTACACTGAAAGATTTGACAGCCATGATGCCCTGACAGAATGGAGGTCTCTAAAGGCTCTATCTGTGCCTGACCTTGACACGTTCTTGCCATGAGCATCTGTCCCGATCTGGGCCTTGCCAAAACTGAACTCTGAGCACAGGAGGATAAATCAGAGCAAACCCTTAGGATTCTTGGCTAAGAAAAAAAAAATAGAAGGCTTTAAGGAAGAGGGGGAGGAGAGGGTGTTAGAGTACCTGTGACATGAAGGTAGGAAGGGAAGTAGAAGCAGAAATGGGGGCCAGGAAAATGAGGGAGAGAAGTGGGGGGTCTAATGTAGACTCAGGTGAAGTTAAGCTTGTATAAAATGCCATCAAGTAACTGTTATTTTGCACAATTTAAAATTAATACATTAACAGTCTAAAAATAGATCTTAGGTGCTTCCCCTTAGGACTCCAAGGCAATATACCTCAGAGACAGCTGCACATCCATGTTCACTAAAGCTCTATTCACAGTGGCTGACTTACGAGCTCTTCTCAGGGGTTGTGGATTGTAGTCTGGTTATCCTGTGCTTTATGTCTAATATCCACTGATGAGTGAGTACATACTGTGTTTGTCTTTCTGGGTTTGGGTTACCTCACTCAGGATGGTTTTTTTATGTCTTTTTTTCTACTGAGTAATACTCCATTGTATTAATGTACCACTTTTTTTTTTTCATTCTTTGGTTGAGGGGGATCTAGGTTGTTTCTAGGTTCTGGCCATTATGAATAATGCTGCTATGAATACAGTCTTTGTGGTATGAATGTGCATCTTTTGGGTATATGCTCAATAGTGGTATTGCTGGATCAAGAGGCAGATTGATTCCCAGTTTTCTGAGAAACCACCATACTGATTTCGGGGGAAGCCCACAGAGACAGCTGACCTGAGCTACTTGCGCCATCACTGACTCTGAACTAAGAGTTGGGGAGCCTGAATGGGACCCAACTAGGCCCTTTGAATGAGAATGACAGTTGTGTGGCCTGGACAGTTTGTGGGACCTCTGGCAGTTGGACCAGGATTTATTCCTAGTGAATGTAACAACTTTTTTGGAGCCCGTTTCTTGCAGAGGGATGAATACCTTGCTCAGCCTTGATATGGGGAGGCGGGGTTGATCCTGCCTTAACTGGATATACCAGACTTTGTTGACTCCCCAATGAAAGACCTTATCCTTTCTGAAAGGTTGGTGGGAGGGGGAGGAAACTGGGGGGTGAGCAGGAAGGGAGGGAATTTTGGTTGATATGTAAAATGAAAAAAAAATCCTTTTAAATTAAAAAAAATTCAAAAGAATTTTGTAATTAGTTTATCCAATTATGTATGTGAGGAAGGGTGTTTTGCGCACTTGAAGGCTACTGTTCACAGTCTGTGCTAGAGGAGTCTAATGCCCTGGAGCTGGAGTTATAAGTGATTGTGAGTCACTGATGTGGATGCTGGGAATTAAACCCAGGTTCTCTTCAAGAACACTGTGTGCTGCTAACCACTGAGCAATTTCTCCAGCCCTCTATGGCTTTTTTTTAAATCAAATATTTTTTTTAGAAGTCTGTGGATACTAAAGTGAGAAGAGAGGGTAATATATTTAAAAAGAAAGATATGCTTGGGGAAGAAAATTTCCTCAAATGCCTACCACCTACAATGCTAAAAGGCTAATTAAAACAGAAAAGCTCTTTTATGTAAACATCTGTCATATTTTTGTCATCGCATCATTTATGAAATATGCAAAATTTAACTATCCCAGTTTTTATCAAGAATTTTTAGTTTGATGAAAGCATATCCTGATGTTGTCTGCCAAGAATATACAACAGGATGATTCCACCAATTACCTCATTTCTTCATGGTACCTGCGTTATAGTTAATAGACCAGTATTGATAGAATCGTTGACTAAAGTTTATAGTTAATCTGCATGTTCATTTTTCATTGCTGTCTTCTCTTCTGCCTCGGTCCACAGTGTCTTCCTGCAGCTCAGCCTCCTCTTGGGCCTGGTCTCTACAGTCTTTCCTTGCTTGTGATGACTTGACACTTGAGTAGTTCTAGTCAGTACTGAGTACTATAGCCAACAGTTAGAACATGCCCAGTGTTTTCTCCTCACTGCAATGTTACAGGACGAAGACCAGAGACATCTGAGGGCACTATCACATGATACCAGGGGTCCTTGCTATTACTAACATCTTGATTGGCCAGGGCCTTGGCCCCTTGGCCCACACAGAGTTAGTGAGGTTTTCCTACGGTGATGTTTCTCTTTTCTGCTTTTCACACTGGGCATTTTGGAAGTAGATTACTTGCATCCTATGTGTTTCTCTTCTTGGGGGCTGAAAATCTACCAAACCCATGTGAAATGCTTTTGTGAGGCATATTTAGCAATTCTTCTCCATGTGTTACTTTATTTGCTCACTTGTTTCTATAGTATGAACACATGAGCATTTATTTTACACTTTGTCCCCTATTACATTGATTTAATTGTCATATTATAACCTCAACTTCCAGATACTTTTTCAATTGGCTCCTTTGTTCCTTTAATGTATTCATCACAGTGTCTTCTCTGTCTGTCTATCTGTCTGTCTGTCTGTCTGTCTGTCTGTCTGTCTGTCTGTCTCTCCATCTCTCCATTAGTCTATCCTATCTTCTCTCTCTCTCCATTGTCTTTACTTTCTGGCATTGCACAATGTCCCAGAATGCTTCAGACTTACTTGGGATAGTTCTTACACTTGGAGATTCAGCCATTTCTGTACGTAACCTTAATTATGTTCAAGGAATTTCATTTAGATTATCTTATTTGGCCAAGCAAATATGTATTTATGGCACTCTATGTATATGCATATTTATAAATGTTCTCATATATAATTACACATGCTAATCTTTTTCTCTTTATAGCACTTACATAGCACTCACGAGCTGTTGAGTCTGACCTATAGAACCGCCAAAAAATAAGCACAGACTCTTAGTCTTTTAAAATATATTATTTTATTAGTTCTTTGAGGACTATGCATCTTGGTCATATTCAGTCCCATTCTTCACCGTAGCCCCTCCCTCCTACACACGCCACCCCAGACCCTTCTGAATCTCATGTTCTCTTATTGCTTTCCTTTTCCTTTAAAAAAGGGACCTGCTGAGTCCAATTTGTACTGCCTACATATTCATGGATCTGGACCAACCTACTAAAGGCCATAGCATCCGCTATCCATAGCTCCTCAACTAACGGTAGGAGCCTGTAAGACCCTCCCCGGTCCATGGTGAAAAGTTGAATAACTGTGTGCAGGTTCTCTGCAGCCAACCACAGCTACTGAGATTCCTAAGTGGAGTGTGCCACATTCTCTGCACTTTGGCTCTTACAATCTTTGTAATACAGATATGATGCATTTATGGCTGAGCCCTCTACAAGCACTTTTCCTCTACACTTTGACCAGCTTGGAATTTCTATGTTAACCACCTCCCACTGCACAAAGAAACTTTCTGACAATGTCCAAGAGCACACTCATCTGTGGATAGAGAACTGCAGATTTAAAGGGCAGTTTGATGTTATATTCATTTAACAAAATAATAGTGATAGGTTGTCCCCTGAGTCTGTGAGCTCCCCAACCATGGGTTCTTGCTGTCGATTTCTAGTGAGTAATCAAGAGACGTGGTGATAGATTGTGATGTTTTGGAGACTCCAGAATGCTCTCCACCAACAATTAGAGGGAAGTTCCCATACCTGGCACTGAGCTTTTAATTTGACAACCTGTGGATTCTAGGAGGAAAATTATCCCTTGTGTGGGGATACATATGAATCTATTTGTATGTGTAAGCATGCATATGCAGCTCATAAAATGGTGGGTTTCCAAAAAGGTTTAGAGCTTGAAGTACAAAAACTTAAAGATTCAGTCTCAGATGAAGTATTATATGTCATTATGACTCAAGACTTTACTTTCTTTTCAGAAAGGAAAGCAATTCTCTATTAAATACATGTATGTTATCTCTTATATATCAAATTATAATATGCTATATTTATAGCCTAACTTGAACTTAGAAGTCAAGACAGGACTCATATTTATTAAAGTATTAATTATAACTGATACTCAAAAATGCAGTCACATGTACAAACAGCTTCAAGGAAATCTTGTACATAAAAATCCACTGTATTGTTCTTGAAAACACTAGATGTTTAGTTAAAATAACACATTATTCCAGTGTACTTTAGATTAGCAAAACTTTATTTGACATTTTTGTTTCCAGATGATTTATAGATACAACAACAATATTGGAAGTTACCAAATAACTTTCTATTTTCTATTTTTTATTCCCAAACAACATAATTAGGTACACAATAAAACCCATGTTTTAAACCACAAGTCTTGAGGGCATTTATTCTCATGTCTTGCAAAAGTTTTCCTTTCCTCATAAAAGTAGACTCTAAGATTGGGATTTGATTGTGAGTAGATGACTTAAGAGCAAATCCTAAGAAACATTTTAGATGCTACGGGAGTAGGGCAAGGGAAACAAGTCACTTATTAGGCGTATTAGTGAGCAGGTTATCACTGTGACCAAATGGCACCCCTTGCTCAGATTCCTAAAGTCAGTGAAGAAAATGATTCAAGTTAGACTTCCTTCTGGATGAAGAACTTGGGCACTGCACGAACAGACTCCTCAGACCCTCACAGGAAAGAACTGTGGAGTTGGAATGCTTGGTGAGATGGATGCATGTAGAGCTTCTAATTCATAGTTCAGGAAACAGAAGCCTGCGGAACAGTCACACTTGGGCTTCAGTGCTCAGCCAACCCCCAGAAACTAGATTTGAAATTTCACACATGCCATCACATAAGTGTTCTTCTAGATTGGTAGTCCAAGATTTCATCAACTTCTCCAACCAGGGACAGTGAAAATTAAGGAAATAAGCAAGAATATTAATACAATAGGCTGATACAGAAAATCTCATAAAGTTTTCTCTTGAGTTTTCTCAGCATCAAACCAAAGCAAACCATTCTTCTCTCAAGTTACTCTTTTATTGTAGAAAGAAGAGAAAGAGGAAGGAAGGGGAGGGCGGGGGGGAGGGGAAAAAGAAGGTAGGAAGGGGAGTGCTGGTTTCCAAGAAAAACTAACATGGATTATCAAGGTTTGGCTCTGTGAGAGAACTTGGTTACATCATCCCCTCTAGCACCCCATTGGTATCAAAATGAGGACTACACTGCCATACCCCTTCTTCAAACCATAGTCTCCCCAAAGAGTTTGCTTCACAAAAATTCTTTCTTTCAGTCAGTTATGTTGATTTTGTGACATTTATTACATTTATAGGTGTTTGACAAATCCATTATCAATCATACTCTTAAATTGTTCTTAGGAATTCCATGTGAATTCAAAGGTGGTAAAGCAAATGAATTGAAATGAGAATCATTTACAGCTTTCTAACCTTAGAAGCGAAATGGTATCACTTCTAACCCTGGCACTGTGGACACTATAACTCAGCAGTTTTTGATACAACATGTCTGCTACTTATACCGGAACCAGAGCTGTCAATGGTCTTCCGAGTGTGACTATTTCTCTTCTTCTATACCCTCTTCCCATCTCTTCCCTCCACAGATCAATAACTCACCCAAAGATTTTGCTAGTGTTTTTCTCATAGCGTCTTTCAGTGAAAATTTGTTATTACAAAGCCCTTAATGATTTTCAATTGTAGCATCTATGGTCACGTGAAACCTTTTAAATCTCAGCAGATGTTTCTATCTACCTCCTTTTCATGCAGAAACAAAACAATATTCTCTCCAAATAAACATCTGTATTGCATAGTTTATATTGTCCTAGAATAGATTAAGTGAGTTACAGAAAAGTATTTTCTATAATAACTGTTATCTGTCTTAGTTTACTTGAAAGAAAAGAGACTGATCCCTCTATGTCAATTTCTCTATCTATAATCCATGTATAAAAATTATAATTTAAACTGTATTCAAACTGCATTCTCCTGCTACAAATATTTGCAGTGAATAACTGCATAAATCTTCAACCATTTTATCAATCACAGCAAATATTAAGAAAATCACATTGTTTCACTTGAAACGCTTTCTCTTCTATACAGTACAGCAAAAAATTAATCTGTCTTATCAAAACTGAGTTCAAATTAAAAACAAACTAAAAACACATGTGGAGGCGGAGTTTACTTATAAGGACACCAATACCAGATAGATATTTATTAAAATATAAACCAACACTCACGGTACAGGTAACAGATTACAGTAGCACCTGAACAGGGACTGGAGCCTGGAGACGGACGATGGGACCCTCTCTCCAACAGCCAGGAACCAGGAAGAGGCCCGTCTCGTGCCTCCGCAGCCCCTTTTCAATCGGCTTTTCCCCGCCCCTTTCAGGGGGCCCGGTGCCCTGTATAAGTATCTTTCGACCTTATCAGCTGACACCTGAATCCCACAACACACATGAACACTAAACTTTTTCATAGTTTAGCTCAATTAGCTATTGATAATACAGGTTCCCCAAATGTTAAATTGGTAAGTTCAAAGACCAGATAAACATATATCTGATTAATTAAATTATATTGACTACTTGCTTGCATAGAAATCTATTAGGAAGAATAATACATGCATTGAAATTTTGATCACTGGATGACTCTTTGGATAGTGTTGTTTGTTTGGACAGAAGTGGGAGAAGGGATATTGCAAACATCTCAAATTGCAAACAAACAAAAGCTTGTAAATGAATAAAGCCAAGGGCCCGATGAGATCCCTTCAGGAGTCAAATCAGAAACTAAAACTAAATCAGAATCAGAAACTAAATCAGAATCAGAATCGAAAGTAAACCTTCCCATGGTGATCACAAGTGGTTGAGGAGAGAAATAGATTGAACCTGGGCAGTTGTAGAAGACACTTGTTTCTTGGCTGACATTGATGTTTCTGTGGGTGGTTTTCCTGCACTGAATAAATGCCCAGCACGCCCTATGTGAACAGTTGTTGAGCAGGATAAGAGAGATTTAATGACTGAAACACCTGGAAGCGATGGTTCTCAGTCTACTAGTTAAATAGAAACCAGTAGAAAGGAAAAGCAATTTACCCACTAAACACAGTTTGAGTAAGAGTAGCACCTAGAAGTAATGAAAACATACAAGACTATGTTCACAAATCTGGTAAAGATGAGCCGATATTGAATGAATAGTCAACAGGGAACACTGTAGCTTCTTATCAACCACCTGCACTGCTCTTCACATGGAAAATGGAAGTAGGGAAGGCTGGTGCTGAACTGATACAGCGAGAGACTATGGCGCTGAATTATTCAGTGATTCAATAATCTTCTCTTAGCAGAAATGTACAAATAAAGTCACAGATCCTTTAATTCTATTGATAATGCCATTGAGTTACCAATACACAAAATGAGAGTTTGCTGAACATGTACATTCATGTCTATGTTTCCTAAGATTCCCCCTTGATGTGGGAGTCTTTCTATATGCTGTAAATATCAATCTTTAAATTTCTGAGTACAAGATTATAAAACAAGAAAGCCTGATATCTATTTCCACAATAAGAATGTTAGCAATAAATTTAAAACCTGGGCATATTTATGATTACAAATGAAAGTAAGACTATTGACTTAGGAGTCTCCAAGAAAATCCTAGAACAACTTAAATCGGACAAAAATCTGAGTGAGCATGTCTGAATTAAAGAGGCTTTGTATGGCTTGTGCTTTTCCTATTTTTGGCCAAGAGAGTTTAAAGGGAATCATGAGAGGAGAAACAAAGATTTTGAGAAACATGGGAAGGAAGAATGTAACAGGATACATGTCATAAGAAAGCAGAATGGGAAGTAACTGGAAGGAGGAAGAGAATCCCCGAGAAGGGATGAGGAGGGTGTGGTAGTAACAGATGAGCACCGAGTATAATGTCATACCTGTATGAAGACACCATGATGAAATTCACCAGTTTTTATGCTGGCCCCTAAATAAACAAATATATCCATAAAACACAAAACGGCTTAATTAAAGTTAATTACTTGATAACCCATTCAAGACATCCTGTTAAAGCATTTGAGATATTCTTAATACCATGCTGAACAATCCCCTGGCAACTTGTTGTTAGGAAGGAAAGGAAGAAACACACACACACACACACACACACACACACACACACACACACACACACACACGCATGCACGCACGCGCGCGCACACACACACACGTGCACACACACGCGCACACACATGCACATGCGCACACACACGCGCACACACACTCTAGAACATTTAAACTCTTATCCATTACTGTGTTCTGTTTATACAGGAAAGGGACCAAACATGGTCCAAAAAACCACCATGAAAGAGATGAGTGTGAGAAAGCAGAAGAGAGAGTAGAAAGTGAGAAAGTGATGAAGACAGCATGCCAAGTCTTCGCTGTGTCTGGGAAACCACTGCTTAACACCTCGTGTTAACGATAACAATACGGTATTTATTTTAAAACTTCTTCCAGTTCCTACGGATTTTTTTTTGGAGATACAGTCTCTTGTTATGTAAGCTGGCCTCAATTAGCGTGTAGCTGATGTAATATTTATTAGATTTCCCCCACTTTATAGATGAAGAAAGTAAAGCAAAGACTTATTAGACGGTGTGCCCTCGAGTATGCACGTAATCAAAGAGTCCGGAATCAACCCAGAGCAGCACACCAGAAAGCTTTGTCTCTTTCTCCATCACAAGTGAAGAAATAGACTAAGTCGGTCTTCAGCTTCTTGTGTGCCTCCTGCTCCTCGATAGCTCTCACTCTGCAGCCTCTGCAGATGCCCTGCATCTTCAACGACCCAATCTATACACAAAAGAGAAATAATTTTTTTTTTTACTTCTTTTTTTCCATCACAATTCAGACTGTCATTTTCTACATAACATTTCACTAAAATGACATAGGGCAACCGCAAACCACAAGGGACAAAAAGCTTAGCGGTAAAGAAAGGTCTAAACAGCCAATCAAATGCATACCAGAGTGTTTTCTATTCATATAAAAGTTATAGCTGATTTCAAAAATAAAAAATAAAGCACAAGGTATAAAAAATTCCCCGTGTATTATAGTATTTCTATAGTTCTCTGGCTTTCTTTTATCTGGGTATTCCCACTCCTCACTCATTCTTTAGAAATAAGGCTGAGTCGCTCCACTTGACACACACGCACATACCTCATTCTGTGGTTTGAATATTCCCTCTGGAACTTGTATTCAAGTTTAATTGCCATCAAAACAGTAGTAAAATATGTGACTTTGAAGAGGTAATGAAGCCATAGAGCTTTGCCTATAGATCAATATTTTTCATCTGTAGGTGGTTACTGGAGCAGATTCATTACTATAGTAGAGATTTCCAGATTTTTTTAAAAATGAGATCAGCTTGGCTATTTCTTCTGTTACACATGCTCACTTGCACCTTCCGCCTTTTGCTGTCTGGTGCCCCCCCCCCGAGTAGTTCTAGTTCATATTTTTGAACTTTATGGCCCCCAGAGCCGTAAAACAAATGTGTATTCATTATTTATAATTTATCAGTATGTGACGTTCTTTTAGTCTGGCCTAGGTGTCTCTCCTTTGGGGTTCCATAAGTGTCCTCCACTGGACAAGCTCATCTACAACTTGAAAACTCATTAGCTCACCAAGTTTCAAGGCTGGACAAAATGTAGAGAAGTTATTTGTCAGGATGTAATACCAATGGTATCTTGCAAATTCCCAGCAGGCCTTGTCCCCATCTGAAACCTCATGAGGGCTTCTGCTGTCCACAGTTCTGTTGACATTCCAGTTCCCCTAGCTCTCACCAGACTCCCTTAAACTCCAGTGACAGAATCCTGGGCTTCTCTAGCCCACTTCTCCAAACATTTCAAAACTCCTTTCACAAGCAGCTTTGTTTGTTTGTTTGTTTTAATGACAGAATACTTTTACTAATGTCAGATAAAACTGAATAAGAAAAGATACTAAAACAGCACCTGGCAAAGTGTGGTGTTTTTTTGAAAATGCCATAGAGCATATGCAGTGTATCTTGACTTTGGAACCACGATATCAAAGAGTTACAGCAATGCCTGTATTTCTCAGTTTCAGTTTCCTGTGTTGGTCACTTCACGTTGCTGTGACAAATATCTGAGAAATGAAGTTAACGGAGAAAGGATTCATTTTGCACTCACAGTTTCAGAGGAATCAGCTGCTGATCAGCTACGTTGTTGCTTCTGGTCTGTATCTCAGAATAGAATAGGATTTGGTAGAGCAGGGTTACTCAACATTGTAACAAAAGGAGACAGGAGAGCAAGTTTATTCAGCATCATAACAAACACGGTTGCTTGCCTCAGCCAGTCAAGAATCAGAGAATTTGTCAGTGTTAGTTGGCTGGCTCCTGATTTTTCACTGTTTATGCCAGCAGTTATAAAACTCTCTAATGCTACAATGCTTTAATACATTTCCTCATGTTGTGGTGACCCCCAACCATAAAATTATTTTCTTTACTACTTTGAAACTATAATTTTGCTACTGCTATGAGTCATAATGTAAATATCTGAGTTTTCTGATGGTCTTAGATGACCACTATGAAATAGTCATTCAACCTTCAAAGAGGTCGTGACCCACAGGTTGAGAACCACTGATCTAGGCCCTCAGTTGGCAGGATGGCAAAGTCTGCATTCAGGGTGAATCTTCCTTGCTTAGCTAACTATTTCTGGGAAAATCCTCACCAGACAAACTCAAGACATTTGCTTTCCTGGTTTCCTATGCATTCCTCAAGCCAGCCAAGTTGGCAATCAAGATTAACCTCACATCTGATCAAATGCGGTGGTAAACTATTTGCACAGGGATTGGGCTGAAGTTTACATTTGCATTCTCTATATAAATTATGGATATTGTTAGTAAATGAAAGTCTCCAGAGGGAATACTTAAACAAATGGAGAGAAGGGTTGATTGGCACTCATTCCCTTGAATCTCTGTCCTTGGAGTACATAGTAAGATTTCCATACAGTTAGAGGCAGAGAATGGATTGTATGACAAAAAAGGGTGACAGAATAAAATTCTAAACAAAAAATTTGGACTGAGAGTTTTCAAGGATGAAGACTTTGTCATTTGTCCTGGATGACATGATAGTAGATAGCAAGCTTTTGATAACTTTCATATGCCTACAATAGAGACAATAGTACACTTGACAGTTGACAACAGCTTGTACAAACTGCTGTGCTGATACCATTCTATCAAAAAAAAAAAAACCAGGTAGTAATGATAATGATGAAAACTGTACATTAATGGTGAAATTAATCAGATCCAAAATAATCCTGACAAATATGGTATAAATGGGGAAGATTCTCCCAGGACTAGACTTTCCTTAGAGTGACTAGTATTTCAGATACAGAGTGGAGGAACTAAGGGTCTTTCTCTGCTCCTCATTCTCTCTCCCTTTATTCATCCCAAATGAACTTGAACATTCCAAAGAGAGCACAGACTGCCTCAAAAAATCACTACAGATATTTAAATATTAGATATAGATAATAAATTCAAGTTTACTAAATTATCTGTCACTAAATATAAATATCATACATGTATTGTTATTTTGTTTATTGAATCAGGGTTTTGCCATGTAACACTTGCTGATCTCGAACTCATAGAGATCCACCTGTCTCTGCCCCCCCCAAGTGCAGAGATTAAACATTAACCCTAGTTCTAACATGGCCCATATCTACTCAATGTCTACACTAAATACAATTAAAACAGTATATTGTTCAGTTTTGTTGTATTGGGGGGGGAGGCATTTTGCTTGTTTTGTTATTAATTTTCTAATTTCCTTTAGTACTCTGATTTCTCTAATTACAAATTCCCGGTCTCTTTTATGGGTGTTTTCCTTTTACATTGTGGGCAGTATTTTAAACTCTTTAGCTTCTAGTGAAAAAGAATATAATTGCAGTCATTTTCTAGTCTTGATCTATAGTTAAACTAAAATTAAAGAACACTGAATGAAAGAATGAAGTGAAGTAATTCTACTTCTACTTGTATAATTACTATATCATCTTTCAAACTTTTATTTTCTCAATTCAATTTTTATTTTGGGAGGCATTTCTAACTCTGGGAGACATCAAAGCTAAATGTAGTTGTTCAGAGTCATTTTAAACAAGAAATCTAACAAAAATTTGCATTTTCTTTTTCCCTCTAAACTTATTTATTTTTTAAAAAGTTAATTATGCTTCATTCTTAAATTTAAGGCTATAATAAACTCAACCAGAACCAAATATTTTGGCTAGTATGTTTGATTTGGTCACTATATTGTATCTGAATTGTAGGGAAGCTTAAAGGAATATAAAATTAGAAGATACAGAAGCTGGTGTATTGAGCATATTCATGGTCATTGAATCAAATAAGCATTCAGAGATATAAAATGTTAATGCAAAAGAAGAATTTATATCTTATGAATTATTTATTATGGTTACATACCCAATATCTCTTGGTCCTTGAGAAGGCTGTGTTATAGTCACACAGCTTCTCTGGGAGATGTGGCAATTTCAAAATAAGCTCCCTGTGATGCAGGGATTCCAGCCAGTTCTGATGGAAGGAAATCGAGAGCCTCCTCTTCAACCAATAGATAAAGTAGGGAAAGCATCTTGAAGTCTCTCTGAGCAAGGACTACACTCCTCTCAGTCTGGAAGATTGATCATTACTTTTCTGTTCTCTCAAAAGATGATTGTGAAGTCATTCATCACCTCTGGCTCTTGCCATCTTTTTGCCTCCTGTTCTGTGTAGATCTGTAAGATCTGAGGGGAGGGGGCTGATGAAAACATCCCATTTAGGACTGAGTGCTCCAAAGTCTCTCGCTCTCTACACACTGCTCAGGTATGGGTCTCTGTGTTAATTCCCATGTACTGCAAGAATAAGCTTCTCTGATGTGGGCTGAATGTAGCACTTGTTATGGTTATAGTGGTATGTCATTGGCGTCATTTTATTCTGTTTCTCTGGTAAAATAATACTATTATGTGCCCATGCTCTATCTATAGCTAGTTTTAGATTCTTACCTACTTTAGCAGTATCAGGTATGATTTCCATGTCATGGAGTGGGCCTTAAATAAAAAGTAATTTGCTACTGTTAATCCTAAAGATGGGAGATGTAAAGCCACTGACCCAAATGATTATGACCAAATTAATTAAACCAAGCTTTTTAAAGTTTATTTACATGGGATTTCTCTCCCTAAAAACAGGGCTCAAGAGACCAACATTGGATATGGATGAGAGAAGAGTTTTATAGTTCAAGAGTAGAGGGTTTCCAAACAGAGGATTTAACAGGCAAATAGGCTGCATTATAGAATCAGAATATAAGAATAACAACCTTCTGAAACAAAGACATGGTTGCAAGGTGGTCATAACAAGGTGATCATAGCAAGGTGGTCAAAGAACGTTTTAAAATAAAGACATAGTTGTCGTTTCCTAGAACAGGCAGTACAGAATGATTTGTAGTTAAGGTAACAGGTGGAGCATACCCCAATCCATGAGGAACAATAATCATAAACAGGAATGGATCTAGTTTATTTTTATTGTAAGGCGGCTTTCAAGCCTAAGGTGGAGGCAGACTAGTTTATCAGTTACTCCCATAATATTTATAGCACTACTACACCAGTGTATCTTGCAGGCAAGTCGTTTCTATGAACCCTGTGGGTTCATAGCTGGGTGACATCCATGACTACCTTTCTCCTCCAGAACACCACATAGAACCATGAATGCCGCTTAGCAGGCATGAAGCTTCTAGTCAGGCGCCAGCCTGCCATCTCCCTGTTAGATGACATAAGTCTTATCTTCAGCAGTAGGGTCTTACCTTCAAGTTGTGAAGAGTTACAATAGCCTTGACCATAGTCTTGGTTGTTTGACCTCTTTGGCCAACAACTCAATTAGGTGTAGCCCATTCCCGGCACTAGAGCTTTTCCTTTGGTGGTAAGAGATATCTAGTTGAGACGTTGTCTCTCCTATTATTTGGTTGCTCTGTTTAAATTCCCTTCATATGTGTATATATTTAGGGAAGTTTTACAGTAGTAGACTTACATTTGTTTTTTAATGATTTTTTTGTTAGTTTTCCCTATATCCTCCCCTTCACCCTTCTTTCCCATCCCCCCTTCCTATTTAATCCTCTTGTGTATAGTTTCCTCTTTGTCTCTTCATGACAAAGATTCTATTTCCCTTCCTTGGGAGATTCTCTCCTTCACCCTAGTCCCTTAGTAGGTACCTAGCTTCTGTGGTTATTTGGTCATCTTTACACATTGGAAGCTTAAAAGCTAACATCCACATAAAAGCGTATTTTGAGGGAAGGGAAGGGTAGGTTATCTCAGGATGGTTTTTTCCTGATTCTATCCATTTACCTGTGAATTTCATATTTTATTTTTTCTTAATGACTGAATAATATTTCAACAGGACTGACATATATATGAGCTCACAGAAACTATGGCAGCATGCATAAGGTCTGAGTAGGTTAAGTATAGACAGGATCCTATCACTAAGAAGGTTCCACCTGGAACCAAGAAACTCCCTGCAATTGATACCCTTGGGCCAAGGGAAAATCAATTTCCTCTAATGGAATCTCACTGGATATCAACCACACTCTAGGGCAGGTCCCGTACCTAGGAGCAGCTGGCTAACACAAGATGAACTCAATGGTACTTTTGTGGATTTTGTCTCATTAATCTTTGTTTTGTTTTGTTTTCTTATTAATCTTTAACTTGTTCATTTTGATTTTCATTTTTGCAGCGTGTGTGTGTTTCATGGGGTTTTTTGTTCTTTAAAAAGAGAGAAATAACAAAGCTGGGTGGGTGGGAAGGAGAGAATGATCTGGGAGGAGCTGCCAGAGAAGACATGATCAAACATATTGTAAGATTGTTTTTTATTTAAAAAATATTTTTCATGACTATAACTCACAGTTACAGTCTGTGACTGTGGGGTGGGGGAGGATCATAAGAAAGCAGAGATTGGAGGAAAAGGCATCAAGATTAAGGTATGAAAGAGGGCAGGAGATAAAAGAAGTCTGTGCTGCCCAGGCCACAGCTAACAATCAGAACATGGACCAGAACAGGCATCAGTGCACATGTGTGGAAAGGAAGGCGGGTGTGGAAATGGCATAGGGTCATGCGCCTAGGGGTCCAGCTCTTTTCAGTAAAGGGTGAACCCCCCTCCCTTTCAAGTGCTTTCATTTTCCTTATAAACAGTCTTTATTTCTACATCTGAGCAAAGACTGAAGTCCACATCTCTTCTAAGGAAAAATAGAAACACCTTGCAGGTCGGGCTTTCTGATGGTGCATGGTCACGTGTTTTCAGAAGTCAGCTGCAGCATGTTCTCAGTGTAAGAATTAAACTAACTAGTAATAGTTTTCTATCACTATGCACACTTTGCTTTCCATGAGAACAACATGTTCGTTCTACAACAGCCTGCAAAAACACATTCACCATCTTTAGAGCAATCATATAATGGGAGAGTCAGCTGCTTTTCAAGGATAAATTCTCCTTGAAATATAGTTTCTTTAGGAAAATAGAATAAGAGGGAAAGATAAGTAAGTAATATGGATTTGAGGGTCCTGGGTCATTAGCTTAGATGCAAATCTGATGTCCATTAAGCAAATGTTACATCCGCTAAGTATCAAATGATAATTCATGTCAGAGTAAGGAGGCTTGCAGGCATCCAGCCTACTTATATCTCATGCTGCTCTTTTTTGGCTACATAAATACTACCAAGTAGGTTATGAAGCACCTTATAAAATATTCATAGGAAAAAGTGGAAAGGGTATAAAAATGGGATGGTCAGTATTGGACACAGACAGTTCTTCAAGTAATTTTGTTCAAAGGAAGCACCTGAAATGATTTTGACCTCTCCTAGACCAGTAAAATATAGACCCATCTTTCTCCCTTCTTCCTCCACCACTGTTGCCAAGTTGGATCTTGCTGCACTTTGTGTGGAACTGTTCTGTGGTTCTGTGTCTGTGATTCTTGAAGAGTCATATTCCACCTGTTTTCTAAGTCCCTTCTCTCCACCTATAAATGTCTCCTTCTGGCCTCAGCTCAGTTATGAATTTCGGCAAGGAGTCAATCTCATCTTTTATTTTTGTAGTTGGATAATATTCTCCAGTCTCAGAAGATCAACTTTACTCCCTGAGATGGTGACCCCTCACTTTCCCACTCTGCTTGCCTTTTCTCTGCTGCCAGAATTGCTGCCGGGGTTTTCCATGTATATATAATTATACATTTAGTCATGGCTGCTTGGATATGCTTCCCTTGAGGATAGAATTTATAGCCATGGTTGCTTGCGTATGCATCTCTTAACGGTTGGAATTTCTTTCTTTACCTCTAAATCTAGGTTTACCCCCTGACTTGTTGTGGCCAATAGGAGGTATCAGATGCATTATCTGGTAAGTTTATCCTAGAACCCTGTGGTAATTTGAATAGGAACAGCCCCCATAGACTCATGTGTTTGAAGGCTTGGCCCATAGGAAATGGCACTATTATGAGGTATGGCCTCGTTGGAGCAGGTGTGGCCATGTTGGAGGAAGTGTGTCACTATGAGGGTGGGTTTTGAGGTTTCTTATACTCAGGCTATGTTCAGTGTAGTACACAGTTGCATCTGCTATCTTTGAATCAATGCCTAAAACTCTCAGCTCCATTTCCAGCACCATGTTTGCTGGATACTGCCATGTTTCCCGCTGTGATGATAATGAACTCAACCTCTGAAAATAAGCTAGCACCAACTAAATACTTATTTGTTTTTTTCTTACTAAGAATTGCCATGGCCATGGTGTATCCTCACAGCAATAGACACCACAACCTCAGACAGACCCAAAACACTTTGTGTGGGTCATTTCTGATGCTTTCGAATCTTGCTATGAAGAACAAACTTAAGCTAATGTGCTTGAAAATTTTAAAACCATGAATAAAAAGCAGTAATTATCTTAGACAACCCAGTTAAGGTTTCCATAAAGCTTGACAACCCACCAGGTAACCACAGGTGTGCAAGCAAGATTAACTGAAATTGGTTAAAATCAGGAAACCTATATCACTTCACTTGCCTTAAATGGCTGATATCTAAAATCAGGAACCAAGTAAATGTATTTGAGGGTTTAGAAATACTGATTTCTCAAACCAGCAAGCACTTTTTGAAGGAAGGCATTGGTTTTTTACTATGAATTGTCAATGAAGGGAAATAAGGTTCCTTGGAAAAATGACTTTTTTCTGGAACTAGAATAAAAAATATCCATGACAACCCTTGAACCTCACAATCGAGAAACACTCAAGTCTAGGAAGCACTTACTGATGGGGTATACTGAATGGAAAGGGAGCCAAAGAACCCACTACAGCTATGTAGCACTGGGCTATGATCCCAAATACAAAGTAGGTAGACACGGATGTATACTGATGAGCAAATAAACCAGTGAGTAAGCCTAGAGATGCCTTTCACGCAGAAGAATTGCAAACGAATTATGCAGACATTCCACCCCATGAGTGACCCTGAAAACCTCTCAGAACATATGTACATTGTAGGAGCTTCTTATCTGATGCTTCTCCAGATAAACTTCATTGGCAACCCCTCCAAAACATGCCAGAAGACTCTAACCTGTCTTGGTAACTGCCAGCAAGTGTAGGTCTCCAATAGACGTGGACAGGTGCACAACATCTTGACCAAGACCACTCATATGTGCTCTAACACTACCCTGTCCCATCACCTACATCAGCCACAGTTTTTGTGAGGGATCTGATGTAGGGGTATTGTATTGTTTCATGGTAAATAATTGTCCCACACACTGGTTTAATAAAAAGAGCTAATTGGCCAAAGGCAGGCAGGAAGTGTAGGCAAGGCTACCAGACTAAGAAAATCTCTGTGAGCAGAATGCCAGAAGAGCACCAGAGAGAAGCTGCAGGATGCAGAGGACAACCATGCAGCTTTAAAGAAAGGTACCGAGCCGCATGGCTGAACAAGAGACATGGGATAGCTTAAGGGTAGAGAGTTAGCAAGCTATATGCCTGGGCTTAAGGCTGATCAGCCTAAAACTATTGGGAGCATCTGTGTGTCTCTGTGGGACTGCGGGACTGCAGGTCTGTGGGCCTAGACCTTGAGGTTAGGCAGGAAAGTCCGGGCCAGAAACTTCTTACCACAATCTGATTTTGCTATACACTATGTAACTCGCTGACTTTTCTCTAAAGCTTTGGTTCAAGCCTCCATAGTGCTATAATTCTTTAATTCTACATACCTGAAAAATAAACAACACAACTATCAGGCTGGTTTCTGCTGCCAGCTTAAGACATTGCCAGACTCTACTGGACTTGTGTGGCATAACTAATAAAGCACCCAGTTAGGAAGACCCATTTCAAGGTCTTTAAAAAGACTCACTTTTTAAATGAAAGATTTTTAACAGTTTTTATATTTGCCTGGGAGCTTCCATGGGTAGGTAATAGTCTCAAGGAATGTTCTTTATCATTGCAGCTAAAGCTGCATAGTCTTTTTAAAACTACACTTATCTTTTTAACAATGACCTGCTCTGTCTGCATTAAACATGCTCTTTTCCTGACCGCACCTGCCTATTTTCACCTTTCTCTTCACTATCGGTCAGCAATAGCCACAGCACAGCCTACATGTTATACATCTCAATTCCCCAACAAATAAATTAATCTATTACTTTCATGTTCATCCTCACTCAAATTTTCAATGTGTGGGTAGAATTTAGACAAAAATTTGTCATAACATGGCACAAATGTCCCCTAATCCAATTCCCACAGAGTATTTGTGCCATCTTGGTCCACAAGAGCATAGACCCTTCTGTAATGTTTCTGTCTGGGTTTTAAATCCCAGCAGAACTGCTCTTTATGTTCTGTTTATAGAATTCCAGGGCTTCTCAAAACTCTTTCAAATTCTCCCCCACAAACTAGTTCCAACAGACAAAGAACAGTATGGCCAGGTTTCTCACAGCCATCATGTCACTTACCTGTTTTGTATTATTATGACTAAAATCTTGGGCAGAAACAATTCACAAGAATAAAAATGTATTTCAGAGTGGTGAGTCAGTCATGATAGCATAGTAAATGATATGTCCATGGGAATGGAAGAATGAGATAGCAACTGTTCACATTCTGGCCAATACAGAAGCACAGAGCAGCCAGGGCTAGGACTGGTCTATTCACTTTCAAAAGCATGTCCTTAGTAACCTACTTCTGCCAGAAAAGCCCCTAGACACAGCACCTCAAAACAGCACCACAGCCAGGGGGTATGCATAAGCTGATAGGGGACATCTCATAGACCATCTTTAGCACACAGGAGTGCAAAAGCATTGCCCACAGATCACTTATTTGATACAAACCCTTGAGTTAATCCCTCTGCCCTTAGAATGCCATGCAATTTTCTCAAGGAGATATTTTCTATTTTCTTTTCCCAGAAGGATCCATGGATGTTTCTCCTTCATTCCTCCTGTTACCTAGCTGCTCAGGGGTTGTAGATTGTAGCCTGGTTATCCTTTGTTTTATGTCCAAATTCACTTATTAGTGGATACATACATACCATGTTTATCTTTCTGGGTCTACGTTGCCTTACTCAAGATTATATTTTCTAATTTCATCCATTTGCCTGAAATTTTCAAAATGTTATTTTTTTAGTTGCTGAGTCTCCATTGTGCAAATGTACCACAATCTTTAAATCCATTCTTTAGTTGCTGGACATCTAAGTTGTTTTCAGGTTCTAGCTATTGTGAATAATGCTGCTATGAACATAGTTGAGCTAATGCCCTTGGGGTAAGAATGTGGGTCCTTTGGGTATATGCCCAATAGTGGTATTGTTGAATCATTGAGGAGATTGATTCCCAGATTTGTGAGGAACCGCCATACTGCTTTCCAGAGTGGCTGTACAAGTTTACACTCCCACCAGCAATGGAGGAGTGTTCCCCCAGCTCCATATCTTCTCCAACATAGGCTGTCAGTGTTTTTGATTTTAGCCATTCTGACAGGTGTAAGATGGTATCTCAAGGTTGTTTTGATTTGCATTTCCCTGATGGCTAAGGATGCTGAGCAGTTCTTTAAGTGTCTTTTGCCATTTGAGATTCTTTTGTTGAGAATTCTCTATCTAGCTCTGTACCCCATTTGTAATTGGATTATTTGGGGGTTTGACCTCTAGTTTTCTTGAATTTATATATATATATATATATATATATATATATATATATATATATATATATATTAGAGGTCAGTCTTTTTGTCAGATGTAGGGTTGGTAAAACACACACTCACACATACACACACACACACACACACAAACCACAAAAAACAAAAAAATTTTCCCGGTCTTAGGCTGTTGTTTTTTCTTATTGACCACGTCTTTTCCTCACAGGAGTGTCTCAGTTTCAGGAGGTCCCATTTATTAATTGTTGCTCTCAGTGTCTGTGTTACTGGTTTTATATTTAGGAATCGATCTCCTGTGCCAATGGGTTCAAGGTTATTTCCCATTTTCTTTTCTATCGGGTTGTTTGACTGAGTATATTGGAACCATATGGGGGAGGGGACTTGGGAGGAAGGAAGAGATCATGAGGAAATGAGATGGTTGAGTTGAGGGAGGGACAGAGGGAGAACAATGAAATAGGTATCTTGATAGGGGGCGCCATTATGGGGTTAGAGAGAAACCCAAGAACTCACAAAGACGGCCTGGCTAAGACTCCAAGCCAGGGGAGAGGGCACATAATCTGGCCTTCTCCTATAATGAAACCGATGAGCACCCTAATTGTCATTATAGAACCTTCATCCAGCAACAGTTGGAAGAAGATGCAGAGATTCATAGATAAGCACTGGGTGAAGCTCCCATTCCAGTCAAAGAGACAGGGGAGAGATTATATGAGTAAAGGGGTCAGGACCATGAGGAGGAGACCCACAGGGACAGCTGACCTGAGCTATTGGGAGCTCACTGATTCTGAAATGACAGCTGGAGAACCTGCATGGGACTGAACTAGGCCCTCTGAAGATGGATAATAGTTGAATGGCTTGAACAGTTTGTGGGGCCTCTGTCAGTGGGACCAGAATTTATTCCTAGTGGATGAACTGGCCTTTTGGAGCCCATTCCCCACAGAGGAACACCTTACTCAGCCTTGATACTAGGGGAGGGACTTGGTTCTACCTCAGCTGGAGATGCCAGACCAAACTGACTCACCCTGGGAGCTCTTATCCCCTGTGAAGAAAGGATTGGGGGAATGGGGATGGAAGAAGCTGGGGGAGGACTGGGAAGAGGGGAGGGAGGGGGAACAGCGGTGGCTATGTTAAAAAGTTTAAATAATAAAATAAGAACGCTATGCAAACTCTTCACCATAGTCCAAGTGGTCTTGTAGGTTCCACGGTCTGTGGATGAACCCACTACATCTCCTTCTGTTCTCTTCCTCTCTCTGCTCTGTCCATACTCAGTCACCTTGACCTTCCCTCAGTGCCCCATTTCCACCATTGAGCTCCCATGTGTAGATCCCGCCACCCCCCCCCCAATCTTCAGAGCCAATTACTCTCTAGACTTTAGCCCACAGTGCATCTGGTTAGCCTCGTGGAATATTCACTGAACAGGTTTCTAACAGGGACTCCTGCATTCCCTCCCCAATCCCTCAGTTTTCTGTTATGTCACAGATCTGTGCCTCTGTCCCACAGACTTCCTGTTCCTGTGACTCTGGTGTGAATGTGGGTTTCACACTAGTATGCGAGTCTCATGAGGCTTCTTCATCACCATCACCCTTTATTCCTTTAGTGATGCCCCCAGCACACAGTTAGCAAATGATGGATACTTTAGAGAACAAAAGAATAGACCAAGATGAATTCAAAATGTGTACTTTGGGTGGATGATCTCTCTTTACCACTGAAGAAAATGATACAAGACCCTGCCCATCTGGCAGCTCACTATTACCATCTATGTGAAGAGAGGACTCAGCCACTGCACACTGGCACCCTACACACACACACACACACACACACACACACACACACACACACACACACACACACACACACACACACACATGATGCTGGATTTAAGATAACCAAAGGAAACATGTTGATCAACAAACCTTTCCATCACATTTCCCAGGATGGACAGGCTACAAAGGAAATGGGATGGAGACGGGCTTAGCAGTGAGAGGCTGGTCCAGGGAGGGATGAGTGATCACCTGTACAACAGTTTGAAACCGAAAGGGTTTTGCTGACAAATGTATCTATCCCTTGGACAGGCTTGAGTTAACCTTCTGTGAAACGTGGGGGATCGAAGTATGTTTTTTATTTGAGGGATGGAGAAAAAGATGTAAATGCAAAGTCTGGCAGTGAGAAAGGAAAAAAGGAGACTGATAAACAGGCACAAAAATTCTTGACGGCCAAAAAAGGTGCTGTATATTAGCTGCTATGGTGTGAAATGGCCCAGCAGAGATGTGTGCAACATCTGCCCTCGTCATTCCTTGTGTGTCTACATATTCATGCTCAGCTTTGGAATTCTCTGGAGGCACTTGAGTATATAGGAAGATGATTTCCAAAGAGCGACAGCCTCCTGCTTTACTTAAGGGGAAAGGAACAAAAAAAAACACAAAGCAGAACACCCTGTCTCCCTGATTCAGCCTCAGGTTCAAGCGCTTTTAGTCCTTCATGAATCAATGGAGACATGAAGTACGTGTGAGAAAGAAGGGAAAAGAAAGATAAAGTGGTTAATGTGATGGATGACATGGCCTGTGCTGGGAACACATGCTGGAGAAAATGGTGATGGTCTGGACTTGGGTTGGTTTGCATTCTGGCTTGCCTTCTTACAAGCTGTGTGGGACATCACTTACCTACCTGAGATTTAATGTCTGCATCTGAAAAATGAGCAGCTGTCTGAGGCTGCAAGTGGGTGCTAACATCTGTATAATGTTGAACATGAAGTAAAACTCAGTAAATATGTGTTTATCACTCAGCACAATTCAAGCATCCACTGAAGTCTTTTTTTAACATACTGAAGTGAATCTTATAAAGCTCTCAGATTGAGTACATTTGATGCAAAAGCTGGTGTACGTAGACAATGTAGATTTGATCCCAGAATGCCTTACCTTCTCCAGATATATTATAGGAAAGGGCAGGTTTCCTGGTAAAGATGAATGAAAAGAGAAAAAAAAAATCTTTCTACTTACAAAGACCACATACACACACACACACACACACACACACACACACACACACACACACACACACACACACACGAGGGGAGGGGAGGACCCATAGAAGCTCTGTCCATTAATTACAGTTGTCCTCACTGTGACAAAATACCTGGAGGCATCAACTTAAGGGAACAATATTACAGCTGTTTCAAAGAGTCACAGGGCATCTTGGTGAGATGGGTGTGGCAGGGCACTTCCATCCATGGCAGTCAAAGCATGAGGCTATGGAGTCTCACCCCTCATCAACCAGGAGGCAGCTATAATCTCTTCTTCATATTGAGCTATGTCTCTACTTACCTGAGTTTGGAGAACAGCAACAGTTCTCAGCCAGCCTGAGTACATGTGCACAGCACTGACACTAAGAGTCCAGAGAGGTGAGTTCAAGGCCAGCCTGGTCAACAGAGCAAGTTCTACAACAGCCAAGGCTACAATGAGAAACTCTGTCTTGAAAAAAGAGTCCAGTGAGCATGTCACAGTGGCCAGTTTCCTCCCTGTCCCTTCTTGGCCTTAAGATTTTTCTTCTATCAGAATCCCTTTGCTTTCCCAAGGTCTAACTTACAAGGCAGTGTTCTACTAGAGCTTTGCTGGGCTCTTCAGGTCAGACTCTGTTTTCTTTTCCTTGGCTCCCATTTCTTCACTTCCTTGGGCGTTTATTCTCAGTATTGAGAATCTGTGAGAGTTTAGAAGAGTTGTCTGTGATACCCCAGTAAATAAGACAGTCCCATTGGCACAGCCCAGAAGACTAAGAACTGAGCAGCTGATCACATTCGAGCATGATCCCTGCAGGTAATGTGTCCACATGCACCCGGGGCTCTTGTACATCTCACTAGGGTCATGTTGCTTTCTCTGCACTGTAGCTGATGACAGGCATAATTATTCTCCTGGTTACATTGTGAACTCCTTAAGGACGGATGCAACCTCATTTGTCATATATTCTTTTAATGTCTTCTACACTATCTTGGAAATAGCAAGTGCCCAATGGATATGTTCTTGTGTTATGTGACTTTTCCTAAGGAAATGTGCAAGACCATCTAGTCACACCAGGTAGTCATCAGCAACAGACCAAAGAAATAATTCCACACAAGTCTAGTTTAGTGAACCAATGAGTTTACTAGAGTTACTTGCAGTAATGTGAATGATTCAAAGACAGCTGTATTTCCCCCATGCCCCACCCCAACATGGGTGACAGCTCATGAACTCTGCATCCCTGGATCTCACTGCACAATTTACAAACAGCTTGGCTAGTCGGAGAGTCTCTTGTGCTCAGCACTTGTTACTGCTTATATATCCACAGGGAATGGAGGGCAAGTGGGAGGTGTTCTTATAAATCTTTTAAGCTCCAGGTACTTCCTAAACTTTATAAGTTTTATTTGATTCAGAACCTTAGAAGTTCTTTTTACTTCCTGAATCTCAAGGAGGCTTTCTCTAGGCAGAATGTTTTGATTTGGAAGGAAAAGCTCCACAACAGTTTTGAATGTACTGTTAATATGTAGATTGCAGAGGCTGTGGGCTGTAAGCACTTGCAAATGCCTTGGTCTGTCTGGAGAAAGCAGTGTATATGGCCTAGTGACTATAAGAGATAGTAAAGCAGATGGCCTGTGTTTCAACTCCCCTAACAATCCTGAATAACTGAGTACATTAAGCAAAGCACATTTTCTTGATTTTTTTCCTACTAAATGAAAATAATAACATATACTATGTGTTATAAAGATGAAATGGGTTAATCTGTTCATTTAAAGTACTCTGCAAAAGGGCCTTATTGGTCATTTCTAATAAACACTAGTTACTACCTCCTTCTAAACAGACTTGAGCCTCCGTTCCTATAGGACTTGAATGGCCACTGATAGAATTCAGTTCCACAGATGACTCGGGTAGTTTCCACCCTCTGAACTTCCTGCCTATCCTAGTTGTAGTTTATTAAAAATCTAGAAACTTGCAGATTCCTGATATCTATAGGCTAAACTTTCATTTTTAACTGATCAAATTACATACGATGATGTTGTCTTGGGAAAGTTTGGTCTGAAATTGATTTTTTGTTTTCCAATAGATTATTGTGAAAAGCCCCAATAAGATAATGTTTAAATTGGGATTGTATTATGTTCCTGTTATGTACCATGTGCTTTACATGGATTACTTTCAATCTTTAAAACAGTATTCTAGGTAGACATGTTGTACCCATCATGCTCAGGAGGATTAAGTCATTTCTGTAAAGGTCATACCTCGGTAGCCTCATGGTGTGTTTAATTTAAGTTCTGACATTCTGTCTTTGTCTCTTACAGGCTTTAGTTCATTATCCATGATCTCTTTCTTAGAGTTGAGGAACATTAGCATTCCAAAAAGAAGTCAAAATGATAACATTTAAATAAAATCATTGAAAATGCCTTAGTGTACAACTCCCATAATTTAATATGATCCAAGGTAGAAACAGGATTTGAAGCAGCCTTTTGACTCCAGTCTGAACTTCTAGATGGTTCTGCTACAAGGCTGACTGACATAGGGCTGCCAATCTCATTGTCTAGGATTGTTAAGCAGGGACATTCCAGGCCTTTTGTTTGCCAGTTCTGATCTTTAATAGCCAGTAATCTAGTTTATTTTTATTTTGTATTGGTGCTCTCTTTGCACGCTACCCCATTAGCTTTTACTCTGTCCATTACAGATTCAGAGAACAGCTGGTCATTGCCGGCTTGATAATTATCTTTCCTGTGGCCAGCAGCAGCACTGTCCAAGAGAAATATACTGTGAGCAACATGAATAATTTTAAAGTAACTAGTAGTCAGTTTTCAGGAAGTAAATGAAACAGGTGGAGTTCATTTCAATAACATAGTTGCTATAATAAATCATCACAAGCTTAGTGATCAAACATGATACATTTATTCTCTTTGAATGCTGGAAGCTCCAAGTTCACAATCAGTACTCATGGGCTGAACTCATGGTCTGTAGTGCTGTCCCTTGCAGTGGAGAAATGTTCCTTGCCCCTTGCAGGTTCTGGTGGTGCCTGGGTTAGCTCTGCCATGAGACTCCATTCTTTGCCTGCATCTTTTCAGCCACCCTCTCTTGTGCATGTGTCTAACTCACTGCAGTTTTATTTTAGAAAAATACATGTGTTTGTAGTTAGGTTTGAGTCAAGTCATCCAGAGTGATCTCCCCATCTTAAGATCATGGCTTCCATCATATCTACGAAGATTCTTCTTCCAAAGAAAGTAACAGTTAAAGGGACTAAGGATTGCAGCTATTATTCTCCCCATTGTGAATAATGTATTAATATACTCACAAGATTATTATCTCAGAATATAATTCCTCTATTCCACGTGACAACTTCTAAGTGTGGCGATGAGCTTATAGCAGATATCAGTTGTACATAGTCACCTTTCAAGGGCCCCGTGGCCACCTGCGGAACTACAATGAACATCAGTGCAGTAAGAAATCCTTTTATGTCTTAAGGGAGCAATTTTGATTTATTACTCAGAAGCAGAGAACTTTCTAGCTGCTTTCTCCCTTGATGTTCTGTTTCTGCCATCATCTGTGCAGTTTCTCACTTCCTGTCCCACAGAAGAGCGGTGAGGATTAGCTTAGGAAAGGTCTTGAAAAACATAAATGATTGTCCTTCAGGAACTACCAAGTCAACTGGCCGAATGCTACAACAAAACAGCAATAATGAATTCATTAATTTTTAAAAAGGAGGAAGGGTGGGGCTGCTCTGCAGACTGACATTAGGGTCTTGAGCAGTAGGGTTGGTCATGGTAAAGAAATATAAAGGTGAGAGGGAAATACCGCTTAGGGAAACATTGAAATAAAGTCTCTTTGCAGCATGGGTTGTATCCACTTATGCAACAAATTTACTCTGCTCTAGGTGTAATGCTAACTGCTAGGGATCATGCTCAACATTAAAATTTCAAAAGATATGGTTCTTTCCTTCTGGCATGCAGAGTATAGAACTCTTGAACATTCTGCTGAGGAAGAAAACTGGTTGTCAGAGAGGGGAAAAGGAGCCTCAAAGAAGCAGAGGTTTCCTATTATAATGGTGTTGCTAAGAGGCATAAGTAAGAACCAACTCAGCGAAGGAGACAGAAAAGGACATTGCAGGTAAGGGAAATTCATGCACAAAAACCTTTCCATGGAAAGAGTCATAGCAACAGGTCAGACAAAAGTCAAAAGGCCTGCAGGGTTCCAGGCTCAAGAAAGGGCCAGAGAGAGGGGAGATTCAACTGCACAGTCGAAGTCATTTTCCCTCTAAAGTAAGCAGTAATCTGTGGTTTTATGTCTTGGAAATATTCTAATGACTTGAAGAGAGGGTTGGTAAAAAGGCATAAGAAGATACAAGTAGATGTTGTCAGGCTATTACAGAAGTCTGAGGTGGTATGATGGTATAGAGTGATATGAAATGAGCCTCACAAACCCCTTTATTACACATTCTTCACCTAATCTCTTATAAAGGCTTCTTGGCTGAATCCAAGTGGCTGCTTTTTACTATCTCTAATGTTAGACTATAAACCAAGTTGCTGTAATTTCTCCTCTAGATTACACCATCTGTCTTTTCTAGAGCCCAAATTGATTCTACATATAGAAGCAAAGAGATCTTCCTAAAACATGAGCCAAACCATGAGGCCACCTCAACTTCTCAGTGGTTTCCCAACTCACTCAAAACAAAAGTACTTCAAGGTGCCTCAAAATCTGGGTTTGACCAAACCTGACCTCACCTCCTACTGTGTGCCACAGTGATCTTCAAGTAAACCAAGCTTCATTCCGACTCAGAACCTTGACAATTTCTCTGTCTCTACACAGAGCAGCCCCTGACTGAAACTAGTCACCCCATCTCCCCTAGCCATCCTTCATTTGTCTTCCTTATTTAAGGCAATAATTTCATATTTTGTGTCCCCAAAGGGAACAAGCCCACAGAGATTTTTTTGAGAGAATGTTCTAGGTTATAGGAATCACAAATGTAAAATCCTGGGGGGAAGTCCGAGGAAGAAGATCTTGTGCTCTCTGTGTGCACATCACTTCAAGGTCAGAAATCGCCTGCGGTGATGGGAAATCATCATCTTCTATCAGAAGGATGGTGGAACCAGGGTTACATTTTAAGTGATATAGTCTAGGTGCTGTGTTGAAATTTGATTCAAAATGGGTAAGGACAAAAGCAAGAATTATAGTCAAAAAGTAGGGGCTAAAAGCTGGTGATCACCCTTGATATGGGATGTCTTTCTGTATGTTGTGAATATCATTTGTTAGTAAAGGAACTGTTTGGGTCTATGGCAGGGCATCTTAGAAGAAAGGAGGAAATCCAAACATAGATTGTAGTATAAGGTTTCTGGCCTGGACTTTCGGGCCTAGCTTAAAGGTTTAGACCCACAGACCCACAGAGACACACAGATGCTTACAATAATTTTAGGCTGAGCTGCCTAAGGCCCAGGCATATAACTTGCTAACTCTTTACCCTTAAACTAACCCATGATTCTTATTTTGTTCAGCCATGGGGCTCAGTACCTTTTCTCAGAGCAGTATAGTTGTCCTCTGCATCTTCTGGCTTGTCTGGCAACTCTGGAGTCTCTGTGGCATTTCTGCTCTGTTCTTCCTGTGCCCAGAGTTTTCTTAGTCTGGTAGCCCCACCCACACTTCTGTCTGCCTTTGGCCAATCAGCGCTTTTTATTAAACCAGTGGGTGGGACAATTATTTACAATGGAACAACATAATCCCCCTACAATAGATAAAGGGGAAGGAGATCTAGACACCCAAGAAGCAAAATATAAAGAAGTAGGTAAGTCATGGGCCACATGGCAGGACAGATTAATGGAAATAAGTTGGGTTAAGATGCAAGAGCTAACTAGCAAAATGTCTGAGCCATAGGCCAAGCAGCATGCAATTAATATAAGCATCTGAGTCATTTGGGGAAGGGGGAGCTAAGGATCAGTGGGTGGGTCCGAACTGGGGGCTAGGCCAGGCCAGAAACTTCTATTATGCTAATAATAGTGGCATAATGATAAATATTCAGATTTGATATATGCTTTGCAGATAAATGTGCCAGAATTTAATGTAAGACCAAATGAACGGAGTGAGAGAAAGAGATTTGAAAACTCCAGTGGTCATTACTGAGATTAAAAAGAAATAATAAGCCTATAGACTAGAGAAATCACCAAGAGATCAATGTTGGAAGTCAGCTGGGTCTGGTTATCTGGTATTTCTTTAGTTGATTAAGGATACTACAGCAAAATGTCTTAGGCTGAGTTCTGAGAAATGATGGAAAAGAATATCTCTTCACTGAAGTTCAAAGTCAAGATTCCAGCACTTTGTTGGATTCTACTGAAGACTCACCTCTGGGTTGAAGATAACCACCTCTCCTGGTGTCCTCAGACGGCAGGGAGAGAGTGAGAGAGCTTTCTAGGTGGGTTTCTTTCCAGTTTATTTTCGGGATTGTAATTTAGATTATAATTTAGTTATGTCATTTTCCCTTCCCTTTCTTTCATCCAAATCCTCTCAGATTACCCTCCCCCCTCCTTCAAGTTCATAGCCTTTTATTCAACAATTATTATTGTTTGCATGTACGCTTTTGCATATATATGTTAACTATAACCTATTGAGTCCATACAATGTTGCTCGTAGGTATGCTTTCTAGGGTGACCACTTGGCACTCACGTGCTTTTCCCTGGGGAGGACACCTCTATCACTCCCAGCTTTAAGGTCTCATTGGCTTTTCTCTGTGAAGTTTGGCATGTTAAACAGTGTCCTCCTTGCACAGATCTCATCTGAGTGCTCATGCTGGTGAGACTTTATATGTATTCAGAGTTGCTCTGTGTCTCAGAAGCTGCTCCCAAATAACCACAAAGAGGCTTACTATTAATTATAAATGCTCAATCAATAGCTTAGAATTATTACTAACTAGCTCTTACAACTTAAATTAACCTATTTATAGTAGTTTTCATTTGCCAAGTGGTGTTACCTCTCTGTCATTTTGCACCTCTTGTTTCCTCTCTGAGTCTGGATAGTGACTCCTCTGAATCCACCCTTCTTCTTCCCAGCATTCTCTCTGCCCTGAAAATCCTGCCTAACTATTGGCCAATCAGCTTCTTATTAACAATGAGAGCAGCACATTTTCTCAGTGGTCAGAAGGATTGTTCCACGGTACTTATGGGTATATCTTATGATGTTATTAGGAAGCACAATCTCACAGCATAGTCCTCTGGCTTTTAGAATCTTTCCTCCTGTTTCATAATATTCCATGAGTCTTGGGTGTGGGAATGCTTTGTAGATGTGTGCATTGGAATTGGGCTCCACATCTCTGCATTTTAGTTGGTTGTGATTTTCTGGAGTGGTCTCTATCTGTTGCTAAGAGAAGTTTCCTTGACAAGGGGTAAAGACTAAAATTATCTATGGGTATAAAGACAAATGTTTACAGATTGTTGTTAGGGATTTTGCTGGTTTTATAAATGGCTGTAGGTTTTCTTCCTATAACCACGACTTCCCTAGCACTGAAGAGTTAGCCAGGTTTCCAGCACCAGGCATGGTCTCCTTCTCAGAGAATGAGTCTTAAGTCCAATTAGAGGACAATTGGTTACTGCCAGGCTGTGTGTGCCACTACTGCACAAGTATAGCGGTCTTCATAGTTCACAGGTGCCATCATGGTAGGACTACTGCTTGCCTTCCTTTGAAAGCTTGCACAGAGCTTTCTGGTCTGAAAGCTGTTCCTCAGGAGAGGTCTTCAGGTGTTTCTTTTTAAATAAGACCACTAATTCCATTGGTGGGGGCTCCATTGTTACACAGTTATCTTTCAAAACTCCATTTTCAAATACCACCATGCTGATCATCAGAATTTCAATGTGAATTTTGGCAGGATATAAACTTACAATCCACTGAAACATTCAAGTGGAGATAGCAGTAAAGCCACCCCATGTGCAAGTTATGTCCTTGGGAGGTAAAGTCAGACTAGGAATATGTGTTTGGATGTCACCAGGATATGCACAATATTTAAAACCCCAAGCTTGGAAGAAACTATGAAAAATACAGATAATAGCACCCAAAACAATATAGTGTTGATTCCCAGTTGTAAGATGCTGACAAGTTGATTATTCTGGGCTAGAACCTACATGGAGAGAAGGCAAAGCCATGAGTGAGTTAAGGGAAAGGAAACGATATGGTCAGGAAGCTACAGTGGAGTCTGAGATACTCCTCACAGATGCCTAAGCCGTAGCTAACTTCACAGATATGTGACTAAATTAACTCCCTGTCTCAACTGTCTGCTTTAAAAGACTCAATGATCCTCCAGGGCCAAAATCCTTACATGCGTTAAAATGCTCAGATCTTAGCCCTGAGCCGATGTATTGTCCTGAGCATAATTTTATATGCATTTTTCATCCAACCACATTCTTTCTTTGCGTTTATATTTCACTTTTGTGATTCATCGCAGTGAAGACTATGGTGATCCCAGTTTTCTGCCCACAACCCAAAAACCCAAAGAGAGAGAGAGAGAGAGAGAGAGAGAGAGAGAGAGAGAGAGACTGTGCAGAGAAGATAGTAAGACTAGAGTCCACATCCACAGCCCCCCACTTCTTACCTCAGCTTTATCAGTTGCCTTGGGTTCTCTATGGGACTCTGATCTCGGGCACAGTTTTGAGGTCACAGTACTCTATTTATGATGTATGAAAAACAATATAGCATATAAGATGTGGCTGACTGGATTTCACAGACACACTGCATCCATCACTTCAGTAGGCCCAGGGGTCAAAACACAATTTGCTATCTCCTTTTCCTTCACCACCCAGCCTACAGCCATAGTCAAATGACCCCCAGTCTAAAGAAGCAGCCAGTGCCATGCCTTAAGCAGTCAAAATAGAGGGCAGCCCCAGTTTTTACACTTTATCTATCAACCCTTTACCATCCTACTTTGTCCATTCATTGCTGGCCTAACCCTATTTACCAAGTGGCTATTCATTATTATCCTTTGCCTCACATGAGCTACCCTATAGCAAACATTTCCTTTCAGACTGAGTTGACGAAAAATTTCAGATGTTCCTGTGACCATCAACTGAACTGTGAGTTAAATCTTTCAGAATGTAGAGTTGCCTGTGACACTTAGAAGACATAGCAGCATTTTCATAGGGATAAAACTATTCACTCATTATTCATTAAAAAATATGTGGAGTTCCAGGGATATATCTAATGTATAAGTTAAGAATGATGGTTGAATAAATGACAATATAGTAGTGATCAAAACTGTTTCCTTGCATTCATGAAATATAAAATTATACTAGAGGACAATAGTGACTGTATTAGAATTCTGTAGAGCAGGGGTTCTCAACCTGTGGGTTATGACCCCTATGGAAACCCTCTATCCCCCAAAATGTTTACATTAGGATTCTTGACAGTAGCAAAATTGTAGTGATGAAATAGCAATAAGAATAATTTTATTGTCTTGGGTCACTACAATGGTGGAACTGTATTTAAGGGGCACAGCATTAGGAAGGTCGGGAAAAGAAATGATAAATTGGGTTTATATTAGAATATATATTTTAAAGGGACTTATTAGATTGGCTTAAGGTCTGGATAAGTCCAACAAATGGCTGTCTGCATGCAGGAGAGACTGACAGCCAGTGACTGTTCACTCAGTCCATGAGACTGGATACCTCAGCAGTACCAATCAAGCTCGGAGCCCTGGACGGTTCCCAGAGAGCCACTGGTCTTGAGTACACATTGGAAAACAGACGAGTCTGGGTGTAATGCCAGTGAAGGATGTGGCATCAGCAACACTACCAGTGATGGGGCAGCAGCAGGGTAGATGAGCTCTCCAGCAAACAAAATGTAAGAGTTCCCCTTTACTTCTTTATAGCTGAGCCACTACCTGAAGGTGCTGCCCACATTTAACCCCTTCAATTAACCTAATCAAGAAGATTCCTTGTCTCCTAGTTGATTCCAGATCTTGTCAAACAACTTAGATAAATCATTAGTAATCACACATGTATCTATATAGTAAACACATTGTCCTAGATGCCATAATGAGGAAAAGATAGTTGCTATAAGGTTATTGTTCAAGAGTTTATCCTAGTTAATAATATGGAATTATGTCTAGATAGATAAAAAGTGAGATAGATAGATAGATAGATAGATAGATAGATAGATAGATAGATAGATAGATAGAGATAGTAAATGGATATTAAATAGATTGATTGAAGATACATAGGGGATGGTTGAATGAAGATAGATATAAATAGATGACAAATAAATGATAGTGGACAGTGGAAGATAAAGGCATTAGATTATAGCTAAATATACACGAGGTAGATGACTGATAAATAGGTAACAGAAGACTGATAGATGAGCAATAGATAATTGAGGATTGACTAGTGATTGATGCACAGATGACAGGGATTTTCTTTTTACCATCATCTTCTCTAGACTCTAAAAGCCAATCACATTGCCAACATATATGATAAAATCAGCTCCCATAAGAGGACATGTGACTGTGTGATATTTAAGATATCAGGTTGTTCTGTGTCAGGACCCTGAGGAGACCCCAAAGCAGAGGTATTGCTGGCTTTAAAGTGGCTCCTTGGAACTTAGCTGCCACCTTCTCCATATCAAGATGGTGAGACACTACTGCTCAGACCTCCAAAATATTTGTGTGCATTCAGAGCGATCCTGGGACCACACCTGTATGCAGAGAGAGTCCTTTGAGAGGTCCTCAGATCTCCTAAAGAAAAGTCAGCAAAGATCCTCAGGGGTACATTCAGCCTGGAGGCAAAGACACAGGAGCTGTCCCAGCTCCACTGAAACTCATTTCTCCCCCCTTTGCCTCTTCATTTGCTTTGGGCAACTCTCTGAAATCCCGCTGGTGACATCTGTATCTTTCCAAAGTCACAAAATTGAAAACGCATTGTTAAAATCTGCGACGCTTTTCTCTGACTCCTTTTAGTTCAAGAAACTCTAGCTTTCAATGGATAAAGGCCATCCTTTCAGCCAATCTAATATGTCTATGGAGCCAGGAATTGTGTGAATCGTCACCATAAAAATGCACAGGCAGAGGGCAGGCAGGCAGATAGCTGGGGGTGGTGGGGGGGAACAAAAGAGGTGTTATGTGTAGTACAACCATTCATTGCAAAGGGATTGTTTAAGTGGCGCTGACTGGTCGACCCTCACACAAGAGGGAGCCTTCATACGTAAATAAAGGCTGGCTGCCACGGAAACCCCTCCATCTGTTACTGCACATTGCCAGGCTTCCAAGGAGCTGGCTGCACTAATTGAAACCATGGGTGGATTTGTGCCCTAACATAATCACTTTTAGGAAATCTCCAAGATTTGGTGACCAAGCAGGCCAACACCAGGCTGGCTCGTGGGCCCACTGAGCTAAGGGGCTTGCTTTACAGCTGGGTCTTTTTTGTCATTGATTTCTGGTGCCTTTTCTTAATCATGCGCTCTCCTGTGTTTGGATGTCTCTTAACCACCACATAGCTATTTATTAAGCTCACTTGGAGGTTTAATTCCAGGCAGCACTCTTCTCTGCAGAAAGGAGAGACTATAACAGCTTGAGTGGGTTTGTGTTCTAAGGGGCTGTGGTAGGGATTTTTGCATTCACACTGGCTACCCTCTGAAGAGAAGGAAGTGTCACAAGTTACAGCATGTAATCTGGACATAGGCACCCCTGCGATAGCAAAACAGCTCCACACCTTGCTAATAGCCTCACCTCTGTTTCTTCTTTTTGCATGCTGAGTTCAAATCAGATGTGGACTGCCCTCTTCCAGGTGCTTACAAGAGGAGATCCTGAATCTGGACTTCTGACAATATTTGCTTTATCCAGAGAAAAGGCAGCTATAGGCTTCAGGCCTGCTCTATACTCAATATGTGAAATAATGCACAGCCTCATGAAAAATGAATAAGACTCTCCTGACTAATAATGTGGAACTTGCTTTCTGTTAGATCACACAAGCCTGAAAACAGCCACCTGGCTCAACTTCCCCATAGAACAATGGAGACATGGGGTGGGAGGGATCTGAATGACTCATTTGATGGACAGCCTGTCACAGAATCACATAAGGCTAGAATCCAAAATCCACTTTTTGCGGAATCCATTCAGACTTCTGCTCAGTCTACCTGAGTACATTGTTTCTTATATGAAATGTAAAGAACAAACCATTTTCTTCACAAAGAGTTTTAGAAATTATTAAGGTCCTGAGGTGAGAGATAGCTCAGTTGTTATGGTGATTGTTCATTCTGTAAGGATGAAAGATAGTTTGATTCTCAGCTCCCACATGAAAGAACCTGGGCATGGTGATATGGGCATCTAATCTTGGTGCTGGAGGGATGGAAATACATAGATGCCCGGGGTAGATGCCAGCCTAGCACACTAGACCACTCACAGGACAGTGACAAGCCTTGTATAAATAAGGAAGCAGGTGGATGATCCTAAAAACAATGCTCAAACTTGCCCTCTGACCTCCACATGCATATGCATATACATAATTCATGTGCGCCCATACACATGCATACATATTAAAAATGTTTTTCATTCTTAAAAGTTGTGGATGAAGAGGTGCAGGTAATCAGCTCCAGTCTTCTTCAGGAACAAGTTTCCTGGTAAGATTTAATCCCAAGTAGTCAGCACTAAACACTGTAATATGAACAGTACAAAATGAACTCAGTGGGCTCCACATACACACATATAAACATATATGCAACAATAGTGTTATTTCAAGAACTTGTGGATTTGAGAAGGATTTGGGGAGTACAATTGAGTTGGGTGAGGAGGGAAATGGGTAGAAATGGTGTTAGTTTCATACCCATGTATGAAATTCTAAAATAAAGTTAGATTAGATTAAGAAGATTAAGGTGGCACACAGAACTAACTGAAGTGGTGCAGAGCCTCCCCCTCAACATTTGTCCCTTCATGGATTGTCTGCTGGTCAGTAAATCGAGAATTAATATTTCCCTGGATATGGCCTAGAGCTGGTTTTGGGTGTGCGAACAAATTTAGCTCATAGCCATCTTTCTTTTTAAAACTTCTTAAAAGGAGCCAAAAGGGAATGGGGTGGGGCGTTGGAAATAAAACAGTGCTGAGGAAAAGCCTATCATCTTATTTCAGCTTGAAATATACTTTCAGATGAGCAGGAAACACAGCCACATTTTACAAAACATCAGTTTCTTTTTGTTTTTACTGCAGTAGTCAGTGTCCACTCATATTGGAATTAAAAATAGAAAGCATCTTGTTTACTTTATAAACATGCTCACAGATTTAGAAAATCATGAATTTAGTGTTTTGTTTGATTCGTCTGTTATCAAGAGTATTTATTTTATTAATTGTTGACATCAATTTTACTAACAAAGAGCCTTTTTGTTTTAATTGTCAATCACCTCATAGGTCATTGACTGTTTAGAGTACAGGTCAAGTTTAAAGTACAGATGCTATTTAAATATTTTAGGGTCCCACCATTATTTTTGACAAAGTTCAAATGGATTTGTAACATATTCAAAACTATTGTTAAATTTCCATATGTTTTTTCTTTAATCCAAATCACCAAAGCTAAGAAATTGGGTTAAATCAAGCCAAGGATGATGAAGGGGGCGGGGACCTTCTCTTTTGATGAGGGCCTTGGATTAATGCACACCACCACTATGGACATCAGCCACCGAGTCAGAGGTGCATAGTGTTCACTTTGGTCTGTGTTCACTTTGCTTTCTATTTGGTGACATTTCTCTTGTTAATGAAGCATTTTTTTTTTCCCCAAGAGAAGAAGTTTTACCTTAAGTTTCATGACCCGAGGCCAAGAGAGACTTTCACTTCTCTGTCTCTGCCCTATAAGAAAAAAAATCCTTCTCTGTATTTTTCATGATGTTCTTAAATGTCTTTTTTGCTTCTATTTCGTTATGATTTTCTTCCTCCTACTTCTGTTGGGGGGAAATTGACTCACTTGATATCTAACCTTTTTTCTTAAACCAAGTAAATGAGTTCAACACTATGAAAGGCCCCAAGTTTGCTAGGTCTGACAGTGGGAAGCCCAGCTCTGTGTCTGTGTCTGTAGATATTTCAAGTGTACTTTCCTTTGTTTGGGTAGGTATACTTTAGTCAATGAACGGAATGAATATAGACATTTTCTTCTGGAAGAATGTGTGTATCAACCACTTCCAGGAAGATGTACACAGTGTCTTGGTGGGAACACTTGGGCCTGCGTTCTCGAGCCCTTTCAAGGTGCCAGAACTAAAATCTGAGTTTTCAGGGAAACAGAATTCAGGTTGTCTAGGAGATGGAGAACTAGGGAGTGGCCTAAGACATCTGCCTTTTCTGGCTCCTCCCTGAATGATCTGCATTTGGCTTCTGTCTGATGCCCCTCTTCTTTCAACAGGGTCTCTTCACTTAAGCTTTTCACAGGGGACCTTTGTTGCCTGAGTGCCAATGTGCCCTGACCAAAACTGGTGTCATTATTAACTTTTAGCAAAACCTCAAATCACTTATGTTTGTTAAGGAAGAGATACTTAAGGACAAAATTATTAAAGTATTCAAACTGGAAAGAAACAAGGACTTTGTGCCTCCCTCACATCATGGCACCTTTCCAGGCCTCCTTACACTGGAAGGAGGGTGATGGTTTGGGAGGAGGGGGTTAGTGCACCATTTCCCAAGGGTTCCACATAGGAAGGTAATGAGGATAAATAGCTAACTGACCTAGCTGATGAATTCCATTTGAGTAGAAACACATCTTCTCTAGCAATGGCAGATTCTGGCTTTATTTAAATCCTTCTCAGAAACAAATCCCTTCGGAATAAAACCAAAAAGGAGAGCCAAGCATGAGAAGTCCCTGGAAGCAGGCTCCTAACTGGATGTGTTGAGATAAAATAACAGTGAGATGGTGCTCAGTGCCCGTGAGGAGTGAAAGAGGACATCAAGGAACAGCCACCCTGGGTTTGAAGAGGTGACATTTCTTTCCTCTTTGCTTTTCTTTCTGAAAATATCTATCGTCAGGTGTCAAAGCAGATCTAATGTAGAATGTCGATTCCCTATCAGTTTAGAGGATCTAGGCTGATTTACAAATAGGCATTGGGGTTGGGCTTAAAACTCAATGAGTCATAATAAGTGTAAGCAGGTACACTTGCATGCTCAATCTCAGCACCTTCCCATTTCTGTCTGATTGTTTTTCCAGGCTTCTGGAGCATCTCCCATTTTGGAGGCTTTCAATGCCCTCATTAAATTATGTGTCACCCAAATGACATTCAGGAACGTGTCCTAACTTCATTCACATCTAGGTACAAAAAACTGATATGAAAACACTCGCAATACATATTTTTACATAAGATCAAATCTGCCAGATGAGCCTACAATGATGAGAATTCAGGCATCACTGGGCTGCAGTCGATACACAGAAAGCTGGGGACTCTCCTGAGGTTCATACAAGGGGCTGAGCCTCATCCCACAGGGCTGCATCTAAGCAAACATCTGGCTACACTGGAGCCCAGAATCCTAGAGCTGAGCCAAGGACACCCTTCCTTCTAACCAGGAAATGAGGGACAGCCCCTATGAGTCCCACGGGAAGAATTAAAATCTCTGAAGACATTCAGTATCAGATAGACTCTAGAAAGTCACAATATAAGTTCAGAGCACTATGTAAACATTTATATCCCTTGATTAGAAGAGAAAGGCAAAGGGAATAGATTGTGAACGATGTGCGTCACCAGCACAAGGTGTCCTTGACCATGTTACCTGTAATTGCTTGCTGAAGATTTTACACCTACACTGCCTTCACTCCCAGCCCATAGCCCAAACCATACATAACCATGTTCATGTACCGAAGTCAAACTAACCACACTGCTTTGAGTTCAGCTGAAGTCAAGATGAGGCAGAGTACCAAAAGGAGGAGGGAGCTAAAGACTAAAAGCCTCCAGACTGATTCACAGCGCACCAACGGCACCTGCCAGTGTCTTCCTTCTTTTCTTCTTTTTCTTCACCCATGGAAGAACGTCCTCTTTCCAAAGTAGAATAGCAGGATCTCTACGATAAGTGCGTCCTCAGTGTGACAAGGGAACAAAAGCCAGCCCTATGGCTGTAATGCTTAAAGGACTATCATTGCAGCTTTTGTTCCCAGGAAGAGATGAAATGTAACTGCCCAGAGGCAAAAAGAGTAAACCTCTGCATGATCCTTCCAGGAGAGCTCTGCAGCATTGCCAGCGGAAAAGCATCCCTGTCGGGGTTTATTCCACGCTCTTTGAAGACCAGAATTTTCATAGTGTGAGGACAGGGTGAGCTTCCAATGGCGGAAGTTACAAATTTCAGAAGGGAACAAACATCTTGGGGAGATTTCACATGAAGTTCAGAATTGTTGAGTTGTGTGGTTAATTCTAATAGGATGTGTGGTGTCTGTCAGTCCCCTAGGCCTTTCTAATGTTCAAGCCACAAGAACTAAAAAGTTTTGTAAAATTTTGTAACATTACCTCTACATCTTCCACTCACAAGCTGGAAGCAAAGAAAGAACACAGCGAAGCTGAGACATCTCCCAGGATCCCTTTCCTGCACTTCCTTTGTCTCGGGATGGGCACAGGCTACATGTGGTACACGCGACATCAGCCACTTTCTACATCAATGTTTTTCTATGCTCTGGTCCTCCTGATCACTAGCTGGTCTTCTGCTCATTTTCATAGTCCTTATTGTTCAGACTGTTCTTAAAGGGAGACCTACCCAGCTTATAGGGAGCATCTGATAGCATCACATTTGGCACTGCAACCAGGAGCCACTTTGAAAACCATTTGTAACCAGGCCATTATTCCACTTATAATCTGCTTTCCTGATTGCTTTTAACTAACTGGAGGAGTAGACGCACTGAGGTAGAAAGGTTTGTGACCCATCTGTTGAGTGTATAATTTCCTTTTCATTGGCTAGCACAGTCCAATAAAAAATATATTATTAGGTGCACTAACTCAATCAGCAAACAAATGACAGACAGATGGTCTTCAAAAACAATACCGGTCATGAATGCCACAGAGCCATGATGTGGGCCCCAGCTTTTAGGCAGCCTTTGTCTGAGAACACTCCACTGGGTTAAGTGATGCAAAATCAGACAGAAAGACAGAGATGCTGTGTGTAAATTAGGGAGAAGTTAACGGCCTCTGAAGTGCTCCATGAAAGGCTATGATAATTTTATTGGGAACAGGGGGAAAAAAAGGCATCCCACCGAAATGACAGCCACCCTGTGATGGTGCTGATGGTCAGCAGAGTCTGCAAGGAACATTGTGTTCTAAATTTTTACTTTAGCCAGAATTATTTTGGTTTTTGGTTTTTGGTTTTTTTTTTCCTTTAAAAGGGTCTTTATTGCATTTTTCTCAAGTTTTAATTCAGCTGAGTTATGCAATAAGATAAAAAGCAGCTTTTGTACAAGAAAGAATTTCACAGGGAGGAGGGAAGAGAGGAAAGAATTGTATAGAAGGAGGCAGTAAGGTCAGAATCTAGCATTTCAAAGTTGTGAGGTGTGTGGAGCCTATATAATAATTCTTAGTTTGCTAATGCTAATAGAGAATGAGGGCCATGTCCTCATCCTCCCTGGGTGGTGGCAGGCATGACTCAGTGATGCACTAAGATCTGCTGTGGAAACCAGAATAGATTTAAGTAAGTCCTTGACCTAAAACGAACTTAAATTTGGTCAACTCCTTCAGCACAGATCTCTGTTGGTTCTGGTTTAATCACCCATTGGGATAGTTAACTATGCATATGATAATAAATTGTATCACTTGGCTTTTGTCATTCTGGAAACTGGCTCCAAATATCTGTACTTCATGATAATGACTTTTGCTGTCAACACAGCTTGTGAACACGGCTGCCACTGAGCTTCTTCAAGGTGTTAATTCTCAACCAGTGAATTTACGTGGTAGTAAGGACTCAGCCATGGTAGTAAGGACTGTGGCTGCCAGGAAACCTTGGAGGGCAGTGGTGCCCATGTTCAATACTCCTCCTCTCTAGACCCTCTGACTTTTCCCATACCACCCTGTAAGGCAGCCCCAACATTCTTAACCTTGTCACCATGTCTAATAGGCAAGGAACTGGCAAGCACAGCTATGTGTGTGTATTTCCTTCTTGCCAGTCTTTGGACCCTGCCACTTCCTCCTTCACACTGCCAAGCTTCACAGCCATCCCCCAGTTTTCTATCCATAAGAGAAAGAGTAAAAGAACTCAGGGGCCACAGCAGAGATCGGGAACCCACTATTCTATGGTCAGGATCTTGGCTTCGTCACATCATAGTCAAGGCTATGTGTGCATTCAGTGTTCTGTGTAGATCAGGTCCCTTCTACTCATGTCCTAGATAAGATGCCCAATAGCTTAATAAGACAAGGACCCCTTAGACATTGCCATTGGATCATTCCTGTTGTGTTTTTTTGGTGATGCCTTGTGTTTTCTCTTCTCAAGGCCTTTATACACGTTATCAAAGGCAAGCTTCACTCCTGTGTTATCATAACCTCTATCCTGCCATTTTGCTAAGCATTGTCCATATACACCATAATCCACTGAAATGCCACAGCCTCAGCTGAACCTGTACCACAACCACAGTGCACTAAGCACTATAAAAGCTGTGATGTTGCAACACACTAGAGACTACGACATTGTCAGCGCTGGAGGGGTGTCACTACAATGTGACTGATGATGGATTTGGCTCCAAATCCCATCATAAGAGCCAAACTTCAGGGCATTTCTCTAGACCCAGTCACCTTGGTTCTGATGTTTCTTCTGAAATCAGAGACTAAGACAATCATCCACACATCTGGGGAGCAGCATGTGTGTGTGAATGAACAGGGAAGGAAGAAAAGTCCACAAAAGATGGCATATTAGCTACAACCATAGGTTCTCAGTTCCAAGGGGCTAAATGGAAATGCTTTGAAAATGTTCTTAAACATGTCAGGGCAGGAGACAAAGGAGGAAACTGTACCCCATCAGCTCTCTTTCCTGATGGTCAAGGATGACGTTGTGTGTATTAACTCCATCATACTTCCAGGTTGGGGTTTGTCAAGTCCTAAATGGTCCCTTTCCAGAACAAATCCCTGAAGCTTCTGGGTAACTGCACTGGATGAGTGGCATCGTGCACTGTGCATGTAATTTTCTGACAGTCCTGGAGGTGGAAAAAGTGAGAGCCGTGCTAGGTTTTATCATGAACTGATGCTGAGTGGACACAAATCTATCTGTAAAATCTATGACCCAGGTATCCTTCCCTAAGGTTTCTTCTGACAGGAACATGCTTTTGTCTTTTGAAAGACTCAGCTCCTGCGTACTGATGGGAATCCTATTGGCATTGGTTTGTGAGTCATTTTTAGTGCATTGGAGGCATCTAAATATCTAGACATGTTTAGCTGAAACCATGTTGGTCCACAGTCCAGGAGATTCTCCTCTCATGGTTCCATGAAGTCTCCATGTTGGGTCAGGGAGACCTTTTCTCCTCTTGCTTTTTATTCCTCTCTTTTCTTGATCTGAGTTTTACAGAACCTGTCCTGGTACTCTGGGCCATGTGTCCTTTGAGCATTCCAGGCTGAAATGAGGCACTCGGACAAAAAGAAAACTTAAGTCACCATGACTCAGGTCAAAACATCTATGATTAAAATGTGTGCATGAGAGTAAATGGGGGGACCATCGTAATATTTGTTAGGAGAAAAAAAAGAAAACAGGTCTGGGAGACAGATCTGTGAAGTGTGGATGTGAGGAGCCAGCACATGAGCAGACGCCTCTGAGTGTTAACACATGGTCCCTCCATCAAAGGTCTGTATATGCAACTCAGCTGCTTGCCTGACAGAAGATTTGGAGTTGTTAACACACACTTCATTAAAATACCAGCAAAACTCCAAGTTTGAAATCCCATCGTTTGTGTTAGTTGATAAAACTCGATTGCTTCTAATTAGTGTTAGTACATCTTTAAAATAATATTTTGTTGTAATAAAGGACTCAATATGACAAGCAAGAGTTGGCCCGTTGAACGGGAGACACCAGGCCAGAGGGAATGTGCGCTGTTCTGCCTGACTTGTTTTCAAAGCAAAAGCAAAACAATCAAACAAACAAACAAAATAATCCAACAACGACAACCAAAAAACCACCTTTTAAAAAAATGACCAGGCTTTAAGTGGGTTTGAAAGGGCGGGGACAATTCTAACACTGATGTCATTTGCATCCCTGATCAGAAACTGGTTTTAGAAAGAAACACTGACTTAAAATAAAAGGAGCCAAGGCATGGAATTTCCTAGTACTTTGGAAAACATGCCCCAGAATTATCCAGGATCATCTTCTCTCAATGCTCTTATTTACTCCTTTGTGTCCACTCCTAGAGGTTGCTAAGATGGGTCCGATTAATGAAATGAAACATCTTCAACTTTTAAAAGTCGGTTGTTTGGGCACTGGAAGAAAAGGGGAAGTAAGTGTCTCTCACCAATCTCTTCTCCGTCCAAATCTAACCCAGCACTATTGCTCCTAATGTTTTCCAGCAGGCTAAACTGACCCTCACTGCCCTGCCTTGAATTTATTCTACCCCAAACCCCTACATCTCTTCACCAGCTCTACTCAACCTTTATGTCTCAGCTTAGCTCTTGCCCTGAGAGAAGCATCTTTGACCTTTGTGTTTAGGTTAACCCTTCATCATATATACACTGTCACAGGGGTCTCCTCACCTCTTCCAAAGGTCTTTGATCCAAAGTGTGATTATTTGCATAACTGCATGTTTAATATTCTTTCCCTTATTAAGCTCCAAAGTAAAGACGTTTCTTTATCCAATGTTTTCTACAGCTATGCCCTAACGATAGGGGACATAGTAAGGCATTGCAAGGTAAATGATAGCGAAGATCAAGACACTAAAGCTTATTTTTATCAAGGATGGTGATGGAGAATAAAGTGGGATCAGGGAGACATTGGCTACTAGGGAAAAAAAAGAGAGAGAGAGAGAGGGAGAGGAATCATCTCACCCTCTTGATAGATATCTCAGAGATATACTCTTGGAGACATGTTTATAAATTGATCAGCCATTAGCTGACTAGAAAAACAGCCCTAATGTCCACAGCATTCTGTCACACAATAACAGATGTACCCAAATGTTCCATGTTAAAAAAAAAAAAATCTACTTCTGTCCCGGGGCTTTTCTTGGCCCGTTCATAGCCATAAGTTACATTCCGGCTTTGAGCCCTCACAACATATTTCTAGGAATATAGTGCTGTATTAAAATTCCTGGTCTATATCTCCAACCTTCAAGCAACAATAGGAATAGTAAGTGATTCTAACATAAAGCTGAGGCTATTGGTGGGCGTTTCCCTCTGGCTGGCCAGTATCCACCATACTTCCTCATAACTCTGTTATCTTGGGTGGAAATAGCAGTGCCCCTGGAGTTCTGTTCTCTCTTGTATAGATTATTCAAATTCTCAAATGGATTTTAAGCTTCAAAGAAAGTAACAATGAGGTGAAAGATTCAGTTCGGTCATTCATAGAGAAGCTGGGAAGAGACTCTTACATCTCTCTCCACGCCTTGAACTGAATGACCCTCACTTTCACCTGCACCTGGGCCTCCTGGTTAGCCTGTCAGCTGGCAGAGAATCCCTCTCAGCATGGCAGCAAGGGTAGAAGACAGCCAGCCCCTGCCTGAGATGGATTACTATGGCCAGGTTTGGAGCCACAGTGCTTAATTTTAGTCCTAAATCTCATGAGTTCAGGATAATTCTCAAGAATTTACAAGTAATGAAGAAATTTTTCAGGAAGTCATTAAAATGAACTTTCAAAGTGTTTGCGTCTTTGTTTCTGACATAAAAACCGACATCCTATTGCCCAAAGTATATCACAGGTCTGAGCCAGCATCAGTAGCAGTGGAGGCAAAGAGTATTCTATATACACAGAAAAGGCAATATTTTGAATTTTCCTGAGCAATAATCCAAAATATCACATAAACCGGCAAAACATCTGAAAGACACATCTTGATTATGTATATACAATTGTTATGTTTTGTAGGTAACATTCATAATTGCTTATTTGATTGTGTATGGATGTAAGGGTATCAGAAGTGACTTTGAAACTGGCAAACAGCCATTCAAAAATCTAAGGCCACAGCCAAAACCAGACTGGAGACTAAAGATGACTCTAAGCCAGTTGACATATCCTTCAGCCCTGATGAAAATGTACACAGCTGGGGTTTGACCCCTGTCTCGCCAACCCATATCCCATGCTTTTAGGCACCGTGCTCTGTACTGAATGGCTTGTATCCTGTCTTCATTTTGGAAAAGAAGAATAAAAGCTTAGATTTTCTCTGTACCAGGCTTTGAGACACAGCATTTACATGCTTCAGTCTTAAATCTCATGAAGTCAGGGTAATCATCAAAAACTTGCAGATAAGGGGGAAACTGTTCAGGAAGTCATAAAAATGTAAAAGTGTCTAAAGATGGGTAGGTAAAACAAACAAACAAACAAACAAACAAAAACCCAACATTTGAAGCCAGCCCTGCATGGTCACACAACACATGCTTTGCCGCCAAGCTGCACAACCACCCCAAAGGAACCCATACCTTTCCACCCAGGTAGCTTAATGCTCCAGCAATCATACTCTTAAGGCACTACATTTTATTTTAATAGACTATTTAACATTGCTCAAAATATATTTAAGATTTTCCACTTCCAAGGTAACATTAATATATAATATAGCCCCTTATTATTCAGCCACTATTTTGACCTTTTTATTAAGGAAAAAGGATAAGCCAAATGAGGTTTATTAAATGTATTTCCTGTCATTAGGAAGAGAATCACGTTATCAAGTTGCAAGTAGTATAAACATCTACACAGGTATTTCATTTACATATCCCATTGCCCTATGGGTAGGATAAAGTTGCTTATTGCTACTGATACAGTAACAGCAGTTAAAAACATAAAATTTGTGCTTAGGCACCTCCCATAGGGTATAATTAGGATTTTTGAATTATAATCATTATTATATTAATGATTCTTTTACTTTTACATACTTAGAATCTAGCTCAGGACCTTGAGCGTGCTGGGCAAGTGCTCTGTTGCTAAGCCTCGTCTGCAGCCTCACATTAGTGATTTTTTTATATATATTGTTATATTTTCATAGACTTTGTGATGTGCTCTTCAGAGGAAAACTACTTTTGGCACGTTTTTATCAGGACCAGTATTCTTAGTTACTTAATTTATTCTTAATAAATTCTTAACAGTATTTCAGAGTATATAGCTAACTCCTTTATAATAGTCTATAGCAATTTTACTGTACAAAGAACCTTTGGCTGCAGCTGAAAACTCTTTATATAATGATTGAACTTTAATTTTACTATATGTTGATTAATGACTGTAGAAAATAAGACTAAAAAATCATTTCCTGTCCTAACTTTAGGTGATTAAATAGGAAATTCATCCACCATAAGAAATAGGATTCTTATTTTTTAAAAAATCTAAGATATTACATGAACAACATAAAGGCCAGAAAGAGTAAAGAGTGAAGCCTCCAAGCATGAAGTAGAAACATACACATACGACTCTATAAAAAGTTAACATATTGTATGACAAAAAATTTAAAAATTTCTGTGAATAAAATCCAGCAACAAATGATGGGGGTCAAAGGGAGACTGGAGGTGGATTTTTTAAGGCAGAGAACAAACAGGGGCGTGGTATCCATTACAAACAAAGAATTCTTGCAAGTCAACATGAAAAAAATAAGCAACTAACCAGAGAATCAGCAAAGGCAGAAAAGCAGTTCACAGATGAGCTTGTTCAGCAAAGGCAGAAAAGCAGTTCACAGATGAGCTTGTTCAAATGGCCGGAAAACCAAACACCACACAGAAAGGCAGAGCACGTGAGAGAGGCATGATGCATTAGACTCACCACACACCGGGGAAAAATTACTACCAAGCCACAGGAAAACACCTGTATACAGAGGGCTCAGGATGTGTAGCTACTACAATGCTGGGCCAAACAGTCTCTCAAAAATCTATTAAAAATATATGATGTACCCAATATCAACCTCTGGCCTATACACACATACACACACACATGCACACACTCACACACACACATTTGTAATTGCATCCTGAAATATTACCTCCTAGTAATATAAGCATTAATATAGAAGTATATCTACAATGACATCTCTGTCTGGAAAAAAGGCAGAAGTAAAACAGGTGCACAGGAATGCACAGCAGCAGAGCAGTATCAGAGGAGACGGAGTACATATTTTCTGTGGAATAATAGCAGACATTTTTAAAGACAACAATCTAAAATATACTTGAATATAAATTTTATTGGTATAAAAGTATAGAAATGTGTGAATAATATAATTGAAATTTTTCTAATTAAATTAATAAAGGACAAAATGTTTCCAAAACATTGTGCCTGTGTGTGTGTCTGTGTGTGTGTGTGTGTCTCTGTGTGTGTGTCTCTCTGTGTTTGTGTCTGTGTGTGTCTGTGTGTGTGTGGTTGTGTGTGTGTGTGTCTGTGTATGTGGTGTGTGTGTGTCTGTGTGTGTGTGTGGTGTGTGTATGTGTCTGTGTGTGTCTCTGTGTGTGTCTCTCTGTGTTTGTGTCTGTGTGTGTTTGTGTCTGTGTGTGTGTGTGGTGTGTGTGTCTCTCTGTGTGTCTGTGTGTGTTTGTGTCTCTGTGTGTGCGTGTCTGTGTGTGTGTGGTGTGTGTGTGTGTGCACATGCTGTGTATGCATATTATTTGAAGAGGCAACAATAAAGCACAACAGAGAAGGAGATATGTTGGGTTGTTAAAATAGTTACTTCATGACAAAGATTATTAGCTAATTTAAGGTGTAAGGAAGAAATAAGAACCAAAAAAGGGATAAATATACCAAAATTTAATAACATAAGTCATATTAATTTTATGCAGTTTATAATTCTTTTCACTTAAGTGTAGGCATGAAATGTGTAAGGAACTCTTTGAAGTTAATGGTTTTAATAAAATTAGCCTTCTTTTCAGAGTGGGCTAAGTAGAAGTATCCACAGCTCCTTGAGCATTTAAACAGATGCAGAAATCTTGTAAACAAAGCTTAGCATCACTTAATAAGGAGCATTCTGAAGAAAGTGGAGATAGAAAGGATACAGCTCCACATACAAAACTGCACACAAAATCGATGACCAACACTTGTTAACTGAAATTATTTTCTCTAACATCAAGAGTGCCCCAGAGGGTTCATCTCCATTGGGCTTGACACAGTGCTTGCATCCATGGCCAGATCAGGAAAGTACACACAGTAATAGTTGTAAATGACACAGACACACAATAATGAAGGAAGAGATTATTATCTTTGTTTTCAGACATTTGATCCTACACCCTAAATAGGTCACCAGAAACTCTTTGATGCCATCAGCACTAAAAAGTACCCAGGAAATTTTTACATGCTAACATGGTTAAGGAGAAGATTCCCAGATACAATAACTTTAAAAAAATTAAATAAAATCTGCACAAATAAACTCAACTAACGAGGTGAAAGTCCTGCACAATGAAAATGTTAAAACAATGAAGAAACTCAAAAATAAAAACACTAGAAGATGCAAAGAACATTCATGGTCATGGACAGCAAAATTAATATTGAGAAAATGACTATTTTGCTCAAAACAATCTATAGCTTCAATAAAAATCCCAATCAGAATTTCAATGACTCTCTGAAACAGTACTAGAAAAAATAAACAAACAAAAACCCCACTAAGATCAGGTGAAAATAACAGACAAACAAACAATCAAACAATCAAACAAACAAACAAACAAACACACAAATAAATAAATAAATAAATAAATAAATAAATAAATAAATAAATAAATAAATAAATAAATAAATAAATAAATAAATAAATAAATAAATAAATAAGTAAATAGTCAAAGCAGTCCTGGGCAAATGGAGCAACAGCTGAAGGCATTGCAACACCTGACTTCCAACGGTGCAGATGCCAACAAAACACGCTGATGTTGGCATTTGGGAGAATGAACAGAGGATGTGAGCGACACAACCATGGCCATTTCATTTGGGAGAAAAGTACCGAAAGCATATGTTGGTGGAAAGGCAAGCTTATCAACAAATCGATCTGGTAAAACTGAGAAAGTGTATGTAAAAGAATGAATCGAGGTCCCTATTTCTGATCCTATTCAAAAATTGCTTTGAAATGGATTTAAGACCTTGGTGTAAGCCTGAAGCCAAAATAACTAAAGGACACTTGGAGACACAGGCAAAGGCAATGGCATCCCAAGTGAGAGTTCAAGAACTTAGAACATCAGAGCAAGATTGCTCAGAAGAGTTGTCTCAAATTTAAGCAATTCTGCACAGCAAAGAAAGCAACTGCTGGAGTGAATACACAGCCTACAGCTTTGGAGAAAATCTTCACTGACCATTCACGTGATGAGGGATTACCATCAAGAACACACAGAACTGAAGAAAAATTAAACACCAAAGTAACAAACCATCTAGTCCATAACTAGGTAAATGAATTAACAAGGCAGTCAACAAGAATACATTTTCTGTTGGAGACTAATTTCACTGGAGTCTACTCAGTGTGGGTTTTGGGACCAAATCCAGTCTTGTCTCTGAGAATAATGACTATAGAGCCAGAGACCTGAAGACAGACCGGAGGCCCTTCATCTGCACAGCGCACTGCTCCTTCCCAGAGCTTTCTAGATTTTGTACCAGCAAAGTGGAAGGAACCCATGCCTCTCAGATGTCTTCTCTGAGGATCTGAGGAGTGAGCTTCTGTTGTGCTAGGCAATGGATTGGTAACCGAAACCACACTAGAACATAAAAGTTCTCCTGGCATCTGGATGGAGGTCATGTTAGCATCCCAAAAGAAGTTCAATGGGAAAAATAAAGGACAGGTGAGAAAGGTCACTGAAGAGTCACTCTTGGAAGGCAATGCCTGTGTTCCGAAGGGACTGCAGTGCTCAGCTGGAGGGCAGCAGAATTATTGCTGAAGTAACTCCTCTTCTCAGAGAGCTTTAACCCCATGGCCAAACTGTATTCCAAACAATTCTGCTGTGATAATAAAAAGTGATATCCAAGCCATGAATTCCCAGAAGAGCTTATTGGCCTCTTACATGAACCAAGGGCTAAAAATGAGCAGAGTGGATGACTGATAAAAATACCATCCCAAAAATTGTACTCTGAATCCTGGCCACAGAGGTCCCACAATCCCAAAAGGTTAGAAACATCACATTTTTTACAGGGTATGTGCCCAAATGAATAATTCATAGAAAAATGTGTCTACCTCTATTCAGGCAAGATTATATGGTAAGGTACGTGGAAATACCAGATATAATATTCTTTGCACATGTAGTCCTTCTGCAAAGCCCCTAAATTAATCTTTCATATTTACCCTTCCAAGTCTTGGCTATAGTGTCTTCTCCATGAGCCTGTTTACAAAGAGTGCATCACACTTATGCTGTGTCTCATCTCTGCTTCATTGTTTTCTTAATACCCCTTCACAATCCCTTATAGCTTATTTATTTACTGAGAGGCTTCCACAGCACATTAGCAGGTGCCCAGTCTTAAGCATGTCGCCAGAGCTCTGCTAAGCAAGTACATAATAGTTACTGGGGCAAATTAGTGTTTTGCCAAATGCAATAACTACTTGATCAACTGCATTGACAGAGTGAATTGAACCCAGGCTGAGTAATGCTGAGGTCAGCTCAGCGTCATAGAAATTGACTTAAAACTTGGTTACAGACTCTCATGCTCTACAATCTCAGCACTTTGGCCATGGGTTCCAGAGAAAGGAGAAAGTCAATTATTTGTTAGACTAATGTCACTTCTGTTGACTATGGTGGATTTCAGAAGCTGACTACTATGGTAATATATGGTGGAGCTGGTCAATGTCTCTTGAGGAACTCCTAGGACTTTGTCTTTTCAGCTTCCCATCACAGTGTCTTAGGAGATGGAATCAAACATAAAGTGTGTAAGCTATTAGCAATTAAATGATTAGGTGGCTCTTGTCTTGGGATGGTACTTTATCACTCTCTTCCTGTGGCTTAGTGGAATCCTACAAGCTAAAAGCTAAAAGCATGGAGAATTTACATTGGGATGCAGTATGAGGAACACCAAGTGAGTGAAGTATCTCAACCATCCTAATCCTAGATTCCACTCAAGCTAAAGAACCACAGACCCATACACTGGGGTCTGGTTCACTAGGGGACTGTGAGTGTCTGGTAGGGATCTCTCTGTTCTGTCCTCAGGATTGTGTGATATGGCTTGATGACAGTTCTGCAGTTTGGGCCCTGGGCTCTGGATCCTGTGGAAAACAGTCCTTACACAGCCATCATGACAAGATGTATTCACCCAGAGATGTTTGGTTAATTATGATGAGGTTGTACCCAAACAGAATGACAATCTCTCACAAGCCAGATAGCCAGGGAAGGAACACGTTCAGGGTAGTCAAGTATTTCCAAGGTCACTGAAATTTAAAACTGCAGGTTCCTCTCTCCTCTATACTCCATAACACTGGATGTTCTCTCTCTCTCTCTCTCTCTCTCTCTCTCTCTCTCTCTCTCTCTCTCTCTCTCTCTCTCTCTCTCTCTCTCTCCCCCCCCCCCCCAGTTCAGGTCCCTAATGCTCTCCATCCTCAATTTCCCACTCTTTCTATAGAGTACAGTTCATCCTCTGAATGGCAAGACTGGCCCACTGGAATCTCCAACACATGTCACATGCACCAGTGGCCCCATTCACAAGACTATCACATTCAGCAGTGGCATATTCATGGCTTTATGTGTATGTATTTCTGGCCTCCAGCCAAAATTGAATGTGAGCAAATGTATGTAGCACCCACTGGGTCTTCAGCTCTAGGGCATAGGAATATAATTTTGTAAAACTAGCCTAACCCTGAAGGAAAAGTAACATCTTCTTCAAGTAAATTAAAAACTGTTTGTAGTTAGACAGTGACATGGGATTTTTTTTTAAGTCTATTACTAAGTGCAATTACAAAATAGAAAAAAATAATTGCTATTTAGATAAAATGATACAGTTGCTATTTAAAACCATATGGTGGTTGCTACAGTGAGGTATTTTGGCCCTGCGGGCCAGAGGTCTAGACTTATAGACTTGTTGTCTTAGAAAGCCTAGGCGCCTGTCGCTGCTTAGGCCTCTCAAAATGACTTAGACATTTATATTAAGTTTATGTTGTTTGCCCTGTGGCTTAGGCACATTGTTAGCTAGGTTTTTTTTTTTTATCTTAACTTATTTTTATTAATTTGTCTGCCACGTGGCCCGTGGCTCACTTGTGCTCTTTACATGTTTCTTCTTTGGTGGCTTGCTCGATCTGTCTCTGACTCATTATAACAGATGGTTCTTTGAAAATTCAAAATTTGGATTTGTAGTATCTGTCAACTCTTTTTATGAATATAGATCCACAGGAATTGAAAGTAAAAATTAGAGTAGATACTTAATACAGCTGTATTCGTAGCAGTACTATTTACAGACACAGGATGGGAGCAACCTCACTCCTCATTAGCGGGAGCAAACAGTAGCACCACACACAACACAGAGACTGTTTGCTATCCTTATAATGAAAAACTTCACACATGCTCCAATGTGGATGTACCTCAAAGAATGATGCTAAGTGAGATAATCAAGACAGTTAATGTTACATGAGATATCTCAACCAATCAAATTCACAGATGTAGAAATATAGGGCCTGAGAGGGGCAGAAATGAAGAGTTATTACCCAGCAGGCATAGACTCCACTTCTCTAAGATGAAAAGTTCTTAGTTTGCATAACAATGTGGATCTCATAATGCCATTTAATTTATACTTAAGAATAGCTAAAAAGGTAAGTTGTAAGCTATGTGTATTGTGTCAATATTAAAATTTCTAGCTATACCATAAAAGAACCTGAGTAGTTGTTTGACATTTTTATTTTGTCTTGGCATAAGGCCTCACATATCAGACACACAGGTACTATTACGCGGCTCAGTTTTACCATTCACAGTACCAGAAATCTTCCACGGACAGCCCCAGCAACTATCCCCTGAGTTTCTCATTTTGATCTGTTCTCTCCAGCACAGGTTGAAGGGCAATCCTCGTGGGTTATTGTTGGTGTCTTCCCCCAGACAGCCTGGAAGAAAAAATTAGATGGATCAGCATTTTAAAACATTGAATGTCCTTCAAGGACAGCACCTTGTACACAGAGGCCACCGTGGGAAAGGTAGGTACATTAATCATCCCTCTTGCTGAAGACGAAAGAGAAGAAATAAATAAACAGCCTATCATCATAACCAGGTATCAGAGGTTTGTTTGAGGTCATACCCCCATTAAAAAGAATCCCCATGTTGTCAGGAGCAATGGCATGAATCCTCTGTTCTCCCTTTATGGATAATTTATGCACGGAAGAAGCATCCTGCCTATGAGCACAGTATTGCATGCCCCTGTCAGTCTCTTTTTTTCCACTGTTGGTGATCTGTGCCTGGAGTGCCTCTGCCTTATAGAAACACTAAAGAAGTCCCACACCTGGAAAGAAAGACAACCACTTAAGAAATGTCAAAATACTAGCAACATTCCATTCTAACTATGCTTTTCCATGAGGTGTTATACTTTGAATATTATTCTTTAAAGCTTGTCAATTCAGCCAACTGTTTGAATCACTTATACAGCAATATTATAAATACACAGAAATAAAACAGATGAAAACGGAAACATGATAACAATTGCCTAGTGATAAGTTATTAGCACCTTATAAAATCATTTTCAAATATATATAAGAACATAAAAAACAAATACAAATAAGTGAATGAAGTGCTCTTGAAGATGATGCTGTTTTTTTGTAGGCAAAAATCTGAGATATTACCTAAACTTCTCTGCCAGACATCAAAGGTATCCCAAAATATGACCTTTTGCTCTAAGGACCCTGGGGATGTGAACAGTAGACTAAGCACAGACAGAACCTTGCCAAATTCAGTAAATTCCCCTTGAAGATTCCATCTAAGTGGTAACACCATCTCACCTGGTGGGGGGTGGTGGTTCTGGGCCCTTTAAATGACCAGATTATAGAAAAAGAAGCATTAAAGAAGACATGTCACCCATCTTATTCAAGAAGGAAGCTTGGGAAAAGGGACAAAGCTAGACAGTTGAACAAAGGGGCTGTTTATAGCTGTCAGATTTAGGGTGCGTATTTCAGAGTTTGGAATTCTTTAAATAGGATCCTTCATTTTTAACTCATGTGTTTTTAAAGTGTGGTTGCTCAGCTCCCACCCTACCCTACCCCCAAACTGGATCCAGTGGTAAAGAGCATTAAAATAAAATCTAAGTCAATAAACAAAGTCCTAGAGCCCCGGACTGTGTGAAAAACAAAAACAGAGCGGGCCAACTTCTATCCCTTCCTGTAGAATGCCCACAGAAAAAAAGATTTCTCACACTGTTAATCTAGAGAGCATCAGATTCCCATGGGCAGGAACACCAAGACCATTAGTATGTAAAAGAATCTGGATGGTTTTTCTCAAAAACAGAATGATTTAAAGCTCAAGGCAGCATAAATTACTTCGTGGTGACTTGGATTCCCAGCAACTTCTACTCCTTGAAGAACGTACTTTTAGGTCAAATATTGTCATTTGTTAAAAAATTTTAAAGTTTAACACATTTATCATTGTTTGCTTATCTTGCAATGAATTCAAATTCCCATTAAGTAATACACTTTAATCAATATACATTTCTTTCAAAAATGATGGTGTGATGTGATGTGATGTGTATTCTATAACTCTAGGTAAATATTTGAAAGTGCTGTTCAAGTACTAGACAAAGACTCAACATATACCTATGATCCTGAAGGAAAAGAGGTAAGTTAAATGTTTCCTACATTTCTTCATTGAGGTATCTCAAGGAGGGGAGGAGGACCATCATAAGGAGCATCATGAGCTCCCTGAACTGAAGGACTGGGTGGATGTTGCAGCTAAAACTTCTGGTGGAGCATTCTAGAAGACACAAAATTGCAAAAGTGCAAACAGGACCTTAGATTGGCTGATGCTGAATAATAAGCCTCCTGTGTACAGGATAAAAGGCCAGGCAGCTAGGTATGTTGGCCAATCTGTACTGTCAGCTTCTGTCTGTCCTAGTAGATGGACAGACGCTTGTCTGGTTGTAGCTGTCGGAGCAGTGCAGAGATGACCGAAGAGGAAGAACAGGAATGTAAGTGATGTAAGAGATGGCTCGTGAACTTAGGAGGACTCCTAAAAAAAGCAAAAAGAAAAAAAACCAGTCAAGGGTCAGGATTTGTTTTCTCTGTTTTCCAGAAGACCCTATGTTCAGTGACGCCCTCTGGGCTATGATGACCTGAGTCTTCTGAAACTCTGAGACAAAGTAATCCCTTCCTCCCTCAAACAACTTCCTTCTGGTATTTCATCACAATAATGATTCAGTAACTGGCCGGTAACAGTTAACACAGTGCAAAGCAATCAATTCCAGTGGTGGCCAGGGATGACGATAGAGTGCTGTGCCTTGGTAGTGGAACCAAATCATCCCTGGGGCACAAGTTAGTCTGGATTTCCCTCACTAAAATTTTAGTCAGTTTTCTAAATGGTCAAGCTGAATAAATGATTTTCCTGACCAGAACAAAGCCCATACACCCTTTCAAATATGCTAATGAAAGCCACACACCCGGCGACACAAAATCCATAGTTTCCAGAACTCAATCCAAAATTACTAGATATGATCTCTGGAGCTAGAAGATACAATCAAATTCCAGGACATAAAGCAATTAGTACAGAGCAAGAAATATATTAGTAGTACAACTATCAAATAAAAAAATTATTTACAACTTTTTTCTTATCATTTTATATATTTAATGAAAAAGTTACCTGATTTGGGATTTATAATAAAAACCAATGCAATGGACAGCCCCCGACAATACGCTGCTAACCACTAACCACCATGTATGTGGGAAAACACAAAACTATCTAGATTTTTAATAAATACATTGATGGATCACATAAACATGTCAATAAAGTATCATGTAATAGCTGTTATAAAAGATTCTGATTTGATTACAGGCAAAGGCCAGTTCAGGTGCCCTCTCCACTAGTGCTTGGAGTCTTAGCTGGGGTCATGTTTGTGGATTCTTGGGCGTTTCCCCAGCACCAGGTCTGTCTCTAACCCCCAAATGGCTCCTTCTATTAAGATATATTTTGTTCTCCATCTCTGTCCCCCCCCCAACTCAACCATCTCATTTCCTCATGTTCTTTTCCTACCTCCCCTTACACCCCCCCCCCCATGGTCCCAATCACTTAGATCTATCTTCCCTTCCCAAGGGAATCAATAGATGTCTTTTTTAGGCTCCTCTCTGTTACCTAGCTGCTCAGGGGTTGTGGATTGTAGCCTAGTTATCCTTCGCTTTATGTCTAAAATTCACTTACAAGTGAATACATACTGTGTTTGTCTTTCTGGGTTTGTGTTACCTCACTCAGGATGTTTTTGAAACCAGGTTGCCTGGACACAAATTCCTCTTCTACTCGCTGTCGCAGTGTGGCCTAGGTAACCACTTACCCTTTCCTCATCAGTGAAATGGGATGACTATATTATCTACCCTCATATAGTTGTTGAAGAATTTAATCAGTAAAAGATTGAACCACCATATTAAATACATCAGTAGCATTATACAATTGATGAAAAAGAGCTAAAGAAACTTTACAGGAGTTTTTAATGACAATAATCTATACTGTGATTCTCTTTTCTGAATGTATGCAGGTCTGAAATTACTTTCAGACTGTGAGGGCAAAGCATTATGGCCGGTAGTATTTCGGAGACATTTCCTTCCAGGCTAAACTCCCTAAGAGACTCCAGACTGTGTCTGGAGAAAAGGGAGCACTAATCTTCTAGGAAGACAATCTTTGGTCACACTACAGGGGTGAGCCCAGATCTAGACACTCAGCTGAGCAAACAAAGACCAGGATTTAGTTATTTTCCCAGAAACTAGGTAAACAGTGACTTCCTTCTTAGCATCTCTTTTTAAAGTAAGGAGGTCTCCACCTCCCTAGTCATCACTTCACTCTGCATTTCTATTTTGAAAGTTGTTTTTCCTAGATTTTGGCTATTTTAGGATAGTAAAAAAAAAAGTTAGTGGCAAATATGCTCCATAAATAATGAATGGATGTAAATAATATGCTGCTGCCAATTCATGCATTTTAAAGCCACAAATTCACCCAGTAGTCAAAAATAGCGTCATTCCCAAGCAAGCAATTGTATGAACAGAAACTCACCTACTCAGTGAGGATGCACCTTTTTTTTTTTTTTTTTTTTTTTTCACTCTTTGGAAACATAATTTTTATTGGTTAAACTTGTCCTTGGACAATTTCATACATATATGTTAATAGGTTCTGATTACTGTCACCCCTTGTCCCCTCTTACCTCTTGCCTCTGGATGTCCCTCCACCCCAGAGACCCTTTTCCTACATTCATCTTTTGTTTTGCTTTGTATCCAGCTGAGGTGAACCAGGGCATGAGCATGCTGTGGAGCTACCCACTGGAGCCTGGTGAGCTCACCAGTGACTTCTCAATCGAAGACAATGACATTATCTCCCTCTCACGTGCATCAGTAGCTAAGTCAGTCCTTTGTCAGAAGGAGTTAGGGCCCTAGGCTAACTCTTGTGCAGACTTAGTGGAGGCAGCTGCAGCTGTTATGGGTTCTGTATTAAATGGCTATGTCATGCCAGAGGACAGCAACTCATAGTCCTTCTCAGGCCCATCACTTTCTAATATTCTTCTTCCTGTTCCACATTGTTCTTTGGGCCTTAGAGTAAGCAATAAATGCCATGTTTAAGGCTGAACACACAACACTCTTGGATTCTTAGCATCCTCAATAGCCAGTGTTCTCTGAATTCCCAACAAACTAACATTTTTTCACTTAAAAGAAGAACTGGTTTTTGAGTTACAAGATTAGAAGACTTGAATTCATCAACATGAGTTTGTGATCTGGAGGCAAAAAAATTAACAAAATTTGTTGTCCATACAAAAGTTGAAATTTCAGGAAATTTTTAAAATTTTGAAGAGAAGTATCTGTTCTCACAAACTTAACAACTGCAATATCTAAAGACTTTTCCAATGATCTGTAAATCACATTAACAACTCATGCATTGGTACCAATAATAGCTAGTGTCTTAGTCATTGTTCTTGCTCTGGAGAAATACAATATCCAAGGCAATTCTCATAAAAGAAAGCGTTTAATTGAGGCTGGGGCTTGCTTACAGTTTCAGGAGATCAGTCTATTACCACCACAGCAGAGAGTGTGTTTGCAAGCATGGAACAGTTACTACAGCATGATTCACAAGCAGAAAGAAAAGAAAAGGCTGAAAGACCAAGAGGGAGAGAAAGAGAGGGGGGGATGAGCTTTTTAAAGCTCAAAGTCCATCCCCAATGACACACTTGCTACAACAAGGCCACACCTCCTAGCCCTTCTCAAACAGTGCCGCTCCCTGATAACTAAGCATTAAAATATATGAGCCTATGGAGGTCATTCTTATGGAAACCACCATGGCTGGATAGCTCAATGAATCAATATTGCCAAAAGACTAATGTGTGATGTTATGAACTCATGGACAAATCTAGGACCAGGTTCTCAAAAGACTCGAGATGAACAATTCATTTCTGTGCAAGAGTGTAAGATTTCAAACGACAAATGTCCAATCCCACACTGCAACCAGCTTTAGGGACACATGTTGAATTTTAATATGGATCAAAAAAATAGCTGTAGTTATATTAAAGCAGCTATTAAATAATGCTTTGCTTTGCAACTACATGTAGAAAACTACATTTTTTTTCACATGTTTCATATAGAGCAATGGTGGCAGCAGATGAATCAGATTTGAGAACCCAGCTAGCCTCTGCTAAATGAAACTTAAAGGGATTTACAGAATTTTTAGAGATGACAATACCAGTCTTAAGACCCTTTCTTTGTGTGTGTGTTTTATAAGTATATAATTATTTTAAAATATTTTATTAACATATAAAACATTTGCTATTATTGTTGATAAATGTATTAATAAAATGCCCATTAAATGTTTGGAAGTTAAATTTTAATTTCATAGGTATAGTTCACAAAAAGAAGAGCTGCTAGTGAGTGAGTACTCAAGTTTTACAAGTGAAAGTGAGTTTTGAAACTAAAAACATCTGTAGATTGCTGCTCTGGGTTATAGATCTGGAAGTCAATTTGGGAAGGTGTCAAGTGGGCACAGACTCACCACTATGTATGTGATAATATCAAATTGGTACCCATACAAACATAATTATAGGCTTACATGTGTGAGTTAAGAGATGGTATGAATTATTGGCATATCTCCTTGAAATGAACTGGTTAATAACTAAACATAAGATGTTTAGGAATATTCTAAATAATGTAAAGATAACTTTAAAACAATTTAGTCTCACTATATAGCCTCTACATTTCTCATTATAATACAAATCTCAAGAATAAAGTTTTAAAAATACATATACAGATTAAATATGTTGTATTATTGTTGTGACCAAAATATCAGACAGGAGTAACTCAGCAGGAAAGGTTGATTTGGGTTGAAATGGTTTTGGGTTCTTAGTTCATCACAGCAAAGGAGGCACGGCAAAGCCACTCAGTAGAAGAGGGGCCATATGCCTGACCTTCTTTACAGTTCAGCCAATCATAAAGCAGAAAACTAGACTAAAAGGTGGGGCAGTGGTATAAGCCCCTCCCCAGTGACCAACCTCAGCCAGTCAGGTCCCACCTCCTGAAAACTTTCATAACCTCCAAAACATGGCCCCAACTGGGGACTATTGTTCAAACACATAAACCTGTGGGCAAGGTTTCAGACTCAAATCAGAACTTGTACCTAGAGACATTAAATTTCATTTCAGCATTTTACTAATGATTAAGCCACATGGGTATCCTAGTCTACCAATAAATGGAAAATACTATATATTCTTCCAGTGTACCCACAATATAATTATTCAGGGAGTATATGAACTGATTAAAAGAAGTGCAGTTCTTGAAAACATGTGGCCTATTACCATGTAAAACAGATTTGGGATTAATTCTACAACTGTTTGATATTTAAAATGACTGTGTGACTCAATATATTAAAGAGTTTTATGTATAGACAATGAGAGATGATTTAAGATTTCTTAACATGAAAATACAATGCAAGAAGAAGGTAGAAAGAAATTATATTAATTCTTTCAGAGCAAGACATTATAATAAAGTTAATCATACAACTTTTAATTTTAAAATTGTGTGTTAAAGGAATAAAGCTCTTGAGACCGGATAGAATGGGGGTTCGATTATGATTCAGAAAGGAAACATTTTGGAGACCATTTATTTCTACTAGGCCATCTCATCAAGACCTCACACATGAAATGGCCTGACTATCACATCTGAAGTCATAGAGAACTTTGCATATAATGAAATGTTAATATGATTTTTCTTGACTGACATAATTTCAAGTGATTCATTTTCAGGACTATTTCCTACTCATTATAAGGCTGATTTAATTTAGTAATTATAATTAAAGCCTGACTTTTTAAAATGGCAGCTAAATATGTAGGGAAAATGAGACTTTGCTCATTTATAAAGTAGAGAGTTGTCTTCAGAAAGAAACACTCACTAGACTCCACATTTATTGAGTTTAGCCTTAGAGGTCTGGAGGGCTTACTAGAGCACTGGTTCTCAAACTGTGGGCCGTGGAGTCACTTCTAAGATGTTTGCATTACAATTCAGAACAATAGCAAAACTATAGTTATGAGTAGCAATGAAATAATTTTATGGTTGGGGTCACAATATGAGGAACTGTATTAAAAAGCAGTACTTTAGAAAGGTTGAGATCCAGTGTACTATAAAATCCTCCATTAATTTTTAACTATTCCCCTATTTTTTCTAGCTCTGACACCACTTCAGAAACACATGAAATACTTTAAATTTAATTTTCCTATGTGAATTTATTATTGTTTGAGACATCAATGTATTCAATCCACCTGTTCATCATAGACTGTAGTGATAGGTAGGTTCTGACTTCGGTCCATCCAAAAAACACTGTGATAGTATGTTGATACTGGCACAGATGAGCATTAGCTTAAGTATTCATCATAAATTAGGACCTGAGGCTGTGCTCAGGTGGGATCATGTGATTAGCTGTAAGTGTGTGGTCCTCAGAGTGTACTGTGGGCTGGCAAAGGAACGTCATCCCCAAATGAAGCTGTGGGCACATGTGCCCTTTTTCTTTGGAATGCACTCAGTGAAGGAACTGGTCGCTTGTAGTTATAATCCTGTGTTAACATCTTCACAATTAAGGGAATGAGCTCATCTGGGAAGCCACCCAACACTTGGGGAGCTTCAAGGTTCCCAACCTACAAGTTTGGAAGTCACAACCAACAGTAAAGTCTGTCCCCAAGCCTGGCGGAGCTGCTTAGCTCGCCACCTGCATCTGTCCTTTGCAACAAGGCTGAGCAAGCCAGGAGCTGTAGCAGAGACTGTAGTTCTCAGCTACTTTTGTTTTCTCTAGGCAAACAAAGGCAAGAGACAGTATAAATCTTTCTTTCCTAATTACCGGTTTAAAGGAAGCATGTAGAAACAAACAAAATTCCATCTATAGAAAAGAAAGGCATCATTTTGGCGAGTACTCAAGCTCAAATTCAATGCCATCCTTTCGAAGGTCTTCCTTGAACAGCCTGCATCGCACATCCCTTGTTTCAGCTCTCTGCAGAGGGCCATGTTCTTGGTCATTTGGCTGCTAGTGAGAGTAGCGTAGATAATTCAGACGCAAATCCTGAAACCAGGAAGTATGGACTAGAATCCTGACTCTCCACCTCCATAGCTGTTAGCAAACTCTGCTCCAGTTTCCCTCTCTAAAATTTAGATAATAATTTTATCTACACCCTTGACTTGGGATGGAGTTCACTGCATAATAAGCAAAATATTCAATCGAGGACAGGATGGGTAAGTACTTAATGAACTGGGCTTCGGCTCTTTGTGTGATGTCTGTCTTTCTATGGAGTATATTCTTGTCTCCCTAAACTGCTGCCTGAAGTACGAGTGGGTGGAAACTTCAATATTTATGTAAAAATTAACTAATAAGTCTCAAATAGGGGTCATTTCAACTCAACTTAGCAGACTTTTAAAAGGTCTGAACAGGGGCTAAAGATTGTTCAGCGGTAAAGGGCACTTGCTGTTCTTCAAGAGGACCCACATTCTATTCTTATCTACTTCAGGGAGTTCAGAACTTCCATTTACTCCAGCCTCAGAAGAGCTTATGCCTCTTCAGCCTACAGACACGTGGACATATGCATAGATACATAGATACTTATGCATAAATAAAAACAAAACCGTTAAAACTAAAACAGGCCAAGGCTGCTAAAACTGCTTACTGGATGGTTCACACTCAGAATGACCGTTCACACTAAGTACCGAGCCTCTAACGCAAATGGTGGTCAAGAATATTAGTTGCTACAAAACACTGGAAATGCTTTTATGTTCCACGTGCTCTATGTGTCTTAAAACCTCATTTGCTTTTGTAGTTAAGTCCAAGCCACACTTTGCAGCTCAGAATTCACAATGTAAGATCCTGTCTTTCAGTTCCTGTGATGTTTCCTACTTTGCTGAGCCCTATGACTGTTTATCTGCAGAGTATTATCCTGGGAAAAAATCAGTTGCATTGCCAGGCTCATAATAAAAGGCATGTAGTATAGTGTGTTTATCCGGACAGGTTCTCAGTGAATCCAAGCTGCCTTCACATCCGAGTTACCCTTTTATCTGTCAGTTGGACTAGGCGTGTTATTAATAATTCCAAATTAAGTGAGGGGCTCAAACGGAATAAAAGCTGGTGCTGAAATACATCGATCTTCTCAAATGAGCAGATTCTAGATAATTGCGTCCTAGAGCCTTCTCCATATTCTAGTGCATCTACAGAAAGCCTTCCTCACTGACTCTCATTGGTCCAAGGCATCTATTCATCTAAATTAGAGATTGCTCTGGCTGATTTAAAGCATTGTATGTTTCAGAGTGTATGTTTCATAAGACACAGTGTAGGGGTATTGTGTTGTTTCATGTTAAATAATTGTCCCACCCACTGGTTTAATAAAAAGAGCTGATTGGCCAAAGGCAGGCAGGAAGTGTAGGCGGGGCTACCAGACTAAGAAAATCTCTTGAGAGCAGAATGCTAGAGGAGCACTAGAGAGAAGCCAGAGGAAGCCGAGGACAATTATGCTGCTCTAAAGAAAGGTACCGAGCTGCATGGCTGAACAAGAGACATGGGTTAGATGAAGGGTAGAGAGCTAGCAAGTGATATGCCTGGGCCTGAGGCTGATCAGCCAAAAACTAATAAAAGCCTCTGTGTGTCTCTGTAGGACTGCGGGTCTGCGGGTCTGTGGGTCTGCAGGCCTAAACCTTGAGGTTAGGCCCGAAAGTCTGGGCCAGAGACCTCTTACTACAACACAGGAATCTAGAGCAGTCGTGGTCATCAGAAAGTTCTAGATATTTCTACTAACATCGGAGAAAATTGCAGAAATACTCGAAAGGTGAGAGAGTCAAAATAGAAAACAAAATGTGTCTTGTAAGAAAAATAAGATTTAAAATAAGAAATTATTGTATGAGTGAAATTTCATACTCTTTTAAAGTCTCTGTGTTTGTGTGTGTGTATGTTTGTGTATATGTATGTATGTGTGTGTATGTGTGCATGTGTTTGTACATGTATGTGTGTTCATGTGTGTGTATGTGTACCTGTGTGTTTGTATGTGTATGTGTCTGATGAGTGTCTGTGTGTGTGTGCATGTATGTATATCTATGTGTGTATGTGTGTGTCTGTGTGTGTGTCCATGTGTGCATGCGTCTGTGTGTGTGAATGTCTGTGTGTGTGTTTGTATGTGTCTCTGTGTGTGTATGCCTGGTGTGTGTGTGTGTCTCTGTATCTGTGTATCTGTGTGTGATGTATGTCTGTGTGTGTGTCTGTGTGTGTATATATTTGTGTATGTGTGTGTCTGTGTGTGTCTGTGTTTCCATGTGTGCATGTGTGCACGCATATGTGTGTGCATGTGTGCATATGTGCATGTGCATCTATGTTTGTGTATGTGTGTGTGTCTGTGTGTCCATGTGTGCATGCATGTGTGTGTGTCTGTCTGTGTGTGTCTGTATGTGTCTCTGTATGTGTATGTCTGGTGTGTGTGTATGTGTATCTGTGTGTGATGTATGTCTGTGTGTGTGTCTATGTGTGTATATATTTGTGCATGTGTGTCTGTGTGTGTCCATGTGTGCATGCGTGTATGTGTGTGCATGTGTGTATGTGTGTATGTGCGCATGGGTGTGTGGTGTGTGTGCATGTGTGTAGGTATATGTGTGTGCATATGTATGTATATGTGTGTGGTATATGTGTGTGTGCATGTGTGTATGTGTGTGTGGTATGTGTGTGTGTGTGCATGTGTGTTTGTGTGCATGCATGTGTGTATGTATGTGTGCATGTGCATGTGTGTATATGTGTGTTTGTGGTGTGTGTGTGTGCATATATGTGTATGTGTGTGGTGTGTGTGTATGCATGTATGTGTGTGGTGTGTGTGTATGTGTGTGGTGTATGTGTGCATGTGTGTATATATGTGTGTAATGTGTGTGTATGAGTGTCTCTGTGTATGTGTGTCTCTGTGTGCATGAGTGTATGTGTGCATGTGTGTGTGGTGTGTGTGCATGTGTGTGTATGTGTGTGTGCATGTGTGTGTGGTGTGTGTGTGCATGTGTGTGCATGTGTGTGTGCATGTGTGCGTGGTGTGTGTGCATGTCTGTGTATGTATGTGTATGTGTGTGTGTGTGTGTGTGTGTGTGTGTGTGTGTGTGTATGTCTGTGTGTGTGTGCATGCTCAAGGATGCCATTGCTCACATGTAGAGTCTGGAGGATAACTTGCGGGAGTCTTTTCCATCCACAATGTGGGCCCTAAGGACAGAACTCGGGTTGATTGGGCTCGGCCTCCAGTACCTTTACTTCCTGAGCCATCTTTCTTGACTCCAAACTTCTTATATTTAATGAACTTACAGTGTTGTCATGACTTGGTTAATTTTTGTTATTGTTATCAACTTGCCATAAGATTCAGTTATCTGAGGATGGAACACAGTTGAGAAAATGCCTGTGGGCAAGCCTGTGAAGGCATTTTCTTAATTAATGACTGATGTAGGAAGGCTCAGCCCATTGTGGGTGGTGACATCCATGGGCAGGCTTCCTGGGGTGTATGAGAACATAAGAAGATCTCAGTTCATTGGTGACACAGAAGTAGCATCAACCTAACAATCTACCACATACAAATCCAAAGCTGTGGTAAATAAGAAGAAGAAAACAGTTGGATGTAAAACCAAAAGAACTGGGTAGAAAAGGGGAGACATCTCTAGGGAAGAAAGCCTCACATTAAAGACTCGGTGGGAAAATGGAAGGTAAGTGGGTAAAATGGCGTAGCATGGCTCAGATTTTGGACGGAGATACAGACTATGGGGGCTTGAAGTACAGTCGGGGAAAGAACAAGGTATAGTGAATGTGATGAGGTACACAGCTGTCTAGGGATCAGATTCTTTGAGGCCCTGTCAATCTCAAGACACTTTTATTTTATTGTAAAAGTGGTGGATGACCTTCATCACATGATCCCACCACTGTGCATGCTGCTACCCGGTGACTTTAATGTAACATATAAAATAAACTCTATAGTAAGAGTTTCTGGCCTGGCCTAGCCACAAGATCCAGACCAGCAGTCCCAAATAATCACACAAAATCTTATACTAATTACATGCTGTTTGGCCCATGGCTCAGGTTTATTACTTCCTAACTCTTACTCTTAAACTAACCCATAATTGTTATCTACATTTAGCCAAGTGGCTTGGTACCTTTTCTCAGAGCATTTCCTTCCCTCTGCGTCTGCCTGGCATCTCTGCTCTGCTCTTCCACTTCCCAGAGTTTTCTTAATCTGGTAGCCCTGCCCATATGCTCATACTTCCTCTCTGCCTTCTGGCCAATCAGTGTTTTCTTAAACCAGTAGGAATGACAAATATTTACAATGCACAAGAGCATAATCCCACTGCAAAACTGGGTTTATTCTGAAGAAAGTGGGTCTCAATGCAACTGGTAGAATCTGAGGAAGTTTCAGTTGGCGAGTCCCAGTCAACACTTCTGAGGATATGAGAACAGCCTGGAAAGGAATCAAAACATTATGTGTGTTGAAAACTCTACCTGCAGAGAAGTCTACAGGTTCCCACAAATCATAGCGGCATGTTCTTCCCCTCAAACGCCACAACCAGGTGAGGATTTTCTTACGTCCCAGCCCTCTGAATGCCCATCACAATTGCAGAAGTAAAATGAATGGTAATAAGAAATTGATTTAAATTCTGCCCTAGGGTAAAATAATGATTCATTGACGTTTGTAGCGTTTTATTGTAAATGTGGTGGAAATGATTATTATCTTTAATGGTTAACTGAGTAATTGATTATTGATAAATGAGTGCTCTATTCAAGCCAAGATCCATCTTACATCACCTGGAAAAGGACGATGTTCCTTCTCTTTTAATGACCATTAAGTGGTAAATAAGGAAGTGGAAATGTTTCATAACTTACATATTAAGTATCTTGGTCATTTAACCACCTCTGCAATGAGAGCCATAAGGCAACTGGGGGTAGGTAGCCAACATACAGGAAGATCAATGGCTGTTTTTCAGAGTTTTATTGAAAGTGCATTATAGATTGTCTTGCTTTTAACATTATTACTTCATTGAATAACGATATATGAGTAGACCAAGGGGAAAAATTAGGACACGGCTGTGCAGGGCCATCTGTGTGACAGAATGAGAACAGTGTAGGAAAATGGCCTCTAGACGAAACTCTAATCCCACCCTCAGTTTCACTATCCAATGAAGCAGGATGCACCGTATGTTTGAGCTTTATCTACTTGCTTTCCTTCCCACATCCTCTGCCTTCTGCTGTCTTCTCATAGTTGACATACTGAACCCCTCTGCTGGTTTCTTATTACCTGAAATTCCCTCCCAAGCACAGCTGCTGATTGCCACTGAGGTGCACAGTTCACATAAATCTCCCAAGGCCTGCAGTGTTTTCTTCTGCAATCATAACGTCCGGCTACAGTTAATTGCCCTTCTTTCGGTGTTTTGGTCTCAGTCTGGACTCAGGAAAAAAGTCATGCAAGCTGATAGCTTTCACTTCTTCCCATCACTCTGCTTTGAGGTAAGTTCATATGAATTCATCTTAGTAGATTATGTTAAATTTCTCATAAGAGGAATATTGGGTGGGTTCGCAAAGGGATGGGCAGTTGTATGAACCTATGCATGAGACAGATGGAGCCTTTGCTCTATGGTTATTAGAGGCAGGAAGAATGGTTGTGAATTCACAATCTACATGCTCCACAAAACTGATTAAAATGTTTGTTCTTCCTCACCTGCTGGGTCACCTTTATAACTGGTATTCATCTGGAAAGTGGGTGTTTGTGTCTCCTGAGATTAAAAAAATACTGTAAGGGTTATGCCCAACACAACAGCTAGGCATAGAATAATAAATAAGTAAATCTAGCTATCACCATAATTCTTACAGAAATAGTTACCAAGGCATGCTAAAAATAGTGTGCACTACTCATAATCATTTGAAGTTCTGTGTTTGCTTTATGATCATCTCCAGGATGCATTGTGTAGACTAACCAAGTGCTCATAGGGAAAGAGCAGAGTTGGACCACCCGAGAATGACAGCCTGTAGGAGAACAGCCCTGACTCTGCATAGCCTGAACCTTGTATTGAGAACTGAGCTTCTGGAACCACACTCTCTTTGACCTGAAATCTAACCCAAGGACATTGATATCAGCTCAGGGACACCTTCAGTACAGTGTGAGAGGCCATTCAGCACCCAGATATTCATGTCAGTCTTAAAATTATCGGAGGTGACATAGCATGATTGTATTTAACATTGCTCATGATGGTACAGCCACCAAGAAAGAGATTTCTTAAACATGCATCCTCTTACAATAGTATTTGGCATGTTTCTAGTTACAACTGCCTTCTGACATTTCCAATCTTAGTTCTAGGAAGTCTAAATTTACCACTGCGTGTCCCCTTTATTCGCTAACCCTAAACTCAGAACCCTGGCTGTAGCTTTGAGTTTAAATCTCTCTCTCTTCAATCATTTCTGAGAACATGACAACTAATGAGAAGGGTATGGTTGCAATTGGAAACTATTAATTTAGTATATCTTTTCTAAGACCATTTCTGGAAGGAAAACTATTTATAATGTAATGTTCTAAATATACCATCTCTTTTTAAAGTGAGAGGAGACATGATCTAGCAATAAATTCATTACTTCTGACCTTTGACCCCAGAACTTCAAGCCAGTCATATATTATACAGTACACAGTCAAGGTTCAGAGTCTCCTTAAATCATACAGAGTGGTTGCTCTTCTACTGATCTATTGAAAAGACTACCAATCTACTTGAAATGAAAGAGGAAGGAGTCCATGTTTACCACAGCCCCCGGAGCTGTGCAGCCTTCTGTACTGAATCGAAAAGGACCGTGGAAAGAGGTGTGTGTGTTTGGGGGGGTGGATCTGAGGTTGGGAGAACACTGGAAGTTTGTGGCAGAGGAGTGGATGGAGCATTGTGGTGAGTTCACTGGCGCTCAGACTGTACCTTGTTTATCCCAAAGAGTCAATGAAGGTTCCCAACACAGAATCCAGGAGCAGGCTAAAACCAGAGAACCAGCATTCTTCTTTCGTGCACATGAACGACTACAAAATAAAATTTAACAAATGTTAAGATTGAAGTCATATGCAGTATTATTTCCAACAGCAGTGGCATAGAACTAGAAATTAATACTTGGAGTTTTTTTTTTTTTTTTTTAAAAAAAAGGAACATGTATGTGCAAGCTAAACAACATTCTTGTGAGTAACCCAGGGGTTAAACAAAATATGAATAAGAACATTTAAAACTTCTTTGGTCAAATGACAAGGGAAGGACAGCAAACCACCCTGTGGCACACTGCAAAAGCAACTTTAAGGAAGTAATGACCGGCAGTCATTTTGGTGCGGCTTCTGATGTGGGCGTGGCTTCTGATGTGAGCATGGTTTCCGGTGTGGGCGTGGCTTCTGGTGTGGGTGTGGCTTCTGTGCGGGTGTGGGTTCTGACATGGGCATGGCTTCTGACATTCCTAGGAGACACAGTGTCACTGAAAACTCCCTGGTCCTCTGCCTCTTAGACTCTTACTGTGCTCTCCTGTGAAATATTTCCTGAAGAACAGTGGGCGAGGGAGCATGGGGTGGGGGATGGGGGCAGGAGCATGAATTGAAAAAAGCATGGAGTGGTATATGGGAGGGTTTAGGAAGAAGAATGGGAAGGGAGAAATGATGGGATCATATTACAATCTCAAAAATAAAAGTGTTTTTTTTTTTTTTAAAGAAAAGGATGATAGTAAATTCCTACATTGAAAATAAAGATAGGTTTCAAATAAACAGCCTAACATTACATCAGGAAAATAATTACAAATCAGACTCAAATTTATGGTAGAAAAACTAAGTAATAATTCAAATAGAGAAAGAAAACCTGGAAGAAATCAATAAAATTAATTTTTTTAAGAAATACAAAAATCAACAAACTCATAAATTACAAAAACTGAAAACATTCAAATATATAAAATTTTAATGAAGACATTAAAACTGATAGCGGAAAATAAATAGTATTACTAGAGGCTACCATGGACAGTTTTTGTATAGGCATAAACCATTCATTAAAAATTAAGCACACCTATATATTAATATATATCAATCCACAATGTTTTATATACACTAAAATATTTACATCGTTTAGAGTTTGCTAACATATGACATATTGATGGGCATCTTGCTGTTCTGCTGATGTAATAAAACACCATGAACAATAGCAACTGACAGAGGAAAGGGCTTATTTGGCTCATGCGTCCCAGTCACAGTACACCATCAAGAAAAGTCAGGGTCTCAAGAAGGACAAGAGATGGGCACCATGGAGAAACACTGCTCACTGGCTGGCTCCCCTGGCATACTTAGCTGCTTCTTATACCTCGCAGACCCACCAGTTGTTGGTCTTAGGGATGTACCACCCTTAGTTGACTGCACCCCTTTATCAGTTAGAAATCAAGGAAATGTGCCACACACATGCCTGCTGACCAATCTGGTGGAGGCAACTTCTCAACTGAGGTTCCCTATCTCTAGGCGTCTCACTGACAGCTGATGCTAATTATAATCATAGGGTACAGTGTGACCATACAGCACATATGTACAATGTGTCATGATTAGTTATGGTCATCAGCGTTTCTGTTTCTCTTAATATGTGTAATTTATTTATGTTTGGAAAGTTTAAAGTTCTTCTACTAGTTTATAAGATTTATATTGTTATGAACTCAGAGTCATCCCACTGGACTCTAGAGCTTCAGGACCTCCTCCTCTTACACAACTAACTAACCTTCCTCTGCACCCTTTTCCTGCACTATGCCTAACTCCTAGTAAACATTAGTCTACTCACCTATTAAACATCTTACATCATATTCATACATGCATATAGTGTGTTTTGATACAATCCATTTACCATTCCTTCCTCTCCATTTCCACTTTTATCCCCCTCTCCTGTACCTTTACCTCCAATATGCCACCCTCTCACATTTATATCCACTGAAACACAATGGAAAAGAACAGCCATTTCAGTAAATATGAGGAAAGCTAGATTCCACTGTTTTCTGTTTTCAGGTCTGTTTCTAAATATCAGCTGCCCTTTCAATTTCTATATACTCTTTAGAAGCAGTTTGTCAATTTCTGTCAACTAAAACTGTGATGGTTTGTGTTGAAGAATACACTAATTACATGGACTAAATTTGGGGAGAACAGATATCTTAGTACTGAGTCATCCAATACAGAAATATGATAGCTTCATTCATTTCAGACTTCTTTAATTTTTCTGGGTTTGATAATCCTAGCCTAGAGATTTTGAACATCTATGGATAAAATTATTTCTAATATTACATGTTTTGACAGTACTGACAATAAAATTATTGATATAAAAATGTGTATCAATGAGGTTTCTTGGCTCTGGGCTGCCTGAGGTCCAGACCCACAGACCTGCTGTGCCAGACCCTTTAGCTGCCCGCAGATGATCAGGCCCCCAGAAATGATTCAGACACTTATATTAACTTTATGTTGTTTGGCCTATGACTCAGGCACATTTCTAGCTAGCTCTTACATCTTAACTCAACCCATTATCATTAATCTGTCTGCCACGTGGCCTGTGGCTCACCTGTGTTCCTTACATGTTTCTTCTTTGGGCATCCGGCTCGGTCTGTCTCTGACTCCGACCTTCCTTTCCTACCTATTCTGATTTCCCACTTACTTTTTCTATGGTGCCTGTCCTGGGCCAAAACAGCTCCTTTATTTAAAGACTGATATTCACAGCATACGGAAAGACATTCTCGCATCAAAAAAATGTAAATATTCCTGCTCCGTAGAGGTAGTTACTCAAGATAGAAGACAAGGACCATATCAGAGGCCTTGTTCACCAGCTCCCTGTGGAAGTCATCCACAGTCTCTAGATCTCTGTCTGGTCAGCCTTTAAAGATTGATTTCAAATAAGGGCATCCCTTCACAGTCTGATGGTCTATAAGCATTTATCATATCAATAATCCACACCAAAATATCAGATTCCTCTTTCAGAGTTCAGGTTTTCTGTACCTGCTTTGAGCATGATTGAGTACAGCTAGAATGAATGCCTCCAGTCTTGATCTCTCTCCATTCTTAATCAATTCTGACATTTGTTCCCTACAAACTTTGCATCCATCTTAACTTTAACCAACTTAACTTGGCATAGAGTAAGTCCTCATTTTAGTCAAGTAGATTACTTATTCATAATGCTCATAGTTCCTCACCCTAGCTTGGGAACCTCAACTGGATTTGTCTCTCTTATTATCTCCACTTGTTGTTATATCGGATTTATTTAAGTTTTCATTAAAATGGGAAAAAAGTTGTTCTTAGTTTGAAGAATTATTTATCCGTGTTCTGGATATAGGCTAGTAAAGTGCCTAAGATATCAAGCTCTATACACAAGTTAATGAGGCCAGTTGTTAGCAAGCCATATCCATAATCTTAGCTGGAGAATTAATGAAATATTTCAGTGGCTGTGAGGACCTTTGATGAAATGTTTGCATTGGTATAAAATATAACTATAGTCATTTTACCAAAACACAAAGGATATAAACGTTTTTTTCTAAAAGTTTCTACAATTGAAAATAAATCTAAATCACAAAACCAGAGTCCAATTGTTTCCAAAAAATCCTACATCAACATAATTTCCTTTTAAAATGGAATCGATTGTAAATCCTAATCATTTTTTTCCAAAGTCTGTCCAAATGAATTGCTAGAATCTAGACTTTGATTTAGGCAAGAGGAGAGACATGTGAGGATTGGAAACCGTTCTCAGTAAGAAAGAAGAATTTAAAATCTCAAAGCCCAAGAGTCCGACAATTTCTTTCAGTCTCTAACAGTGTCTCCAAGCCTGGCAGGTGGCTCAAGTGGTAAAGTGTTTGTTGTGCAAGCATGAGACTGAGATTCAGGTCCTCAGCACCCACTAGGTGCACTTGTAATCCTCGCACTGAGGAGGCGGAGACATAGGGATTCCTGAAGCTCCATAGCCAACCATGAAAAATCAGTGAGCTCTGGGCTCAGTGAGTGGCCTTGTCTTGAAAGAACAAGGTGGAGAGTAGTCAAGGAAGACATACAATATCAAATTCTGGTCTCCAGACATTTGCACCAACACTTACACACACACACACACACACACACACACACACACACACACACACACACACACACATACTCATACACACAAACTAAACATTGCTTAGTTCCAGGCTATCTAATATCCTCCATGTTTACTAGCTGCCCCTCACCAGATCTGGAAGAAATGGAACAGCAGAAGCAGTAAGCACATCTCTCCTCCATAGTTTTACTGCTGTATATGTAAATCCTGCAGGAACTAGTACCTGCTCTGCTCTCATGTTTCTGGAGCTACACTTCTCAGAGCCTCATTTGATGGCCTGGAAATGATAATCTGAATAACCAGTGTCTACAACTGGCCATCAGGACAGAGGAGCCCAAAGACACCGTCTTCCTGGGCCAGTCTCCGCAAGCCATCTGGAGGGCTATGCAGAGAGTACCCAGACAAGGCACACCACAATTATTTCAACCACTTTACTTGTACCTGTGATAAAAGCTAACATAATCTTGTTCTACATAACTGTGCTAGATACTAAATTATGCATCTGGTTCACTAATTACCAAATATCCTCAATACAGAGAATTGTTAGTGTTCTGAGTAACTATACCAGAAAAGTTCCAAAAGTGTAGGCTGCAGACAGGTCAGACCAGTGGGTTAATCCAAATAAGCTTTCTGTAATCTGTTCTGCATATGAGAAGAAAAAAGACATTTGGGTCTTATATTCATCATTTCCACTTAAGGTTAAAAAATAAAATATCAACATTCATTCCCTGACTTTGGTTTCAACTATTCACTCTTTTGTGAGAAACTTTGCATGTGCTAAGAATACAGGAATTAATTATATGTGCTCCTTAGCACCAGTAGTTGAAGAAGACAGACATACCACTTATCATGTAAAATAACACTGTAGCTACACTAAAAAATCAAGTCAGATCTGCACGTGCGTGCAAAGTGGGAAATGATCAGAAATTGCTGCTTGAGAACAGTATGAGTAAGTTCTAGGAACCTTATAACAGCACTGGACCGTCAAGGTACCAGTGTATCAAGGATGCTGAATTATACAATCAAAAGTGTGATAGCAAGGTAGATAGCATGGGGAATATTATTTTTATAAAATTAAGATTAATTTTGTGAAAGAATTATGTAGAAGTATTTAATTGAGGAAACAAAAAAAAATCTAAACAAAAGATTCCTAGTGGTGGAAATATTTTAAGTATATCAACTTGGTACATTTGGGGAACTAGACAAATTTCAGGAGAGCTGAGATTTGAAACAAAACTGAAGGAAAACACACAGTAAAACTGAAAGGGCAACCGGACCAAGATGACCCAGAGTCTCATTTTCCAAGCTAAAAAGTGAAACCTTTTATCTGAGCTACTTCCTATCGAACCCTCAGTTTGGGTGTCTTAATTTCTTTGAATCCATTTTCTCAACTGGAAAATACACACTGGATACATGCACCCCACACAGAACCCACTGAAAACTCATTCTGAACCACAGCATTGGCTTATCAATACCACATTTCCAATAGATTCCTCGGTGGTAAATGAACCAGTTAGGCACCTGTATGGGGATGGATACATGGTTTGGGGAGTGTTTTATTTCTGAAAACAGGCAAATCAATTTTTTCCTTCTATCTAGCACAAGTAAGTTTGATTTTCATCCTGCCCCAATCCCAAAATACCTGTACATTTTTGAAAGCAGATTAGAGAGTACATCAGCTATGTGACAGCTCAAAGGCAGAAAGGATTTCAGTGAGGATGGCTAGCAAGGGACAATACAATAAGGAATAAATTCTAAAAGTACAGAAAGGCAAAGCTGACCTCTTAAAGGAGCACGTCAAATGAAAGAACAATAAATTTCCCACAAGGCAAAGCAAAGTGCATTTCATGAAGCGAGAATTGTCTCTCCTGAACACTCAACAGGAGCATAATTGCCCAGTTCTTCTCCAATGTGACTCTTGTGGGATGAATCTGTTCTCCTCCCAACACACTGACTAACACATATATTTCATCCGGTCACTCCCAATCAATATTCCTACCATGACTGGCCAGCAGTGCCACTGAGAGGGATATTTGAGGCACTGCCAGGGGGCTCTTTCAAAGACAAAATGAAGTATTACATTGCCACTTACAAACTCCGAGGTAACTAGATAAAGCTACATTCCCCTCTAGTCTCCTTCTTCCAGACAAGTTAGTGGAGCTCAACACAGAATCTTTACCAAGGAAATTCCCTGAGGGATTATCTCAGTTGACAGTCAAGTCAGAGGAAGAGCTTCTAAGAGTGATAACGATTAAGTCCAGCAACATGGCGGCTACAGCATCAGTGGCTACAGATAGATATTGACCCACCTGCAGCCAGAAGTGATATATTAGGAGGCAAAGGAAGTAGGTAGAGACCTCTCTGTCCCTAAGAAGATCAGGTCTTTCTTCTGAAGAAAGCAAGAGTCAGGAAGAGGATGCAGAAGCTACAGCAGCCTTCCTGAAAACCCTCGCTGCCTCCTCTCAACTTCACACAGGCCTCGTCAAAAGTACACTTGTTGGCAAGATCCTAGGGTCTTACCAGGGTCTGTGAGTTACACATCCCCAGCTTATTTTTGTTGCAATCTATGGAAATGAGAAAAAACAAAACAAAAGAATTACAGATGGACTGACTATGACTCATTTATAATCCCTATTGCACGAGAAAAGTAATTTTATACGTATAACTTCTTTCACAATTACCTCCACATAATTTCAAAGGTGTTCACTGCTGTGGAAAGAGACCATCAATAAGAGACCCTTGTGTAATCATTCATTTTGAATGTTTAAAGACTTGAAGGGATAGTTCGGTGTCATTGAAAATTACTTTTTTTCTAGCAGGTTTTGCCTGTGTTATTTTTTCACACCTTCTGGTTTATTCTTTTTACTTTTTTCCTTTAAAGCAGATTATATCTGAGAGGACAGACAGAAAAGATAACTGATCAAAAGGATGCCAGCTATGTTTTGGAAATTGTCTGCCCGTGTGTCTACACCGGCCTGATACTGTCTGTGAAATCATGGTTACTTCCTAAGCTTCCCTAGCTGGAAACTCAGAGAACCATAAGAATTTGCCCAAGATCAACAGCCGATAGCTGATGGCCGAAGCAGGAAATGCTTATCTCGGGTATTCTATTACATCAGCGATAAAAGGAATTAATACACAGAGTTAGGTTATGGAACTAAAGCAGCTAACAGGCAGTAATACAGCTGAGGACTTTGCTAGGAGCTCTGACAGTAAGAAGGGGCAGTTAGGGCATGGCATGAAATAGACAACCAAGTCAACCAGTTGGGGTGGGTATACTGCAAAAGTGGATGTCCATAAAATAATGGTGTTGGTCCAACAACAAAATTTATTTATTTTTAAGGGATTCTGTTTAATGAAGAAATATATATTACAGGAGGCTTTAATTCAGAGTGACGTTTTTGTTGTTGTTAAGTGATGCTGTAGATGTCTGGCAGACCGGTCACTTCTGAATGCTTTCTCTGCTGTACAGATCAATAAAACATCGTGATGCTTTGGATCAGATCACACAGTTTGGCTCAAAATGCGTAGTCCTCTCCCAAAACTGAAATAAAGATCTAGCAAGATAGAGGCCTCATCAATTGATAACCAATCTGATTAGGATGTCTTTTTCCTGTGAAACTGATGGATATTGATTCATTTACAACCAATTAAAGGCTTTTTTTTTCTTTTTGCTGAGGAAAATCACCTCAATTCTTGTAGAAATGAACCTTGTGAAAGCAGGTAGAAACAAAAGTCGAAAGGTCCATGCCATCGTTATCCACAATAATTATAAAAACTTGCTTCATTGCTCAGATGTACAGCCATCATTTTATCTATAAGTTTTCCCTAAACCCCAGAGTTCTTAGTTACACGTTTTCTTATGAAATAAATATTGCTTACAGCAAGGTGGATATATCCTAAACTTCATGTGGCTCTCATTTTCTTCAAATTGTCCTCAACAATACAGTAAGAAAAATTGTGCATCCAGGGAAGCTGATGTATGACTGCAATCACAGGACCTGAAAGACTATGGTGGCAGGAGAAGACTGGTGTGGCCAGCCTGGACTACACAGTGTGTGTGTGTGTGTGTGTGTGTGTGTGTGTGTGTGTGTGTGTGTGTGTGCTTGTGCATGCACATGGGGTGGGAGGAGAGGAGAGAGCTTGTGATAGGGATCATATTTATCCACCTGTGGCTTAGGATAGGATTTCCAGAGGACTCATATAATAAGCATGTATTTCAGAAAGTATATGATGATGTATAAGCTTGTGTAATCTAGCAGCTAAAAGCATCTATGATGATGGCAGAGGCATTAATGACAATAGCACTTCTGAAGCATTTGGACACAACTGAATCATGAAATGTGTGACTGGTAAGATGCCCTATCCACATTGCCATTATCTACACATCCTGACTCAAAATGTTACAAGGGTATCAGTGCCATAAACAGGTAACTGTCAGCCTAAAATCTCACACAGTAAACTTGGCCTGCTTTACTTGAAAGAGTTTTTATTAGGAAAGCATTAGGTTGTTTTAGTAAGAATATACATTTTGACTGTGTGCCTTAACCATGCCAATCAAACATTTTTCCTCTAAGCCACACCCCTAGCCCACATCTTTTTTCTGTCATCATAATCCCATTGCTTAGCATACCGCCTTCTGGTGTATTAAATAGAATGGAAGCAGGAATAGAAAACACTGTGTTATTGAAAGTGGAAACAACAGACTTTCCAACCAAATCACCAATGTGAATCTCAAAGCACCCTTGCCAACAGATCTGCTTTGAGATTCCTGAGGTTAATAGAAATGTGTGGATCATTTGAATAGAATAAACACATGAGGTCATTTAGCCAATATCTTGGTTTGGCAAATGATGGTATGACAAAAAATTGTAATGACCCGCAGGAAAGGTCTGAATGATGCCTGCTTCTTCCAGACTGACTACGCTGCTTCCGTCAGGCAGTTTATCTCAATCTCCAACTTACATCTCAGCTAGGAGGCAAGTGACATTTCTGGCCTCGTATTGGTTTCAGTTGAATAAAGCACAAGGACAGAGAGAAAGAATTAGTGACACGGGTCCAAGCCTACTTCAGTCTTCCTTGTTTGTCAGGGACTGCTAATCTTACAAAATGGAGGGTTCATTTGTCTTCACTTTCATTTCCTCTGGGCCTTGGTTCAGAGGACAACACTAAGTGGACCCTGTGGATCAACTCCCACAGCAGACCACGTATTTCTACTCAAGATCCTTGGATGATAGGCTTTCTCCTTCCCCTCCCCCATGTATATTGCTGTGTCCACACATATGAAAGCCAAAAAATTAATGCCAATGTCTCCTTCTATTTCTCTACACCTTACTTCTTGAGACAGATTCTCTCACTGAAGCTGAAATTCTCTGGTTTAGCTAGACTAGGCAGCCAGGAAGGTCCTGGAATATGTTTGTCTTCATTCCATCCCCAACCCCACCCCTGTGATCCAAACACTATCATACCTGGCTTTTATGTGGGAGCTGGGGACCCAAACTCAGGACTTGGAGCTTGCACAGCAAGCATTTTGCCCACTAAGCCATTTCTCCAGGTCCCCAAAGGATGAGTTAAATAATAAAACATGACCTGGCATGAGTTACAGCATCTGAACTCATTTCTCTGACTCCTGTGTTTGTGAGCCCAAGGCTGAAAGCAATTAGGTGTGAATTATTGCACCATCTTCCAGGCCCTGGATGGTTTTACGATGATTATAAAATTTTATTATTAATGGCTCACTGTTTTTGAAGGAGTTGTTAATTTAAAAGTATATATTTATATTACTAATTAATTAATAGGAAAAATTAGTTTAGTGAAATCCTACTAGGGGCCAGAAGTGGAGAGGAGTTATTTGACAATAGGCACAGCTCCCAAGGGCTGACCAGAAAAAGTACGCTGCCACTTCATCAGGGTGACCATGGCTACTGGCTATGTGCTACCTTCACATCTCGTCTAACATCTGTTTTAAAGATCACAGGGGGAAAGGATTTGTCCTGAACTGCATCACTAGTTAGCAGCCGAGAAGGTTCAGCCTTGACTCAACCCAGTCAAGGATAACTGAACCCTGATTCCCAATTCATGTCCCCACCTTTACAATGGTCACTTTAAAAAGAATTGGCTGGATAGCCAGGAAGATATAGATAACCAGAAGGCAATAAAAGTCATTAAAGTTAAAAACAAGAGATTTAGTTAATTAAAATAATCTGAAGATACCTAGAGAAAAGAAATCTCCATACAGAAATGTTGACCAAGGGGCATTGGGAAGGTTTACACAAGCTTTCTATTGGTCGCTCTTAGAGGGCAATATTAAGATCACACAAAACCCCATGGGAAAAGAAATATTCTCTATAGATGTGTCTTCCATACACTAGGCCCACATCTGAACAACCAGAAGGCCTGTAGGTAACCACTACACTAGCCTAATCAATGGGCCCTTATGATTTCCACCTGTGGGCTACCTTGCCAAACTCAGCTTTTCTCCACCATCTCAAAAGTTCCTCTTCCTCCTGCTTGATGGAAGATAAAGGTATTTTCTTAGAAAATTTCAGTATGAGAGAAGAATTGAAAACCAATGACTTTATCTATAGGTTAGGCAAGAGAAAGGATGGACAACCCTTTTGTTAAGTTTATAATCAAGCTGGTGGTAGACACAGCCAGCTGAAGAGCTGCCACCATGAGCAGAAGCCCTACTTTCCAGTCAGGAAAGCAGGGTCCCATTCCTGTAGAGTCCTCCCAGGGGACTTTAACTAGTGGCCAAATGAATGATTTTGAGACCAAGGGTAGATATGTATCAATTTGGTTTTCCTGCTCCGATTCCAAGTGTGTGTCAGGCAAAGCCATGTCAACAGCAGAAATCAATCTGACCAAACTGGGCAGCTATTGACAGTACCTTCTCAGTGGAGCTCTTCCCTCACCTGAGTCTCCCCGGTCTGTCATCCCAGGAATGGAAACAGTTCAGAAATCAAATACACTTCCTGTAAGTAAGCACTCCGTACTCCATGTTCAGATTGTATCGGGTGCTGCTAGAAATCAAGTCCACCCACATGAGTCATGGTCTCACCAAGTCCCCTCTTCCTGGAAGGTAAAGCGCTCCCATTGGCCCATCTAGTCTTACAGTGTTACTTCATGTCATCACATAGTCTTCCATTGTGAATTTTGCATAACCACACACAATGAAAAAACAGTAAATAACTCTATCCAGCAATGCCTTACTTCCTATAATCCTGTAGAAAAGACAACACTTTGGTACATTTATACAATTGAGTGCACTCAGCTCCTAAAAACACTGACATCACGAAAGTTTCAGGCAAATGAATAGAAGATCATCCTGAGTGAGGTACCCAGACCCAGAAAGACAAGCATGGCTTGTACTTACTCGTGAGTGAATATTAGTCATAAAGTAAAGAGAACCATGATACATCCCAGAGACAAGAGAAGCTAAGTAACAAGGAAGGCTGGGAAAAGGGGAGTACATGACTCTCACTGTGAAGGAGCATTGCAAATGGATGGGGGAGGGACCAGGAAGAATGTGGATGGGAACAGGAAACATCAGGTGGGGGAGGGGGAGGGAGAGAACACTGGGAGAGCCAACTGGAATCAGGGGCATCTCTAGGATGATCTAGAACCTAGAGCAATGCGAACACTTAGGAATCTGTGAGGATGACCCAGTTAAGACCTTTAGCAATGGGGGATATGGAGTTGAACCAGCCATCTTCTGTAGCCAAGCGAGGCTGCCACAGTAGGATCCTCAACACCAACTCAGCCACAAACCCTTCAACCTACAGTTATCCCACCTATGAGATGTGATGGGATAAGGATGGCACAGAAATTTTGGGAGTGGTCAACTAATGACTGACACAGCTGGAGACCCATACCCTGAGTGAAAGACCCCCCCACCTCCACAAGGGCCAAGAAACAAAGGCTGGATACCCCAGAGACCCAGGATAAACCAAACACAAGTCGCCCCCCCCAAAAAAAAGAATGTCAATGAGGTGACTTCTAATGTTATTCTGCTCTACTTATAGATGGTTACATCTCTGTTGTCTGAGAGGCTCCACCCAGAAATTGATGGAAACAGATGCAGACCCACAGCAAAACATTAGGCAGAGCTCAGGAAATCCTGCTGAAGAGAGGGAGAAAGGATTATAGGAGTCAGAGGGTTCAAGACACCACAAGAAAACCCACAGAACCAACTAACCTGGGCGCATGAGAGTTCACAGAGACTGAACCAGAAACCAAGGAGCCTGCATGGGACTGACCTAAGTCCTCTGCATATATGTGACAGTTGTGTAGCTTGATCTTCTTGTGGGACCTAACAGTGGGAGCAGGGGCTGTCTCTGGCTCTGTTGCCTGCCTTTAGGATCCTTTCCTCCTGCGGTCGCCGCATCCAGCCTTAATAGAAGAGGAGGCACCTAGTCTCACTCCAACGTGATAACCAAGGCTGGCTGATGTGGTGGGATATCTGCCTGTATCTGAAGAGAAACCATGGAGGGGTAAAAGGGGTGGGAGGGGAGAGGGGGGTGGGAGGAAGAAGTGGGAAGAAGGGAAGGGGAAGAAACTTTGGTTGGGGTGTAAAAACAAAACCAGGAAGAAAGGAAAAAGACAACACACGTATTTCATTGTCACGGTGTGAAAACACAGTGTAACGTCTAACATACCTAAAGATGTCTCTTCCCACTTCTTCAAGTAGAACTGAAATATTTCCTATTTCCCAATAACAATTTTGCCAATAATTCCTGACTCACTGATTCTATGGTTGTTTCCATGTAAATTTTCCTCTTATATCTATAAATCTGAAGCCAACTCTAATATGATAAAATTGTGTGTGCTGAACTAAATCAGTGAGGGGTTTTTTCTCTGTTGTCTGATCGTTAGGACTGACAGGTATTCACGGAGGCCTTGGTCTTCAAGACCCTCTTTATCTCCATCCTTCCTGTGGTTGCCAGATCGGATGCTATGAAAAGCAAATTTCAAATGAGATCATTTACTACAGGGACAGATGTAAGTATTCCAGGACTGGAAACCTGAATAGTTAGTAAAATGCTTGTCAAGCAAGCATGAGAGTTTAGATCCCCAGAACCCATATGAAGCAGATGTGGTAGCACACATCTGTCAAAAGACTTTCTAGAAGTTTGCAGGTTACCTGTCCTGGCACATAGAGTAGCAAATGACAAAGAGACACCGTCTCAAATAAGGTGGAAGGTGAGGACTGATATTGGAGGTTGTCATCTGACCCATGTTGTGGCTTGTGGATACACTGACACACTCACACTTATATGATATACATGCACAAAAACTGTTCTTTAAAAGGAGAAATGACTCCAGCAATGTAGAGATAAAGACTACTTTGTATCTGGATGTGGATTACTGTGGGGATATGTTTCAAATTTAATAAAAACCAGTCTGAGATATCAGAGGGATCTACCCACAGTCAGTCTGGACAGTGGTGGTTTACACCTTTAATCCCAGCATGGGAATATCTGGAAGTGGTGACCTACACCCTTAATCCCAACAGATCTGAGTTTGAGGCCAGCTTGGTTTGCAGAGTGAGTTCCAGGCTCCCAGACAGGCAGTGGTGGTGCCACACATTTAATCTCGTAACTCCAGAGACAGATCTTTCTGTGTTTCTGCAAGTTCAAGGCTAACTACCAAATAATAGTAGCCCATGCCTTTAATCTTAACCTGGATGTGAAACAACTGGGTGAAGAGGGTATTTAAGGCAGATGAGGCAGTAGAAGCCAGAAGGAGCGAGGCTGAGGAAGCTGGAAGACAGCTGGGTGAGATCTGACTGTGGTGTTTCCTCTTTTTGATATCTCAGCCTTTCCCTGAGATCTGGCTCTGAGTTTCCTTTATTCGTGGGACAGAATTACCCTATGGACTAACCCATGTCCTTGGGAAAAGGCAAAAGCAGTTAAAGAAAGAGGGCCTGTGAGGTCAAGGCAGATCCCACCAGCCCCAGGTCCACTCAGCATGGCTTGCTCTACCCCATACTTGAAGTTACAATTCTGGGGGGGGGTGGTATTTAACTCAGATTTCTCCTAAGTCATTTAATGTTGGGAGCCGCTGGCCCCAGCCCCTCAAGATGGTGCCAATATCCGGTGCTGGCCAACCCTCCTGAGTCAGTAATCAAGACAAGGGCCTGAGTCAGTAATCAAGGCAAGGGCCTGAGTCAGTAATCAAGGCAAGGGCGCATGCCTTTGCTAATTTTCCGAGACTGGTCTCTCCGCCTCTCCCGTGACGTCATGTGGGATGATGAGCTGCAGCCTATAGAGAGGTGACACGTCCAAGGCGGAGGTCTTTGGCCTATATAAGGGCTGGGCTTTTCCTACCTCAGGGTCTCCATTTTCTGTAAGCTAATGCTCTCCCTCAAGGAGCATTAAAGCTTTTCTGCAGAAGGATCCTACGTGTGCCGTGCCTTTTCTTGCGGGCGAGAAGTTGGCGCGGGACAACTGGTGCCGAAACCCGGGAACTGAACACCATTAGCACCGTTGGAGACCCCTCGGAGACGAGGTGGATTCAGAACTGCAGGTAGGTTGCTCGGAGAGGTATGTCTGAACTGGACTTTGGTATTTTTGAGGCCTTGATGCTTGTCTTGGCAGTGCTGTTGATTTTCTTCGTGGTTGCCTTTTGCTTCCACCGGTCCATGGGATCCTCCCAGTCTATCGTAACAGCACTAGACTCCCTGCTTAAGCAGCGTGATATTAAGATGGCACAGCGTACCCTAAAGAACTTTGTAGAAGATAAAGCCTGTAAAGATCTGATAGCTAAAGGGCAAGACGTGATGGAAGAAGTTCAGGACAGCATATCAGAAACCGAGCGCCATGTGAGGTTAGGCGCGTGCCGTAAAGTAACAATACTCAATAAGGAAAAAGGACCCCCCGGTAATATGGGGGAGTTGGGAAACCAGAAACTACTCAATAAGGAAAAAGGACCCCCCGGTAAAGTAAAGAATATGGGGGAGTTGGGGAACCAGAAACTAAAGCCTGGTCCCCCCACATTGTACCCTGTATGGGAACTTGAAAATTTAAATTTAAAGTGTGGCTCCTTGAGTGGCTCTGATACATCGGAACATTCAGGAGATGATGAGTTGAGCCCTGATGAGGAAGATGACCTAGAGGAAGAGGCGGCTAAATATGAGGCAGAGAGATATTATCCTGATGAATTTCCCCCCAAACAACAGCTCTGGATATTTGAGATGCTGACAGGGCAAGGACCACACGCAGCTGATCAGACTAATTACCCCTGGGGAGCTTATCAGCAGATTGCTAATACAGCCATTAGGGTATGGAAAGCTTTATCCAGAAAAGGAGAAGGGAGCGGTCAATTGACTAAGATTGTTCAAGGTGCACAGGAGCCCTTTTCTGATTTTGTGGCTCGCATGACAGAGGCAGCAGGTCGAATCTTTGGTGACCCAGAGGCGGCTGCCCCTCTGATAGAGCAGCTGGTATTTGAACAAGCTACCAAGGAATGCCGTATGGCCATAGCTCCCAGAAAAAATAAAGGACTACAAGACTGGTTGAGGGTATGCCGAGAGCTTAGCGGTCCCCTGACAAACGCCGGTCTGGCTGCAGCCATTTTGCAGTCCCAGAGGCACCCTCTAGCGGACCCTGCCAAGAGAATTTGCTTTAAATGTGGCAAGCCCAGCAATTTATACATGTTCAGGTATTAATCTTTCGAGAAGCCTTTCTCAATTTTTGTTACAGAATTGGTCATCTGAATTTGAGCAGACCCTTCGTGACCTGCAGGTGGCGATCGTCCAGGTCAATTCCACTCGGCTAGACCTGTCGCTGACCAGAGAGTTTTCTACGTGGATTTCCTCAGCCTTCTCCTACTTCAAGGAATGGGTGGGGGTGGGTATGTTTGGCCTAGCCTTTTGCGGAGGACTGGTCATTCTTCTCTGGATGGTTTGCAGGCTCAGAATCCAAAGTCCGAGAGACAAAACAGTTTTGGCTCAAGCCTTAATGGCTCTAGACTCAGGAGCCTCGGTAGATGTGTGGCTAACTATGCTAAAGCAATAGGGATATTTTGGCTCGAACAGCTCCTGCATGCCTAGGACAGTCCTGTCCATTGCACTGGGTGGAGTGTTCGGCCCCTTTCCTGAGAGGGGTGTTGAGCCAAGGGCATCGCACAGGACATAGCTATGTCCTGGGAGGTATGTTGTCCTGCATAAGGGTGCCTGCCTTAACTCCCTTCCCAGCAAAAGGCAGAGGACAGGCTGGGGGAATCTCGATCTGTCGAGGGATTAGAGATGACGCCCACGCAAGTCCACAATGTTTTCTGGGGGATAACCACTGCCTCCACCCTCTTACAGGATTCCCTCATTGCTTAGAAAAGAAAAAAGGGGGAGATGTTGGGAGCCGCTGGCCCCAGCCCCTCAAGATGGTGTCAATATCCGGTGCTGGCCAACCCTCCTGAGTCAGTAATCAAGACAAGGGCCTGAGTCAGTAATCAAGGCAAGGGCCTGAGTCAGTAATCAAGGCAAGGGCGCATGCCTTTGCTAATTTTCCGAGACTGGTCTCTCCGCCTCTCCCGTGACGTCATGTGGGATGATGAGCTGCAGCCTATAGAGAGGTGACACGTCCAAGGCGGAGGTCTTTGGCCTATATAAGGGCTGGGCTTTTCCTACCTCAGGGTCTCCATTTTCTGTAAGCTAATGCTCTCCCTCAAGGAGCATTAAAGCTTTTCTGCAGAAGGATCCTACGTGTGCCGTGCCTTTTCTTGCGGGCGAGAAGTTGGCGCGGGACAATTTAAGAGATCAACTAAACCATATATTGCAATGAAACCTCAGATCATATCCTAAAAAGACATTTCCGGGAATGACCTAGGCTAACCCCAAGACCAGTTGGTTTCAGTCACTGATGGGAGAATCTTTCTTTCAATGTTGTACTATGTGCATTTTCAGAGAAGACAACCTCTGATACTGCCTTTCTAAGTCAGCTGACTCTATCCACGGGCTCAGAAACTTCTTCAAAGTTCTCTGTGGAAAGGCTAGGCCATATCTCAGTTTACCTCCCATCCAGTAAGACTGCTCTAATTTGCTAGGACTGCCCTAACAAAGTATCCAGCATGGCCTGGGTGACTTCAAAAATGTCTTGTCAAAACTCTGTAGGCTGGAAGTACATGGTCAAGGTGTCAACAAGCTTGGCATCCTGTGAAACCTCTCTACATGCTTGAAGATTGGTACCTTCTCCTGTATCCATGATGGTTTCTCTCCACGTGTGATTATCCTAAGCCCTTCTTAGACAAGGGCTACTCCAATTTAATTATGATTTACCCTAATAATTTCATTAGGATACATAATTCCATTATCTTAGCTGTGTGTCTGATTCTCTATGCTTTTCTGATTCTAGTATATATGTACTTATCTCATGTGCCTGACTATCCTTGATTGTGAAGCAGCTGTTGGATTTTAATAATTATTGATATACATATTATACTTTGAAATGGACAACACTAACTTCTTTCTGGGAGAATTATCATATGTCTTACAAGGTTTGCATGGGAATTAGCACTGGTTTTGTATAAATCCAGTTAAAGGCACTGAGCCCCTACTATGCCAGCAAGCAAACTTGCTGTAAACTAAAATCCCTGGGACTAAACCTCCAGCCATGTTCATTACAAGAATGAGCCTTTGGTTCCCAATCCAAAGGACATGATTTACTTGGTCCCCAACCTTCTTAACCACTTAGCTTTCCTAACATCTTTTACGTTCCTAATCCCATAAGGTTATTAAATAGCTCATAGTCACCTTTGTTAAACTAGCAATCAGCATTTATGAAAAATTACTCTGAAAGTCAAGCTCACCATTTTATACATTGATCTCCTCCTTGGTTTCAGACCAGCAATTCTTCACTACCAAGTCAGCTATCAAATGCTTCCAGCAGAGCGTCACTTCAGCTTGTCCACGTGCCTTTGCGGAAGGAGTATGTGCAGTCAGCCATGATCACCTTAGCACTGGGGAGTTCAAAAAAGTTGCTTTATTTCTAAATTTCTAACAGTAAATGTGAATTGTCTGTATGATCAATCTATAAGGATTACTGTTTTTTAGTAGTATATACCTTCCTATAATATTTCTGTGCCTTTCTAGATCATGCTTTTAAAACTTATAATAAACATAGTTAAGGGAAAACTTTGGTATGGACTCTAGTTCAAAGAAAAACATAAACTGTTACTCTTCTCTATATTCTTCTGTAGAATTCTGGGAATTATTGACAATCAAAGAACTAGCCATTGTTCCCATCTTTATAACTGGAAGGAGCCAATGTTCTAAAGTGATATGGTCTATAGAGCAAGACCTTTTGTTAACAAAATGCCATTACCACTAACCCTAACTTTAGCCCTAATCCCCCACAGAAGAAAACTCTGAACTGAACCTAGGTGCCACTCAGGTCTTTTCCTGTGTCCCTCTCCTTCTGGCATCAGTCAGATGTGTAATGAGCACCTCAGCCACTATGCTCTCTCTCCTGGCCCCTCCTATGCTCGTGCTCCTGTGCTCGAAGGGTAACTCTGCCCAGAGCAGATGCCATGTACAATTTTACCTTTAGGTTTTCATGGACATAAATCCACTTCTACACAACATGAGCCACTATATTTTAATGTCTCTTAATTACAGCCTAAATCACAATTAATTAATGCCAATCATTGCTCCTCTCCTTCCTGAGTAGTATCCACCAGTATATCCCTTACACCAGGAACTCTCTGCTGTCTCCTCACAGGTTAGTCTTTACCACTTGTCCTGAGATGACTTGCTTCCCTGTCTCCCTCCAACACTAAGCTGCAGCCTCTACACTGAACATTGTACCTCACTCATCTGTCTATCTCAGCACCAACTGGGTGTAGAAAACATTAGAATCAACAAGTATGTTTAAATTCTTGTTAAGTAAAATAGTTTAAAAAGTTTAAGTTTCATTTTACAAAAAGTCTGTGAAAAGAGATTGTAGGATAGCTGAAAAACCCTAATTTTATGTGTAGATAAATGTAGATGAGAAGCATGAGATAAAAATCTATCTCTTCAATCACCAACTAAAGTTTGGATGCCTGAAGGGGCTGGGGAGATGGCTCAATGGGTAAAGCATAGCCAATCAGTGAACTCCAGGTTCAGTGAGGAACATCTCAAATATGCGGAGAGCAAGAGGAAGCCGTTCAACATAAACCTCTGGCCCCTGCCTGTACTATGAAATTTTTGGCCTATCTTAGTCTTAGGGTCTAGACCTGCCTACAGCCCCACTGCTGCTTATCCCCAATTAATGACTTAGATGCTTACCTTAATTATAAACAGCTTGGCCTATGGCTTAGGTTTATTGTTAGGTCTCACATCTTAACTTCTTTTCATTAATTTATGTCTTGTCATGTGGCTTGTGACTTACCTAAGGATATATATATACACACTTTAGCTTTTAGGCTGCTGGATTGTCTCTCCTGATTCTGCACTCTTTTTTTTTTTTCTTTGTATTTCTATTTGGATTTCTTACCTGTTTTTAAGATGCCTGGCCATAGGCCAAAATAGTCCCTTCACTAACCAATGATATTCAAAGCATACAGAAAGACATCTCACATCACCCACCTATGCTCACATAATTGTGTCTGAATATATACTGTATACACACACACACACACACACACACACACACACACACACACACACACACACACACAAGCACATTGGCTATGTGATAAGTTGCATAGTTATACATGCCATATGAGACAGTTTCTGTTATTCCTCCATCATACTCCCAAATCTCTGAATCCCTGAAACAAGCTGTGAGTTGTTACCACAATATTCATTTATTTGAACTATGACAAGATTTCTCTGAAAAAGACAGTTAAAACTTATTATATATGTTAAGAAATGCTATGGTTTGTATTTAGAATGTCCCCTAAAAGACTATATTTTAAAGGCTCATTAGCCCATGGTGCCAGAGGGAGATAGTGGTTGGGTGGGGGTGGTCAAGTAGAGCAAATAAAAAGAAGTTCTCTGTCTGTCTGTCTGTCTCTGTATCTCTGTATCTCTCCTCTCCTCTCCATCTTAACTTGATGTGACAGCCTCCTGAACCGTGGGCCCTTGCTATGATAAGCTATGATATACTGTGCTTTCACAGGTCCAAGGCAATGTGCCTTGGGTACTACAAACTGAAGTTAAGAGCCCAAATAAACTCCCTTCTTTAAGTTCATTGTCTTGGGTATGTTTGAACTGCAACAGAAAGCTGGCTAACCTAAGAAACATCAGACCCAAACTATTATCACACAGATATACCCTCACAGGAATTAAATTATCAGAATGCATAGATGATGTCAGTCAGTCATAAAGAGATAGAACACAGCACTGGACAGAGATGGTTGAAAGGAGAGATAAGTGTCTGGAGAGGGCAGGCTTGCAGAAGGACTTGAACAGGGCAGAGAACATTTAGCTCCTAAGTGTAGAGCATCTACAGGGGTGACTGGGAGCTAGTGAGCCAATTTGTGCCTTATATCATTTGCCCTGATAGATTACGTGATGTGCATCTGTTTCTGCTGCTGTTTCCTTTAGGTGAAGTCACCCAAGAGGGGTTGTTGGATACACATTGTTTCTTTGAAGAAGTAGTTTGTCTTGAAAAGGAATCTTCATTTTATGTCCAAAAAGATAGATGCTAGTGGCCTCATGTGATCTGGAGAGAGAAATCACTCAAGTTCTCAATAGGAGCAAATCAGGTATGTGTTGTGATATATCCTCAAAACCCTCTAGAGGCTTCCACTGAATCTGCTTTCTTACCATGACACTTTCAACAAGAGCAAACCCACGCCAAACTCAATGCATTTTTATGACCAGAATTGAAACAAGATTGGCAAATGCCCCTTATTCTTTTGTACTGGGTCATGACTGTAATCTCATGGCCCTGCTCAAATGTCAACCTCTTGACTGAAAGGGCAGGTAGGTGACACAAGAGTTCATTCTTGTTCCATCTCCAATTTGCTCACTGCAGAGTGAAGAAGGGCACCTCGAGCATAACATGAGGTATGAGACTTTCGTTTTGCATTTAAGCCCTGGAGTGTGCAAGGAAGAGAATGGTACTGACCTCTCACCCTGGAATCTCTGTCAACCTAATTATATCATTCTGGGTTCTATGATGAGGACATACATGTACAAAAGCACAAACACACACACATGTATATGCATATTTCAACAGTAACCACGAGCTATACTTGTTTGCGGGTCTCCATCAAGCTAATGCTTACAGCATCTGTGAAGTCTGGCTATGTGCACACTAATCTGAGCTCCTATTCTGAGTAGTTAAATTTGCTATGGATGCCAGGCATAATGGAATCTATTTTCTGAGAATATGGGATTATATAAGTATACAGAGTTGGTTAATGGAGCTTTATTTCATTTAATTTGACACAGATATATTACACTTGGGGTAAAAGGCTGCAAGGCTGGGTTCTCTAGCCTTTCACCATCACAGACTACTTTGGAGCCATGAATAGTCTATCCAAAATACACACATTCCCAAACAATATATTGTATTATATAAATGATATTATTGCCTCTAATAATATCTATTCATATGCTGCCATTTATTTTCTGAAGACTATAATGTTGCATTGAGTAAAATGCTGTTACCCATCACCTTAATGTTCAGTTTGCGTTCCTTTTCTTTATATAAAAATGTTCATTGCATAATTGTGAATGGATGAGTGAGTGGAGGAAGAAAGGGGAAAACAGATGAAGAAAGAGTATTTTATTGTTCCTTCACTACTGGACCATTGCTTGAATGTGAATGTAACAAGTCCAGGCTTGTGTCTGGCTCACTGAGTTTCTTACAGCATTCAAGGAATTGCACAGATCTCTTCTCAGAGGTTAATATTCATTCATTAGACATTCTAGATGCCAGGACTACCCTAAGAATCTTCTGTAATATGCTCATGTCCTGCTGAGGAATACAGAATGGAGAGTCACCACCATACCACTGTATCCAGGAAACTTAGTTTGTCATTGCAGGAATTGAAAGCCTTACCAAGAATCAGATGAAAGACAAGTACTTTCACACAAGGAACAAAATGTCAGTCATCCCTGAAGAGTGTTAAAAGCAAGAAAGGTTCATGAGCCCAAGCTCTCAAGGCTGCCTTTTTCAAAAGATGTACAGAGTATCAGTTCAGCATAAAGTTCTGCAGTATTGCAGATCCAAGCAGAATTCCCTAGTGAGCTCAGTCTGGTTGGCATCAGATGGGAATTACAGCCAAGTGAATTCTCCATATTATAACCCTATTATCTCTCTCTCCCTCCATCTATCTTTTCTGGGCTGTGCTTGGTTGGGCCTTATGGAAAGTTATCATTTGGATGCAAAACAATTATCCTAAAACAGTTTGCCAGAGTGGTCTGGACACACAGATTTATCTTCCCTCTCCTTCAGTGAAGAACATCTATCTTCCATGACCTCTTGATTACTGAAGCCTTCAGAATATATTCTTTGGTCTGTGACACTGTGCACACTGCCGGGCAGAGCATTAAATATCACCCTCTATGATTAATTGGAAGTTAATTAAATCTATCACTGAAACAATGGGAAGGCAATGAGCTATGTAATCATTGCAATAGTAAATGAAATGATGTACAGGTCTCTCCATCTTGCTTATTGACAATGATGGAGGGGTGGCAGGCCTTGGATGCCTTGTGAGGCTGGCTGTCTGACCTCACAGGGTGGCTGTCTCTTGCTGCAGAGCCCAGGGAGAAGGCAACTAAAAATCTGTTTCTGAGATCTCTGCTGATGGCAGAAGCCTGTCTTCTGGAGCCCCCAAGTATCTTTTGCAAGGTTCTCCTGTCTTAAACAATCAGGTTGGAAATGTATAGGATTAGCTAAAGGAACCATAGAGATACTGGTTGCTAGGCACTGCTGGAACAACCCTCTACTTCCAAACTTCAGGGTCTCTCCAGACATATAGTGCATGGCCACCGAATTCTTGAGACGTTTGCCTTTCTTGTGAATTTTCAAACTGCTTTCACGGTCATGGTGGCATGTAGCCCTAACAAGTCTCTACCTACACAACTGGAGAGCTATGGAACAGTGTAAGTAGCTTCCTTGTGTTTACACAGATGATCAGGGACATTAGAAAGTCAAATGGACTGGAAAATGAAGCTAAACCCTCAGGTCCTATGTCCAGACTTATTTAACTTGTAGAAGGAGCACATAGAAACCCACGAGGTTTGGAAATTACCCATCATCCCCAAGATCTAGACTGGCATTCCCTTGTGTATGGAGTTGGTATTAATGAAGATCACAAAGCAGTGGTCTAGATACTCAATTGTCTCAGTTTGTCACCACTGCCAAGCTAAGCAGATCTGGAGGCTGGGTGCTCCAGCTGAGGTATAAGTAAAGATGAGGAAGGTGAGGACTCTCCTGGCTGGCAGACATCTGCTGTCCACTGTGTTCACATGTAATGAGCTTTACAAACCTACAGTCCTGTCATCTTAGGTAAGTCTCGTCCTTTGGCTTCACCTTAATTACCCTCTTAAAGGCCAGCATCCAGCCTTAGTCATCTCAGGGGAAGCCAAAGGATAGGACTTGTAACATGTAAATATGTTTGGCTTGAAAGTCACAATTCATTTCACAGAATAATTTAAGAGACAATTTTTAAAAATATTATTCCTCAATAAGAATTGCAAATTAAGATGCTTCCCCATTAAACTCTAGTGCTCTAATATTTGAAATTTTCATTTGTTCTAGATGTCATTAAGTGGAGGAGCATTTCCCGTTCTCAAGATTAACTTGACCCATCCTCCCCCATTTTCCTTTAAATTCCATCCCTCTCTCGTGCATCAAGCTCTCCCTGTTGGTTCTTGCTTGAGCAAGTTTTGCCCTCATAAGAAGGTTGTTGTTACCTCTCAGATAGTCACTGGACAAATGAGCCACAAGGCAGAGAAGAGGTTGTTGGCTCTCATCACCCCAAGGGACATGTCAGGAGACCAAGTCACTATTTGGGGATCAATGATAAACAAATTAATTAACCAAGGATCCTTATCACAGTACTGAAGTTTAATATTGTTTAGCGTCAAGACAGAGAAGCAAAAATTTTATCACACATAGACAAGAAAGATATCAATCCCCCAACGATCCTCCTCTTCCTCTGCCTCCTCTGATACAATCAGGTCCATCTACCCTTTATCTCACTAAAGATCAAAAGCTTTCAAAAGTATCACGCTGGATCGGATTCCAAAACTGTTCAATACTAGTTCTTCCTAGGAAACCCACTGCTCATATGCAATGTAGACTCTATGAAGTACATAAACGCTCAAGCCACGCTTAGTCTGAAAGGAGAGCCCCAGAAGCTACTAGAAGGGCATGCCTTGCTTTTTAAGCTATAACATTTGTTTTCTTACTTGAAGCAGACAGGGCCTTGGCAGCTGATGTCTCTTACCCCCTCAAGTCCTTGATTAAATGCTTCCTGATCAAGTCTCTAGCCTTATTAACAAAATGATGTCTCCTGTCTGGCATCTCCATATTATAACCCTATTATCTCTCTCTCCCTCTATCTTACTTACTCCATCTTTACTCCATCTTTGTTCTAGAATATGAAGCACCTTCACATTGGGGTATTCTGTTCTGGGTCACTTTTCTTTCTCTACAGGACTCCATGAAGTCAGAGGGGTTGCATGTTTTTGTCTCTGCATACTGCATAGAACACACAAGGTGTCTTGATGAATGAGGAAGTGCATGGGCAGACTTAAGGGCAACACTAAACAAGCAAACAGGACAACATCCCAAAGGTGAGTCAGCCATGGAAGCAGTTGTCAGGACAAGTTCAAGGAGCAAGGCACAGTTTCTTCCTAGCAACCTAAGCTCCCTGGATCACAGTTATTTTCCTATGAGAAATCTTTGGAACACCTGTTCCCTTCCAGCTCTAACATCTTAAGAGCTGTACAATAGCTGTTTTCAAATTAAACTTGATGTTGTTAGGCGCTGTCAATTTCAGGAATGCTGTTCCTTATTCTATTCAGAGAACCAGGTGGAAAGAATTGGAATGCATGTGCCTTGACTATTTTCAAATGATTGTTTTCATTTATTTATGTGTGCGTGCGTGCGTGTGTGTGTGTGTGTGTGTGTGTGTGTGTCCCCACATTATATGTGTGTATGCCACAGTGCATGTGTGAAGGTCAGAGGTGTCATGATATGTTGTATATTTAATAAAAATAGCCTGGAATATTAAAGGACAGAGCCATCTCTCCAGCCTTTTTAGTTTAGTTAGTTTTGTTTTGAGACAAGGTTTTCTGTGTAACAGGCCTGGCTGTCCTGGAACTTGCTTTGTAAGATCAAGCTGGCCTTGAACTCACAGAGATCCTCCTGCTACTGCCTCTAAAGTGCTGAGACTAACAGTGTGGGCCACCACTGCCTGACCTCACAGAGGTCTTGACCTCACAGAGATCCAGACAGATCTCTGTTTCCTGAGTGATAGAATTAAAGACAAGGGTCACCACTCCTTGACCTTCATGGCTTGGCTGTGGGTGATTCTATCCTCTATTATTCCAGACTAATGTTAGGACAAATTTTCAGAATCGGTTTCCTCTTTCCACATGTATGTTAGTTCTGGGGATCTGTAAGCATCTTTACCAGCTGAGCCATCTCACTGAGCCATTAACAATCTCTTCAGTTGCAGATATCTCAAGGCTGAAGGCCTAGCTAGAAGCTATCCCAGATCCCTCAACACAAAGCTGACAAAAGATAGATTCTACTATCTTACGCTTTCTTCAGATATTGGTATTCTTGAGGGGTTTTTTTGGGGGGGGGGGTGTTTCCCCTCTTGTAAAAATAATACAATTATTCCAGCATAGATCAATCAAATAAATAAGTTCTCTCTAAAATATATTTTTGGTTTAAAATGAACAGGATTTTAAAAAAAGAAAAGAAAATCCAACATAGAACTTTTTAAAAAATATTTTGCATAGGGAAAAGAAAGCGTGGTTACCCTGTTTTAGCTCAGGGAAACTCCGGGCTAATATGAGAGTATAGTTATGTTATTGATGTCACTTCTGTTCATAATGACTTGGAGTATTATAGCCAAAGGAATGCTATTGAAATGACTGGAGAAGTCTTGTTTACCTATTTAGGCCTATTGACTTAAAGACTCTGGGCAAATGTACAAAATATTCATTTGAATTGCAAATTGAATCCATCAGCTAAAGTTATATTTTTTGAAATCAAATTTGGAATCTCAAGCCATTAATTCATAAATGTTCTTCTGTAGAGTATATGAATTAGCCTATCACAAAGATAATATAACATTATTGAACAACATAAAATAACTTCCTCTTATTTGCCCATAATGTCTGCGTTCCAGGTTTCCTGACTCTTTCATAATGCTTGATGGTGCCACGGGGCAAATACGTGTGAATTATAGTCACAATATGAAAAGTGACTTCAGAAAAGGCATATTGGGGCTTTCAAGCTGATTCCCTGTCAATAGCCTCTACATCAAACTGCCTGGAGCTTCGGTCAAGCATTGCTTTCTGTAGATCCAGCACTGTCAGAACAATGCAAAGCCTGAGGTGTGCGAACTGTGTCCTTTAAATCAGTCCCAGTTGCAATAACTTTGTGCAGAGGAGAGACAGCGGTGTTAGGGAAGTGGCCTGATTTACTTTGTGATGAATACGTTGGCTCTTGTCTTCTGCAGCGATGTGAGGTACATGGGACTAAATTATAAAATGTTCTAATACATCCCCAGTTTCCCTAACCTCCTGGTCCTATGACCAAAAGCTCAAAAAGTTTATGCTGACAAAATCAGGGGGATTAGAGATGCTATTACGGAAAGAATCATGATGCCTTCAAAGATAATTAAAAGGAAAATAGATATGTTCGCCTATTTCCAAAGGAAGTCTGGCAGCCTGAATGGACAAAACAGACCTTGTCTGCCTCGGTACTCAATTCACTTAAAGCAAAATTGCCAAGCTACTTGCCATCCTATAGCCCCTGAATTAAATAGAAATAGAGGATTAGAGTTTTCTCTTCAGCAATATTAAATAAAGCATGCTGTATGCATAGAGCAGGAATCCAAAATGGTTTGAGTCATCAGCTTTACAATGAATTTGTTTAAGGTCTTGCTCCTTTGTCTGGGGTTGAGTTCTTTATGCCAGAAGACCCTATTGCAAAGTGGAAGTTTGGTTTTAATTAACACTTTTAAAAATCTTTTTGATGCCAAAAAATTAATGTGACTAGATATTTGACTAAGCTGATGGTGTTTAATGTCATATTGACATAGCCATTATCCCCATCTTAATTTATCAGTTAGGAAAACTAAGACAACAAACGATCCCCAAGCTTTTGCTCTGCTATTCACCATCTGTAGGTTTCACAATTATGATCAACGCTTCCTTCTTTTCATCTGTGTTCCGATTCTCTGCTGAAAGGCAAATGAGAGTAATTAAGAGACAAAGCATCGAAGCCAGTGGGTCTGTGTCCAGACACTGGTTCTGACCCTAGGTAGGTAGATGACTTCTGACACATGACTTACCTGAGCGGAGCCTTGGCACAAAGTAAATTAGAGAAAGCCTATAAAGTACTTACCCACATATTAATTTGTGTTTTTATTGTTAAAACAATGACAAAAAGCACTTTGGGGGGAGAAAATGGTTTATTTGACATACAAGTTATGGTGTAACACTGAGTGAAACCAAGCCAGGAACTCAAGGCAGGGATCCAGACTCAGGGCTTGAAACAAAGAACATGAAGGATGCTGCTCTCTGACCTGGTTTTTGTACTTTACTCAGCCTGTTTTCTTATATCACCAACCCCACCAACCTAGGGGATGATACTGCCCACAGAGGACTAGATCTTACCACATCAATCATTGATTAAGATGTCCCACAGGTCTGGCTGCTGGAAAAGGTTGGTCAGTTGAGGTTTCCTCCTCCCAGGTGACTTTAATTTATGTCCAGTTGGACAAAAACTAACCAGCATAGATAGCATGGTACTGGGAAGATATGTGTGCTTAACACATGACAATCATTTAGTTAAACAAACTATTATTAAACAATAACATAAAGGCCCAAGATCTTTAGTTGTTAGTTCATAAATTAAAATTCAGAACAGAAATAGTATTGAGTTTACATTGAATACTTGCATATGCTTACATAAAATTCATGAAAGAAAAGAATGAAATCTGCCTTTTATGAAATTATCAAAAAGTTCCCGCAACCCATCACACATTAATTACAATCAGGAAAAGTGTTTAATTCTTAACTATGGCAAGCATTAAAAGGATGAAGCTTCCTAGTCCCAGAAAAGTTAAATATCAAAGTTACTTCATATTGTGTTATTCAATGCCCACTACAAGAACAGATACAATGGAAAGAGGGTGAGTATTTGATCGTCTTATATCATAAGAGTCTACATAATGCCACTACATATTGCCACAGTGGTTGACTAAATCAGAGAGCTAGAGATCTGCTTGGGAGCTTTCTAGAGCGTGTCAGGTGGGAGTCCACCGCATTGGAAGGCTAAAGAAACTGGAGTTTGGTGCTTATGGGTGATGACAACAGCAAAAACCAGCTGCGCTGAGAAAGTCAAGCCTGCTGGTACAGAACACTGCCCTTCTTTCTGTCATAGAGAGGCTGCTGGCCTATTACACAGTATTGCCCCCTCCTGTTGACTGATGGATAGTCATTATCTATAGACCCAACCTCAAAAGCTTAGTCCAAACTGTAATTTTTATTGTATTACATATTAGTCAAGTTCACAACCAAGATTAGCCATCATCAATCCCTCCTCCCAAGAGAGAAATGAAGGGAACCTCTAAATACTACATCATACCAGGGCTGTGCCTCATCATTCAAGCAACTCTGGCCTCAGATAGAAGGAAGTTATTGTTTTACATTGTTACATCAGTATTTTGTTGATGTGTTTAGACTTTTATGAAGTAGATTATGTTTTGAATCAGATATACATTTGGGTGAGATCAACCATGAGGTACCTTAGTTTTCTATTATCTTTTTCATTTTAAGCATTTTTTTTTTCATTTTAAGCTCCTTCCTTCAACTACTTTTAAGATACACACTGCTTTATGAGCCATATTCACCCTGCTGCCCACCAGCGTGCCAGAATACGTCTTATTTAACTACAGCTTTGCTCTTGTTGACTGCATCTTCCAGCCCCCTCTTTATATTCTATTTTGTTTTACTTCTTTGTTTGGTTTTCTGTGTCATGGGAAAATTCAGGTGAACTATGATCAAATTGGGAGTCTTTAAAGCCTTCTACTAGACAACACTTTCAAAATGACTCCAGAGACATGTGGCCTCATTCTAGGTCCCAGTCCTTTTCCCCATCTGGGTCAGCCGCCATGGCAAAGGAGTTCTATAAGCATATTTAGTGCATACATTGGGGAACAGAGGCCTAGATGGGAGCATTCACATCTTCCCACAGATAATTTCTGCAGTGCTGAGAGTCAACAAACAGGATATTTAACTTGTCCGATAGCTTGGTTTAAGGGTTAGTATATGTGGAAATTCTAACTTTCTCATCTTCCAAATCAAATCAAAGAGTAACAGGGGCTTCTCTTTCATTGTCATGGGGCACAGGGTTGGAATGGTGAAAACGGAGGTTCAAATCCTGTCAGTTACCTTACGTAGCTCTGACCAAATGCTCATGAGGACAGCTTTAGGTGAGCAAAAGTTTATTTTGTCACGTGGTTTAACATGATTGAGGCCATGTTGGCTTGGACCCATGTGTTTGAGCAGAGGGTGGTGGAGCATGTAACAGAGGAAATCACCCTCTGGTGCACGAAGAAATACAGGAAGTGAGCTGAGAAGATACAGTCTCAGGGCATGGACTTGTATCCTGACTAGTCTCCTATAAACTTGACACAAGCTGGGAACCTCAACTAAATCGCTCCATAAGATCCAACTGTAAGATATTTCCTTAACTAGTTATTGATGGGACAGGGCCCAGCCTACTAAGGGTGGTGCCATGCCTGGGACTGGTGGTCCTGAGTTCTCTACGAGAGTACACTAAGTAAACCATGGGAAGGAAACCACTAAGATGCTTTCCTCCATGGCTGTTGCATCAGCTCCTGCCTCCAGGTTTCTGCCCTGACCTCCTTCAGTGATGAATAGTTAAATGGTTGTGTAAGCCAAATAAACCCTTTCCTTTCCAATTTGTTTTTTGATCATGGCGTTTTGTTGCAGCAGTAGAAACCCTAATAACTTGTCTCCTCCACTAAAGCCTTACCTACCTTCTGAAGTTTACGTCACCTTCCCAGGTAACATTACTGGACATTATCTCACATGGCACATCATCTCATATTCAAACTATAACATTCAGCTTGGGCTACTTTCTGGCTTTGTACACTAGAAACTGAAACTCAAAGTTTTAGTTGTTGTATATACAGTGTTTTACAGACCGCATAGTTATAGCAGGTACCAAAGAAAATTTTATTTATGCAACCATTACTACAACTAGTATTACATCTTTAAAAAAAAAATAATGTGTTGAGAAATGGCAATTTGTCCAGATTATACACAAGGGTATTGTCAATAATCTTTCATATGACTGATTTTTTTAGGTTGGTTTTATTTTTAAATGTTCTTCTGTTGGGTAGTCTAAAAATAAAAGACTGGTCTAAAGAAGAACTATAGAGGTTTGAACTCAAATATATCTTCACAGCTTCATCACCATAACACCTAGGCATTCATGTGGACAACATCATTTCCTCATAAATGAGAAGGTAGTGCTATTGAACTGTAATCCCACCATTGATTTATGGTCCCAAGTTTCTCCAAGGATTTTCACAAATGCATGTGACGTTTCCTAGGGCTGGACTTTGCATTTGGATCTGTGATTTAGATGACAGATGTGTGAAATCATATGTAGCCAGACAAATCCCTGGTGATAACACATTTGAGGGGGCTCAAGCAGTGATGGATTAAGGTCCAATCAACCAGATCAGCTAATCTGAGCCCTTTCCAATGACACTGGCCCTGATGCTTTAAAGGGGCATCCCAAACAAATTACTTTCCAGAAATGATGCTTTCTGTTCTGCATCTTACCCCTTCTCCACAGCAAGCGCTCAAAACCATTGGAGAAGACTTGCCCATGCTCAAAAGAGCAGCCTATTATGACTGGGGTTAGCCTTTGCCTCGATTGACTGCCTAACTTCATGTGTAAAATCCCATTCTAAGTAGTAATGGGATTGTTTTGTGTCTGTTTGACCATACCCATTTTGAAAGTCTAACAATTTAGAAGATATATATCCAGGGATTTGATAATACTTTCTCATATGCTAAAGAGTTAATTCCAAAGAACTGATAGTTGGAAAAATCAAGGCTGACTTTTAGAAGAGAGTAATATATATGAACTAAACTCTACAACTTTACCCAACAGTGAAACATCAATGCCATGGTGAGCTTATGTTCAAAATAGAGCATTTTCACATATATTTATAGGGAAATCAGAATGAGGCATGGAAATCATTACTATGTATATAAGTAAATGTATATAGCACAAGACAAGAGCTTCATTAAAATTAAAAGCACAAAAAACAAACTTCTAAATTTTTTAAGAGCCTGTCTATCCTCCCCTGCTATGGTGTTCCCACTCAGTTTCAGAAAAAAAGTAAATTTGAATGCAGATACTATATTAGATTGAAGTTTCTGGGAACTTTTTTCCAAATTTGGTGCTCACAGAATTCACTTCAGACTATTTTTTTCCTCTCCTATGCTTAATTGAGGTATTATCTAAAGCAGCATTTTATATATGTATCAGTACTTCCAGTGACAAGCCTTTAAGCAAATCTGCTGTTGTGTGCTTCAAATAATCAAGAAATGTCGTGCAATGGTGAGTTTGATATTATTCGCTGTGTGTTGGCAGCTTGACAAGCAAGTAAACAAAAGTACTGGTTTATAGTTCGTGTATTTTCTTACATGACCCTATTTTGGGAGTGTTAGTCACCTTCCCATCCCCATAGTAACGGACCTGAGTCAAACAATTTAACTGTGAGGAAGGCACAGCTAATTTGGGCTCAGGATTCATGGTTCATGGTCACATGAAACTGCAGCTGAGGGGTTTATGACAGTGCATTGTGGCAGAGAGTGCATGAGGGACCAAGGCTTCTCAGCTGCTGGTGGGTGAGCAGCAGAGAGAGAAGGAAAAAGTGGTTTCTCAATGTCCCTTCCAATGTTGGAACTTTCTTTCAGGGAGTCTTGCCTCCTGAAGATTCTACTCCTTCCGAACAGTACAACAGACAGCCAACAAACCTTTAGCATATACGTCTATCTGTGCTACTGTTGTTAAGTCTGTCTCAAAGCTGACTGTGTATACGCTCCTGGTTCACCACTGACACATCTTTTAAAAACAGTCCTGCCTTATACAGAATCAGTATTGTTGCTGAAAAAGATCTTAGCAGGTTAATTCAAACAGAAGCCCATAATGTCCACACCAACACTGTACCATGAATCTCTTATCTCCTTTTTGGTACTGAAAACAGTCAATAATGCAACAATAAATCTAAATGGTAGGTGAGGTAGTTTGAAAGAAAGTGCTCCTGAAAGGAATGGCACTATCAGGAGGTATGGCCATGTTGGAGAAAGTGTGTCACTGTGGGAACAGGTTTTGAGGTCTCTTTTGCTCAAGTTCACTCACTGACGGTTGACTTCCTGATGCCTACAAGATGTAGGACTCTCAGCTTCTCCTACAGCACCACATCTGCCTGCGTGCTGCCTTGCTCCCATCATGAAGATAACGGACTGAACCTCTGAAACTGTAAGTGAGCCACCTCAATTAGATGCTTTCCTTACAAGAGCTGCCATGGTTATTTCACAGTAATAGAAAACCTACCAGGAACTGGGGCATTGCTGTGATAAGCCTGACCATTATATTATTTGGAGTAATATGGACTTTGGTCCTTAGATTCGGAACGAGCCTTCCTAAAAGAAACACGGAAGACAATGGTGCTGAATGTGATTTGATGAACTGTTTGAGGCTGGATCAAGACGTTACAGATTAGAAGAATTTCAGTTTGCTGCCTAGAAATTGTTTTGATATTTCGGTGAAGAAAGTGGGTTGCTTTTTGTCCTTCCTTGTCTGAAGAGTCTGCCTGAGGCTAAAGTGAAGAGTTTTGGATTAATTCCTTTGGCAGAAGAAATCGCAAAACAGCCTAGTAGAGAGTGGCGTATTAGTGATAACTCTAATGATGATATATGATGAAAAAGAGCAATATGAGCAAGGAAGAATATCTCAAGATAAAAGTGGTACCAAAAAGTGGAATAAAGCTAAATTCTATGTTCAAGGAGATAAACAGATTAAGAGAGGAAATAAATGGAGTGGTGAATCAGGACAAGATCCCACCCAATTAATTTCCAACCTATGAAAAGGAGCTAACTAAAAGCTTAGAGCCAGGTGTGATGGGCACACCTTTAAACCTAACACTGGGAAAGGTAGAGGCTAGTGGAGTTTGAGGCCATCCTGGCCTACAGAGTAAGTTTCAGGACAGCCAAGCTTAGGCAGTAAAGGAAATAATCAAAACCAGAAAGCTGGTGAAGATGTAATTGAACAAGGGGGCCATGTTTCAGCCCCAGTAAACAGAAGAACTTGGCAGCTTCAGCCACATAGTTCTGAGTTTAGAAGTAAGAATTAGGAAATGAGTTATGGAATAAAGCTGCTGAGCCAGGCACACGTCAGGGGTGTCCCTGAATAGAGGTCCAGAGAGACCATTGTAAGAAACTGCATAGGTGAAGATTGAATTGCGTTAGAGACCCCAAGATGTTACAGATATCAGAGTTATGGGATGAGCTGCTAACAGGAAGTGGAACAAGCCCAAGAGAAAGACGTGTTACATTCAAAGAGCTCGAGATGTGGAGAGCCTTTTGACATCGGACATGGAGATGCTGAGTTTGGAGTTTGCCCAGCTGGTTTTCAGTCTTGCTTTGGTCCAGTATTTCCTCACTAAGCTCCCTTTCCTACATTTGAAATAGTAATGTATATTCTGTGCCATTGTCTATTGGGAGTGTGTGGTATGCATTTTGATTTTGTGGGGGATCACAGTTAAGAGACTACATGAATCTCAGAAGAGACTCTGAACTTCGGGCCTTTAAACATTGTTGAGACTGTGATAGGCTATGGGAACTTTTGAAGTTGGATTAAATACATTTTACATTATGATATGGCTATAAGTCTTTGGGAGCCAGCGAGTAGAATATGGTGATTTGGAAGAAAATGGTCCCCAAAGGGAGTGTCACTATTAGGAGGTGTGGTCTTGTTGAGGGAACTGTGTCACTGTGGGGATGGGATTTGAGGTCTCTTTTGCTCAAGCTTCCCTCCTTGTGATAGTAAACTTCCTGTTGAATACAAGATTATAGGACTCTCAGCTCCTTCTCCAGCACCATGTCTGCCTGCATGCCACCATGTTCCACACCATGATGACAATGGACTCGAACCTCTGAAACTATAAGCAAACCACCTCAAATACTTTCTTTATAAGAGTCACCATGGTCATGGCGTTGTTCTTCATAGCAATGGGAAACCTAACTAAGACAGTAGGTCTCATCCTAAGCCTGTTATAATAAAGTCAATAGAAAAGAAAGGCAGGGGCAGAAAATACCAGGTGCTCTCACTAAATTCCCCTTTTTAGTGCTGCTTTTGTAGGAATCTCTGTGGACTTCTTTGAATTAATGTGAAAGCAGAAGATGTCTATAATATAATGATAATATCAATGTAAAACGTTAAAGGTGCTATGTGGTAGAAAGAATGAAAATGTGATATTACAAGCCATAAAGTTTACAAATCAGAATTGTTTTATGTTCGTATTTTTTACACTTGTCCTATCAGAAAACTGAGAAGCAATGCAACTTTTAAAATATTATTTCTTGCAGTGGTACAGTTGGAACAGTGAAATGACCATTACATACTTACTGTTTATGTCTGCCTTTGCCCTATAGTTGCCAGGTTGAATAGTAAGAGCAGAGATAGTATGGAAATTGAAGCTAAAAGAACTTCCTGGCCCTTTGCAAAAAAAAAAAAAAAAAGGAAATTAACCTCTTATTTAATCTTCCAAAGACAAATTATAGTAGTCAGAAACTAGGTTACACACTCATGTCAAATACAATCTTCAATTATTTTGCAATAAATAAAACTCATCTATTTGTGTTTGATGTGGCAGAAGGTGTCATGCAGAGAGATGTTTGTACAGTTGGATATATGCTCCTAAGTTCTGTGGGTGCTCTAAAGTACACCTGATATAAGAGCTTCCTGACTAGCCAAAGGTTCTGTGTTCTGTGTCAGGAAGGGACCACAGTGGAGAGATACCACTTGAAACCAGGAGAAGAAAGTTAGAGTCCCAGGGACACCATCTTGGACAAGTCATTCAACCTGCATATCCTCAACTTTAGGATGAGACTTCTCATGTCTCCCTTTCAGGGTTGTGTGGATCAGATGAAATTATCTTCCTGTGAATCCTTTGTTACCCCCACAGATTACACAAAATGTGCAGTGTCCCAAGGCTTTTAATAAAAATGGCATACAGAACAAGATTATTGCAGCCAGCTGATAATTGCAGGCCTCGAGCACCATCACCATCAACTTTCTATGTGGCTTCCAAGAACCATAGCAAAGAAAACATCACTTCGAATTAAGAAATCTTGAGACCAAGGATCAAAAACTGAGGTGCTCTGACCCAGGTCCATGCTTGGAGTAGTTTCCAAGCGACTCTCAGCTGTGACAGACTTCTGGAACTTTAGTCAACAGTCTTTCCCTCGCACCTGGTGGTCCATCCTCTGGCATCGGCGCTAGCCCATTCCTGCTTTACACCTGCCTCTCTTCCCTCCTTTCTCTACATCGTCTCCCTTTATCACCCCGCTCCTCTTTGATCCTTTGCTCATTTCTAATTCTGAAGGCGCTTTGAGGAAGGGGGAGGGGAGGAAAACAAAAGGTGAATTTCCTCCAGCCTGCCCAGGCCGACTTAATGTAACAGAAGGCAGCAAATTGTATTGATTTAGTGACATGCAACTGTCCAGAAAGAGCTATTTATACATTATTCAGGACAAACACTGTCATAATGGACAAACAGCAGCAGCATCTGGGATGTTAATGTCTACAAATAAGATTATTCTTTGAAAGGATTAGAATGAAGCATTTTGTGTAATTAGATTTCTCCGTTTCAGGAATGAATTGCCTTTTAGCAGTAAAAGCTGTCACTGAGGGAGCCATTAGCTCCTTATAACTGAATTAAATGCATAATTAGTGACATGATCACATTAGGATTTGTTTCATTTTTAACTAATCTGAGGAGGGAGGGATCAAGGAAGAGTCGGAAAGAGGAGGCGGGGCCATTTCCAGGTCACTGGGGCCTTCCTCAGCTGGGATAGGCCTCAGCTGGTGTGCTGAAGTTGGTAAAAGTCAGGCGTGTGTGAATCAGGGCCCAGGCCTCGCCATGGCGACGGCCAGGCTATTCATCACTGGGTGGTGGGTGACAGTGACTGATGGGCTAGGCCTGGGCCTGGCACTTCACCAGTGCAAGAATCATACGAGCCAAGGAACAGAATGACAGCTGGAGCGCCGTGTCAAGTGGTGGAGAGACCAGAGCTATTAATAATGTGTGCCACATGATCTCAGCCGCGAGAAAACAATGATTTAGATATTGGTGAGAATAAAGATTTTACATTTAGTCCGGGGGTGACTCTTCTCCTTGGCACTTGTAGAATAAATTGCTATGCAATCAGCATGTATGAAATCAGGCAATGCATATATTAGCGACTGACTCAAAGAGAGAGGCTTGAGGGATGATGTTGAAATCTTTGCGTGGCCTACATGCTTCTAACTCCCTCTTCCTGTACTTCTGTGGATGCTCAGGTAGCAGAAAGTAAAGGCATGATGAGAGAGCATTTCACTTACTCACTTGGTCATTCACCCTTCCCTCCCCCCTTTTTGGGATCCACCATGGATGGCACAGAAGGACAAACAGGTCTAGTTTGCCCTTTCTCGTGGAACTGAAGTAAACTGAAAGGGAGCCGGGGCACCAGATGTATCTGTTGACAGTCTCTCTATCTTTAATCTTCTTTCTTGGTCTGAGAATTAGTAGAAACAGAAGGAAGAGTGGAATTGGAAAGAAAAGCAGGCAATGATGATGGTCACTGCATGTAAAGTAAGGCCTGTGGCACTTTGGAGGTGAAGGACTCCCTGAACTTTGTGGGGGAAAAGCTCCCTCCCAATGTGGTCTGAACCAACTCATAGGAACTGGAAATTGTTCAATATTAGGTTCTTGATGGTTTGAAGTTTCTATCTGTGGTGACAAGGATTTCTCCAATGAACACAGAAGTGAAGAATAATTAAGATGTCTCACTCCCTCAGAACCTCAGCATCCCTCCATTAACATCACATAGAGATTCACAATTACCAGGGTTGACTGGTATGGGGATCATCTTTGATAGAATGCATTTTAAAGTTGAGAAATAAATTATAATTTAATGATCAAATGGATACCCTTGCAGAATTAACAACTTACCATCCACTCTTACGATGTTTCAGAAAGAAAGGCTTAGTCGTGGTGATCAATGCTGTCAAGAGACATCAGTGTCACTGGTAGCCATGGTGGTTCGGTAAGATGCTCTTTGTGCCCACCTAAGGGATGGTGAGAACTCACTAAGGTCTTGGTAACAGTTGTTAAGCCACAAGCAAAGTCAACCAAATCCCCTCAGCTAAAAGCTCATCAACAAAGAAAAGAGAAATGTATACTTTTTAAAGATTCCATTTATAAGAGATTCCTACTCTCAGTACAGACTTTTTGTGCATTGTCTAAAACCTATGGAGCTTTTATAATGTTATGCCAGGGAAATGTATGTAAAAATTCACATATAACCTTTATATATTGGTGGGCATTAAGATTTCCTGTTCTTTGAGGCAAATATTGACCTTGACTTCACCTCGGTCAATATTTACCTCTCAGGTCAATAGATCCTGGTGTTCACCTCAACAGAAGTCAATGTCTACTTATTATCTCATTTCTATCTGCCAGGTGCCCGTGTGTAATCAGTAATGTGAATTTTCTTCCCTTATGCATTTTCTGAGGTTAAGATGGGATTAATTTGGGACCTTCTGCTTCCCATTTGTTAAATACTTTCTCCCCACAGGAGCTGATGGCAACCTCATGCAGAATATTAACAATGTATTTTTTTTTAATTCTTTTCACTCACGTAGGTGAAAGTAGTATTCAGGAAGCAGAAAATATTTTTGAGTGAAAGCATTAATTTATTCAACAAATATTTATTGTCCTTCATAACTCTGGCCATATAACACATACAGACATACATACATACATACATACAGACAGACAGACAGACAGACAGGCAGGCAGGCAGGCAGGCATGATTCCTGCCCTCAGGAAGCTTCCTGGAATGGCCTATACTCCCCAAATCTCTTCTTGTTGAAGTAGCCAAAGTAGCCCTACCCCAGCATCACTAGAATAGTTCATTTGTTTACTTTTTACTTGGAGTAGAGAATGTGATTTTTGGAAATACCTTAATATGTATGGTTGTTCCAGTGAGCAGGCTCTTGGGGTGCAGGCATATTGGTTTGTTGTACTGTCTGACTTCTGTGGTGTGAATACCCATGCCATGACTAATTCCATGCCACAGGTGTGACATCACTTCCAATGCACTGGAAAAAGCTAGCCACCTCGGCATACTATCAATACCTCCATTTTTATATAATTTTATTCTTTATTATTTGTGGGTGGGTGGCTACACGTGTGTATATATGTAGAAGTGTATGTGCACAGGCATGTGTGTAGAGGCCCAGTGTCAACAATGGGTATAAATGTTCAGGTGCCATCCACTTTGGGTTTTGTTTTTTTTTTTCTTTTTTGAGTTGGGGCTTTAACTGGGTCACTGGACTCACTGATTCAGCTTAAGATGGCTACCAACTATCTCCATCTTCTGTGTGCTGGGATTTACTAGCATGAACCACCATGACCGTGATGATGGGGATTGAATTCATGTCCTCATGCTTGCCAGATCTTAGTGACTGAAATATCCATTCTCCCATCCATAGAACTGCTATTCTTAACTGTGACATACCTCCTATTCACATTTTATACCCCTAGGTTTATATTATATTATATTTATATCACCTTCATCTTCATTTTCTTCTCTACATCCCTTGTTTTTCTGGGATAACTTTCTGAAGCAAGAACTTCTTAAACTTACAGATTTTGAAACACCAGATCAGTTAATACACAAAGAATATATTATCAAAAATGAGTAAACTGCACAGGTAATGTTCACAATGGCTAGACGAAGGATAACCTCTCATGAAAGTCATGTAGTATTACCTATGAGATTCTGACATTTGAGATTCGGAGATTTTACTTTGATCTAAGAAAGGACCAAATGAATCTCCTGAAATCCTTCACAGGAGTCACAGCGCCCACCCTACTGACCCAACTGGCCTATCCTTTAACCAAGTTCTCAGTAAAAGCTTACTCAGACTTTACTCTCCTCATTCTGCTCATGTAGAACACTTAGTCCATATTACATGCTCTCCCAGAATGACTCAAGTCCAACCGTATACCAGCAGTAGTAGAAGGGCAGGTGATTTACATCACTTAGGTGAAGAGGGGGCCTCTAGGTTCTTCTTCACCTCATTCATCACTGCAGGCTTTTACTGTCATTTTTTCATTGTGCCCACGTTTATATCTTGATTGTAGTGGTGGGGTCTCTGTTGGTCTATTTGTTTTTGAGAAAGAGGCCTCATTATGTGCTCTGGCTGTTAGAATTGACTCTGTAGACCACGTTGTCATTAAACTCACAGAGATTGACCTGCCTCTTCCTCCCAAGAGGTAGGATTGTACCATAACACCTAGCTTAACACATGCTATCATCCCTACTTTATAAAATATAGCTGTGTACTTGTGTGTCTGTAGGTGTGATACACTGAAATAAGTATGATATTGCCATCACCACGATAATTACATGTGTGACCATCACTGTGATGACTGTATATGTGGTAACTGTGGCAGGAATGGTCAGAGTGAATGAAAAACAACTTTAGATAGGCTATGCATTTTCTAATATTTATTTTGTGTGTGTATGTGTGCGTGTGTCTGTGTGTATATGTGTGAATGTGTGTGTGAGAGTGTATGTGTGTGTATGTGTGTGTGAGAGTGTGTGTGTGTCTGTGTGTGTGTGTCTGTGTGTGTATGTGTGTGTGTAAGAGAGTGTGTAAGAGAGTGTGTGTGTGTCTGTGTGTATGTGTGGCTGTGTATGTGTGTGTCTCTGTGTGTATGTGTGTATGTGTGTGTGTGGGAGTGTGTGTGTCTGTGTGTCTGTGTGTGTAAGAGAATGTGTGTGTCTGTGTGTGTATGTGTGTCTGTGTATGTGTGTGTCTATGTGTGTATGTATGTATGTGTGGTGGGGGAATGTGTGTGTCTGTGTGTGTATTTGTGTGTGTAAGAGAGTGTGTGTGTCTATGTGTATGTGTGTGTCTCTGTGTGTATGTGTGTGTATGTGTGTGTCTGTGTCTATGTGTCTGTGTGTGTGCATGTGTGTCTGTGTGTACGTGTGTATATGTGTGTGTGAGAGTGTATGTGTGTGTGTCTGTGTATGTGTGAGTCTGTGTGTGTATGTGTGTCTGTGTATGTATCTGTGTATGTGTGTGTCTATGTGTGTGTCTGTGTATGTGTGTGTCTGTGTGTGTGTATGTGTGTGTCTGTGTGTGGTGTGTGTGTGTGTGTGTGTGTGTGTGTGTGTGTGTGTGTGTGTGTGTGTGTACCTATGTGTATAGATGTCTGTGGAGGCTAGAGGGGACTTCAGAGCTGGTGCTGGAGCCATGAGTAGTTTTTTACTGAGTGACCCAATGTGAGTGGGGAGATCCAAACCCGGGTCCTCTGATAGAGCAGTTAGTGATTTTAACCTCTCTGGCACCTAAACCCAACTGTGAGGTTTTCAGTTTTTGTAAGTTATTTGTCTGTTGAGCTGCATTGTACTTTACATGCTGTCAGCAACAGATGTGTTAACAAGATAACTATAATTTTGGATTTAAAAAAAAATTAATGTAGACTTTCTGCACAATAACTCTGGACAGTGTTGAAGTCCCGGCAGTGTGGACAAGGATGAGCTATGCAAAGATTGTTAGGTGGACAGATCCTCTGCATGCCAGCACTAGACACTGTCAACTATCAAAACTTCTCTGTAGATCTACCTAAGACTCACCTGATTTGGGGGGAAAACAGACTTATTTTCCAAAGTATTTAGACTGGACATCTGCTGACTTACCTTGTTACCTCAAACAAGTTACTTGGCCCGTTTGAACATTCACATCTTCATCAGTAAAACAGGAACATTAATATACATAGTATCTTTGTCTTGAAGATTCAAATACTAAAAATATCTAAAAGGCCTGGATAGTTACAGGAACATGATAGATTTTATTTCAATCATTCTGTTCATCACTACTACAAATATCACAATATAGTTATTGTGGTGATGATGGCAACAATATATGTATTTTAGTGCATCACATATGCAGGCATGCACACATATATGCACACATCATATACTTAAACATACAAATAACACCTTATATAAATTAGGGCCTCAAAATCTGGCTGTGATGAAGAGATCATAATGAAATTGATGACAGGTGTGAAGGAGGTGACAGTGGTATGTGGGAGATTATGTTGTACTTACATCTGGGTGGGGCTACCAGACTAAGAAAACTCTGAGAACAGGAAGCACAGGGCAGAACGCCAGAGAGAAGGCAGAGGAAGCAGAGGACAACCATGCTGCTATGAGAAAAGGTACTGAGCCCCATGGCTGAACAGGTTAAAAGTCATGGGTTAGATGAAGGGTAGAGAGTTAGCAAATTATATGCCTGGGCCTTAGGCCAAACAGCCTAAAATTATTGTAAGAATCTGTGTGTCTCTGCGAGTCTGCGGGTCTGTGGGTCTGTGGGCCTAAACCTTGAGGCGAGGCCTGAAAGTCTGGGCCAGAAACCTCATACTACAAATGGCGCCCAACATGGGGCAAATATGCCCACATAAAACCATAGAAAGCTTAAAAATGGTCTAGAGCCCAAAGCAGCCTCTGAATTGTGTCTCCCATGTGAGCTGTGGTACAGAGACACCCTGGTGAGGCACATGGGCTTGAGCTACAATGGCGGGCTTTTGGAGTGCATTTTAAGGTGTAAAATGGCTGGTTCCTGAAGTCTCACAGGAGCCTAAATATAAGCAAAAGGTTGTAAATGATGTATTTGGGGTTTCTGTTCATAAGAACAAAAAGAGAACAGAATCAAAGATGGCTTTCTAATGTCGATGTTTTCTTAGATCAGCTTTGTTTGCTGGAGGCAAAATGAGGCTTGGCTTTTTGAAGAGGAGCTTTCTGATTCAGCCTTAGAGGCAAAGTACTTGTGAGTCTTTTCAGAGGCCCTGCTGCCAAATACTTAAATGGAGTTAATGAGCAGCAGATGGCAAAGCTTTACTTGGTAATTATATGAACCCTGAAATTCCCCAGAGTATCTGGGCTAAAAAGGTAAATTCTATGAAGCCAGATTAGGAGCTGGGTGGAGCCATTCATCCATCCTACCAACCTTTAATCCTTAGTCGACAACCTTGGTAGATTAAAGGTGTGTTCAGATAGTGAAAGAAATAGAAGAATCCTTGACAGATTAAAGGTGTGTTCCAAAACAGAAAGAAATAGAAAAATCTAGGTGGAGTCAATCACCCTAGGCAATCAAAGGTGTAGTCAGAGACAAAAAAGGTTAAGAAATAAATATACAGTAAAGACAATTTTTTTAAAAAAAAAGTCTAAGTGGTTTAGAGTGTGTTGAAAATATATATACATGGGCTTAGAGAAAGAAAAGAAAAGGTAGAGAAAGTCCTTTAAAAAGAAATAGAGTAAAATAAATAAATAAATAAATAAATAAATAAATAAATAAATAATAAGCCATGTAAAAATGAAAAATGCAAAGAATGCCTGGATACTGTATATTATTGTCTTATCTTTAAGCTTCGTGACTGAAAATGACTTAGTAAAAGCTGCTAAAAGACAGTTGTTTATAAATGCTGTTGGACTAATTCAACCTATATATTTTGTAAATGAGTTTACTTTAAAATTGAAATTCAAAGATATGCTACTTTGGAGAAGAGATTTTCTTTTCATTTTCACAGAAAATGAGAGGATGTGGATTCATTGCTGGATAAAGAACATAAAGTTTGATAGAGGAAGACCCCCTGAAAAATCTCCAATGAAAATGTATGGCCCAAATGATTCAGCATTTCAGAACACCTCTGTGAAGTTTCCAGAGCTCTGTATCCAGAACAGTTTCAAGGAGACTGAATGAAATGACCCAGCCTTAGAGACTACTCCACTAAAGGCTTGTGCATAGTCCTACATTTTTCTTTGGATTCCCTTGATATTGCCAGCACCCCCATTCAGCAGGAAGTAGCCTAGAGAACGACGCCCACATTCCCAAAACATGGATTATGGATGTTTGTGTTTATTTACAGTGTTGTTTATAAGTTGTTATAGATAAGGGGGGAAAAGAATATTAGATTTGGAGTTCTTTTGTTTTAGAAAGAGAAAAGGGGATATGTGGGAGATTATGTTGTACATTATAAATAATTGTCCCACCCACTGATTTTATAAAAAGCTCTGATTGGCCAAAGGCAGGCAGGAAATGTGGGCGGGGCTACCAGACTAAGAAAACTCTGAGAACAGGAAACACAGGGCAGAATGCCAGAGAGAAGGCAGAGGAAGCAGAGGACAACTATGCTGCTCTGAGAAAAGGTAATGAGCCCCATGGCTGAACAGGTTAAAAGTCATGGGTTAGATGAAGGGTAGAGAGTTAGCAAATTATATGCCTGGGCCTATATAGGTCTGTGGGCCTAAACCTTGAGGCGAGACCTGAAAGTCTGGGCCAGAAACCTCCTACTACAGTGGTATCACAGGAAGAACAGGCTCATCACGGGTAAAATGTATTCAAATGTTATCTCAATGGATAATCATTGGAATATCACAAAAACAGAATTCAAATTCTTGCAAGAAATTCTTAATTCCATTGCTCTGTTGTTTGTTTGTTTCTAAAATGAAGACAACAGCACTTCCTCTAGATAACAGCCTATTTTCACATTTGAGTTTCTAGGAAACAGTCCAGAAACAACTTCTCAGGTGGCCAGAAGGTCCATTCTGAATACCAGCCACACAATGAGACAGGAGGTGTTTTCTTTTCCGCATTTCCTAAAGGGAGAAAGAAATCAGAAGGTAATTCCGATGAAAACTTAATTTTAAACATCATAACTCATCGTGCCAGAAACAGTCTCCTGCCAAAGTAGATGGACTTTGAATGCCTTTCTAATGTTATTAAGCCAATAACAATCTCCAATCCAAACCTGTAAAAGGTGTCCCTTCCATGGCCTGAGAGGCTCTTCTCACTGACCTCAATAACTGCAGATGTGGGCATGTGACAAAAGTTGTTCTGGCCCCACATCCTGCTGGTGGCTGAAGTGAAGTGTGTTCCTCCAGAGAGGATTCCTATTGCCTCAGACCAGCGGTTATCCCACCTCTCATCTGTCTCACTTACCTGTAGAGGTAAGCAATGGTCACCATAGTTCCCAGCTGCTGCTCACTGTCCTATTACTTTATGTTCCTTCCGAGATGTATGTGCAAGGCATTACCTTGACCTAGAGGTGTGGCCTCTTGGTCCCTGTATATCTGGGATCCCCCTATGACCATCAAGGCTGCAGAACTGAGGCATGGCTGAAGGCCGCTTAAGATCAGGGTGCAGGTAGGCAAGCATACTCTTCTGCTTCCTGTTTGCTCTTGAATGGAGGGACCTGTTCTGATCTGCTGAGTTCCAGCACACGGATGGGCCCAATCTTCCAGCAACCGCACATCCATTTAATCCCTTGTATCTATAAGTGTTTCCCTATAAGCCTTATAATAAATATTAATGTGTTAATCAGTCCCTAGTGATTATTAGACCCATTACCTGTTACAGATATACAATACAGAATTAAGTCCAAAGAAAAACAGCTTCCAGTGGTCAACGGCACTCATTTCCAACAGACGTGTGTAGTGTGCAGTCTGACACAGTTAAAATGGTGATCATTTCAGTTTTAAACTGGCTGTGACGAAAATCAATAGCTCTCTTTCACCTCTGAAAAACTGGGTTCAGATCTGAATTTGCTCTCCAGTGAAATCAATTTGGTGGCCTCTTAACCCAGTGTCTGGGAACCACTGGTCCTCATCACACAGTCACCCTGTTGCTTTTATTCAGCCTGGTCGCCTTTACTCTAGAGAGATGAGGGATCACAGGTGAGAACGGAGCTGAGATGGGCCAAGAGTGAAAGCCGACTAGGAGAAGCCTGACAGCCACCAGTCAGCCCAGTGGCTTTCCACCAAGAGAGAATCTGGTGGCAGAGGAGGGAAAAACAGTTTCCGGCCTCCTGCCAGACAGTGTCTCTGCAAAGAACCTTCCTTTCAGGCTAATTCTAGCCTCGATATCCATTCTGTTTTACTTTTTCTTATAACTAAACTTTAGACTTAAAATTCACAATGAAAGGAAAACACAGGTTTTGAAATGAGAGAGAAAAAATCCAGTATCTATCAATATTACTTGAGATGTTAAGTCCTAAGGAACAAAAACCTTAAATCATACTCAAAACTCCCAGTTTTAACCAGTTCTCATAACAAAAATGTTCTTACGGTTTTTGGTATTGCCCTCCTAACAATCTTTCTAAGGGAATTATATGTGTGTATATACTCTGTATATGTAGAGACTGATTAAAGTTAAAAAGAAGTGATTGTTTTCTGCCAAGATTATAATCCTCTATTGTCAAGTTGAATGTGTAGTTATCTCCTTAAGATTTATTTTTATTATTTTTATTTATATATGTGTGCATGTCCAAGTGTAGGTATAGGCGTGTGAGAGCAGGTGCCCAAGAGGAATCAGACCCTCTGGAACTGAAGTTCCTAATCATGAGCAACTCAACGTGGGTCCTGACAGCAAAATTCCAGGCCTGCATCAGCTCCTAACTGCTGGTTGTCTCTCTAGATTCCAGCATATAGTTATTGCCAATAATACCATTCTTTAAAATTTTTCATTCCCAGTTCTTCTGAAATCCTAGGAGTTTGGTTTTCGGGTCTATAAAAAGTTTAACTTTATTTATTTATATATAGTTTGGCTCCATAGTCAACAATGAAGCCAGCAAGAGGTAACTCAGCTATTGTGGGCCAGAGTGTACAGGCTTAAATTCTACACGTTTGAGGTTCTTTATTCACTCTATGAAAACATGTGTGGTGATCCCTTCTCTTAAAACTGTAAAATCATAATCAAACTAGCTTTTGAATATTTCTCTTTAAGAGGGTTTTTAAATATAATTTAAAAAGAAATTTGAAATTCAAGCATAGTGATATAATTTTTCCCCTTTCCTTCCCTCCCTCTGGGCCCTTGTATGTATTTCTCCCAGAGATTTTTAATGCATTTTTAAACTTTTCTTGGCAAATTTATTTACTTTATCATGTACTTATTCACTACAATCATGTTATTTATAAATGTATACATGCATTGAAGATGTATAGTTACTAAAATTCTATTTTCCTAATTTAACTTATGAGTCTCATGGTCTGGTCTATGTTGTTACCCAACTTCCCTGATCTTTTGCTTTCCTTCCTTCCTTCCTTCCTTCCTTCCTTCCTTCCTTCCTTCCTTCCTTCCTTCCTTCCTTCCTTCCTTCCTTCCTTCCTTCCTTCTTTCCTTCCTTCCTTCCTTCTTGTCTGTCTTCCTTTCTTTTCTTAGCTAGCATACAAACTAACAGGCTTCCTCACAGCCTTCTCATAATACTTGTTTGTACTTTGCCCATCACTGACAGAATGTATTTTATCACCTCTCACTCCCCCAGAGCACTTTCTTGCCTCAGAGCATTTCTAAATGCTCTTCCCTGTGGCTCTGTCCTTCCCCTCTTCACTGGATCAATACCCATTTTTTTTCTCTTGTCTTTTAAGTTTTGCTAATAATTTTAGTATGTTTTTAGCTTTGAAACAACCTCCCCCCCCCACCCCCGCAGCAAAACATCTTAATCTTTCTCAAACACCACACAGCCCAGCCAGGAAGCTGCCAAGTCTACCTTTTCTGAGTGTTTCTTTCCCACAAGTAGAATCCCACAGAACAAGTTCAGCTATGCTGATTGGTCCTTGTCAACTTGGAGTAAGTTAGAGTCACCTGGGAGGAAGGAGCCCCAGCTGAGAACTGCCTCTATCATTGCCTATAGGCAAATCTATAGGGGATTTTCTTGATGGATGGTTGATGTGAGAGGGCTCATCCACATAACAAAACAGGCTGAGCAAGCCATGGGAAGTAAAACAGTAGCAACATCCTCCATCCATGTTCCTGCCCTGCTTGAGTTCTTGGCCTGAGTTTGATTAAGGTATGTAGGTCAATCAAACCCTTTCCTTTCCGATGAGCCCTGGGTCATGATGTTTTATCTATCACAGCAGTAGAAAGCAGACACAAGAGTTTAGCCTCTTCCATATAGCATAATTTGGTTTGTATGTGGTGTAGCATGGCTCAGAGTTGGTTTCTTCTCACTGATGAAGAAAGTATAAATTCCATACACTTTGTCAGTGTATTATCCAGTTGCTGGACATTTACACTGTCACCTTGTGGAATATTATTTTAAAATGCTGCCATGGATAGTCATGTGAAAAGCCACAAGAGTATATGTTTTTATATCTCTTGAGTTGACATCTAGAGTAGAAAAAAAAATGGGCTTTGTGATATATGTGTGTTTAACTTTTCAATAAGCCAGACCAGTATTTTTCAAAATGGCTCCAAAGCAATGTGGGAGTTCCTGTGCCCCAAATCCTCTCAGCACTGGCCATGCTATTTGATGTCATATGTATCACACAGTTTTGATTTATAATTCCACATTAAATATCTGTGCTAAGCAACTTTTCATGCACTTGCTACCTATTTGCACATCTTCTTCAGTGAAACACTTATTCAAATATCTTAGTTTCACCTTAATATTTTTTAGACTTCTGCTTATTGTGTTCTGAGAAGAGTTTGTGCTCTAGATATGTCTTTTTTCAAATATTTTTGCTTCGTAAAGATTTTCTCCTTGCCAACGTCATTGTGTTTGGTTCTGATGAGCATATGCCTTGTGAGTTCAGTGTCACTGTGTCAGTCTTTGTTACGTATACGTACGTGCTGGGTCTAAGAGCACTTTGCTGAGTCGTGAACATTTATTTTCTCATTTCCTCTCATGAAGTGCACGATAGTTCACCCCTTTACGTTAAGTCTATCATCCATTTTTGGATAAGGTCTGTCTGTTTTGTTTTTTCATGATACAACAGCAGTGAGATTCTAAATTCATCATTTGTATGTAAATATCTAATTGCTTCACAATTTTTTTTTCACAATCATTTTTCAAAAGCTGACTTTCCTCTTATTGAGTCAGGCTGACTGATTTCTCAAAATCTAACTGACTGTGAGTGTGAGGCTTTAATTCTGGATGCTCAGACCTGTTCCATCGTTGCTTGTGACTGTCCTTACACCTGGTCCACCCTGATCTCATTACTGTCCAGTAAGCTTAGAAATGTATAAGTCCTTCAACTTTGTTCTTTTTCAAAATATGTCATCAATTTTCTGTTGTCATGTTTCTTTATAAAGTTCTGAGTCAATTTGTCAACTTTTGAAAAAAAAAACTTGCTGGGATTTGGATAAGAATTGTGATAAATTTTAACCAATGTCATTTTTGCTAATCATTATCCATGAACATGGAATATCTCATCACTTTGTAAAACCTTCATTTTAATTTTTTTTCCTTGGTAATATTTTTGGGTTTTGAGTATAAATAACTTGCAATTTTTATTAAATTTATCCCTAAGATTTTATTCCTCTGGGTGCTGTTTATTAATAATTCATGTTACTTTTTAATTAAATCTCTAGCACATAATGCTCTCTTGCTCCCTTTCTGAAAGTCATAGCCTCCTTTTTAATTGTCACTGTTACAAACACATACACACACAGAGAGACACCGCACACACACACACACACACACCACACACACCGCACACACCACACACACCGCACACACACCACACACACCACACACATGGCACACACACACACCACACACACCACACACACCGCACACACAGACACACACCTTTTGTTTTCTACATTCTAACCAGTGTGGGTTTTCTGCAATGGTCTTCAATTGTTGCCAAGGGCAATGTCTTTGATGTCCACCACATTGATCTGTGGGTGTAGGATAAATATTTAGAACATAGGAATTATGCTGATATAGTAAAGTGGGGGTGGTAGGTTCTTGATGAGAAAAATTCTTGATGTTATGTCTAATAGACTTGGTTGTTTTTCTCTTTTTTAACTTCAGTTTTGGAGGGTCATTAAGTTATTAAGTTTTAGAGGTTATATTAAAAAATACTGTGTTTTGTTTGTACCGAAATCTTTCATCCAGTGATCTTTCTGAACCCATTATTAGTTGTAGTTATTTCTGAGTAGGCTGGCTCCAGACTCACATCTGAGAAGATCCTTCGGGTCTTATCCAGGCAAATACAAAACTCTGCCTAGCAGGTCTTCCACAGAGGACCTTCCCTTTTCCACAGAAGACTCAGAACACAGCCAGCATGCTGAGTTGTTTGAACTCTGTGGCCAAGCACTCAGTTTCTCCAATATATCTAAATTCCTAAACGTCTAGTCAACACATCAGGTCAGAGATTTCCCTGCTGAAGTCCTGGGATGCAGCACCTCCCAAAAACCTTTGGGAGACCTTATCGGAGTAGAGGCCTCTGTTCATTTGATTAGTAGGCTTGATACAGCCAATGTCAGTCTGAGAAAACTGTCCTCTCGGGAGCTATCATTTGCAGATAGTTTCTTGGTGAGGGATGGGACTTGGTGCCCACTTTCTCTCATCCGTGCTGGAAGTTTTGTCTGGCTTAAGCAGGCCTCGCGCATACTGTCACAGTTTCTGTGAGTTCATACGTGAATCTGCCCTGTGGTGTCTGAAAAATGCTCTTTCCTTGACAGCTGCACCACCTCTGGCTCTTACAGTCTTTCTGCAGGCTCTCTTTTTGCCGAGCCTTGAGTTGGGGGTGTGATTAAGACACCTCGCTCTCGCTGCCTGTTGTGGAGTCTCTGTGTTAATTACCATCCACCGTGGGTCTTCCTGTTGTCGGAAGATCATCCTCAATACCACTAGGGTCTAACTGGCTGATACTTTGGTTGAAGTTTTCTATATCTCTGCTGTTTTCTCCCTTCCTTGACCCATCCACATTTTAAAAAGTGTGGCAGTGGAGCTAGTGAGATGATTGGCTGGCTGCTGCCAAGTCATGATAACCTCTGTTGGATTCCCAGGGACCCACATGATGGAAGGACAAGACAGCTTGCTCTGGCCCCTCCCCCTCAATACATAACTATAATAAAAAATAAGGTTTTCATGTGACTGTCAGCTACCATTATCCCATGACTTATCTGTCATTTCAGTTTTGCTGGTTTTGCTCCAGGAATTTTGTGCTTTCTGTCACCAGGGATCACATGTTTTAGCTTTATTGTATCATCCTGAGAATGCAAACCCTTTATCATTATTAAAGGTCTCCTTCTTCTTTAGCATTTTTTTTTTCTGATGCTTTTCCTGATTTTACTACAATCTTACTTTTGTATTTAAATAAGGCCTTTTCCAATGCTTTTACTTGAGTGTGTTAATCTTTATTCAAATCTAAGGCAAGTCCTTCTATAGGCAGTGTACATTTCAGTCTCTGGCCCTCTAGTTCTACTTTTGAACGGAATGTTTAGTTTGTTGTATTGGACACAATCTTGGACGTGCTGCCATGTGGCTGCCACTGTGTTGCTTTTGTCATTCAGAGATGATTTGTTTTATATATTTCTAAGAATCATGCTTGGAGTCTTGTGTGTGCCACAGAGCAGTCTATCACAGGATTTCATTAGCAGTCCTTATCTGTGCCTCTTTCACAGATTTCCTTTGTATTGAGTAGATATTTTAAGTGTGTTTTTAAATCTTTTATTTTTACTGTCATAGTTTTAGTTTTCTTGGTGGTTGCCATAAAGTGTAAACAATTCATCTGTGTTCTTAATTTTTTGATTGAAAACGAGTCATTCTACATAAAATAATAGCTCTAGACTCTGATTATTCCTGAGAAGCTGTTGTTTGCATACAGACAAGCAGCACTGATGTTCATCTCTTCCGGATGATGCCTCTGCTGGGACTGTTGTTTGTTGCTATTGTTTGCATCCTGATTTTACATCTCAGTCTCTCTTTCTGAGCGCTACGTTGACCTTTCCTGATCTTCGTCCACTGTGACTGTTACTATTTCAAACAATTCCTCTGTACATGTGCTTGCTCCAAGTCTAACTGGCATTGTCCAGATGCTCTTACAGCTGCCCTTCTCTCATGGAACCTTGGTGCTGGTAGGACTGAAATGCTGTAGATCAATCTTTAAGATCTGGTCATTTTCTTGAAGAACTCTTTCTGAATTTGTCTCATGACTTTGGCCAATATCTAGGTATCCTAGAAGCGTTATCCAGCTCCGGCACTGAGGTTGGAGGACTTAGCAAGGTCATCACTCTGCAATCCCAATGTTCCCTTCTAAACCTGCTGTTCATCTTTTATCTGATATGACCTCTTACATATCTCTTGATAAGCCTAAAGTAAATTCTCCATTGATGTTCTCACATCCCATCTTGTTCTATTGACAAAGAATTTTCTATGGTTTCACAAGTAACTTCTCTATTTACCTGCCTGGCTCTCTCACTGGACTATGAAACTCGGAGGACAGGGAATGTATCTTTTCTGTTCACTCCTATATTCTAGCAGGTACCATAGTGTATTCCATGATAGACAGTGAATGAAAACTGAATTGACTGACTTGAATTAATGAAGTGAAATTTAATCCATAGATTTATCTATGGTTCAAGATAACATGTGCTTGCTACCATTCAATTTGTAAAACACGGTACATCATTAACTTAGTTGCACTGACATGTGTTAACATATATGTAAATACTAGGAAGCCAATATGCCGTAGTGGTAATTTTAACATCCACACAGAAATCTCATCCTAATTTATGTAGCACCAAGTTTGGCACATTTCATAATGATGAGTAACAAGACCTGTAAAAACAATTTATATATGTGTGTGTATGTGTGTGTATACACATACATACATATATGTGTGTATATATATCTATATGTATACAAATATATATGTATGCATATATATCTATGAGATTATGTTGTTACATTGCAAATAATTGTTCCACCCACTGGCTTAATAAAAAGCGCTGATTAGCCAAAGGCAGGCAGGAAGTGTGGGCGGAGCTACCAGACTAAGAAAAACTCTGAGAACAGGAAGCACAGAGCAGAATGCTGGAGAGAAGCCGGAAGAAGCAGAGGACAACTATGCTGCTCTGAGAAAAGGTACCGAGCAACATAGCTGAACAGGATAAGAGTCATGGGTTAGATGAAGAGTAGAGAGCTAGCAAGTGATATGCCTGGGCCTGAGACCTATCAGCCTAAAACTGCCGTATGCATTTGTGTGTCTCTGTTTCTGCGAGTCTTCGAGTCTGCGGGTCTGTGGTTCTATGGGTCTTTGGGCCTAAACCTTGAGGCTAAGCCTGAAAGTCCGGGCCAGAAACCTCCTACTATATATATATAATTTTAAATTTAGGTTTCATGTATGAGAGAAAACATATTGTGTTAGTCTTTTTGGATCTGGCTTATTTCACTTAACATAATTTCCAGTTTTACCCATTTTGCTGAAAAATCATTATTTTTAGGTTTTTCATGATTTCATAAAATCCATTGTGTAAATATATGTTACCAGAACTTCTTTATCCCCCCCAACTACATTGACTATATTGATAGACACTTACATAGCTTCCATTTCCTGACTGTCGTGAAGAGAGCAGTAATAAGCATGGTTATACAAGTATAACTTTCTCTGAGGTGTGCTGACTTGAAGACTTTGGTTCTATACCCAAGGGAGGTTTAGTTAGATCATATGGTTGGGTCGCGTTCCCCCCCCCCATTGGTTTTATTTGTTTTCTTGTTTGAGTTTATTGCTGTTGTTTTGTGTGAGAAAATTTCACACTTATTTCCTCAGTGGCTGCATTAGTTTACGTGCCCACAAACCAAGAATATGAACTCCGCTTTCCCTACCTACTCATCAGCATTTGCTATTCATTTTTCTTGGCAGTAGTCATTCTGACTGATGTGAGATCTCCAAGTCCTTCTAGTTTACATTTTCCTGATAGCTAAGGGTATTGAGCACTTGTTCAAGTGCTGTTTATATGTTTTCTTTTGAGAACTGTCTGTTTAGTTTATTTATTGGATGATTTTTGCAATTTGTTACATTTTGAATATTTGTCTGATGAGAACTTAGCTAAGATTTTTCTCCCAGTCTGTACATTGTCTTTCTAGCCTGGTGTTTGTTAACATCACTGTGTGAAAGAATTGTGTTTTCTTAGGATCTGTTGATGGTTTTAGCATTTAGTTCTTGGCTGTGGAAGCGATTTCAGGCGATAATGTTGCCCTTATTTTGAGTCTCTCAGAGACATGCTTTCCTTTCCTTCCAGAAGTAAATAGGGCTGGAGCAGAAAATGGCAGAGTTCTGCCAATACTGCATGAATGTACACAGGGAGGTTTCTGTGGTTGCTGTATGAATATTTATTGAACATTTTAAATTTCATGGCATTAATTTTCAAGCTGAAGTAACTCGTGTTATTAAAAATTAGGAGAGATCAATTAAGAGGCCTCTAGACTTCTGTATTTTTTCTTTCCATCCACTTGTGGTTTCTATTTTGAAACCATAACAAAAAAATAAGACTACTGGTTTAGTATTAAATGAGATAATCACAGTTGCTAGATCTGTTGTTAAAAGTACTTTCTGTCTTAATTAGGATTTCTATTACTGTGATAAAACACCATGTCTAAAAGCAAGTTGGTAAGGAAATGGCTTATTTCAGCTTACAACTTTCAGATCAGAGTCCATCATGAGTGAAGTCAGACAGGGCAGGAACTCAAGGAGGAGGACGTGGAGGAAGCTGCTTACTGGCTTTCTCCTCATGGCTTGCTCTGCCTGCTTTCTGATGCAACCCTGGACTACCTGCTCAGGAGTTGGGCCTTCTCACAACAATCACTAACTCAGAAAAATGCCCCCACAGGCACTCTAAAGGGGGTATTTTCTCAGTTGAGTTTCCTCTTCCCAAATATGTGTAGATTTTGTGTCAAGTTGAAAAATCAATCATCCCAAGGACAATTCCCACTAGATGATTGTGAGCATTAATGTAATTATACCCTTAAAAAGGCTTTCTGTCTTAACCCATTGAGGCTGCCAAAACAAAACACTATGAGCTATGCACATGTAACAACTGAAATTTGTTTCTCGTGGGTCTGGAGAAAAGAGAGCTCAATTTGGTATCTTGGAAGTGCCCACTTCCTCACTGTGTTCTTACCTGTACAGTGATTGTCTTAAGTCTGTTTTATAAAGGGGGGGGGGGGTCTTCCTTATGACACGCTCACCTCTGAAAGACTCATAATACTATCATCTTAGGGGCATCTTTTTAAAATGGGAGTGGGGGAAGTCATAAGTACTCCATTCTTTGCTTTGTAAGCTGTGTAGTGTTCATGAAGCTGGATCATACATGTGACTGCTGCCCTTACAAACCTGTAGCTAAAAACTACATTATCACGGAAAATATGTTCATTCTGGGTATTTTTCAAGCTGTTACCATTTTTTTTTCCACTTTGCTTCAGAACTACTGTTTGGAAGCATCAGAAGACTGTGTCAGTGCATCTTTTGTGCAGATACTGATGGGCTTTTGCCACTTAGCATTTCCTAGGTCCTAGGTAAAGCGAGCTGCCAGCACTGAGCTCTGCTGCCTTGGTCCTTATCACAGGGCAACATCCTGCACTGTAAGCCGAAAGTACTGGAGTTTTCAATTAAAGTTTGATTCTATGCGGCTTTCTGTGTAGCACTTACCTAAATTTGAAAGGGCAGCATCCTGCTTAAATCTAGTTCTCTCTGTTTCTGTCTCTGTCTCTGTCTCTGTCTCTCTCTCCTCCTGAGCCTTAAGAAAAGAAAAGTGTCTGAGGTCTTGATCTTCATTATTCTGATAATAAAGAATGTTCTCTTAATTTTCTATTGTTGAATACAAGATTTAGTACTTACCCTTTAATTTCTGTGTCAGAAAGTGAGCTGTAATTAATTTTCATAAAATGGAAAGCAATAAACTCAGATATATTAAATGCTGGCTATAGAGGTTGAGGTAGCATAATTTACAATTAGGGGTGCGGGGGTAGAAGCAGCCTACATATGAAATGAGTGATAACTCATCCAGGCTTCAGCTTCAGGGATTATGAAAGAAGTCAACAAAACTCAAACAGAACCCCTGAATCTATGGGGCAGCTGGAAACTTCTCAAGGAGGTCCATCAAACTTGGTGTTACCTCTCCCTGTTCCACCATTTGGATCATTTTTATTATCATTAATTAACAATAATAATATGCATGGACCTAAATTATCACCTAATGAATCACCTAAAATCCTTCCTAGGCTTTATTTGCAACACACTATAGATAATAGACCATAATTCTCTATCAACCATAAAGTAAGTCAGCTAATGACTGATTAAAAATGCAGGTTCCCTTCATCTTACCATTGAAGATCCATAGAAGAGGTATGTTTAAGACTGTGCAGTATTTTTACAGTGAGTAATTATTTATTACTTAGGGTGTAGACTAAAGGGAAGCTATGTACTGCATTATATATAAAATTTTGCTGTGTTTGAAAATGTATATTCATGTTGGAGGCACAAGCAAGGTCACTTTCTCAATATATTGTCTTGTTGGTTGCACAGCACTCCCAAGGGAAGCATACTCTGGAATCAGCATTAAAACTCAGCAGAATGGAGTGATTTCTCAGTTCACTCGAAGCTTATTCTAGAAATTAAAGCATTGCCACATACAGAACTCCTTCACACTTACAATCTTGTGGTACTTCTCTGTTATCAGTAAGGTGAGTAAGAGCAGAGTAAACTTGGATGGTTTGTGTTCCAACATGAACAGTGAAAAATGAGGTGACTTGACCAAGTTCATGTCATCAGTAAATGATTAAGCCAGACCTGGATCTAAGCTTAGGATCCACTTAATCCAATCTTGAAACCAGCATTGGCGACACAACCAGAGAAAACACTAAGAAAGAGTTCCATAATGGATGTAGGCAATTATGAACAGAACAGAAATGAAGTATACTTATAAATATTGAGAAAAGAAACCAAGATCCCAAAACATTCATATAGAAGTAAGGAAAATACCACAGCCTCAGACATGACTTGGGGATAAGGAAGAGTGAGTAGGGAGTGTGCCCAAGGTGATTTTATACGGTAGTGGAACAACAGAGTTATGCAGAATGCCACCCAGACACTGTCTAGCCTGGCCTCGGGAAATCACCCACATTTTATCTTCTCCACATAGAAGCAGTTACAGAAAACATGGTCACCCACCAACCAATTCCATGGCTGTGAATTAAAATGGAGGTGAAACTCAGCTAGCAGTGGCCAGAGATATTAAAAGGACTCTTGAGAAGCCAGCAACGATCATTAAATATAGTGATTATGTTTATATTCACATAGAAAAAATGATATTTATTTAAGAAAAAAACTCAAGACAAAATTAAGTTCCTACTGTGAACTTCCAAGTTGCTTTGAGAAATACACTTTCATGATAGTCATATTGCTAATTTATATTTTTATATTATCTATTTTTAGAATGAACAAATGTTATTTTGTTTTTAAAAACTAAACATGATGAGTATGTCTTATAAAATTAGCAGTCTCTATAACTTACTGCCTAAAATGGGTTAGTCCAGTTGCCGGTAAAGCTTTGATTTAGTGTCCATCATGAGCTGGGGCCCAGGTTTAACTAAATACTGCTTCCTCCAGGTTATCTTCTGTACACACACTATCACTGACTCCTTCTGGTGAGTTTCTCTTGTCCTGGCTTCTTCCTTCATAACACTTTCAGAAATTGGAGCCACACATTGAAATGCAAGATTTCTGAGAACCCAGCTAAACTCAAGCAAAAGGTCCCCTGTGACTTTTGCTTTCGAGAACCACACATACAGGGCTGGAGAGACGGCTCCATGATTAAGTGTATTTGTTGATCTAACAGAAGATCCTGGTTCAATTCCCAGCACCCACATGGGGACTTACAACTATTAGTAACTTCAGTCCAAGGGGACCAATGCCCTTTTCAGATCTCAGTGGTACACATATCTGTATGTGATACAGTACACATACATATGAGACAAAATACTCATACACGTAAAATAATAAGATAAATCTTTAAAAATTACTTTAAAAGAACCACACATATTATAGACTTCAAAATATTCAAGCAATTAAATATTTTTAGACCCTGTTTTAAACCATGCAGGGTATCTTTGTTAGGTTTCTGTTGTTGTGAAGAAACACCATGACCAAAAATATCTTGAAAAGGAAAAGATTTATTTGGTTTACATTTCCACATCGCTGTTCTTCACCAAAGGGTGTCAGGCCAGGAACTCAAGCAGAGTGAGAACCTGGAGGCAGGAGCTGATGCAGAGGCCATGGGGGATGCTCTTACTGGCTTGCTCATCATGGCTTGCTCAACCTACTTTCTTGTAAAACCCAAGACCAACAGCCCAACAGTGGTGTGGTGGAAATCAGGTAATATCACCTTGACCTAGAGGTATGGCCTTTGTGACCCATGTATGGGGCGTGCATGGCCAGGCCAATTTGAAAGCAAGTACATACCTTTTCTTTTTTTGTGTTTTTCTCTTGCAGACTTGGAGAAAGGACTAGACTCATTGCTGCCACATGAACCAGTCTAGCTTTTTAGGAATTGCCTGTTTAATCTTTTGTATCAGTAAGTGTTTTATATAAATCCCTCAATAAATATTAATCTCCTTATATAATCAGTTACTAGTGATTCATACCAACTATAGGGTGGCCCCACCCACAATGAGCTGATTCTCCACACAGTCAGTAATTAAGAAAATGTTCTGTGGGCATCTGTATAGCCCGATCTTATGGGGATTTTTTTTTTCAATTGAGGTCCCATCCTCTTAGATGACTTTAGCAAGTGTCAAGTTGACATAAGACCACCCAGCACACAGAGTAAGATATAAACAGCTGATAAAGTGAGGAGCACATGGTGGGGGCAACAACCTTAGCCTTTTCCCCAGAAGTCAGAGTAGGGGTTCCTTCTTTGTGAAATGATCGGCCTTGAAACGCCACAGGGTTTCTCAGGTCCAATACTCCATGACACACATTGTCACTGGTGGAGATGTACCTACCCAGAACTGGATGAAAAGGAAAATTAGGCTGTAGGGAGTAGAAGATGGAACTCCTCAGCTGCGATCCTTGGAAAATCTATACTAGACCACTTTTGGATGAATTCAGTCGCCCAAGACTCTCGGACTATCTCACTTTCCATCCTGCTTATAACTTGTGCTCTTCAAGAGTAAAAGTGGCATAGATCTCTGTAGCCTCAAGATAACAGCAGTGAACCCCAAGACATGAGCTTTCAGGGTCTGAACATGAGCTGAGCTAAGACAGAGTAAATAATAACTTTTCACTCTCTTAAGATCTGCTCTGAGGCTATTTATACTCTTGTCCCGGGCTCTTCAAATATTACCTTTTTAATGGCTGTCTTCCGTGAATACAGTGCACAAAGCAAAAAATAACTTTATTTCAAATCCTAACCACAGCACCTACTACTTTATGTTAGATGTGCAGTATATGTAGAATGAGAAAACAGCCCAATACACAGTGCTGTATAAGATCTAGCCCTGTGCCTGCCTTTGAAAACATATATAAGCATAGGAAACACCAAATATAAAAACTGAGAGAAACACACCATTAAAAATAAATAAAATAAATCAAGATACTGCCAGCAACTTTATCACCAGTACAGTATGGACAATTTTCTATCTAGAATCCATACCAACGTTGGACACTTGCTTAACATGTGCAATTGGACACTTACTTAACATGTACAGTGCCCAGCAATGACAGAAAAAGTGAAAAGGACCTCATCCAATAACTTCTGGAAGATGGCAATGATGGCTGATGGACAAGTAGAGATATATTCCTTCCTTCAATACATCAATAGTGAGTAGGTGTTTACAAAGCACCAAGAGGAATGTCTATGTTCATATCCACTGTATGGTACAATAGAATTCAGAGTGTAGAAATGGGATTTTTTTTTCTCAAAGTGGATTAATTACACAGGACATGTAAAATTGCTTCTTTTTGATTTTTAATTGGAAATGTAGAGAGTTAACCTGAACCTTTTACTTTTGCTTTGCTTTGATGGCTGACAGTAAAAGTCACTAGTCACTAAGAATTGAGGGACAATTCATACACCTAACCAAGTATGGAATTCCATTCTGTTTTCTACCCCAGTTGGAGCATATTCATGTGAGTGTCTGGAACCAGCATATGAGGTTATCTATCTGTCTCAAGCAGTCTGGGCCCACACATTGGAATAGATACATGAACATGAGATGCCTTATATTTCACCCCTGGCTGTCTTAACATGTGTTTTTTAGTTGAAATTATGCCTGTAATTTTTATTGACTATACTCTAGCTTACTGTTCACAGAGATGCATCCCCTAAGAATGAGACAGTCAAGACAGAAGTAGAGATGCCATAGTGGCAGGGGCAGGGTTGGCTGGTTGTGTTGTATCCACAGCCAGGGAACAGAAAGTGAACAGGAAATAGTACTGAGTTTTTATCACAATGAGAGAAAAGAAACCAGAACTCCTCTGTGCGTGCGTGCGTGTGGGGGGGGAGGAGGGGAATCACAGAGGCCAGAAGACATTCTTCAATTTCATCATTCTTTTTCAAACAAGTTGTTCGACTGGCCTAGAACTTTCCAAGTTGTCAAGGCTAGCTGGCCAGGGAGCGTCAGAGATCCTGTCTGTCCCACAACCCACAACCCTACTTGGGCCAGCCAGCTTCCCTAAACATGGGTTATACTCAGATACTCAGATTCTTGTGCTTCTCCACCTGAGCCAGCTCCCCAGCCCCAGAGCCTGGCCCCTCAGTGGGGCTGTCTGCTCGTAAGCTCAGGACTTTGACAGTATCTGCTCCTGTCTTCATCATCGATACTATTGCTATTTTCTTCTTCATCAAGCATGATGCTTAGAGTTGCACAAAATCCTGCCACAAAATGTCCCAGTATTGTTCCTGGTATGAATCTCCAGACCCCTGTGTTTCTTTGTGATAGTCGATCAGAACCGAAGCCAAGGATGAAGAAAAAAGAATGAAGTATTTCTCAAGACAGAGCCTGAAATACAGGGCTCTTTCCCGTGATGCTTCCAGCCTGAGATTTTACACATAGGAGGTATTGACTAGCTGGCTTTCAGAACAGGGACACTGAGACACTTAATTTTCATGTCAAAAATACTGAATATATTTAAAAGCTCTTAAGTGGAAATTTGATAACTTTAAGCAATAGAAAGGAATGTGTTTTTAAAATCTTCTAACATTGGATATATATCAGTAGATTGATGAGAAACAAAGCACTAAGCCCTGATATTAGCGTGTAATGAGAAGTTGGTCATTTCCTTTATCACTTCCTAATCCGTGACTGTTCTCTCCAGTCTTTTCAAAGCAGCTTTTGCGTTATGAATGGCCCTTGACTCACTGGCTCCGCCCTGCCTTCTGGAATCCTGAGAGCAGAGGCCCAGAGTGTTAAGCTGTAGCCTTGCAGTAACCTTGCAGAAACAAGCGCTGGCCCACATGGCAAAGCCTTTGTTAAGCTAAGAATAAAGTAGTCGAAGATGGGAAGAAAGGGTGGGGATGCAGTTCAGTAGGAGAGTGTTTGCCTCACAGGACTCTGGGTTTAAGCCTCAGCACCAGGGTAAAACCAAGCAAGTGAAGAGTACAGGCTTCCTGGCAGTGGGAAGTGGGGGACAAGTGGAGGGTCACTCACCTATGCCTCCTTTGTGACACAACACACATCTTTTGAATAAAGGAATATAAAGTCCACCACCCACCTAGCCCAGGTCCTTACGCCTTAGACGTGTACTAGGGCACAGCATGATCTAAACAGACAAGAGCAGCTTCCTCCCCTCCTTGCTGTCCAGTGTCTTCTTTGCTCTTTCACAGAAGTTCAGCAACACTCCTCTGCAGAGCAGACCATGTGCTTTCCTTTCTCTAGGTGTTAGCTTACCGGAGAAATGTGCGAAAGCACATTCTGCTTCACGAGCATCCCTGAGAAAGCATTGCCTTTTCATTCAGGAAGGGTGAGTCTCTACATGCCCAGGTCAAAGCTCCAATTTACCGTCTTGTTCACACCACACTACATACTATAGGTACCCAAACAAAAACTCTTCAAGGCAGAGATGGAGGATCAATAGCTTTAGAATGTGGGTGACAACACAACACCCTTTCCATGACATGACTAGTTTCAGAGCGTTTATTTGATGATGCTGGGATTACATTTCCCATTCAGGCCTGGTGTGTTTCAAAGGGTTTGAAGCATGAAAGTCTGGCTTGAGAGCAGGGTGGGCAACTCATGCCCATCCCCTGGCTGTCGTTCATTTGATGGACAGCTCTTCAACAGCTTGGACTCCAGGGCTGGCTAGAGCGAGATGGAAGAACGGGCAGGGGAGAGGGGAGGAGCGGGCACTTAGGGAAGTAATATTGAAGCAGTATTGTCTTTTCAGGCTCTCACAAGCCCACAGACACTTAGCCCCAGTCCTACCCAGGAAAACTGGCTGCCTCTGACATCTTGGCTGCCCTGTGTGAAACTGGCATGGAAAGCTTTAACCTGCTAGATCACTTTCTCCAGACACCTGCCCACACAGCAGACTAAACAAACAGGGATTCTCTGCTGCGCAAAAGTTAGCCTCTTTCACAGACTCTCCCATCTGTTAAAAAGCCATTGTCTGAGAAAGTGTTCGGCTAGCTGGGGAGGGAGAGCAATTGCATACTGAACTGCCCCCTTCTCCCCCATAAAGAGTCCTCTTTAGCATTTCTTTTCTTCCTGGTTTTCACTGCCTGATTTATTCATCGGTTTCACCTCTTCTCCCCTCCCCCTTGGTTCAGGAGGAGAGCCTCCTTGTCTTGGGTTTCTCGGGGGTCATGTCTTTTCAGTCACCGGGACAATACCCTCTGCTGGCATCTGCTTCCAGATCCAATCAGCCATATTGTGAGCACATCCTGCCGGAGAATTGTTCCTCCTTTTGCTGGGCTTTGTTGCCAATTTCATGCCATGTATCGCTCCGTGTTTTGTGCTTCATGAAGCTGTCACAGGCATAAAAGTGGTCTGACCAGGGTCGTAGTAAAAGGGGTGGGAATGAAACATCCACCAAAATGTTGAGCAGGCCACCCACAGCCCACAGACACACACACACACACACACAGAGCCACACACATACACACACCCACGGACACACACACAGAGCCACACACATACACACACCCACAGCCCACAGACACACACACACACAGAGCCACACACATACACACACCCACAGCCCACAGACACACACACAGAGCCACACACATACACACACCCACAGCCCACAGACACATACACAGAGCCACACACATACACACACCCACAGCCCACAGACACATACACACACAGAGCCACACACATACACACACTCACAGCCCACAGACACACACACAGAGCCACACACATACACACACCCACAGCCCACAGACACACACACAGAGCCACACACATACACATACCTACAGCCCACAGACACACACACACACACAGAGCCACACACATACACATACCTACAGCCCACAGACACACACACACACACAGAGCCACACACATACACACACCCACAGCATGCTCAAACACACACACAGAGCCACACACACACAAACATGCAGCATGTACACACACAGAGACACACATACACATACCCACAGCATGCACACACACAGAGCCCTCTCCACATACACACACCCACAGCATGCACACACACACACAGACACACATACACACACACAGCCCCCCCACACACACACATCAGTCTCCACATTCACATTTAGCCTCCCAAAATATGCATACAGTCCGCACACACACAGTCTCCCCTCAAATCCAGCACACAAGTATACCCCAAATTATTCACCAATCTCATGGGCACAAAATATATGCTATCTTTATACACTCAGAACTCACACACAATATACAGTCTGCTTACACTCTCACACAAACACATATCCAAACAATTCTTAAATACAACATGTACATGAATACATACGCATTGGGGGCTCTCACATAGGTTTTATTTCTCTCCCCAACACTGAACTGTTTCATTTGTAAGATACTTCATATTTCTCCAGGAGAGAATACTGTTTTGCTGGGTTTTCATTTCTTTAATAATGATAAGAAAAGTGACGGTTACAAAAATTCAGAGAGGTCACAGGTTCTTCCCCCACCTCCATGTTTCTAGTTATAATATTATACCATTATTAATATTTTAGTATACAATCCTTCTTTTTCATTTTTTTAGATAAGTTTTCATTGTATAGACCACCCCGGCCTGGAACTCAGAGAGATCTGCCTGACTCTACCTCCCAAGTGATAGGATTAAAGGCTTGTACCACCATGCCTGGCTTTAAGTGCACAATCTTAAAAAACCCACCAGGAAGTATTTTTTAAAGATTTATTTATTTATTGAGCATACAGTGTTCTGCCAGCATGTATGCCTACATGCCAGAAGAGGACACCAGATCTCATTACAGATGGTTGTTGGATGTCTTGTAGTTGCTGGGAATCGAACTCAGGACCTCTGGAAAGCAGCCAGTGTTCTTAACCTCTGGGCCATCTCTCCAGACCCCAGAAAGTATTTTTTAAGACAAACTTATCCCATATTAAAAGAACATTATGTGAATAACAGCAGTGTATATACAGAGGGAAACATGTCCATAAAATTTTCAAAATTAGCCTTGTCTGGGCAGAAGGCGCCTACGAACTTCCGGTCTCTGAGTTATGATGAGGAAAATTATGATATGAGGAAGAGAAGTGAGGAGATCAACCAACCCTGGAAAACGCCATAATGAACCTGTTACTTGATTTGTTAAAAAAAAACAAATAAGAATATATGACTTGGAGAGATTAAAAATAGAACCAGTTTCTCTGTATATGTACACGTGTGTGAATGTGTGAGTGTATGTGAGAGAGGGTGTGTGTCAGGGTGTGTGAGTTTGTGTGTGAGAGTGTGTGTTTATGTGTGTGTGTGTGTGTGTGTGTGAGAGAGAGAGAGAGAGAGAGAGAGAGAGAGAGAGAGAGAGAGAGAGAGAAAGAAAGAAAGTATGTATGAGAGTGTGTGTGTGTGTGTGTGTGAGAGAGAGAGAGAGAGAGCGAGCATGTATGTGAGTGGGGTGTGTGTGTGTATTTGAGCCCAGAAAATCAAGACTCTATTACAATCCTTTCTGAAACAGTCCTCAGAGGCAGGAAATGGAGTCCAAGTATCCCATTACCTTAAGACCCACTGATGTGATCTGGGCCCTCACCTGCCCATGAACCTGAGAGGAATTTGCCATTCTCCTTGATACCCTAAGTTATAGCTACAATGTACGTTGCCTTATATATAGTTTATCTTCCTCTGCCTCTTAATGCAAGCATGGCTGGGGATCCTAATGGGACACCCACACTCACATTTTCCCATGCTTCCATCCCAGCCCAAGAGGAAGCTTTTTAGCTTTTTCAATAAGAGTGCATTTTGATTTTAGCTGGTTTATGATCATCAAAAATTGGAGTCACACAAACAGGAGATACCAAAAAAAAAAAAGAAAGAAAAATCAATGGACAGACTCCTTTATACAAATCTACTCTGCAGACATCTTGATCCTAAATGTCAATGCTCCAAAAGTGTGAAAAATAAATCTCTGTGGATGAAGCTGGCATTCTCTGTTATGGGTGTTTAGAGAGCACGCTACACTAAGTGCCCCTCAAGGGCATCAGTGAACCTCAAAGCTTTAAGAGAGGACAAAACAGACAAGCTCTGCTGGCCATCATCAAAAATGGGGTGTCCCTTCAAAAACTGGGCAGGAAACATGACTTCTCTGTGAGCTCAAAGCCATCCTGGTCTACACCATGAGTTCCAGGCCAGTCAAGGCTGTCTAGTGAGTGAGATGCTGTATCCAAAAACAAAACAAAGAGTTGTGGGATGAAGAGGAGGCAGCACAGTTAAAGGTAGATGAGCAATCACACCAAGAAACTGCTTTCCATGGCCCAGGACTAGGCTAAAGGAGCAGAAGTTCTCATCAATTCAGAGAGCAAAGAAAATAAACCCCAATACATGTCTTTCTACTAAGCTCTTAGAACTGCCACGCTTTGGCCTTTCTTGTGACTTAATTATTTCTAGAAGGCCTTTGACATTCCAAAGGTACCCAAGATTGCCACCATCCCAGATCTGCTCTCCTTGTAATATCAGTGATACGACGACCGTTCGTTATTTTTTCCTCCCTTCTCCCTTTCTGACTGCTACTTCACATTTCAGTTTAATAAGGACACTGAGGGGACCTGAGCCAGCTTTGTGCTCTGTGTGAGCGTGTATGTGTGTGTTAAACAATTTCACGGACATCTGTCATGCACAGTTAACTTTGCATTGCTGCATTTTAAGTGGTAGGCCTGAGCTTGGCCGGCAGTGATAAAGTAGCTGGCAGTTTTGAAAAAGCCACAGGCTAACGGAGCTCGAATCATAAAACACACTACTGTGTAGCAATATCCAAGTTCATTCAACGCAATGAAACCATGCAGAGGCCCTTTATCCCCGGCTAATTATGTGGAAACAGCTAAGACAATAAAGCATCTGGTGGTCTTTATTCTTCATTTCAATTTTTCTCAATATTGTGACAGGGGAAAGTATTGTGCCTTTCCCAGGGTAGTTGCAGGGAAGAAGAGTAAAAGCAAGGTCAGAGGAGAGCAAATAGATGAATTTATAACTTTCTTTCTATTTATCCCTTGCCTATTGTTTCTCTAGGAGTCTTCCTTTAGGGTTGTGTTTAGGGATCACTGTTCTCACTGCACAGGGCTTGAATCCGCCCTCCCTCCCCCCCTTAAAAAAATACCACCCAAACCGCCAGACCTTCTACAGTCCCTGTGACATGTCAGAGCCTTTTCTCTGGTGAGCAGAAGAATAAGTGTGTGAAATTTATACTCTCCCTAGTCCGAGCTTAAGGATTGGATCTGTGCTTCTGGGGTGAAGCCTAATGTACAGTTTCATTTCTAGGTGGGGGGAGATGAGCATCATCACTATGGTTAAGAATTTCCCAGGGAGGATTCCCCATAATTGCCTTGCACATGGCTCTTTCTGCTATTCTCTTGAAAACACACGCAAATGCCATGGGCTGCACTCCTGGGGATTTTCATGAAAGCCTCTTTATAGCTAGCTATCCACTGTGTGATGAGACCCGAGGCAGAGTCTGATGAGGTGACTAATTGGTACGACTAGCTTAAAAAGCTAATAAGTTAATTAGATTAACTTTGTTCATGTTTGCACAGAGCTTTGAAGAGGAAAACACCACAGGAGCCCTAAGCTCTGAATCAAGACACTTGCAGCATCTTGGCTGCAGAAGTCCCTCCTGGAGCTGCACGAGTCCATTGTTACAGCATTCTCCATTGTTCTAGTCTGTTATTTTATTTCTTAGCCATTTCAAAGGTAAAATCAAAGTGACCTCTTTCATAATGGGATAATTTCAGTCAGAAATCTAAATCCCACTTAAATTTTCCCTGGGTATAGCATAATATCCAAGTTTTTTTGAATGCTAACTCAGTAATAAGTTCAGATGCTTTTTCTATCCAAGGACAGAAATAAATACAAAGAGGTGACCTGACTGAGGGGTGCCAGTTTCACACTGAATCTCTTTACTTTCCCATATCTCAAGACTACAACAGAGTTATGGTATAAATTGGTTTTTTTGTTTTTGTTTTTGTTTTTGGAGAATGTTAGCATTGATTTGTTATATGATATCCATTCCCCTTTTATCCAGCTTTCAATCTGTCCATCATCTTATATTTTCAACAAATATTGGGATCAGGTTATGAGGATAATGCCAGGGGACACAAGATGATGGAGATAAAGCCCAGTCTTGCTGCTCTGTACAAACAATCCAAGAGTTGGGCAGAGAGGAATCCAGCCAGCTAGAGAAAGCCTACAGGGGCAGCAAGGCTAGAGAGTTTTAGTGACAGGAAAAAGAGGAAAAGACGTGTCCTGGACACACACAACAAACCAACAACGAACAGTTCTGATGGAGGAGAAGGTGCATGGTGTCCCCAACCAGCACTAAATAACCCAGTGTGGCTGAGGCAAGTATGCAGTGGGAGGTGAGTGGCATGATGGGGCAGGAAGAATGGGGTCAGCTCTCCAGGATCTTTCTCAGGTTTGGAGGGTTTGAGTCTATTGTTTGTGCAAAGAAATGACAGTAAAGAGACCATCAAGGAAGGACAATGGGAAGATCTGTGATGGCGTTTGGATGTGTCCTCTCAAAGGAAGCGAAGGTCTAAGGCTGATGGGAGAGGGTGATGGAAATGAGGGAAGGGGAAAGGGCAACCCATGAGCAGACCGAGCAGGTCACTTAGAAATATACACATGTTCACGTACACACTTGTGAACGCTGTAGCCACTAGAGAGAAAGGAGGCCATGAATTAAAAGGACAGCAGGAAAGGGTTTATGGGAAGGTCTGGGGCAGGGAGGAAAGGAAAGGGAGAAATGTCATAACTATATTTATAATCCCCAAACTAAAATCTAAAAAAGTGTTTAAAATTCATGAGCTTTCTAAGTGAAAAATAAAGAGACATTGAAAAGCACAGGACCATCCGTGAAGGGTATTTTCTTTACAGTGTCATCATGTCTGAAAAGTCAGTCAACGGTGTTTGCTGAAACTTTCATAGTTTATTTTCCTTAGTAATGAATATATGCCAATTGTAAAAAAAAGGGGGGGTGTTTAAATTTTATTAGCTGGGAGATATGACATCAGCATGAAGCAGCGATACAGGCACAGAGTTGATAAACTGAAACAGACCATCAGCCATGAAGAACCAGTTTGCTGAGAAAAAAAGACACGGGGAGTATTAAGGCTTCTACTGGAGCTTGTAACACTAACTAAGCTTAGCCCTGGACAAGTTACTTAAAACTCTCCATTTTCTTATCTGTAAAGTGGGGGTAATTTTAGTACCTGCCTTTCAGGGTCCTTGTTTGGGTTATGAGAGATAACTTGTACAAAGTACCTGAGGTGTGGTACACACTCAATAAATATGTCAGAAGCTGAATAAGGCCACCAGAGAGACAACACAGACTTTCTGATCATTCCTGTGGTTTACTGAGAAGTTAGTGTCCAAAGGGTGGCACAGCAATTGACTTCCTTTGTAAGAATATTGCATTCTCCCTCCATGTTCCTCCTGCTCCCCTGCAGCCACCCAGCACAGATGCTTCTGAGTTCAGTTGGAGAAAGGTGCAGAATGAGTTCTTGTTCTTGGGTCTCTTGTGTGTCCCTTCCCATCCCTTACGAGAACATTCTCATTGGATTCAGCCGAATGTAATATGGTTAGTTTAGTCATTTTACTGCATCTGCAAACTCCAGCACATTCTGAGGGCCTGAGTGGGTGTGAACTTAGGTGATCAGACACCATTCAGTCACTGAATACTTATAATTGCATTGACTTTTCCTTCAGCTGAGTAAGCCTAAAGGAGCTGATATCTCTGTAACCTGATATCTTGGTTTCTAATACCATTCTCTGATTAAAGGAAGGAGGTCCCTCGGAGAAAAGGCTAATTATAGAAGGAGAGCCTGGGAATCACTACAATTGGAGAAATAAAATACATAAGGTGATACTGTCATGACCCCAACTCAAGGTAACTGTCCATGAGATCTGTAAGTAAACTGTGGAGCCAACTAATCAATGGGAAAGAGAGAGATTCCCATTACAGAAGCCCATGTGATTGCTGTGGCTCTTCATATAGCACCCACTCCATATGTGGGCTGTACAGCTTGACTCCTTACCTCACTGCAAGGACTGGGGAATATCCAGTGGTGAAACTGAGAAACTATATTATCCAGGTGACCTGGCCCAATGTCCATCTCATGAATTATCTTGATGTTATACAGTCCAGATACAATATGTTTTTAAAAAATAAATAAATAAATAAATAAATGGTGCTTTACTTCTGCTCCTTTTGTTCCATAGCATAGAACTCAAAATTTTCATGAGAAAAATGCCACATAGACCAGAATAATGAGGCATCCTACTAACTCCTTGACACTGTCAAGGTCATCAGAATCTAGGACAGTCTTAGAAGACGTCCTAACCTGAGAAAGCCTGGGAAGCACATGACTAAATGCAGCATGGAATCCCAGGTGGAACCTGGAGCAAAAAAATAAAGGAGGAAAAACTGAGGAACTGTGAACAGACTATGTGTGTCTGTAAATAGGAACACATCAAGAGCTGTTCATTTAAACACATCAAACAAAGATATTAAATACAGGAAAAACTGGTCTGTACAACACACAGGAACTCTGCAAACTATCTTTCCAAAGTTTCTATAAACCCAAGACTTTTTAAGAAGGTCTTTCTATGTATAGCTTTCATTGTCCTGGAACTAGCTCTGTAGACCAGGCTGGTCTTGAACTCACAGAGATCCACCTGCCTTGCCTCCCAAGTGCTGGGATTAAAGGTGTCCTATGACTGCCTGACCCCAAACCATTTTTTAAATTAAGTGTATTTAGAAATATATCAAAGGAAAACCATCCATTCAATCGTTCTGCCTTGCAGGGCAGTAAATATAAAATGTGCTGAATTCGGGATTTTCTTTTTCTTTACCTACTTCCTTTACTGACCGTACCTAGGAACTGATGTCATGCATGGCATGGAGAAGGCACTTGACAGATGATGCTAAACACAGAACAAAACAAAGCTGCAAAGGACTGGAGTTGGCTACTGTCTGACCCCATGACCACAGCTTGTTTGTTCTCTTCCCACAAGAGAAAGGTCCTTGAGAAAGACATGTGGAGCATTTTTGAACTTTCTAGGTCCTTCCACCATTTATTATTGGTCTATGTACTAAATATTTCTTTGTATATAAATATACTTCTCTATCCAGTGAACTCACTCACAGACATCAATACTCCCAACACTCATACTTGAAAAACCTGGAGTATGACTTAGCTAAGAACTTTGGGAGTCCAGGTACATCTACTTTATGTTAAATATCTGATGAGTTGATAAGACCTCCAGACGTGAAAGTATCAGGGAAGCTTGTGTTTGAGTTGACAGTGGTTAGTAGAGATGGAATCAGTTAAATACCAGAGAATAAACGCCCGTGACATGCTTGGCCCTAAATGGTACATGTATCTTATGCTTTACGTACAAGCTCAGGAAACACCATGGAAGAGAGGCAGAGAGACTGTAAGGGGCAGCGGTTGGGGAGGATTGCTCTAAAATTGTGTCTTCAGGATGTGACATTATTGATGCTCTCGGGAGTGTTGGCTTGAGTGTGCCCATCAGCATTTTATCCTTTAAGAGTCAAGGGGCCATGAGGCTCCGCCCTTGAGGGACTGGCAGAGGGGGTGTCATCTTCAGGGGTATAACCACTGACAGCTTGCCTTGCTCCAGTAAATGACTTCTCATGGCCCTGCAGTCAACCCTGTTTGAGCAGGTCACGCAGAGAGAGGCAGAAAGACATGGACACAGGAAAAAGAACTTACTGAGAAGGAGTGGGGGGGGGGGCGAGCTTGAGGAAGAGAAGGAAGAAAGTTGAGACAGGTAACAGAAGATGAGGAGAGCTGAATATATGTAAGACAATCGGAGACTGAAAATAAATACGTTGTAAATGAAGAAAACTCACTGTAAACTTTTGATTACAATTTTTAATCTTTTCAGAGTTTGTGGCTACTCTGGTAGCTAACTGCCTTCTATTTAAAATATGAGTTGATTTTCTAGTATAGTTAGAGAAGAATAAAACCTTGTATTTTAATTTTTAATCTAAGTTTGGCTAAAGCAAGGGTTCATTTTCTTTTTTAATAATTTATTTTACTTTATTTTCTGTGCATTGGTGTGAAGGTGTCAGATCTCCCTAGAAGTAGAATGACAGACAGTTGTGAGCTGCCTTGTAGGTGCTGGGAATTGAACCTGGGTCCTCTGGTAGAAGAGTCAGTGCTTTTAACTGCTGAGCCATCTCTCCAGCCCCCAGGCTTCACTTTCAAGGCTCCATCCATCATTCCAGCTGTGTCAACTCATCCTTCTCACTTAGACTCTGAGGACATTTAAACAAAACCATCTGAAGGAAGCAGAGTAAAAGATGTTCAAACAAAGAGAGCTGGGCACACAAAACTCCAAAATGTTTTCTGAATGTCAGTCTCTGGCATTACGGGGGATTACTGAGTATGGGATTCCCTGGAATCATGGGAAGAATAATAAGGATTGCCAGGACACCATTCCACCTCAGAGTCACAGCTACAGTCTACTCACAAACATTGCTTTTTATTCTCTGGTTCTAGGGATAAAGCCTGTGCCTTGCACACGCTGGGTAATAGCTGGCTGCTGATCCATAAAATCTGCTTATTAGACATGGGTTACAATGACTGTGAGTGCATTCTCTTTTAAGTTAACTTCTCTTTAACTCTTTCAGTTAATCTCATTATGCACCACTGGACACTCAGAGTGCATGTGGATATCCACATGCACACACGGTCATGTCTGTGTGGTCATGGATGTGTGTGGACATGGGTATGTCTGTGTGCATGGCTATAAGACAAACCTTGCCTGCTGCCTCCTCTCTTTTCTTTGAATATTCAAAGAATATTCTTTTTCCTTCATTTTAATGTATTTCATTAGGAGTGAGGCTCTCATGTGCCATGGTGTACACGTGGAGGTCACGGGAGTGAGGCTCTCATGTGCCATGGTGTACATGTGGAGGTCATGGGAGTGAGGCTCTCATGTGCCATGGTGTACACGTGGAGGTCACGGGAGTGAGGCTCTCATGTGCCATGGTGTACACGTGGAGGTCATGGGAGTGAGACTCTCATGTGCCATGGTGTACACGTGGAGGTCCCAGGAAGGTTTACAGAAGTCATTTCTCAGGTCATCGATAGTGCCTTTTTTTTAGAGAGCCATCCCTTCAGCCCCATCTGTACTTTTCAATGATCCTCTGAGCTTTGTCTCTACCACCAACATTGTGCCTTCTCTGGGGCCATCCCTAACTTCCTACATGACAAATGCCACAGGCTTCTTCTCTAGTCGGTGACCTTGTCACTGTGGTCATCTCCTCTTCTATGGCACTCCTGCTTCACCGTCCTCATGACCTGTACATTCTTTCTCAATCTTCACCACGTAACTGTCCCTCTCTCAGTGTTCATGATGCAACCCCAGACCAAAATCTGCCTTCTCTAGCACTATCTGAACTACCTAGTGGGCCTTCCAAACATGAGCCCTTCAGCCAGCACTGAGTGCTGTCACTCTCTCTCCCTTCGCTAAAGATGTTCTCCATGCTTAGCTAGAGCACTGTGTGGTCAGGCTTTAACTGTAACAACAGGGCTTGTGTTGTCTTCCCATGTCATAGCCACTGCCGTGCGCAATCAGAATGCAAACAAGGTGGCCTACAGTCGTGTTTAAATTAAAGGATAGGCCAGCACCTAAATTATACTGAGTCCTCAAAAAGTGTTAGCAATCAACCATCATAGCAGATCATCATGCAAATCAGACTTATGCATTTGTTTCTTAGACTTTGTTACTAGGTAGGAGACTCTCCAGGTGGCAACAAGACCCATTTAAGATTCTGTCCCCAACTCGTATCACAGACTACATTACAGGTGCACAAACTGTTGATGGAGTAGAAGACCATTTAGGTAAGAATAAATGGAGAGTGAAATAAAAGTGATATTGATTTGGGAGTACATTGCCCAAGTAGAAGTGTAATGCCCTTATAATAAAGATTGCAAACTCACTTTTTAAAAAAATAGAAAACTTGTGGAAAGGAATCAGCTACATGGGGAGCTGAAGGAATGTACAGATACTGATAGCAGGGCATCCAGTGACAACGGACATGTTCAAGAAGCTGAGGGAAGACTTGAGAGCTTGGGGGGATGGTGGAGCAGCAGGAATGAACCGTGTAGAAATGCGAGAGACCCGGAATTTGAATTAAGTAATATTTAACAAAGATGTGTTTGCTGCTGTTGTGAGCTTCCAGCGACAGTGGTTTTTTCTTTCCTCTCATCCATTTTTCTTTAAAAAGCTCGGGATATAGCACAAATTCTATTTAGAATTAAAATAAATACCCAGAGTCAGATATTGGGGGAAAGCTGGAATAGTAGAGATAGAGAAGTAAACCACAGCCCATTCTCAACCCATTCTCACCCAGGCAACTTCTCAGGTCTAAAAGGTAAGTTCTATCTTTACGAGTCTTAGGCTGACTGGTCATTCAGACAGATGGCTGAACTTCCCCTTTTCCTGCCTTACATCTCTCTCCCCAGCCAGCTATTTTACTTCCTGGTTCAACTAGCATCATAATCCTAGAGTTAGCATCAACAGTGTAAGCGACCACTGCTTGGCTGTTAGGCCTTGAACTCATAGAGATCAGAAGGATGTCTTTCTCTTCTAAAGTGATGGGACTAAAGATGTGGGTCACCACTCTCTGACCTTCACGGCTTGACTGTGGGTGATTCTGTCCCCTGATATTCCAGACAAATTTTATTAAATATATATATATTCTACTCTTGCTTTTAAGATTGCTAGCGTAGGCCAGGAGTGGTGGTGCATTCCTTTAGTCCCAGTGCTTGGGAGGCAAAAGCCAGTAGAGCTATGGGTTTGAGGTCAACCTAAACTACAGAGTGAGTTCCAGGGCAGCCAGGGCTACACAGAGAAATACTGCCTGAGAAAACCAAATGTGTGTGTGTGTGTGTGCCGCTAGTATAGATATAAAGTATAGATATAATATCTCTTGTTCTCTCTCTCTCCTCTCTCTTTCCTCTCTCTCTCTCTCTCTCTCTCTCTCTCTCTCTCTCTCTCTCTCTCTCTCTCTCTCCCTCCCTCTCTCTCTCTCTCTCTCTCTCTCTCTCTCTCTCTCTCTCTCTCTCTCTCTCTCTCTCTCTCTCTCTCTCCATGTAACCTTCACTAGGAAGCAGCTAAGTGGCTGCTTAGTGAATGGCTAAACTTGAGGAAACAGAAGTGGAATAAAAAATAGAAAACATGGAGGCGTGGGGGCAGATAAATACCTAGTGTGTCAGTGAACTTTGAAATATCTGGTACATTTCTACATGGACCATGGGGGGGGGGGACGAACCATTATGAAGGCTGAGATTTCTGAATTCTGATCTTTATTCCTTAGGAGAAACTGATGGTTTGTATACAAATATTTAAAAGCACTCGCTTCAAAAGGACGGAGAAGAGCATGCTTCGAATGTGTCAATTATGGGTGTGCGGTAAAATTTCTAACTGAAAAACTTCAGCTAAGGGTAACTAGATGATTCTGGAGCCCAGTGGGAGATTGAGGCTAGAGCATTTAGAAGAAGTAAATATAAATGAAGGACTAATTGGAGCCATTGGGCATCACAAGAGTTAAAAGTCAAGGGACTTCCTTGAAGGACTGTGAAGTTGACAAGCATCAGAAGAAAGGGGAGGGGGACACAGGACGGAGAGACAAAAGTCATGGACCTTGGAGACAGGGCGACCAGGAGTCTACAGAGGCAGCGAGGCCACTGAGGAGGTGTGAGTGAAGAACCTCAAGAAGGGAGGGAGAGCTGGAGGAGGAGGAGGAAGAGGAGAGAGGAAGAAGAGGAAAGGGGAAAGAGGTAGACCATGATGATAACAAAGCATATGGATCACTTTCCCTGAACAGAAACAAAGGGAAAAAAACTCACCTGAACACCTATTTGTGTCATGGACAGATGATCAAATAAAGATGTCCAGTTGGCTATAAATGTATTGGAACTAGAGACAGAAAAGCCATGGACAAACTTCAGAATCAGACTTAGGGAGGATCTCCCAGACAGCTTCAGCTTCAATCTCTGATGGGAGCTGTCAGGGAAAACAGAGTGGTAAAGTCTGTAGTAGTGAAGTTTCTTGGTCCCGGGCGACCAGAGGCCCAGACCCTGTCACGCCAGACCCCTTAGCTGCCCACCGCTGCTGCTCAGATCCCCAGAAATGACTCAGAGGCTTATATTAACTTCATGCTGTTTGGCCTATAGCTCAGGCACATTGCTATCTTGCTCTTACATCTTAACTCAACCCATTCTCATTAATCTGTCTGCCCGTGGCCCATGGCTCACCTGTGTTCCTTACATGTTGCTTCTTGGGTGGCTGGCTCAGTCTGTCTCTGACTTCACCCTTCCTTTCCTACCTATTCTGATTCCTCCACCTACTTTTTCTACAGTGCCTGTCAAGGGCCAAAATAGCTCCTTTATTTAAAGATTGAAATTCACAGCATACAGAAAGGCATTCCCACATCAAAAGTCTCCACTTCAAAGTCACACTGCAAGCTAATTTTAGGATTAAAACTTCAGGTGAGTCTCCCAATTGGGTGATTCTACCTTTGCAACATGAATATTGTGTGTGTGTGTGTGTGTGTGTGTGTGAGAGAGAGAGAGAGAGAGAGAGAGAGAGAGAGAGAGAGAGAGAGAAGGAACAAATTATTGACACCTGTTTTTTTTTTTTCCTTCTGGTTATTTATTTTAATCAACCTGCAATCTCTTGTTGGAAACACAGTATTCGGACTTTCTGTCTTGATTATTATCAATGGGAAAGATGGATGGATCTCTTGCATTACCTCACTTATTGGGCAAAGACTTCACATTTTTCCTACCAAGTTTTTAAATAGTTAATACCATGCCATGAATACATGAAGCTCAAGACCAACTCACTCTTTTAAGAGGGACACCAAGAGATGTAGCATTGGTGGGGTTGTCCTCTTAGCTTCCTACCAGAGTCTGCAGAACCCATGTAAGCTCACAAGAAAGACCCAGTGAACACCTGGCAAAGGCAGGGCCCATCAGTATCCAGCCCCACAATTTGGGCATCCAGACAAGCAAATATTTTCTATCCCCCTACAACTCTTATCTCCAAGACATAGACCTGGAAGACTCCAGTTTTCCAAATGGTGGTACTGCCGATTTGGCAAGCAGCCAACCAGATGACTTCTCTGTCTAGCAGCAGAGACTCAATCTGCTGTGTTAAGGTACTAAAGGGGCATTTAGGAATAAGCACCCCCTCTATGCAGCCACTGGGGGACTGGTCAGTGCACGTTAGTAATGCAATGCCTGGGAATCTGGTGAACAGATTCACAGCCAACAAACAAACAGTCCAGTGGTGATAGGTGACTTGGCATAGCATAGTGTCAGCCTCAGGCCTCAGCGACTGGTTTCACTTAGCAACAGATCCAACAGGCTCTAATATATTTCTCATCAGGAAGTCATTTCATGTTTTTCTTACACCAGACCATAAAATGGGGGGATACATTGTAGCTTCTTGATGCCATATAACTGGGAAGATACTTGGTAACAACTCTTTTAGGCCAGGAGAAAACTTGAAAATTCAGAAGCATTTTCTTAAAGTACTTAACGTTCTTCAGCTTCATTGGCCTTCCTACTAGAGCTGCCCGAGTTGGGCACCTGACAACTGTGTCAGGAACACAACCATTTCTCTCATGGCTCAATTCAGGAATAGCATTGTATAGGACTTCTAGTAGATACAAGAATAAATTACACTCAGATATGCATTTGAAGCTAGAAATTCCGCCTCTTCACAAAGCTGACACAAACCTTGTTGGACTAATAATATATTCAGCAGCCACCTAGCCAGCAATGCAAAACGGCCCCTGAGTTCAAGGCTCTTATACATTAGAATATAATTTGGCTGCAGTTTCTCTCTCTATTATGGAGAACAAATGCATTTTTGAATGACTCAAAGAAGAGGTCATGCTATTACTTATGATGGGTAAACTGAAGGAGGGTCAGAGAAGGAACATAGTTCAGATCAGGCCCTCGAAAGTGGCTGTGCTCTTTCAACTCTATTCTCATTTCTTGGGTCTCTCTCTTCATACAGAGGGCAGGGAACTTGGCTATCAGCTGGGCTCTATTTTCAGCCTGTGAGATTCCAGACAGTGGTTAAAGCTCTTGAGCTTGCAACCCCTGGTTACTCCATCCATGCAACATGGGGACTGCCACCGACATCAGGCTAAGGTTACCCTAAGAATCTGGTGGTGGGTTTGTGGTTGTGGTGACCGTAATGGTTTCCTTCTCAAAAGACTAGACTCGGGACCACGGAGACTCTGAAGGCAGATGGACAGTAGCAGCTTACCCTCCTACACAGAGTACTGAAAAGAGGTCTATGTGATGGGACCCTCTGATCTCCTCAGTAGCCTTGTCTGCTTCGATACAGGTTCAAGTCAACAAGAGAACCAGTTTAAGCTCTGGGCTAAAGAGCTGAAGTTCCTACTCTCACAAGCAATTAAGCAGTATATTTAGATAGAGGACAAATATGCCTTAGGCATTCTTCACCAAACCCTACAAGGGAAATTACTTAAGCAATCTGTTCTGTTTACAATCCTCTTTTCCTAATTAAACTGAGCCAAAGGAAGATGGAGAAAATTGCATAATTACATGAAAAATCAATCACCTTTATTTTGGCAGGCACTGAATGTGTTATAAGAAATCATGACTTTGGACCAATTTTTCTTTTTTTCTGTGTTCAAATGCTTATGTAGTATGCTACAAGTCTAGCCAATTTCCAAATGCGGCTCCTAGTAAAACCTTTCAGGCATGTATCGGTAGAGGCCTAGAGCTGTATGAACAGTACCCTTGGAGTGAGGACTGGCTGTACACTCTTCAGCCCACACCAAGTGTATTTTTTTTTTAAACTGGAGAAATAGTTACAGTCCATCTACTGTGCAAATACACAGACACAAAACCATCACCATTATTAAGACTTGGTCCCCACTAGGATACAGCACCCCTTTCACCTTTGAGATGAGGCATGAATGCTGGGATTGTAGAGGTGGCTCCTATAGAAAGGCCTTTCCTGGAAAACCAGTGGTGGCCACATGGCTCCAGAAAGCCAGTGGGCCTCTTGTGCCTCCAGAAAGTTCTGGATCTTAGGCAAAAATGACAGATCTAAATTTCCTTTCATCCTTAGTAATCTATCTTCCACAATGTTGGTGCTCATCAAGCAGCAGTCACCATAGAGGCGAGATCACTAATCATATCCAAATCCCAAGTACCTGATACCAGCCCACTCCAGATGGACTCTCTCTGAACACTATCCTTCTAGCCACATTGGCTTTTATGAACCATAAACTCCCAGAAGGGTCAAGTCCTGGAGTCTTGTATGTTTCTTCTATTTTCAGTTAATGCTCAGGGTCTGAGGATGGTTCAACAGCTAAGAGTACTTGCTGTTCTTCCAGACAACTTGAGTTCAGTTCCCAGCAGAAATCCCACATGACTTCAAGAAATAAACGTTCTTTTCTGGGTCATTTTTATTCATGCACTAGGGTGTGTGCACACACACACACACTTAAAAAAATACAATAATAATAATAACAGTCAAGTCTTCTGTGATTGGTGCAGAGAGAGCAGAAAACTGTCGGAGTTTACATGATCCTCTTGCAGGCTTCAGTGAGGCTAAGCAAGAGTATAATTTAAAAAAACAAATTGTAAGAATATGCATAAAGTATCTCTGGAAACCTCTTTAAAACCCCACAGTGGTTGTTATCTCTGAGGGAAGAACTGGATGTTGTAAGCAAGGATGTCAGCATTTGTGGTAGTTTGAATGTAATTGACCCCATAAGCTCATAGAGGGTGTCACAATTAGGAAGTGTGGCTTTGTGGGAGGTGGGTGTGGTGTTATTGGAGGAAGTGTGTCACTGAGGATGTGGGCTTTGAGGTCTCCTTTGCTCAAGCTTCACTCAGCATGACATGCAGACCACTTCCTGTTGCCTGCAGATCAAGATTTAGGACTCTCAGCTCCCGCATGCTGTCATATCCCGCCATGATGGACCAAACCTCTGAACTGTAAGCCACCCCATTAAATATTTTCCTTCATAAGAGCTGCCATGGTCATGGTGTCTCATAGCACTAGAGACCCTGATTAAGACTGTCTTGAAGACAAAGGAGAGACTGGTACCGTTTTCAGTGTCCCATGTTGTTATACACGGAATTCAAAGAAACACTTTTCTCTTCTTACACAAAATAAAGAAAGAGAATGAAAGGAAGGAAGGAAGGAAGGAAGGAAGGAAGGAAGGAAGGAAGGAAGGAAGAAAGGAAGGAAGGAAATAAAGAAGTAAAAGAAAAAATAAACTCCATTTAAATCGCTTTTGGGAAAGGAAGTCCTGATAGTCTAGAATTGAGAGTTTTTTAATGTCTAGAGTGAAGATTTTTTTCAGTGTCCGTCCATTCTCCTCTTTCTCTGTGGGAAACATCCATAGAAACGACACCAACCCCCCATGAAGATGTTGGTTAAATCAATTTGTTACTGTTTGTTGTTCAGACCCTTTGTATCTTTCTATGTAACATTCTGTTCCTAAGAATTTCCCTTTGTTTATCTAACTTTGCCTTCTCTCTAGAAACACTGAGTACTCGCTATATTCTTCCTCGTCTATCCTGTGCTTATTCACTGACGAGCAGCCTCCTGAGTACTTTGGGCTGTGTTCACTTCAGAGCACTAATACAAAGGACTGTTACCATCTATACTCTTCTTATTTACCTGTCTTCCTTGTTTTCACGTATTACAGAGGACCTGAGTTGTGCACCATAACACAGCTAATGCCTGTCTGCCCGCTAGGGCCCTGTGTTCTTCTGCAAACCTGTTATTCTCACTTATTGCAATAAATCTCATGTGTAATATACCAAAATAGGATTAATATTTATTGGAGGGTATTTTAACACTCACAGACACAAGTTAAACCTTAGGATGACTCCTGAAGACAGGAGGATCCAGATGATGGATGCTGATCCAATCTCTAAGTAGGCAGGTACAAAACGGGGTGCCCAAGATCTTAGCAGCCTCTTAGCTTTTAATGGGGCTGGCCACACCCTGTTCAGGCCCCCAGGGATCTAGAGGCATGCCTTCCAACCTTATCAGCTAATACCTGAATCCCACCATGTCTCCCTCTTTTGTCTGACTAAGAAGGTTTTAAACTAAGACTATATACAATACATTATTATAAGGTAATGTCTGGGGGAGGAAAAGGCTAAGTATAAGTATGGTCGAACTATAACTAAAACTCAGCACATATAAGGTACATTATACATTTTTAGAGTATTGGTAGATGGTGGGGTGTATGAATTACTTTAAAACTGTTTATCTGGGATAGTGAAAATTTAACATTTGAATGTTTTTTGCTAAGGGATGATAGGATAGTAACTTTAACTATTTATTTTTTAACTCTATCAAGACCTGAGAAGGAAAATATTTTATCTGAAAGTCAGAAGCACATGAGAGTAGTAGCTTTTAAAATTTGGGAGAGGACAGTGACATTTAGTTATCTGGATAGTCACTTAGGTTTTTTGTGCCATTGGAGCATCTATTATTTTGGCTACAGGCCTATGATATCTGACAGATTTTTTTAGAAGCAGGGCATTTTTGGAAGGACTGTCTTATCTTGTCCAGGCAGGTTTCGTTAGTTTCTACTTGTCATCTTGTTTATCTAGTGGACATCGGGTGTACCGTCAGCAGTCGAGGTAAGGGCAGTTTTTTATCTAACTGGCCACTGTCTGCCAAAAGGACAAACTCCAAAGGAGTGTCCTTGATGTTCAACACCATCTTGGGAAAGGAACAGTGACACCAGGAGTTATCGCATCTCTCACAGATGAATTTTGAATAACAAAATGTTAAATGTCATATTCTTTGGGTCTATGAAATGGTTGAAGACTCTTGTCTCCCTATGGTATTAAGCCTGTATTTGGGAAGCCTAGGTCACATGACTATGACATGGCAAACTTAAGTAATGCTGACTGCAGTTTTTATCATCTTTAGAATTGAAGCTTGTATTGCAAAATTAGGCTATCTATAACGGGGTGTCTAATCTCTGAATAATGACTTTCAGTAAGACTATCAAACATTAGCCAGAGGTACACATACTATGCAAAATGGTAACAGTATTTTAGACATGTATATATATATATATATATACATATACATATACATATACATATATATAGCATACACAAATTATCTAAACAGAGGTATACAAAACATCTTGTGCACATATCATGACTAGCACAATCATACATCATGTCTAGTACAGTTAAACAGAGGTAGCAATTGCATAGTGGACATGACAGTAATGTGCAAATATTTTAAACAGAGGTAGAAGCGTATGTAAAATATAGTTCTGTCACATAACACTCACTCTGCCCCTTAATATCTTATTAAGTTCAGTCAGTTCTTCCTAACTCTTGTCCTTCATCTTCACCTCTTCTCATTTACCTCTCCTGGTTTTCACAACACTCCACCATTCACCCTGCCGGGTGGTGACATCGCCCCCCACCCTCCCACTTTTGTCAAAAACTACAAGTAGAAATTTCTTATTTCCAGCCACACCACATCACATGGCTATGGTAGCCAAAGACCTTAGACTATGTCATTTTAAGGAAGTGACTTCCTACTTACTTTCCTATGACATTATGGTCAATCCTGTCTGTGTGTGAAATCTGTATTTGTCTCAATGTAGTGGGGAATCAGAGAAAGATTCAGTGTGGCTATATATGAGAGTCCATCCGGGGTAGTGAACTGAGGAATCTACGCATGTTTCAATGAAATATAACATTCTTGCTTAACAGTATCTTCTTATAAATAGATGTTATTATTTTTAGCTCCACGGTAGTAAACATTATAAACCATTAAGCATGAAATAGCAATTGGCCAAGGCTCATTCTTGCTCTATGGAAGCCATGTATTTCCCGGAAGGTTTGAACATGATTATTATTCAAATGTTATTTTTAAAAAAAATAGGGTCTGGGGAGATGGCTCAACAGGCTTTCTATGTAAAAATAAGGACCTGGGTTTGGGTCTCCAGTACCCTTGTAAAGCTGGGAGTGGAGATATATCTATCTGAATCTAATCTAATCTGAATAGGGATGTGGAGACAAGTGGATCCCAAGAACTTGTGAAAATTCTTAAATACACACACACTCCACAAGTAACCCATGGGGTGGGGGGGGGGAGTAGAGAATCATGTTTCCAAAAATAAAACCTTTATGCAGATCTTGTTCTCACATTCAGACTCCACAGACTATAGGCTAGGAGAAAGTATGTATAGTTCAAAAGTATATTGAAAATAAACGGTTGTCTAGAAATAAGCACATATGTATACACACACACACACACACACACACACACACACACACACACACACACACACACTACCCACCTGTTGGTCAGTAGCGATACAGCCTTACCACAATTTAAATTATATGTAGTAATTCATTCACCGCAAGTTATCCATAGCCAGAAACTGCCAACCAGTTTCCCATCTGCAAGCAGAGTTTGTGTACCACCGGCCACTCAGCCTACGTGCTTAACACATTCATTAACCAGGAGACTGGGGATGCCGTTCTATGTTTCTCATTATTGAAAAGAACAAGTTAATCTCCCCTTTGGAGGGCTGCAGGACTAGAAACCACACGATCCTTTAAATAGTTCTCGGCCCCACACCCTCCCTTGTTGACAGGTCTGCTTTCATAATTTTATTGTCCTGGCTCCAGAGCAAATTTCAGTGAGGTAGAGTTAGTTGATAGAAGAGTGGGTATGGGCAGAATGATGAGCCTAGGAGAACACTGAACAGTGGGGGGGGGGGGGGAGGAAATCAGGCCGAGTGATGTATGGCGAGCCTTTTATCAGATACATCTCCTTGCCTTCTGGAGTGCCCATCATATCACACAAACTGCTCCTGAAGAGCCCTCCATTTACCTTCTCCCCTAATTAAATGTGCACTTCATTAATGTAAATTGGGGGTTTAATGCTCTTGTTGAAATTCTGAAGAAAGTGCTATGGCCTTGCGAAATGCTTAAGCATCATTGCAAATTAGATTAGGGACCAAGAAAGGCAGTAAAATTAGAATGATAATGGCTGATGTGGCTTCCTGACAGGCATGACTATTCAAGGATCAATGGATCCAGAGCAGTTTCCCGAGCCCAGAGTGAAAGGCAGGGACCAACGTCAGCCTACAGATGTGGCTTTTGGAAGCACTTTCAATTAGTTTAATTTGGTAAATGGTGGGGATTTAGAGGCTCTCAGCCAGTTATACAAGACAAGAATACATTGAAATGTTTTTCAACTTTTTAACATAAAATAGGATTGGCTTCACATTTGCATTTCTCGAACAAGATGGAGTGGGTTGGGGTGGGGCAGGTGGCATAGGGAAAGTTTCCAAAGTGTTTGACCAACTCCGCTTTTGAAAATGGAAATGACTTTTATAAGCTTGGACTAAAACCTTGCAATGAGTGGGAACGTCGGCGGAGAGGGTGGCTCAGGCTCTCGGCCTGAACTCGGGAGCGCTGCACAACCCGGAGCGGTCGAAAGGGACCGGGCGTGAAGCCCACTCAAAGCTACCTACATTTTTCTCAGGATAAAATGATTTGCCTTTTAGACATGAGTGTTGTTTCTCAACTTCCCTGCTGTCTGCTTTTAGTTAAAATAAAACCACATTTGGGCGGTTTAGGAAGGACTATCCTGGTATCTCCCACATTCTGGCCCTAGTGCTTGGAGTGAGGGGATATGGTCCAGCATTTGCTTGGAGGGCTGCTCTGACCCGGGGCTTCCCAGAGCCGCACTGTTTGGGGAGGTGCTAAGTGTACCCTTCCCTTTCTCTTCCTTCCTCCTAACCCCACCCTACCCCGAGACCACTGGTGTCTTTGTTGGAAAATAAATTGGCGAGGATCTGCTGATGCGATGTTGCAAGCAGGATGGCTTCTGGGCACAAAGGCTTCCTTCAGATATGCACATTTTGACCATAGCTCTCTCCTTGTGTTCCCAGAATACTGTCAAGCTTCATTTGGACCTCCTCCCTGAAAGTATCTGCATATTTCATGAGTGAAGAGGAAGGAGATGATGCTCAGAAACTACAGTAAATATTACCAAGTCCCCCGTGGCTCCTAAAGCTAGGGTTCAACCTTGTAAACGCGCAGCGATTGAGGGTTCACCCAGCCTTGGCTCTTAGGCTTCCCAATCTCTGGTTACATTTGCTCCCATCTGGGGTCCTGAAAACGAACCTGGGCAAGGTGACCCAGAAAACCCCTGTGAAGACTTCAACCAGCAACTGTACCGTGTGGATGGTAGGGGAGCCTCCTGCAAATCCACACACTTCCTTAGATCCTGTTTCATAATTCTACTGGCCTCCCACAAAATCTAGATTCAATTAAGGAAAAAAAAATTCTAGCAAATGGTTTTTATTTAGTTCGTAAAAACTGCCATAGTAAGGCCTGCTATCTGCCTAGTCTTTTGTTAATTCCCCCCGACCCCATTTTCAATTATTTAACTGATAGATAGCAAATTTAGAAGACAGTAGAAAGAAATAATCACTCTCCCTGTTTTATAAATAATAAAAATGATGATCCCTCGGGGCATCCCAGTTACTTTCCTGAAAACACAGAGGCAGTAAGCTATGAAAGAGGGGGTTCAGACAAAAGCCCTCTTTTTCTAAAGAGTTCAATATAGTAGATAAATTGATATGTGGTTGCTGTGGGAAAGTCTATGTAATTAAAAAAATGTATGGAGCAAAAAAATAAAGTGTACTGAGATAATCACTGTAAATCTTTTCAAACATCCTTTTCCTGTATCCCTCTTAGCATATAGATAAATAGCATAAAGAAGGTGAAAACCAGGAGAAGGAAGCAGAGGAGGGGACGGAGGAAGATTTCTAACTATGTGTCCAGGATCTGAGATATTGTTTGCATTCACTCCTTAGAACAGCCCTGCTAGGTAAATGAGACTTGAGGAGATTAAGTGACATAGCTAAGTTCGCACAGCTGTGAGTATTATTTACAAAAGTCTGGCCGAAGTGATCATGAGCCGTTTAACACAACGTACCATAAACAACACTATTCATCATGTTTCAAGGCTCTGGGTCCAGTTATGGCTGGACACAGTATAATTCAGTGAGCAAGTCCCCTATTGGGAGATAATTAGTGCTTTTAATTTTTTAAATTTTTTTCCACTACAGGCAATGGTATGGTAGAAATCATGAGCAAACTTTCAGAATTATCTTCTTAGGGTTAACTAAAGGCACAGGATACTGTAAAGCAAGAGTCAGCTCTTCTATGTGTGGTTCATTGCTTACCTTCAGGCAGAAGTCAGAGAATGGATGCCATAGGAAATCAATAGCTGATAGTCTAGAGGCTAGTAAAATATGGATCCATTTGGGATTATGGCCCCAAGCCTCCCTAGATTCCAATTGCCTGTAAGTGTAGTCCTGATTTTTAGGGGATAGCATGATAGTGTTTGTTATAAGAACTAGCTGCTTCCATCCTTTCTAGCATTCCACAATTACTGTACCAGATCTGAAGAGAACCACACTGTACTGTAGGTTCCAACTAAAGCCTCAGGAAATGCATAAACAATTGATATGACTTGTTAGGAAGGTATTTATAGCCCTGTATGACAGATGGTGTCATACAATTTTTAAAGATTTGTTTATTTATCTATTTTATCTGTATATATGTTTTGTCTACACACCAGAAGAGGGCATTGGGTCTCAAGAATTACAGCTATATAGATGGTTATGAGCCTCCATGTGATTGCTGGAGATTGAATTTAGGACCTCTGGAAGAGCAGCCAGTGATCCTAACCACTGAGCCATCTCCCCAATCCTGAGTCTTGTGACTCTTACCTGCCAACCAAACTCTACTACACTCAGTCAGTTTGGTGGGCTGCTGGGGAAGTTCAAAAGGTCCAGCTAGATTTGCTAAGGCATGGGTTGGTCACTCACTGGCTGTCACCGGCCTCAATTCTAGCCAGAAAGCACCCACTAGACCTGACAACCTCTCCCCTGTCTGTCCTACCTCATCAAAACAGAGTGACAATGTTTTCCTACCTACCACCCTCAATATCCTACAGGAATTCTTTTAACTTTCAACCATTCTGCTCTGCTCCTTGCACTTAAGACATTATCAAACTCTCCTGGACAATCACACCAGAAGCAGAGGAGGGTGGACCTCTGTGAGTCTGAGAGGTCAGCCAAGGGTACATAATGAAACTCTATCTTAAACAACAATAATAATTTTTTAAAACCCTTTCCTAGAGCTGCCCAGCATGAGATCGGCCCCCTGCTCCACTCCTCAATGACTGAATATATACATAAATAAAGGATGGAAGACAGCTCTGTAGGTAGCCCAGTGTCTCTGCTGTGTTTGCCACCTTAGAGCTGCCTAAGGTAGGTAGGTGTAAGAATCCTAGGTCCAGGAGACGTACAGTTCTTGAGACTGACCCATTTTTTTATTGACAAAAAGATCTCAAAAGGACATTTCTCTGCTGGCATTAGTCAAAAATGTTCAATTCCATTTCGCTTTAATTTGCAATAAATGTGCCTAATTTTATTTTTAATTTCCTAAATAGATTGATTTGGCAAAACCACTTTGCCAGCTCAAAGGTTACACTCCTGATTGAAAATGTTAATATCAAATTCATTTTCTCAAATGCTGGTTTTCTAATTTTCTAAAAATTACTGCTTAAACAAAGATTAAAAGATCTACAGACATGGGAGATTTGTTCAACATGAATCGAGTAAGCCCAACAAGGTCGAAAAGCCTTGGCCAATAATGTGCACTTTACTCATAACACCTTTTTATTTCACTGCATTAGAATCCAGAATGCTTGATCAGGTCAACTGTCACCCTAAAAATGAATTGTCTCTTAAGAGCGATTCTTTATGTTTTGTAAGACTACTCTTCCTTTGGAATTCAAAGCAGATAGAATTTTAGTTCTAACTCCTATGTCCTCAATAAAAAATAAAATTAAAAAAAAAAAACAAAAAAACCCCAAAAAGCCAATGACAGAAGAATGTCGCAGGGAGCCGGTAATAGTAGTCAGTTCCCAGGAGGGTAATAGTAGTCAGTTCCCAGGAGGTCAGGAAGAGGACCAAAGAGGAATCACTCTGCACGAGTTAACTTGTTACATGTGCCATTTGCTACAATGAATTCATCTGTTTGAAAACGGACTCAGCACCCTAAGACTCTAAAGAGAACAAGCTGTCATGTAAGTTCTGAGCAGAGAGAGATTGCCCAATTACTACACTCATTAGACACCACTCTAAGTGCTGTAGGTGATGGGAAGTCATCCCTCTTGACTTCAGAGGCAGCTGTCTCAAGGAGGGATCAGAAACAGAGACAATGGTAATCCACTAAGGAATGTCAAAAACAAAGGACAGTCCCAGAATATAGATGGCGAGGCAGTCAACCTGGTGTATCTGGGCTATCTGTGGTCATAGGGTTCCAAGCAGAGAAGGATGCTCCAAGTGGAGGGAAGCCTCAACAAGGAGATTAAGGAGGAAAGGAGAGGCTTGCTTCCCACTCAGTCCCTCCCAACACTCAGCTGTGAGGATGCCCTGCATTGTTTTTTTCCAGAAAAGTCTTATTTGTTATAATTGCACTTTACTTGAGTGTGGCCCTTCAGTTTTTAGTTGAACAGTTTGCTAAACATTGCAGCTATGTACATCTCTGCTACATAGAGACAAAGCCAACTAGGAAAGAACAACAGAGTTGAATGAAATTTTACAGGTGACTTCATATTAACCTGAAGAGTTCACAGATGGGGACAAGGCCACAAAGACTGAGGTGTATTTATTTCACAAAGTGGGTGTTACATTAAGTTTCTTGCCTGTCTGGCCTGTGGTCCAGACTGGAAGACCCACTGTCCTGCAGAAAAACAAAGACCCTTGTATTAATTTTATGCTGATCAGCCCATGGCTCTGGCATATAACTTTCTAGCTCTTGCTTTTAAACTAACCCATGATTCTTATCCTGTTCAGCCATGCGGCTCGGTACCTTTTCTTGGAGCAGCATAGTTGTCCTCTGTGTCTGCTAGCTTCTCTGGCATTTCTCTGGTGTCTCTGGGGGCATCTCTGCCCTGTTCTTCCTGTTCCCAGAGTTTTCTTAGTCTGGTAGCCCTGCCCACACTTCCTGTCTGCCTTCGGCCAATCAGCATTTTTATTAAACCAGTGGGTGGACAATTATTTACAATGGAACATAATTCCACTACAGGTGGGAGTGGGGGGAGGGGGCGTTTAGAAATGGAAGCTGTCTTCACATCAGCAATGGTTTGGAGAACACACTAATCTGGCATTTTGCTTGTTTACATTTATGTTCTGCTTATATATATATATAGAAGTTAAATAGGTACAAATCAAGTGCCCAAAGGCTAGCTATCAACCAAAAGTGCATTAGAAAAAGTCTTTGTGATTACATTAGCATTACTGAGGTGGTTTCTTAATTCTTCTTGTTACATAGCTACTGTTACTTATACCAAACTCTACACATCCTGTGTGTTTGACCCTTCATATGGGTATAACCTACAAAATACACATGGTGCCAGCTAGAGGCTCACCAACTTACTGCATTCTACCCTTCACCTGGAGAAAACTTGGATAAAGGGAGCTAGCAGGTATCATAAAGGAAGAGGAGTAAGTGTGTATTAGAGAATGGTTGAAGAGAAAAAGCCCCAGAAGGTCCTATATGACATGTAAGTAACTTTATTCCTCCTGTTGCCCGTACACACTGCTCCCCCATCAGCCATCACACACAGACCCCCTGTGCCCTCTTGGCTTCTGAGAAACTCAGATCCCAGCTGGACCTGAATGATTAGGTGTGGGGCTATAGCTCACTCTCACTTATTCAGCTGATAGAGCAGCTTAAGCCTTCATAAGAACGTTAACATTTGGGTGCCAATAACAGATTGACCTTTATTCATAAAGTGCAAATAGTTGGAAGTCGAACAGATTGCTTGCCAGCGATTGCCTTTTATGCGCAGTTTAAGGCTTTGATTTCCTACCCCTTTCTCTCCTTTAATCTGACATCGCTGGCTTGAATAGCGTTTGCAGTCTAAGTAAACAGGACCGGGGGAGGCCCCTGCTTTTGTAGCCTAGTTTGCTTGCACGGAGAGGGGACAGAGACTGTAGAGTGACTTTTAAAGATTTGCCTTCGGAATCCAACGATTTAAGAAAGGGTTGGAAGCGCCTCTCCCGCCCCCCAGACCTACTGGATGGAGCTGGGGGGAAGCTGAGAACTGAATTTATGTCTTTTGCATCTGAAATCAGCCCTGTGCACCGGTAAGTGGGGAAGTGAGGATTTATATTAACTCTGAGGACTTCACTCTGTGCCATACACAAAAGAGGCAACTCACAAACTACTGAGCCTATAGATGGGAAACAGGACCACACTCCAGGCCTCTGGGGCCCTCCCCTAGCCAGCTGTGATTGTCTCCAGGCACAGGGCTGTGCAGGGCAAATGAAGGCTTTCAAACAAGCCTGCTCCTTTAAAGCATTCCAGGGAAATACCTCTGAGGCACAGCTTTTACAGACACTCTTCAACAGAACATTTGATTCTAGATATTCCCCCTAGATTTATCTTGATGTTGTGTTATTTTCAACAGCACCTCCTACACTGATTACAAAAGAAGTCTTTGTAACATTTTCATAGATAGCGTATGCAAACGAAAAGCTTTCCCAGCAGCCACTTGTGACCAATTTAGAAATGATGGAGCCTTTGGTGAGTCACCAGGAAATAGAAGATGCAAAGCCCTCATGAATAAGGCTAGGCCAAAAGGAGAAAGTAATTGGATGTGAAAACCATCCTGCTGGTGCGCTAAATAACCTTTACAAAAATTCCGTATGTCTGTCAAGAGTGCAGACATCTTTCTGATCCTGACAATTGGCGTTGTGTTGGAAGGAAAGACTTTGAGTTTAGTGTCCATCACATCTAGATCTGTACCCCGGCCTTGATAATAGTCACTTAGGGAAAGGATCTGTCTCAAAGCACCCTTGGTGATGGGCTTGCCAGTGAGCAAACCTCCGAAACGCTGAGTCCACTCCCACTCTTCAGCAGGTTCTTAGTCAAACTTAGTTTGTGGTTGAACAAAGTATTAACTTCCAGTCCTGTTACTTTCTCTGGTCTATGTGGAGAATATGACAAAAAAAAAAAAAAAAAAAAAAAAAAAAAAAAAAAAAGGAAGAACTGAACCAGACTCATCCCACCGCAAAGTTCACAGAGACACTGTTGTGGTGATTGTCACCATGAGGCCATTTATTGGTCTATATGAACTCCCTATCTCCAAACATGCAATGCTTACTCTGGACAGCAAATGGGTCTTGTGTTTCTTTGACGATAGAGTGGAGGCCTAACAAATTGCTTCCTAGTTCAGTGGTGCTTCATTGGGAACTACCTCTGGCCAATTGGGGCATCTGACAATTCTTTTTCCATCGATCCCTCTGTTTAGCATTTTCCCAATTCCAGCTCTTGCTTATAAGCCTAACTCTTCTGTTCTGTGCTTACCTTGTCTCTGGACCAGGCTAGGTGACACCAGCCTTCTGTTTGAGAGTCAGGCATGCCACATACCCAGTCACTCTCTGAACTGGTACTGACAGAGACTCCCCAAACTTCAGCCATGCCAGGGCCTCTCTTTTTGCCACAACATCTCTCCTCTTGCAGGATTTCTTGAAGAATAACACAGGAAGGTACCCAAGTGGGAAGCATTTTTAAAAGAAATAAACATCACCCTCAGTATTGTGATGTGCCTTTGGTTTTCCTTAACTCAAGCCTCCATAAGACAAGAACACCAGCACATTGTGGGCAACATTCTTGCCAGGGGATGCTGGTCTCAGCCTACAAAAGAGATGGTTTTAGAGGCTATAGATAGATCAAGGCTACCACTGGAGAGGAGACAAAATCGCTCAGGCTTCTCCAGCAAGAACTGGTACTGCCACCGAATAGAAAGAGACTGTTCTGTAGCACCCAGATTACTAACGCCAAGCCCCCTCATTCTCTTCCTCCTCCTGACACTTTTTTATGGTGCCAGGGTCAAGCCCACAGCTTCATGTGCGCTAGATAAGCATTCTGGCACTGGGCTTCCCCCTTCAGCATCCAATGTCAGGCTTTATTTAGAATGATAGCAGTAACAATATCTATGCTGTGGAATCCTGAAGCGAAGGGAAGAAAGTAGAAAAGAGTTAAATTTATGTACAGAAGCATAAACGTGGTGGCCAATGTGGATTGTCCACTTGACTGGATGTAGAATCACATGGGAGATGCATCTCGGCCATTATGCCTGACCCACCGTGGTCAGCTGTATCCCTTTAACCCACAAACTCAAGTAGATCCTTCCTTCCTTAAGCTGCTGTGTTCAGTCCTTTTTCATACCAGTAAGAAAATAACTATTAGAAGAAATGACTGTCACACAGAACAGCAATGTAAGAAGGAATAAATGAGATGTTAAGCTTACGATGTCCTACGTTCACAAGTCCTTGGAGTCTCTCAAAAGAAGAGGCAGACACTTAGGAATTTAAAACTCATCATTATTCCCAGGTCCCACGACCTCTGGTCCCCAAATCTGTGACCCACCCAGAGCCAGGGCATGGTGTTTATTCTCAGTGGCAACTCATTACTATTCCATTGTTTTTCCTCACAGCGTTTTCTTCCAACACCAGAGCATGTCATGCCAACTGGCTTTGAAGACAAGCCATTTACATGAGGGAATGATTTCAAAAAGATTATGAATGGGTTTTTAAAATGCACACAGAGCCTTCATTGCAAAGGAGGAAATGCTTTAAAAGGTAACTTTAAATAAATTCTTAGTAACTGAAACTTGGCAGGTCCAGAGCTTCTATGCAGGAGTCCTGGGAGAGCAGGCTTGCTATGCATGTGAAGAGTTGGTGCTGACAGGAGCCTTGAATCTCTAGCTGATTTGCTACTCTGAGGTTCTCATTAATTAGTAACTGACAATGTACAAAAGGAGAAAATTGTGTTTCAGCTTTAATGATGACCTTCTGTGAAAAGTGGGAAATTCTATGACAATCTCCAAACAGGTTGTTTGAAGGCTCCCCCTCAGGTCAAAAACCTTCATTTCTATGTCTTTTATTTGCTAAGTGCAGACAAAGCTGTAGTGGCCCTAAAGTATGTCTAGAAAATTTAGGTTTTTAGACATTTGGGGAAGTTTTGGCTGGGGTGGGAGCAGATAGGGAAAAGAAGAAACCATATGAAAATTAAGTGAATGACTAAAAGTCTTAATGCCACAAAGCTTAAAGCTTAATGTACCCCAGAGACCTTGAGAGGTGTGGGAATCGGTGTCCAAAGCACCGATTTGTCTCTGTGGAGTAAAATTTTGTTGAATGAATGAATTCTCCCAACATCACCTTACTTCAGTGAATGCTGGCACTTTCAACTCTAACCTTCCCACATTCAGCTCAGCCAGAGATTTAGTAGGTGGCCCCTGCTAAAAACATTGGAGAATGAGTTGTGAAGGCAGCCCTTGGCCATCCTATAGGAGATGCACATTCTGTTGCACTAAAGGAATAAGGCATGTCATAAAAGACAGGTACAGGCAGTACTAGCTAGGCCATCATTATGATTTCTGGTTTGCAATGCTCAGCTTGGGGTGTCCTCTAGTACAACCAGCAAAGAGGGCATTCACTGAAGCTGCACTGGGGCAGTGTCCCAGAGACAGGGCCATCCAGCTTTTTTACACAACTCTTTTTAATAAACTAAGAAGAGCATGGATTCTTCCTCTTGCCAATCATTGTTTTTAAAAGGTGCCTTTCAGCCACACAACATCTCAGACTTTATTTTCAGGGATGATGGTCTGGAGACGCACTAAGGAGCTGGAAAAAAGTTCTTACTTAAACTCAAAAGCCAGGTCATAGTCTTGTTATCATACACACACACACTCACAGAGACCACACATATACACACACACACACAAACACACACACACCACACATATACACACACCCACAAACACACATACCACACATACACACACATATACACACAACCACAAACACACACATCACAAATGCATGCACACACACACATTCATTTGCATACCCACACACCTATCAGATTACTAGCAGAATGACCAGATGAATGGATGCTAGGGTGAATGATCAGGCTTGTATTGGAGAAGTGAGCTAAGCATTCTGACATTTTTCTTGCTTGCCTGATGTGCTTGGGTTTTGTTTGTTTTGAGACAAGGCTTCTCTTTGTAGCAGGACAGTTTGGAACTTCCTACAGAGCCCGGGATAACCTCAAATTCACAGTAATTCTCCTGCCCAAGCCTTTTAAGTGCTGGGAAATCCTCCTGCCTCAGACTTTCAAATGCTAGAAGTATAAATACGAGCCAACACAGAGGGTTAAAACACTATTCTCAAAAGTCTCTTAAAGCATTTAGATACACAAAACTAGAACTTAGATGTATAAATCTAGAACATAGATACAAAAAGTTAGAAGCTAGATGCTCAAATCCAGAACTCAGTTGTACAAATCTAAGCTTGGAAAGCTATCTTTGCAAGACTTCAGCTGAGAAAATCCCAGTGCTCAGGATGCTAATGTGTTAAGGACAGGGCCTCATGGACTATCTTGAGGCTGTGGCTCTTTTCTCCTTGGCAGAAGAGAGATGCATGGGGCCCATTCTCCTCAGTTTCTCTCTGGGACACGTTTTCTTCTCACTTCAGGCCTGATGTGGGATGTCTTTCTGTATGCTGCGAATTACTACTGGATAATAAAGAAACTGTTTTGGCCTATGGCAAAGTAACTTAGAGGAAGGCAGAAAATCCAAGCATAAAGGAGAAAAAGGGCAGAGTCAATGAAGATGCCGTGAGCTGCTACCCAAGAGAACATGATGTAATAGAACACAGGTAAAGCCACTAGCCATGTGGCAAGGCATAGACTGGTATAAATGGGTTAAGTTGTACGAGCTAGTGATAGCTTAAGCCATAAGCCAAACAGTTTGTAATTCATATAAGTCTTTGTGTAATTATTTGGGACTAAGTGGATATGGGTCTGCAGGTCCAGTCCTTGGGCTGAAACCTCTAGTTACACAGGCCTGCCTCTCCTCTCTCTTAATAAGGGATCCAGAATTACCCCCAAGGGACCACAGGACAACTCCTTTCTGCCCAATTGTTTTCAGCTCTGGATCTTCCGAATGATTTTACACTTATCTTCATTTCTCCTCTTAGAACCACTTTCCAGGCAAGCAAAAATAAAAATAGTTCAAAGGTAGGGACTCCTGTGCATTAATAAGTAAACACCAATGGGAAAAGTGGTAGATATCTATGAGTCGTTTACACTCCAGTGAAATCATACCCCACTTAGCAGCATCTGTGTAAACAGATCACATAAGGACTGTGCATAATCAATTGACCAGGGATTTGTCAGAATTACATAAAGCTAAGAACACGCTCACACGTGCATGTGGTCTATATAGTCTTTCCATTCATATCAGATCATAAATCACCAGATAAAGCTGTAAGGTCATGTCATCAACATACATCTTCATCATTGTGAGAAAGCAATGAGACATCTCACCTAAGAAGAAGCTGTGGACTTTGAAAGCTTTTAGAAAGATCCAAAGCTGGCATCTCATCACTGCAGGAAGGGCATCCTGGCAGGTACATCAGTGTTTGTGTCACTGCATCCTACTAACTTGGAAATGAGGAGATACCAACAATGACACCAGATACTAGCAATGAAGAAACTTGAAGCATGGGTCTGACTGCAGACTAACCCTTCTGACTTTATGTCTCTTCTCTACTTTGTGACTCTGGCACTAAGTGCAGGCTAACTTTGTGCCTTTCTTCTTCTGGATCATTTTTAAGGCCCTTTAGTCCAGAGTTAGACTCTTTCTCTAAGCCACTCAGCTTTGACCCAGGTGGAACAACTCATTTGGCTTTCCAATCAATTTGAAAGACTCTTAACTCATAGGCCAAATACTAATGAAGCCATCAAGGTCATGCTGCCAAGAACTGTTGAGTACAAGCAGATGCCCGGCTCTATCCCATTCCCCCTTATGAGGCAAGCTCACCTTTAACATATTTGGAGGCAGAAACCTCACATAAAAGCCAGTGGTTGTTAAGGTCTAGCTGAGTCCTCCAGTACTCCAGCATTCCCATGTTCATGTGTGGAGACTGGGTCACCATGAAGTGAAGTGATTTTTCCCAAGGCCATTCATCTGCTATGTGATGCATTTTACTCAAGTACCCTGAGTTGGCTATCTAGGTCATTATCCTTATAGCATTAGAAAACACCACCCCTCCCATGGAAACTGGATGGTTTGCTGTCTATCACTGAATGGTGGAAGGACCTGGTAGCCTTGTCTTTGAGGCAGGCATGATATGGATAAAGAAGAGAGACCCGAGGACATAGAATGCATGTTATGGGAAAATTTCCAACTTTATAAACACAAGAATATTTTCACTGGATAAGATAGTCTTAGTTTGAGCAATAAAACTCTGGCTAAAAATATTTTAATTCAAAAGGAACCTTTCTTCTAGGTAAGTGAAAATCCTGAGGGGAAACAGGTGGTAAAATCCAATCTCTCTTATTCCTCATCTCTTGACTTGGTCTCACTGTTCTTGGCGAGCCTCTAATCTTGAGCAGAAATGATACCAGTAGTTGTAGATTTGTATCTTCATGGTGGTCAATCCTTCTAGGAAGCCACAGCAATTATAAGTCCGCTCTTCCCATGTATATGGGGTAGAGAAATCCAGAAGGGCTCTGCCAAAAATGTGATATTTGCATGCGTGCTGATGAAGTGAAATAATTCAAGATGGCATGAGGTAAACATTCTCATCTCTGTGGGACCATTCTGTATACTGTGAGCCTCCTGGAGCATCTGGAAGAACTCAGATTCAGGGCTGCTGCCCCCTAAAAAAAACACCTGGTAAAAGAACCAATGTGAAGAAAAACCAGCTTCTAGGAAAATTAATTTGGCAAAAGTTTAGTCTATAATCAAATCTATTGGTTTTCAAATACAGTAACTTTTCTGGTTATCTACATAGTAATCACTACTGGATCCACGGTCTTGGTTGAACAACATTTAAGGCCTAAGAGCTGAAACAGAATAGGAACAGTCTCCCTGGAAAGATGTTGAGCAATCCTAGTAGTTTATTAAATAATTAGCGAGTGGCAAATGTTTCCTGTGGAGATTTCTTGTCTCTGCTGGTTTCTTCTGACCTTTCCTGACTCCACTGAGCATCTCACAGAGCTCTGTAGAGGAGCTGTTGGCCGCTCCTCGGAGCTCTAGTTCTTCAGACCTGTGCCATTCAGTGGAAAGGTCACAGCCACACACAGCTGTCTAAACCGAAGTTCATTACAATTAAGCACAATCAAGTAAAGCTACACCTCGGACCCTTCGTCACATTAGACAGATTTCTAGAGATGAGCACCCGTATATTGAGAGGAATCAGCGCAGTGGATGACATGTGATGAAAGATGGCTTCTGTCACAGCAGAAAATTCCACGGAGTTCTTAACTGGCCCCCTGTGACTCCTGAGTTTGTTTTGCCTCCCAGGTTCTGTATTCTAATCGGTGTACATTTTCCAAATAGAGGACCTAGAACAGACCAAAGAAACCATTCCATCCTCAGATAGCCTAGTTAAGTGTTGAGTTTATTATGGTTACTTACAGGAGTCCAGTTGCAAAGTTGTTTTAAGGTATCTGCGACACTGGAAAGTCCACCTCAACATAGATGATGGCCGTGAAAGCTACATCCTTGGAACTACAGAACTTACAGGCATCTCAGTCAGTGGGAGCTGTCCTGCCTTATAACTGTAGGGTAGGGGACACTCACGGGTACTGGAACTTCCTTGTTTCAGGTCTCTCTGTTTCTTCCTAAGTTGTATTTACTTCCGCTGTCTTGGGAACCCTACTCTCAGCTGGGAACTATGGGTGCTGTACAACTTCAGGAGCCATATTCATTTCTCACCTCTGGTGTCCCTAGGGCCCTACTTGCCAAGAAGGAAATGCAGAAAGCAAACTAATACTTGGCTGCCCTTACAGCTGTGTTTTCTGGTCCAGCCACAGGACACAGTTTCATAACGTCTTTAGACCTCTGTGTAAAAGTTTTTAGTTAATAAATTACTTCAATCAATACAAATAAGTACTGTTTTATCCTTCTTCCTCAAACTCTAATGTCCTTCACAGGAGAAAAGACAGAAGGTAAGGAGGAAAGGAAGAAGAGAGGAAGAGAGACAGACGGACAGACAGATGGAGAGAGGGTGAAGAGACAGAGATAGGGAAAAAGAATTCCCTTGTCAGCAAACTCCTTACTGAAAATATTAATTCCACTAAAAGCACCAAAAGGACTTTTCCCCCTTAGAATGAAAAAATATATACAGCTGCATAGCAAAGTGGAAGGCTTGAATGAGCTCTCCACGTTCTTGTCGGAAGCCATTAGCTGAATTGCCTAAAGAAACCCCCTGACAACTGTAAGTGCTGTTTTTATGTTTGAGAGCTTCATAATGTTGCCCACAAAAAGAAATTTCTCCACAAAGGCTCCTTGTGTTTAATAAAGTGATTTGTTCCAGTGATGGTGGGTGATAATGAAATTGCTCAATTGAAACAGGATTGTTCAATGAAGACCTGAATCCAATTTGCTGGACCTGTATGATTACACTTTCAGCTCTGTGTTTACTCATTTGTAGAATTACTGCCAGTCTTTTGATACGAAATTAATAGGATTAATGGTTTTCAAGATCGACAGGCAGTAACAGGGAACAGAGCCTGTCTGCATGTGACAGCATGCAACACAGTAGCCCTGTGCACTGACCTGTGAAGGCCTGCACACCTCACTGGCCGGTACAGCAGAATGGGAGGTTGGCTCCTCTTCCTGTCCTTGGAAATGAGGCTTCTTCTCCAAATGAAAATGATCTTTGTATAATTCCATTTAGGTTTATGTAGATCCCCCACTATGAGTAGCTACTCAAGGAGTTGGTGGGGAGACCATGTCCCAGGAAAAATAAGTTAATACTTGAATAGTGACACCTGAAATAATCTTAGGTAGTTCTGTACAAACAATGATTAGTATTATTAGTGGTGGCTTAATGACAGAATCAAAATTTGCAATATGTTTTATTGCCTGGAAATTTCTGAAGGTTTGGGGGGTGTGTGTGTGTGTGTATGTGTGTGTGTGTGTGTGTGTGTGTGTGTGTGTGTGTGTGTGTGTTGTGTGGTATATGTGTGCATGTGTATATGAGCAAATGCATGTGCTCACATAATAGGGTATATAGGAGGGTTCTGGGTGTCCTACTCTGTCACTCTCTACCTTACTTCTACCTATTCCTTTGAGACAAAACCTCTAACTAAACCTGCAGCTACACAGCCAGCCAGCAAGCCCTGGCTATCCTTGTGGTGCTGCCCCAGAGTTACAGTGCCTGCAGCCTCACATAACTTTTTCACATGGGCACTAGGGTTTCAAGTTCAGGCCTTCATGTTTGTAGAAAAAGTTCTCTTAGCCACTGAGTTATCTTCTCAGCACCCAAAATAAAGGGTTCTTTTGGACATTTCTGTACATATGTATCATGTGCATTGCTCGTGTTCACCCCAAGACTTTATCTTATGCCACCCCCTTCCCACTTGTTTCTTTTTTCCACAGTCAAATAGTCCTATTTTCAAATAAATAGATGATAGACAGACAGACAGATGATAGGTGGGTGGATAGATGATAGATAGATGGATGGACAGACGGACGGGCGGGCGGACGGACGGACGGACGGACGGACGGACGGACGGACGGACAGACAGACAGACAGACAGACAGACAGACAGACAGACAGACAGACAGATAGATAGATAGATAGATAGATAGATAGATAGATAGATAGATGACAGACAGATCAATAGACAGATGATAGGTGGGTGGATAGATGATAGGTAGGTAGGTAGGTAGGTAGGTAGATAGATAGATAGATAGATAGATAGATAGATAGATAGATAGATAGATAGATGACAGACAGAGAGACAGATAGATAGCCTCTAGGTGGGTGCTGTATTTATGATACTACAATAAATGTGAATGTGCTGGCTTAGATTCTTTGGGGATGCTCAGGAGTGGTACAGTTGGGTCACATGGTAGTTCTAGCTTTAGTTTTTTAAAGGATTCCCATGGTAATTTCCATAGTGGCTGCTGTAATTCACATTCCTCCAACAGCATAGACATCCTCCCCTTTCTGTACATCCTCCATACTTGTCATTGGCTTCTAGGAGATTGTCATCAGACTGGGATAAAATGGAATCTCAGTGGATTCTTATTTTCATTTTCCTGACAGCTAAGAAAGTTGTACATGTTTTTATATTCTTACTGGCCATTTGTATGTCATTTAAAAATTGTTCATTATATATGTCTATTTATTAGCTGGATTGTTTGGGTTTTGTATTTAATCATTGAGTTTTTTTATATAACCTAAATCTTAATCCCCTGTCACCTACATAGCTAGTAACAATTTCCATCCATTCTGTAAACTGCTTCTGAACTCTGTCAATAGTACAGGGCAGTGCATTACCAAGTTGATGCTACATCATTGGAGGGCTAGTTATGCTAGGAATTTTTAGGAAGGCTACAGGTAAGCAATGCATCCTAATACTCAGAAAAAAAGAAAACCAAACAAACATCCATTAGCTTTTGGAACTCATCATTCATTAGCCAAATTTCTTTTCTTAAAATTCAGCTTCTTTTCTTATTATGGAGATTAATGCAGTATAATTGACTACATCTATAGATCAAAGAGAGAAATGCATGTACTTCTAATAGATACAGAAAAAGTTTTCAGTACAAGTCAATTTTTAAAATATAAGCTAAACTTCAATCATATGGTTTTCAGCTTCCCTACAGTTGCCATTTGGAACATTCATTTTTCAGAAGTCTCCAGAGATGGTAAAACCCCTTAAGGAGATGGAATCTTCTTATGGAAATCATAAATCTCCAGATAACATCAGCATTCTCTGTGGAGGACAAAACCCTCTGGGGGGACCAAAATCTTCCATGGAGAGATCAAAAACCCACCAATCTTAGTGAGGACAAAAGGTGAGAACTTCACTGTTGTGTTTTTATAGGGACCCAGAAAAACTCAGACAGGAACCCAGCCTGCCTACAGCAAGGCTAAAGCAACCACAAATGTTACAAAATGTGGCTGTGAAGACTAGACCTTTATAGTTTCTAATTCAATGGGATTGGTATAGCTGGGAAGCAGGGAAAGGGACCATGGAAGTGAGCAGGCAGAATGCCAATCTAGAAAGTGCACACACCACATATAGCACAATCGCCAGTTAAGTTTCCATATTTTCCACATGTGTGTGTATACAGATACACATACATTCTCTTTGGATAATTAAAGATAACCGTTTTCCTCAGAATTTGGTTTTGTTTAAAATTATCAACATGGTATCTCCTAATTTATAATCTGCACTGATTGAGTATTAACATTATCCCAATTTATGTTTGCTGTTTTAGAGGGATCTTTAGTAAAAGTTACTGTTTGAGTAAATGAGAGGGAATGCTTAGTCAGTTAGTTCAACCCAACAACTTTACCAGTCACTTTGTCATCCCAGCTCTACCTGGAGTATGAGAATGATACTATAAATATCATTTTATCTTAAAAAAAAAGAGAGAGAGAGATTTAAGAGTCTCATGATAACATTTCCAATCTCACAATTTAGTTCAGAAAAAAAATAAATATTTTTGACTTGGCTCAGGTTCCCTGAATAATCACTTTTTAAGTTTCTCTTTAATTGACACATCTTTAAAGATTTTTTAAAAGTTTAATTATGTGTACACATGTACATTTGTGTATGACTATGTGCATTTGAGTGTATGTACCCATGATGGCCAGAAGATGGCATCAGATCCCCTGGGACTGAAGTTATAGGTGGTGTGAGCCACCCAATGCAGGTGTTAGTAACCAAACTTGGTTCCTATGGGAGAGTAGCAAGGGCTCTTCACCACTGGGTTATCCCTGTAACTTCAAATTGACACAGCAGGAGTTCTAGTGTTGGCAGAAAGTATTACAAAAAATAATTTGATATGTACATTTCTATACTCACTATAGTGCCATGTATCTGCATTCCTTATACCACTGAGCAATATCAAATTTTTATCTTTTTGAAACAGTCTTAATGTTTACTTTAGTTTTGAGCATCCTTAATTGTAGCTCTGCATAGGAAATTTTAATTTATAAGCACATTTTTTTCTAAGTTAAAGTCTTCACTTTTCATGGTAGTTTAAAACCATGAAAAAAGTAAAAATAAAACAAAACTGAAGCCACACAAAGCAGTCTTTTTAAAAGAAATTTATTATATTTGTGTTTGGTGTGCACGCATGTATGTCTGTGGCAGAGGAGTTAGATTCACAGGAACTTGAGTTACAGATGGTTGTGCCACATGGATGCTACAAACTGAACCTTGGTCCTTTGAAAGAGCAATCAATGCTCTTAACCATTGGGCAATCTTTCCAGCCCCACAAAGCAGTCTTAATAACAAGAAGAGGACTTATCATAACCTTGTGACATAAAATTTTGTCAAAATATTAAAAAAAAAAAAAAACTTTCTTTCTATGCTGGAGAGATGGCTGAGTAGTTAAGATATGTTCTGCTTTTCCAAAAGAGTCATGTTTGGTTTTCAGCACCCATGTTGGAAGGCTCACAGTTGTCTAAACTCTAGCCCTAGAGAAGCCAACAGTCTCTTCTGGAATTTTCAGGCACCCACAAATACACACACAGATACATACACATACACATAATGTAAGATAAATAAAATTTTCCATAAGTGGTGAGTATATAATAAAATAAAAAAACAAATGATAGAATTTAATACTTAGTACACTGTAATTGGAAAACAGAAACATAAACATGTTTTATTACTTTTATATAAAAATTAAGAATACTAAAACAGCCAGTGAGATAGCTCAGGTACATAAAGGTACAGCTACTATGCCTGGTGGCCTGAATTAAACACCTGTAGTCAGAAGTTTCTGTCCTGTCCAGGCCCCATGGTCCAGACCAGCAGAACTGCACCCACTTGGTCCCAGATAATCACATAAGGTCTTGTCTTAATTACAAGCTGTTTGGTCTATGGCTCAGGCTTATTACTCTCTAACGCTCATACTTTAAGCTAACCCGTATTTCTTCTTATGTTTAATCACGTGTCTTGGTACCTTTTCTCAGAGCAACGTTCTCACCTTCCTTCCTCTGCATTTTCTTGCATCTCTCACTCACTCCACCCTCCTTCGTCTTTATCTCTGCTTGGATTGCCTACCTGCCTCCTGCTTCTTTATTAACCAATGGTAATAAGCACTCACAGTGTACGGAAAGACATCCCACATCAAACACCTAGGACCCATGTGGTATAAGAAGAGAGCCAACTCTCACAGCATGTGCACACATTCACACAGACATACACATACATATATGTTGCACAAATAAAGGAAACTCAGAGTCAGATCTCAGGGAAAGGCTGAGATATCAAAGAGGAAACACCACAGTCAGATCTCACCCAGCTGTCTTCCAGCTTCCTCAGCCTCGCTCCTCCTGGCTTCTACTACCTTAAATCTGTCTTTCTATGCCTGCCTTAAATACCCTCTTTTGCCCAGTTGTTTTATATCCAGGTTAAGATTAAAGGCGTAGGCTACTACTATTTGGTAGTTAGCCTTGAACTCACAGAAACACAGAAAGATCTCCTCTGTCTCTGGAGTTATGGATTAAAGACCTGGCACCACCACTGCCTGCCTGGGAGCCCAGAACTCCCTCTGTAAACCAAGCTGGCCTCAAATCCAGATCTGCTGAGATTAAAGGCATAGGTCACCATTCCTGGATATTCCCTGTGCTGGGATTAAAGATATAAATTACCACTTTCTGATCCTCCTGGATTGACTGTAGATAGATCTCTTCTCTGATATTTCAGACTAGTTTTTATTAAATATGAAATATATCACCATACATACACATGTACTTACACATCCACATACATACACACACACATACACACAGTGTTCACACACACACACATAGAGAGAATGTACTGAAATAAAAATGATAAAATATCACCTGCCTTCTTCTATCACATAACAACTTTTCCAAGCCAATAAATTACCATGCTCCTTTCTAAGTACATAGCAGTCACCAACAGTGACCGCATCTTCTGGTGTCTCTCCCTGACTCCACCCTTCAGAAACAGTTTTCCACTTTTTGTGAAGCTAAATGTCTCCACTGGTGTTGTGAAAGATCTCTGTCACTCCATCTGGGACTCGCTCATCTTTTCATCACAAGCACGTTCTTCGTGGATGACTTGTCTCCCTTAGGTCCCTCTGGAAGTGCACTGAGACCTGTGCGGTGTATATGCCACTAGCCCTCCATTTGCTTTGCTCTTGCATCTGCACTTGTATAACATCTGTAACTTCAGTCTTCATCTCAAGGATCAAATGCTTCATTTCTCTGCTGAAGTCTCATCTCTGTTGATCTACTCCCCCTGTCCAGGAGAGAGAATATTTACTTTGACTCCATTTTAGAAGTATCTGTTCATGATCAACTTGCCCCATTGCTAGGGGGTCTGTGATGAGGGAGAACATTGTGATGGGAAAAGTGTGTGTGGGAGCAAAGCTTCTCACTTCTTGGTGGCCAGGAAACAGAAAGACAAGAAGAAATCACTAATTGAGATATTCACCATCAGTTACCTACTTCCTTCAGCTGTCCTACCAGCTTAGTAGAGGCAACCTCCCAATAATGGTATGCAATGATAACTACATCTATGGATTAATCCACTGATGAAATCAGAGCCCTGGTAATCCAACCACTTCCACAAACCCCATCAGCTAACAATCAAGCCCTTTAAAATGTGAGCTGCCAGGGGATGTTCTAGACTGAAATCATAGAAAAAGATAAGAAAGCAGCACAATTGTATACCCCACTGTCCGAACATGGGCCAAGAGATGCTCAGTGGCCAATTAGTGAGAGTTTTCCAGAGCTAATATGCTCCAGCATGGACAGTAATTGACATCCATTATTTTTACATAGTGATGTGTGGCCTGAAGAGCTAATAGCAACGTTTCTATTTTATGTAACTACAGTTGATATATCAGGTCAGGGAGATGATTTAGTGAGAAAAATCATCTTCTGTACAAGAGTGAGGATCTGATTTTGGATTTCTAGAACTCATGTGTAGCACACACATCTTTAGACCCAAGATTCCTACAATGACATGGCAGACAGAGAAAAGAGAATCCTCAGAAACTTCCGGGCCAGCTGGACCGATGTGTATAGGTGGTCAACAAGAGATCCTGCCTCAAATGGTTAGAAGAGGTCTCTGACCCCTACACATGTACTATGACACACAGACATCTGCAAACGTAGACAACTGCACAGGAGAGGGGGTTGTGGGTTGAAAATAGTAATATCTGGAGCTGGGAACAGGTAGGTTATTGAGGAACTGGTGTTATTTAATTCAGTTGTATTAAGTAAAACCTGTTTATGTCACAGCTCCCTTCTACAAAGGAAGCCTGAATACAAAATTCAAATGCTTCCTGGACTTGGGAAGAGAATCTAGCTAACAAATATAAGATGAACGCAATATCACCAACAAGACCAGCACATAGTCAAAATAATAAATGTGTGATTTAATAGGCATATAATGTATATATGTCCCTAGGGAACATGCCTAAGCTTGGGAAGTACAATGTGTAAGTAGCATGTGCTGTAGAATCTGGCAGGACTAAGTTCCAATGTCACTTATCTCTTACAAACTCACCTTCATTACATACAAAGCCTACCTTAAAGACCAGTTGTAAGAATCAAATGGTGTGATGTTTGTAATATTTTTAATGGAGGAAGCACTCATAATGGGGGTCATTCATGATGGTGGTAGAAATACTGATGGCAGTTACATCACAGTAGGATAGTGCTACATACCTGGTAGAGGAATGAAATTCGGGACTTTAGAACACAGGACTGCTAAACTTGAGCACTTCTGTTTCCCAGAAAGTTATTGTAGTGCAATTTTACAGTGAGTCCACAGAACAGTAACTCTGAACATCCAGAACGTTAAATAGGTTCAAATGTCTCCAGTTCAAAAGGATAAAAAAAGCCCAGCAAATAAGCTTTGACATCGACCCATGCCAATTCATGGTGCCAAAAAGCTTTTATGTTTCTGCTGTGAGCTTTATCCAACATCCATTTACCAGTTCCTGGTTTGCAAGCGCAGTTGCTTTAGGAGAGATATTTGAGCAGTAAAATTGGCAGTGTATTAACCTTGATAAATTAGAACTGCCAGTGTGATAGCACAATTGTAAGGAAAAAGTGGAGCTTGCCCACAAGAACCTGAGGTGAATTTACCTTTAAGGAAATGGATTTCATTAATCCTCTCAATGCTATACACATTTGGGAGAAATTTGAGTGACCCATATCCAATAAGGACAGGTTGAATTTGCTTAAATTACAGAAAGAATAGCATTATTTAAACAATTGCAAAACCTTTGACCTTTACCATGTTTCTTAAACTATGTTCTGGGAAACATCCGTATTCTTTGTAATAGTAATATATATTCCCTAACACAAAGGGGAGCCAACTCTGTCATGAGTCTGAACAGTCACAGTGGGTGTGAGCATTCAGAAGACTTTGATAATCGCTGTCGTTTAGAAAGGAGCCAAGTTTAGTTAACCACATTTTCCAAATATATTCAACCTGAAGCCATTGTTAAATGGGGTGGTGATGGATACGGGAAGAGTTAGGGGAAGTGAATATTATCAAAATAAATATATGCATGAACAAAATTCTTAAACAATATGAAGACTGTATTTTAAAAAAAAATAGAGTGCTTTACAGCAACACTTCTGAAAAGATACACAAAAGCATAAATAAACTGGAGGGATTCACACTTTCACAAGCCTCGCATCTGAGGCCCAGTAAAGAGAGTATGTCTGCCTTACTCCTTACACACAAGGCATCTGAAAATGAAGCAGGAGAGGCTTGTGGTCGCGCTCTGCCAAACAAACTTGGAGGTTCACTCAAATGGCGCATGCCTGACCCCAAGTCTGCCTGTGTATGTTCTATTTCCCTTTAAATCCTCTCCCATCCGGCAGAGCCCCTTGCTTAGGCGCTATACTGGTCCCTCAGTTTGGCTCAACAAGAGGGAAAAAGGTCCAATTCCAATGTTGAACTCCTAGCTCTGGGTTGAAAGGAACACAGAAGATGAGCACAGGCTCTGGTCTACGGCCTCACTCAGTGCTGTCACACCTTGGCACACGCGACTGGTACAGCTAAGGCAACCGGGCAGTGTGTGGATTTTTTGGGTCATATTTTAACACCTTGAAGTTGAAATATGTCTTACACAGAAGCATCCTGTTCCTCCAAGGGTAGAAGGCACCTTTCAGCAATCCAGGTGTCCCCAGTAGTCTACAGCTAGAGAGAAACTGATGTCTTGTTCCGTGGGGACCATTAATTTGATATTACTGTTTTTGCAATGTTTTTCCATCATGAGTTGAAATCTGTATCCAAACGTATCGCCTCCATAACAATTAAGAAAAGAGCCAATTAAATTACTTTGTAGGACCTATTTTCTAAGCCACATTTTATTATTATGTCTAACATAAAAAAAATCAAGAAATATTTTCTATATAGTTGAGAAGCATTCTGTAAATGTAAACATTTTTAGAAAAGTACTATTAGCAATTTTGAGGTATGTTTAGTGAGAATTATTTGCTTGCAAACTTGGTGAGAAGGTAAATTTCTTTATTTACATTTTCACACATACATTTAGCACATTATGATTCAAGCCAATTTAATGCCCACATTTTATTTTCCAATAAAATAAGAAATAGATATTAGCAAGTCCCCACTCCAGGAAGTGTGGTACGGCAATGGACCTAGGAATAAAGTAACAGCTTGCCAGGAGTATGTTGTGCTGCACAGGTAGTCAGCTTAGCTCTTTAGGCTTAGGCATGCTGCCAACATTTCTGCTTGGCATAACTTCAAGGGCCTCATGTACCCAACCCAAGGCAACCCCCTTCAGGATACATGAGCCAAGCTAGCTGCATGCAAAGCAGGCCAGGTCTTGGAATTCATTTACACAAGCGTGTTGTCAGAGAAATATGTTTATGTGTGTGAGAGTCTAGGACTGGATAGAAAGGTCACAAGCAAGGTTAAGCAGAGTGGGGCTGGAAAGAATTCCACATGTCCTCAGAGGACAGGCAGAGGATAAAAGAAGGTACAGTAGGAAGGCAGAGACAGAGGGGCATTCTTCACAGACCGGCTGGCAAGCCCCGCACCAGTGCTATTCTTCAAACAAAGCCTCCCTCAGCCCTCAGATCCTCCACGGGTCATGCCAGTCTATTGATTTACACAAAACCTTCAAGACTTTGATCAGCTCCCAAAATGCAAACATTTTAAGCGATGGCTCAAAGAAGCTTGTTTAAAAAACAGTTGATGTAAGGGTTTAAAACAGTCCATTAGCAGTCTCATGTAGAAATGTGTATACATATGTGCCTACCCGTGCATGCTTCTATGCACAAGAACATTTTATATAGGCTATTAACCACGCCGTGTACTTACTACACACAATCACTTCAAGCCCAAAGAAACATTCTTTACTTGCAAAAGTGAAGTTAAAAAAAAACTAAACTCTTTTCTCACTGATCCTCACACCCAAGTGAAAGAAGAAAAAGAACTCATACTACACTTGTCCATCAGACACAAAAAGAGTAACTTAGGGTTGGGTATATTTAGATTGTTAGTTCTTACATACAATAAAAATTTAGGATGTAAAGTAACCACATAATTTTAGGAGCTTCAAGCATATGAAGGATCATTTCTAACTTTTCATTTCTCCTGATGTATCCCTAATACTTGTCACCCTGACAAATGTTCTGCTAAGAAATCATAATGCTCTATTGCACATATTAAAGGCCAACATCTGTGACCCCAAGAGTTTGCTCAGCCTCTAGCTTTGACTCAGGGCACTAGCTTCAGAAACATAGCCAAGAGTTACAGCTGTGAAATAGGCTGCCAGATTTAATGGTGTGCCCCAAACTTTCTTTTTAAAAAAAAAAAAAGATAAAATAATATTTGTCTGCCTTGAGTCATTTAGACTGTGTCTCTGGGCTTGGTGAGTGAGGCAAGGTTCACTCTGTTTAAATATGCACTTCATCCATTGTAAAGGCAGTATCACCCTGGCTCCAACTGATTCCTGTAACAAAAACACTGAGTCATGAGGCCAAGGATGGAGCTTCCCCAGTCAAGTCATTATAAATACAGGATGCAGCAGTGACCAGAGCTGCCCACCTGTCATTCAGCTCAGGTTCCTTTCAGCCAGAGAATAAAGCATCCTTCTAGTTTGAAGTGATGAGCTAGCAGGCCAGAGGCACAGCCACAAGCAATAGAAACCCAGTTTCTTAATCCTCAGTGGAAGATTCAGTCACTGACAGCCCTTCAGCCCCAAGTGATCTGAGCCCAACATTGAAGTTCAAAGGACAAGGGGCACTAGGAAATTATAACACACAACATCTCTGAGCTACAAACAAGATAGCCCATCCTAATTCTTTGCTGAAGAAAATGCTCCTAGAACTAGCCAACCTTGTAACAGGGAGGTTTTTGGCCCCAGGTGGCCAGAGGTCTAGACCTGCAGCCCCAGACCCTTTAACTGCCCACTGTTGCTCAGGCCCCCCAAAATGAATCAGATGTTTATATTAACTTCATGCTGTTTGGTCTATGGCTCAGGCACATTGCCAGCTTGCTCCTTCATCTTAACTCAACCCATTTTTATTAATCTGTTCTGCCACGAGGCCCGTGGCTCACCTGTGTTCATTACATGCTTCTTCTTTGGGCTTTGGGCTTGGTCTCTCTCACTCTGCCCTGCTTCTCTTATCTATTCTCTGATTTCTCTTCTTACTTTTTCTATGGTACCTGTCATGGGCCAAAACAGCTCCTTTATTTAAAGATTGATATTTACAGTATACAGAAAGACATTTCTATATCACAACCTCTTTCTGAAACACACATAAATTACCCTTCAAGATAATAAAAACAACATTCAGCTGTGAGATCCCGTTCATTGGTTCAAGTTTTCCTAACCTGACTTGTCAACAAAAATCTTCATCCATTCCCTCCCTCCCTCCCTCTCAGCGGAGCAAATGTTCCCAAAGCCCACTCCCTCACTTCTTTCTGTTGTTCCCACTATTACCATGGGATGGCTCAGCAGGTCAACACAAACTTGATTTTCTAAGTTCAGACCCCAGAGGAGCCAGGCAAGGTGTTGCATGTCTGTGAACTCTGCACTCCTGTGGCAAGGCACGGGAGAATGTTGCTGCTACCCTCACACACAGACCCATGGCCCAGGATGGTCCTCAGGACTGCTGGTCCTCAGCCAGCTAGTGTGGAGAACACAGAGCAGAAACCAATAGGAGAGGCCCTGCCTCAAGCGAGGTGGAAAGTGAAGAGCAGCCTGAGGTTGTCCTTTGGCTCTGACACTGAACACACCCACCCTCACACGCAAACATACACACATAAATACATAAATATTTAAGAATAAATAAATAAAGTTTATTTATTGTTATAAGCACCAGTGTATAATGCTTACCCATAAACCAAATTTCAGCATTTCCAATGCTGTTAGCTACCTAATTCAAATAAAGTATTATGTCTTCATTGAACCAGCAATTTATGCAAATATACTCAAAGTCCCATTGATTGGGAGAGCCATGGTATATGGTATTTCAACTTATAAGCTCATATATTTGAAACCTTAACACCCACTCCCCAGGACACACTTTCTCCAATAAGGCCATTATCTTCTAATCCACCTCAAACAGTTCCACTAACTGGACCAAGTATTCAAATATATGAGCCTGTGAGGGACATTTTCACTCAAATAATCTCACACGCTGTGGTTAAAGAAAGATGCTGTCGTGAAGTTCTTCTCTTTATATGAAACCAAGATGGTGAACAGTAGGAGAGCAGAGCAGAGCTGCTCAGTTGGAGTGCATGGGTTGAAATCCATCCTTTGTTATAATCTGTAGGACCTCCTCCACATGTCTCAGCTTCTTGAGTTCCTCAATAATCAAACTAAACCCATCATCATACCTGCTTCAGAAAATTATTGAGAGATTGAAAAGAGAAAGAGCTGAGAAGAAGTCTTACACAGTGACATCGGTGAAAATGAGTAAAAGTGGGACACAAACAAGCTGAGAAGGTGGCCCAGTCACCTAAGTGTTTGCCTTGCAAGCAAGAAGCACCTACATTTTAAAAAAAGAAAGTTGAATCTGAAAGTATGTTCTTGTAACCCCAGCCCTGGGAAAGTGGAGACGGGAAGATCCTTGGGACTCACTGGCCAGTTAGACTATCCAAGCCAGCCTTAGCTTTCTTGGTAAGTTCCAAGCCAATGTGGACCGTGTCTAAACAAAACAAAACAAAAAATACAGACAGCACCTGAGGAATTATATACAAAAATTATTCTCTGACCTACACACAGAGAGAACAAAACTGGTCACTAAGGTATCCACAAACTAATAAAGAGTCTTAAAATAGGGTGCAATGAGAAGAGGTCCCCTTGTATACTGGAAGTTGGACATTCTCATTAGAGAAATTGTCTTTACATCTGCACATCATGTAGCTAAGTTTTGTAGCTATTTTGTCCAATGCATATCTTTATCTGTCACTAGATGTCCATGTCAGGTTTTTAAGGCAAACTTACAAACTTAAACAAGGGTGAAATTAATCATTATTTAAAAAAAAAAAAAATCTCCCTGAGTCCTATCCTGACTGAAGCTTGAGGCAGCCAAGATTTGGACATCCTTGAAGCTATGGAACTGAACCCCTACCCTAGTCCTAACTCATCTAGTCCTCTGGTATCGCCTGTGTCACTCAGTAACCATGGCAACTACAGCCCTGAGCACAGATGACTCCTACACCCAAATTCCTATTTTGTGTAAACTTGTCTTAGCTACTTTTTATTGCTGTGGTCAAGCACCAAGACCAAGGTAACTTCTAGGAGAAAGGGGTTACTGAGCTCAGGGCTCCCCATGAATGAGACGGTTATGCAGATGGAAAGGTAACAGATGGTGGGTGGTGGGAATTAGCAGCTGAGAAGTCACGTCTCCAACCAAAGCCAGGAAGTACACATACTGCACTGGGAACAGAGCAGGGCTTTGGGACCCTCAAAACCTGTCCCCAGTAACATACTTCCTCCAGCAAAACCGTACCTTCAGATCCTGCCCAAACATTGTCACTAATTGGGGACCAAGCATTCAGATGCTGGAGAATATGGGAAACACCCCAAGGCTTAGCAGCTGGTTTTATTTCAATGGTATCTAAATGATGCAAAATGAAACACATTTTTGGCATTTTCGAAGTTCTCACCAAATATGCAGAATCAATTTATGATTATATTTTCTTACCTGAAATTTTTTCCAGTAGCAAACAACTGATTTTTAACTTAAAATTTCCCCCTAGTGGAAGCTGGCTGAAGGTTACTACCCACCATCCTGTTTTGCCCAACACAGGTTCAGCAGGCTCCAGTCAGCAGAGGAACTGGGTAGTAGGGTGAGGATGAGATAGAAAGGGGAGTGTAGAGGCTGTGAGGAAAGGAACACCCCATCCCACGGGCCATCCCTCACGGACCCATCCCTCACGGACCCATCCCTCACGGGCACATCCCTCACGGACCCATCCCTCACGGACCCATCCCTCACGGGCCCATCCCTCACGGGCCCATCCCTCACGGGCCCATCCCTCACGGGCCCATCCCTCACGGACCCATCCCTCACGGGCACATCCCTCACGGACCCATCCCTCACGGACCCATCCCTCACGGGCCCATCCCTCACGGGCACATCCCTCACGGGCACATCCCTCACGGGCCCATCCCTCACGGGCACATCCCTCACGGGCCCATCCCTCACGGACCCATCCCTCACGGGCACATCCCTCACAGGCCCATGCCTCACGGACCCATCCCTCACGGACCCATCCCTCACGGACCCATCCCTCACGGACCCATCCCTCACGGGCACATCCCTCACGGACCCATCCCTCACGGACCCATCCCTCACGGACCCATCCCTCACGGACCCATCCCTCACGGACCCATCCCTCACAGGCCCATGCCTCACGGACCCATCCCTCACAGGCCCATCCTTCACGGACCCATCCCTCACTAAACTAGCACAAAGTGAGGCTGAGTCACGAGAGCCCGGCATAGAGTGAGAACTTGAGATTTAGCTATTACTGCTGGGGTGCATCAGAGGCACCCAGTGTCAGCTGTGCTAACTAAAGGGACATCAGCTACGTTCAAGGGATCTACTTATGTTATCTGTTTAATTCTCCAACCACGAGAATAAGAAATTTCCTCCTGATTTTAGAGAATAAATGAGAAAATAAGTTCAGGGAATTTATAGTCGGGGCAGAGAACTGACATTCTGACAAAATCCATTTTAAAATACAGTTATCCAACAATGGCAATGCATATCCAATATTGTTTTGTGTATAATAGAGAAGCCATCAATTTATCTTACTGTGCCATTGAACATTGGTTCAGGGAATCTGAGGAGAATTTGTTTGCCTATTTTTTTCTGTGAATTTGAAATGCTACAAAAATATCCTCATGAATCTACAAGGAATCAGAATCTCAGCTAATACGATGCCTTTAATGAAGTCTCCGGCCACTGTAGAGGCCAATCAACATTCCTCTCTTTTAGTAAAATTTCCTTGGGTTAAAGTCATGGGAGCATCAAACTTGCTTGAGCATCAAAAAGGAACTTATAACTAAAAGACAGAACCAGGGCCACCAAGAAATGGGACACAGCCAGGTCCAGGAGGACTAGAATATTCCGGCCAGGGCAGGACCAGGCAGGAAGGCAGAAACCGTCATCTTCGCTAAGATTTATCCCTCGTTGTGTATCTTCCCTTCTCTGGGCCTGAGCCCACCCACAGTTCCAGACTCATTCAAGGAAATGAAAAAGATTGAGACCCACATCTCTGAGTTCCCATTCGAAATCCTCAAAGGTAACTAAGTAGAACAGGAATCGCAGCACTCTAGGCCTTCACATAGTCACACACAGGTATAGACTATAAGCACACATATGCATATATATGCTCCCACTCCACACACAGAGAATACCCTACACAGCTATTGCCCAAATGAACTAGTACTATCTGAACACATTTTGAGCAATTCTTCTATCAAAATGCTCAGGAAATTTTAGGAGTTCTCAAGTATAAATGGCCAAAGAAAAATGGAGAAAAGAAAATTTGAAGTCTGACACATCAGAGCTGAGATAAAATTGCCTAGGAACAGCAGCCGAGCAAGGGGCTCAGAGTGAGCCTTTATGTGATGCTTAATCAGATGGTGAGGAGGGAGGGCCCTGCCAGCCAGCATAACAGCCAGACCCTCCAGGAGCTCCGGGAATAGAGAGCAGTCTGCTAGAGAATTCTCTCACAATGGCCTGGCAGAAATGGATGGTCCACACAGGGAAGGATCAATTGTAAAAAGTGGAATTAGTCATTCTAAATCATGCAGCTGTGGTCGAAGGGGGCTCTTCTAAAAATCATTAAACAATCATGTATTCCTATTGATTTATTCAAAATACCTTGAGGGAAAGCAGATTAAACACAAGGTAAAAGGAGGCTAATGCAGATTAAATGGATGAAGGATGGGCAGAGAGTTCCCCGGGTAGTTTTTGTACTAATGAGAGGAAAATTATATGTACACTATTACCAGGATAAAGGGGTCTATTAGAGGTCTTTTGCTTGACATATTTATGTATTTCAAATACTAAGTAGCATAGTGAATTAGGTTTACTCTGCACATTTGTTATTTTTATTGCATCTGCAAAGTGATAAACACAGTTCTCTGTTGAGGGCAGTGTGCAGCTCTGAGAAACCCAGTCTGAATAGGCAATCCTGATGGCACCACTGCTCCCTAGACATCATTTATTATCAAGTCCAGAAATTTGACTGCAAGGATTGAGCCTTGAAAATCCAAGAGCAGCTTGCCTCTTCCAAAGGTGGGGGTGAGTAAAATGGTGATTGCATAAGGCCTCGTTCCCTGGGTCACATCCTTGAATCTGTCCAAACACTGATCACACCAAGAAAGCTTGTTGCATGTCTTCCACACATGTGTGGCAGATACAGAAGGTCTTATTCTCAGTGGAAAAGAGTGCATAGAATTCACATGTGAGCAACTCAAGCTCATGGAGCTGGAGAAGATTAGAATCAAGACCACAGGTCATTCTTTCCACTGCCTTAGGCTCTTTCTATTACATTATGTACAGGCTAAATTCACACTCCATTATTTTTTAATAAGTTGATTTAACTTATTGTTATCAGTGAATTCACTGGATGACAAAATGCAAACTGTCTGTCCCTTCCAAACCAGGATACTCCCACCATCATCGCTCCCACCACCATCTATTTCAACTACAGAGAAATTACATCATTCTGCCACCGTCCATCCCTCTTAGCCAGAACGATAAAATTCCAGCTAGCAACATTGATTCCATTCTCCTCTCTCAAAACTGCACCACCACCTCAATCTTTCTAAAATATTGCCTTCATACAACTCCCATCCATAAACTCAAAGAGTTGATATGGCGCACTCCTGTATTCTTTTCTGTCTACAAGGGTATCATGGAAGCTGCATAAAGTAGATACGGCTGGTTGACAGAGCTGTGGCAGCCTCACTTTTGAGTAGACAGCTCAAAGGCAATGTCAAGAGCCTGTTATGACCAAATCAGAAGCAGGGGGAGAAAAGAAGGTTGACAAGGGAGCACCCACAGCTGAAGAGAATACACAACAGAGTGAACTTGAGGCTAACAAAGGCTCATGTAGTGGTGACACCATTAGGGAAATGTAAGCAGAACCAATAGAACCACCCACCTCACTACACTCTGCAGTGATGACCTTAACCTACAACTATAAAGATAAGGCCATGGCTCTTGACTTTCCCGATGCAACGACTTTATCATTTCTGGATAAACTAGACACAGTCAGAATTAGATGCAAATCTTAATGAGGATAAATATTGCTAAGTACCCATCTAAACTTCATTAAAAATGAGAAACAACAATGACATTTGTCCCTCAACATACCATTTTTATAAGGAATTCAAGTTCATGAAAAAAGGGGCGAGGACACTGGCATTTATAACTGATAGAGTTCCAGTTATTTCCAGCCTTGTTCTCTGCATTTCTCAGAAGCACACACGTGTACACACAGTAGGCGCAATTCCATTAACTGTCTAAAACCCTCTTGGAGAAATCCAAACAATAGAAGCAAAGGTCTAAAGAAGATATATTTAGTTAAAGCTGCTTAAATATCACGGAGCTCCCAGAAAGGGCAAATGTGCTGTCTGCAGGCACACCATGGATGTCTGGAAATGCAGATCATAGTGTGTCTTCATCTGTTTCAAACACTGTCCTTGGCCGGGTCTCATCAGCTCATATCCTGGTAGCTGCATCCAGCTCAGACGTTATGAAATACTCTTCTATTTCCTGTTTGTCAATGTGCTTTTATCTTAAAGTCTTCATTTTGAGGAGAGGCATTGATGGGGAGCTTCCCTACCTAGCTGACAATGTCTTTTGTCCTATTTTGGGAGTGGATCACTTTATGGCTGTGTAAGTTCAAGACAGGAAAGTCTTTCTGCTTACCGAAAATGAATTCTATTCACAACTGTGCTTCTTCAGAGTCTGACTGTTCACATTTTCTTGGATGCTGTTAGAGTTATAAAATAAACACTTCCAAGATTGTTTTTTAAAAAGTCTGTCCAACATAAAATCAAATGAAAAGAACTTCTCTGAGTCTTCAGTTCAACCCTGGTGCGTTTAACCAGGAGCACACCTTTCCTTCTTCTCTTTGAACTTCATCAGACGGATCTTTGTTTTTCCAAGCTTCAGCACTGCCTCTTTCCACTAGAGATTTCTGTTTGATGACTGGCTCCGTTCTAAACTCTGGAACAACATTTGGATGTCAGCTATTTATTTAAGATCTGAATTCAGGCCGAGATGGGTGCTTAAGAACGTGATCACCTGTTGAGTGGTTATAGAATTTAAGCCTAGACTGACATGCAGGCAGATGATCCAGTCAGCAGTTTCCAAGAAGATTGGGGTAGAATATATTGTTCCATTTTACAGCTTAGACACCTAAGGTGTGGAAGAGCCATATCACCTATTAATGGGTGCATAGTGATTTAGTTTGGATATAAATCACCTCCTTACCAAAGGTGTACTGTTTCTGCTACACGCGAAACTGCAGCACCGTCCACCAAATTCACTGTAAAATGATCAACAGCTTGGATCCTAATCCAATCATAAAGGCCTGCATTTGAACTCCATTTCTTCCTTTTACTATATATAAGCATGAGCAAATATCTTTACAGAAAGAAAAACGGAACCAGTGAGTTGGCCAGGAGGTAAAGGCGCTTGCTGCCAAGTCTGATAACCAGAGTTCAGTCCCTGGATTCCACATGTTAGGAATAGAGAAGCAGCTCCTCTCACAAGCTGTCCTCTGACCTAAACATACACACACACACACACACACACACACACACACACACACACACACAAATAAATACATAAATAAATGTAAAGACAAGAGAGAAAAATGGGGAGAAGCCATCTCATTGCGGTAGTGCAGGGACTGAGTAGAATGCTACCTGCTAAGTGTTTGTCTCATAGTCTAGCACCAGGAAAATATTTAAAATACCACCTACTACTGCAAATCTATGATTAGTAGACCTATAGCTGGCAGTGTTTTGGAATGATGTCTTCATCGTTTGGTTTCTGTTTTCAAGTTCCCTAACCCTAGACAGGCCCTTGAATTGAAAGAAAATGGTCAGATTAACTGCTCTATTCCAAAACCTACATGGCTTCTTCCAAAACTGTTAAGACATATAGACTGGGCACAGACCAAGGAGACCATGTTGAGATCAAGTGAATCAAGCAATAATCATAGAGTGACAAATTCCAAAACCCACAAAAGAAACTGAAGAGGCTCAGCCAGTTCACTTGGTTACTTCTTTCAAAAGCTGAAATCAGCCGTCATGTGACACCATACCAAGACAGATGCCTCTTCCTGCACACAAAGTGGCTAGACACAACTCAAGCACTATAGAGGTCATGAGCACGCATGGCTGGTCCAGGTAAAGAGAACCCAGACTTCCTGTTGCATTACTTATTCCTTCTTCCTCTTCTCACTGACATCACAGCTCATCATCATTTTTCAAGGAGAGAAAGGGAAGAAGGTCTGAATGTTTACTAACCTCTCCCAATCAAACAGAAGCATTACTGCATCTCATTGCCACACAGCCCTGTGACATACTGCCCTTCACAGATGAAGAAGCAGAGGCCAGGGAACACAGGAGAAGACAGTGAGTGCAGAGGCTGAGTCCACAAGCAAAAGAATAACTCATACATTAAGGTCAGGCTTGTTTCTTGGATGTATTTGTTTATGGCACATCCACTAAAGAAGAAACATGTAAGGAACACAGGTAAGCCACAGGCCACATGGCAGACAGATTAATGAAAATGGGTTAAGATGAAAGAGCTAGCTAGCAATGTGCCTAGGCCATAGGCCAAACAGCATGAAGCTAATTTAAGTGTCTGAGTCATTTTTGAGGGGCCAAAGCAATGGGAGGTGGCTAAGGGGTCTGGGGCCGCAAGTCTGTGGATCTGGACCTCTGCTGGATGGGGCCAGGAAACCTTACTGTAACAGATGGCACCCAACGTGGTGCGAACACCCACAAAAAGCCAGAGAAAGATTATAAAGGGCTCTAGAGCAGAAACAGAGCCAAAAGAAGATTTCAAATTGTATATCTGAAGCGGGTCATTGTACAGAGATAGCGCAGAGCAGCGGCTAGGCCACGAGCAAAATGGTGTTGGTGGATTGGTGGCAGGGAGCTTAAGCTGCAACCAGGCTGGTTCCCAAAGTCTCACAGAAGACTCAGTAGCATGTGATTGATTTAAGGTTTACATTTATATTGAACAAAAAGGAAACAGAGTCCATGACGGTTTCTTAGTAGCAGCATTTTCTTGCATCTGCTCTGTTTGCTGGTGGCGAACAAAGACATGGCCCCTTTAAGAGGACATACTGATTCAGCTTTATCTACAAAAACTATGTGGCTCTTTAAGATTCAGATGAAAATAAACCTGTAAAAGGGTTACAATGTGTGTAAAATGTATATAGGCTTCAGAGAGAAAAGGAGAATGTAGAGAAAGTCTGTAAAAAAGAGAAAAGGAGTAGTAAAAATATAATAAGCCACACAAAGATGGAAAATAGACACAAAATTTGGATTATGGTTATTATTGTGTTTTCTTTTAATTTTTTAACTGTTAATGAGCTAACTGCAGAAAGACAATGGATTGAAAAGGCTGATAAGTTAAACAAGAATATATATTTTAAAGGTACCTTATTTTGAAATGTGTGTCTAAGGATTTATTGCTTTGGAAGAGTTCTGCTTTTGTTTCCACAGAAGATGAGAACCTGTGGATTGCTTCCAGGCAAATATGGTTTCATCAACCAAGACCACCTGAAAATTCTCTCATGGGAAGAAATAGTTACGTCAGCTTCAGGGCTGCAGAATCAGATAATCCAGTCTCAAGAACCTGTAAAACTGCCAGTGTCCCTTAATCAGCAGGAATTAGTAATGGAAAACTACACCCAAATTCCCAAAGTATTGTTTATAAATGTTTGTTTTTATTATAAATGGTTAATGGTCATACTTAATCTCTTTCTAAGAAGAAAAAAGGAATATGGTATATGAGTGATTTTTAAAAATTAGATTATTGAATTTACTTTAATCCAAAAATCAGCTGTTAATCTCAAAATGTTTTACATTAGTATGGATTTTGGTTTATTGATACAAATTTAAGGTTAATTTTGTTATGCTGTATGAATTTTTCTACTCTTGTTTAAAGTATGATGTTCATGTAACTGATTTAAAATTGTAATGTGTAATTAAGAAATGCAGGTTAATAGTCACCTATGATAAGCAAAGTTATAGTTATGTTAGCTAGGATTTTTTAGGTATACAAAGACATATTTCAATTAGATAGGTAATCTTCAAATACTTCTAAGACCTACAGAATATAATATTTGAAATTATTTTAATAACTTAGACTTTTCTAGACAGTAAGAGAGATCTGCTCCTGGCAGCACCAATATACTTGAAGAGAAAAATGGGCATCAAAGAAACTCCATATGGAGTCTACTTTCTTTTTGGCAATGGTTAGCCATTGGACAGGAATCTGTTCTTGCATTGACTGCTTGACAGTATGCTATTTAAACTGTACATGCTGGTTCTATAGAAAAATGATCTCTGAACTTTGACAGAACAAGTCAAGATGGTCCTTCAGGTTCCTGCTTCAGGACTCAGGGACATTCTTCAGGACTCAGGGAGAAGCGACTGATGAACTATACCAGAATGGGCAGAGCAGATTTCCTGCTTCACTGAAATGAAAAGAGACTCTGGGCCTATAGGCTGAAGATGGATGCCCCAACTTTGTAAAGGAACTTTGGGTGACTGTCCAGGCAGATAGGTGTCATCTCTGTCATTTCTATATTTTGGAAGTTGCTTGCACTTCTGGTTTACATAGGTAAATATTATATCCTTCTGTGGCCTTCGATGTAGTTGAAGATTAGTTATAGGTATAGTTTTTCTTAGCTATTTTTAATGGTATATTGGATATGAAACTTTAGATTCATAATGATAAAGTAGATGATAGAGTATTTTCTTTAATTTTGCTAAATACAAATAGACTAGATATTGTAACTGTAATTCTTGCTTGCTAGCTATTTTATTATATGTAAATTCATTATGTTGAAATTGAAACTTTCCTTTTTGATTAGACGGAAATGGAGAGATAATGTGGGAATGTCTTTCTGTATGCTGTGCATATCAATCTTTAAATAAAGGACTGTTTTGGCCCATGACAGGCACTGTAGAAGAAATAGGTGAGGAATCAGAATAGTTAGGAGGAGGGTGGAGTCAGACAGATCGACCCAGCTGCCAAAGAAGAAACATGTAAGGAACACAGGTGAGCCATGGGCTGCATGGCAGGACAGATTAATGGAAATGGGTTGAATTAAGATGTAAGAGCCAGCTAGTAAGGTGCCTAAGCTGTAAGCCGAACAGCATGAAGCTAATATAAGCATCTGAATCATTTTGTGTGTGTGTGGGGGGGACTAAGAAGCAGTGGGCAGCTAAGGGATCTGGGACTGCAGGTCTATGGGTCTGGGACCTCTGGCCGGCCAGGGTCAGGAAACCATATTGTAACAGCAGCACTTGATATTTAAAAGGGAAACGGGAGATTGGCATGCCCTTCTCATCCTCCATGGTCAGGCCTGCCACTTTGCAATAGAAGGAGATGAGTTGATGAGAGAAAAAAAATATGACTGAAATAAGACGACAGGATAGAGGACTGGGCATGATGAATGTAAAGAATCCTATGCACCTAAGTGAAGGGGTATAACCCACAGGTCCAGTTTTAATTAATAACTCACTAAAACAGTAAGAAATCTGGGTCCAAATTCAAGTTCCCTTTGCATCAATTTGGACAAGTTACTCTATTTCTTCATAGGTCAATGGTATTAAATGGTCCCTATCACATATAACTGTTCATATGAGTAATTAAAAATAATACCTGAAGGGCTGGACAGATGGCTCAGGAATTAGGAGCACTGGCTGCTCCTCCAGAGGATCCAGGTTCAATTCCCAGCACCTACATGGCAGGTCTCAACTGTCTGTAACTCCTGTTCCAGGAGATCTGACACCTCCACACCAATGCATATATAACAAAGTTAAATAAACTATTTTTTTAAAACAATACTTAAGATGTAAAAAAATAATATTGCAATTATTAGGGAGAAAAATAACAACTTAACCATCTTTTTCTTTATTAATAAAACAATATGTAAAAACTGATGTGATGCAGATACGTAAAAACCATGAATGCTTTGATACTTAAATGTTCATATGCAACAGCTTGGTGCCGAGGAAGCAACAGGAAGAAGACAAACCCAGTTACTTTCTTCTTGCAGCTCAGAATCCACAGCAGTCTTTATTCTGTCTGAAGTGGAAAACAAAATTGACTACCTCTGTCTTACTTGTTTAATATCACTCCAAATGGTCTTTGTTTTTACGGCTTCTATATTTGGTGGTACTAATTACTTACATGGCACCCGATAGATCTCTGGCCACTTCTAAATGATACTTTATGAGTGTGTGGAAGAAAGCTCAGCAGGGTGCAAGCCCTGTACAATTATGTCTTAGTTAATCCCATTAGAGACAGTGGCTTGTTAAGGGAGGGAGGGAGCTCCTGACACAAGGAGGCAGGCAGTTTGAATGGTTGCTGTGTTCCACACTGCCTGGCAAGCCTCAGCTCTTTATTTTCAGGAAAGTGTCATTGAAGAGATGTCTATGTGTCACCTAACACATGTTTAGTGATGATTTTATCAGTGCGTGGTGACGACCATACTAACCGATCACTCTCGCTGTCTAGTTAAAACTGACAGGGCTGTCACTGCTTCTGTGATGGATCCAACACCCATAATCTTTTCTAGAAGATGTCTCATTCTGTGTCACAGAAATATAGACAGCTTGAGAGTGGACTCAGCCGGCAGTATACAAGGAGCTCACTAGCACATACTTAGATTTATGAAACATGGGAGAGCTTATTTAAACTTTCTCTTCCCTCCAATCTATATTCCCAGACCTTGATCTCTGCTTTCAATATTGGAACAGCCTGGCCAGTTGTGAATGCTGACTCTTAAAGGGTGTTTTCCAAAGGAGGCTGTAGGTTGTCTCAATTGCTGTGCTCCTTTCTCATAGTAGTGGTAGATTACAGCAATGGCATCTAAAGAAATATTACTACCTTAATGGGCAACAGTGGATCAACTGGGTGGAGCTTCTGGCTAGGAGAGATAAGACATCTAGACATTAAGGAGTTATGTGGGTGAGTTGAGCCTAAAAGAATTAAATGAGTGATAAGTAGATATGCCCAGAGGTAATGCTAATAATAGCAAAGGACCTTTTTCGGGGGAAATGTTTGAAGTATATGCTCCTTTTATCCTGTACACCCCACTGCTTTGAATTAGTGGGAACTGGAATATGTCACTTAAAGCCAAGTTATTATCTTTCTATCTGAAGATAAGGACAATGTTCGGTATCTAACATAAGCTATGGTGGGTAATTCCAGACTGTGGAACCCATCAATTTTTATTTTTATGCTAAGTTTTCAATACTTTTTTCTCACCTGGAGGAAAAACGAAATAAAAATGACAAAACAATTCTCATGTGTTAGAGCAAAGTGAGCGAGATCATAGCTAAACTGTAAAAGGCCAGGATCTCCGTAAATGATAAAGCGGGTGCTAAAAAGGGAAGAGACAAAGGGAGCTGCTGAAGCTGATACCACCGTGAATGGGAACGGTCAGTCAACCAGTCTGCAAGGAACAGTGAAAAAGGTCGGGCTACTTTTAGCCATCACCACGTCTGTCACGGGATAAAGTAGGCGTTAAAATCCTGAAGTCTTACTCGCTTCCCGAAGTTTAGCAAGAGGAGAAAATGGCACCACACCAAGCCTTCACGACATTCAGAAATGGTCTGAACATCTGGGGATAGCTATGAGGTCACCCCTGGAGCACTGCTGTCAACTTGGCCATGCTCTCCACCTCTCCCTACCCCCATTCCTTCCCAGCTCACTCCATGCATATCCATAGCACAGCTGCCTGATAAATCAGACAGAATTCTTCAAAGGGCCCCGGGAGGCTGATAATCACAATAAATATCCCAAGTTTGTCCTCACACAGGCCTTTGTTCAGAAGGCTTTCTAGCTTGCCAGTTGAGTTGTTATGACTGCTCTGCACTTCTCTAGCAGGAGATTGATGAAGCCTGGTGGCTTCCCTGAGGTCGCCCAGCGGGATGGGTTCCCTACCAGAAGGTTCCACACTGCCTAGAGAATCAACGATGTTGCAAAATAGAGCTCTGCACCGCCAATAAAAATATATCAGTAGATTTTGCAAAGGAGTTTTTAATAAAAGAACAAACTCCAAATCTGTCTGGGGTCTCTTTTGTGGGCCAGGCTCTATATTATGGGCTCTTCAAACTTCCAAATCAGAGGCAAGACGTAGAATTAAATTTGATGGGACAGATAGTCACAAGTAGAGTTTATATTTTAAAGTCTTCAAATTAAAAAAAAAATTACCAATTGCTTTACATTGTGTGTGTGTGTGTGTACATGTGTATGTGTGTGTGAGTGCACATGCATGCGTGTGAATGTGCATGTGTGTATATGTGTGTGTGCACGTGTGTATGTGTGTGCACATGCATGCGTGTGAATGTGCATGTGTGTATGTGTGTATGCACGTGTGTATGTGTGTGTACGTGTGTGTGTACGTGTGTATGTGTGTGTGAGTGCACGTGCATGTGCATGCGTGTGAATGTGCATGTGTGTATGTGTGTATGCACGTGTGTATGTGTGTGTATGTGTGTGTGAGTGCACGTGCATGCATGTGAATATGCATGTGTGTATATGTGTGTGTGTATGTGTGTGCACGTGCATGCGTGTGAATGTGCATGTGTGTATGTGTGTGTGCACGTGTGTATGTGTATGTATGTGTGTATATGTGTGTGTACATGTGTATGTGTGTGTGAGTGCACGTGCATGCATGTGAATGTGCACGTGTGTATGTGTGTGTATGTGTGTGTGAGTGCACGTGCATGCATGTGAATGTGCATGTGTGTATGTGTGTGTGTGCACGTGTGTGAGTGAGACACAGAGAGAGTTGAGTGCTCACCCATGCTACAGCTCATGTGTGGAGGTCAGAGGTCAGCTTGCAGAAGTTCATTTTCTCTTTCCACCATGTGGATTTTTAAGGCTCCAACTCAGACCTCAAGGGCTGACAGCAGACACCATTAGCAGCTTAACTGTCTCAACAATCCTCAACAATTCTTTCCTGGTCCAATAGCCATTAATATGGATTCTCCTAGCATGGAAGTTCTCAATCCCCAGCAAGTGGACCTAGCAGGAGATGGGCAGAAACTGTGATTGTTTCAGCTGGATGGATGAAGCCACCATGGAGCAGGACTGCTGTTGACATTCTAGTGTACAGGAAGTGCCTACGACATAACCATCTGGTCCATATTGGCAGCCATGCCAAGTCAGATATTAAAAGCTTGGAAGCAGAAGTGACAACTTGGACAGATAAGGGGCTTGTTTGAAAACCATTTCTTCAATGTTTGGATGCTAAGGTTTCTTCTCCAAATCTGATACCAGGTATCCACTATGTCCCTCCTCGTGCCACCCTGCCGCTTTTGATGCCTGTGGCTCCTATTTGTATTTCTCAAGCATCATTTTTGCATCTTACAGTTTTTAATCCAAATTTTATGGCTGAAATCCTTCTATACTTGTGTGTTATTTTAGTTCATTCTTTTTAAATACCATACAATATTTCATTGTATAGATAAACTTTGACAGGCATCCAGATTGCCTACAGGTATCTGAAATCATAAATATAACTCCTATAACAGGTCATATATGTAAAATTCAAAGTATATGTGTGTTTTTGCATGTGTACACATAAACACAAAATATATCATACATAATATGTAAAATTAAAGAATTGTATATATCTATATATTACTTGCTATTAGTTTCATACTGTGGGATTATCAATAATTTTATTCTTTGGCATTTCTAATTTTTTTTTCTGCAACGACTAGGTTCTTTTATGATAAGGAAAAGATATATTCTCTAATCCTGGGAGATTGGCATTAGAAATGAAGAATTTCCTTATGTGGCAGATATCAGGAAAACCAACATAAAATTCTGTTGTGAATTACCCCAATTAAGCTCCCTGGCCCCAAGCAACAGCCCATACATTTGTTGTTTTGTTTATCTAAGAGCTAGGAGCACAGTGCAGCAGCCAAGCCCAGCTGAAAACCAGAGGACTCGACAGCACCCTGCACGTTTCACCAGCACGAAGCACTGAGGCTTGGCACTGGAGTTTTTTGTTCTGTCTTCTCCTCATTAAGAAAAAAATCCTTGGTCTGAGACAAGTTCTTGAAAAGACACTGTACCCTTGGAGAAGGTTAAAAGCTATAATTTAACCCAGGGGAGTGGGGGCGTGTAAAGAAGCAAACTTACCTGTGTCGTATGTGAAGTTAGAGCAAGGCAGATCACTACGAAGACCCCACAAATAACTGGTCGGGCAAGTACAAAAAGCCAAAGATCGGCCCAACTTCTGAGGTCCTGACCCATAATAATAAAAGGTCAAAAGACATTTTACAGCATCTTACTAATGCATTCATACCATGGCATGCCCCAACTGACTCTGCGCCAAATCAGAACTCTCCATGAACAAGTGGCTGTGGCCACGGCCACCACACCGTTGAGCACCAGGTAGAGGAGTCTGTCCCTTGTCCTGCCTCACTCAATACAACTGACCACAGGAGAGGAAAAGCCCACAGCGCAAACTCTGACCCCAAATATGAACCAGGAGAGACAAAAACAAAAGCAGTCTCCTCTCCTCATTCCCATCAAAAGAAAAAGTTTCTCAGTTTGTCTGAGAGAATACCGAGAGATTCCAGCTCACTACGTTTCCCTCCTCATTTTCCCCAGAGAGAAGCTGTAAAGGTTCACGGCTAGGCACCATAGGCTTTGAGTTTTCTTTCTGTTCTTCAAGGTCTCCTGCTGAGAACAGTGAGTGTAAACTGTGCTATCTGCAAAGCCAGGTAAGAAGAGGTGGGCGGTAACGGAATGAAGGAGACAGGTGGATGCAGAAAGGGAGAGAGAAACCCCCTAACTGAGGCTGCACACTTCCTCCAGGACACACCCAGGCTCATGAGTCACTGGAGAGAAAAACCAACAGGTGGCAGTACCTCATTTCCCCCCTGGATCCAAGCTTGTCCAAGATGTGGCCCAACTGAGTCCACAGCTGCATTCACAAAAGCTGAACCAGGGGCTGAAGCAGCGCTGTGGGCAGAGCCAGGAACTGTGTTTACCAGAGGTCTTAAGGGGATCTTCTATTTCATTCTGCAGCGATGCCCTTTTTGTTGACAAAAGTAAATTGACGATAATCAAGAGGGAAGCGTGTGCTGGAGAATTCTGTTGACCCTTCTCGGATTGAATTTGACCACAGAACAGGATACTGGCAGTTGCAGAAATGATAGATTAAGGTAATGACTGCCAGAAAGGCCTTTCGGCATATTTAAATGGCAATAAATTTCACCAGGAAGATGGCAATTTTACTACTTCAGATCAGTAAGGGAACACAGTGTTTAAGGTGTAAATACATCCTGTCATTAACAGCAAATATTCTTTCTACAGTAAAATTCTTAATCCGTGGTTATTCATACTTAATTTAATTAGGTGGGTCTTTCTAACCACTTATGCTCTTTCCTTACAGGTTACAGACTTCTCAGACGGGAACCTTTTGGTCTCTTCCTATTTCTCTTATGTCTAAAAGCAGAGCCCTGTTTCCTCATTTCCCCTTCCACTAGAACCAGAACAGGAGCAGTGCAGCCCCACAGGACTGACTCATGAAAAGCCCAGTGAGGTCAAGCTGGAGAATGGTCCACTGCCTGCCCGATCCTTCTTTTGCTCCAAAAATCCCCTCCATCCCTCACCTAGTAACCTGGCTCAGTCTTCAGGAGGAAGCAAGCAATGTGGGATTTGACACTTCCTCAAAAGTGACTTATCCAAGCTCTGCTTGCTCCCTCTCATTGGTAAATGTTAACAGGTTATGATTTCATAGAGGTAAAGATGCCGGAACTGAATCAAGGAAGATATTATTCACATTGCATAGATCATGTTCTGAAACATCACTTTAAATGGCCATTTTAAAATATCATTAAAGGTAAGAATAAACAGACTTCATGAATAACCATCTGCTTCTGGGCAGTTTAATAGACACAGGGTAAATCTAGGTCAGTCTCAAGCCACATTCAGTTGATTCCAACTTGAGACATCTAGGAGCAGAGGAACAAAAGGAGAAGACACTTTTAAAACCATGTAGAGGTCAACACCTCACTTTATGGAACCAAATTAGTGTTGACTTTGAATCGGTCAAGCACCTGTGGCTTCCCAACCAGCATCTCCTTTGATACTAAGCACTGTACAGAATATCATTTTTCAGTGTGACTGAAAGACTAGGTGAAAGCCTAAGGCCTCATTAAAACCAGGACAATTGTTTGTTTCTGCTTCCCCCTTGCCTTTGGGATGCTTATGTACTGACAGCACATTGGGAAGTGTATGACTTTGTCACCTTCTGAGAACACACCAGTAGCTTGGAACAACTTTAGGCCACGACGTGTTCTTGTTTATCTCAGATCAACTGAAACTGCAGTTAGCTTTCTGACCTGGAGGAATTACCATTTTACAAAGACCACACTTGGCCCGCCAGCTAGAAGAATAGGAGAATATATAAGAGATTAACAAGTATAAACACCATCAGTGGAGTTTTAAGTAGGTGGATATGTGAAAATTTGAATGTACAAAAAAAAATGAATGGGACATGTAACATGAGAGAGAATTGCCAGTTTCAGCCAGTGAATGGCTTCAGAAAACAGTCTGTTGGTGGAGGTGTAGCCCAGTGGTTAAGAGTTTATTTGGTTTGCTCACCGCCTCAGGGTCCATTGACAACAAAGAAGGAGAAAAGGAGGTAGGGGGAGAGAAAGGAGAAACAGTCTGTAAAATCTCATATTATAGACATGAAAGTGAGTGTTCAAAACCCTGACTTGGCTTTTTTCTTTCCTAAGACTTATTTTTATTTGAAATTATGCATATGAAGGGGGTTGTGCACCTGAGTGCAGGTACCAATGGAGGCCAGAAGAGGGTGTCAGATCCCCCAGAGCTATAGTTAAAAACAGTTTTGAGCTGCTTTATGGGTGATGGAGGTGAACTCACGTCCCCTGTAAAAGCTGCATGTGCTCCTAACCTCTTATGAGGTTATGATCCTAACCATCTTATGAGCTCCCTGAATGGGTTTCTTAAGGCCATCAAATCGTGGTGACAGCCTCGGACTAGTAAAAGGATCCTGGAGCCTCACTCTGCTCCTTAAACAAACACTGTTCCAGGAAGGTAAAACACACAGGGGGCAGAAATCCAAAGTCATCCAGGATCTACTGCCCTTGGGAGCCTGAGAAAGCTACAAGCATCCTGGTCCCTTTCTAGTGTGTTTTGAACTAGACTATCCCTGAAGACAAATGTTCAGTGTATCACGTAGATGGGTGGTATGTATGGGTCCAAGTCCACATTGCCTTTCAATGCCGGTTTTTTGTTTTTTCTTTTTTGGTGGTTATATCTAGAGATAAAATAAACCCTCAGAAAAGCTGGGTATGTTTAGACTACAAGGTTACCTGGCTCTAGGTGAGATAAATGCACAGGGTCAGAACCTTGCCCGTGTTCACTGAAGTCAGCCAGTTGACCACATGGAGGAAGGATTTAATAGGCACTGTGGACATTTAAAAAGATAGTCACATGAGGCAATAAGTCAAGCCAGTGGTGTCTTCAATGGCCTCACCCCCTCACCTCTCTGCTCCAGCTGATGGTGGTCTTATCAGCTAAATGTAGTCCTCAGGCTGGCCAAGGGAAAGCCCTTGCCTGGAAGCCTGCTTTGTTTACTGTCTCTGGCTCAGCTAATGCCAAGTGGGCAGCAATCCCTGCAAGGGGGCTCTTGCTGATGACAGGAAGGTAATGGTTGTGGATGTGCTGATGCTAGCAGAGAAGGGTAGACGTGGGCAGCTTTCTCTACTTACCGAAGAGTGCTAACCTCGTAAAGCAAACAGCGAGAGATAAGATATAAATGAGGGAACCTAAGCCAACAACCTGCCTGTTGACTTCACACCACGGATACGACAGGTGGCCTAATGACCCTTTGTCTTCTCCTCAATATTCATTTTGTTTGATTTCTACTTGGTTGGCTTTATGATTTGCTTATTCTGTCAGGTTGACCAGGTACAATTAGCATGTCTTCCTAACAAAGATTAATAACTCTTCAGCTCAGTAAACAGCAATTAGATATGAGGTGTAATCTGGAGATATCAGAGGAAGAGAAGGATGGATTTGTCTTGTACTGTCGATCACACACACAGTCATAGCCCCCCATCAGCACCACCATAGGGGAAGAGAAACTAGCTCACTGAGGTGAATGTAAGCAATGCTTTAGTATGGATCTGACTGGCCCAGCACAGTGCTTGTTTTGGATGGCTTCCGAGAAAAAAAGTGTCTCGTGTACTAGCAGTGTAGTCCAGGCAAATGCCAAGGACTTTACAAGCATCTGTGGTTCAGTTCTCATGTTAAGTTTGTGGCAGAGGTGTGGCAGGAACTCGTTCCTTCACACTCAGTTCTCCCTTCTTATCTCATATGGAGCCTTGATTTTATATATCAAATACCCAGCTTCAACTGGGTAAAAGGTTGCACCTCTCAGTTTCCATTGTAGCAACATGTGGCTGTTACAATAGGTTTCCAGCCCCCATCTGGCCAGAGGTCCAAGCCCACAGACCTACCTTCCCAGGCCACTTAGCCACCCACTGCTGCTTAGGCCCCCCAAAATGACTCAGACACTTATATTAACTTCATGTTGTTTGGCCTATGGCTCAGGCACATTGCTAGCTTGCTCTTACATCTTAACTCAACCCATTTCCATTAATCTGTCTGTCATGGCTCACAGCTCACCTGTGTTCCTCACATGTTTCTTCTTTGGGAGTCTGGTTCGATCTCTGTCTGACTCTGCCCTCCTCCTACCTATGCTCTAATTTCCCCTGCCTACTTTTTCTACGGTGCCTGTCATGGGCCAAAACAGTCCTTTATTTAAAGATTGATATTCACAGCATACAGAAAGACATTCCCACATCATGTGGCCACGGAAACAGTTTTATATCACCAAGAATTTAAGCAGAAGTGTTGTTTGGCCTTTTGGAGACAGTTCCTAAAGAGAGTAACTAATGCTTTTGTTTTTTTCTCCACATCTTCCTTCCCTGTCTCCTCACATGGGTATGTGGCCAAAATTCAAGCCATCATTTTGGATCTCCCATTAAGCTAAAGAGACACAAGAAGTTGGTTTATTCCAGTAATGTCTCTTATACAGGGAGAAATAAATGGTACTTGATCATTCTCAAGCCACTGATCTCCATTTTCTAGTAAATGCAACCAACCTAGCCCTAGAATGATAGTTAACCTTTTTATAACCCCCATTTCAGAGGTTATGAACCAAGGCTAGTAAATGTAGAAGTGAGATAAAAATAAAGTTGTCTGACACTGGAGTCTTGGTTTTCAATGCCACACTGTTTTTAACAGCAACTTAAATGACAGCCCTCCACCATTAGCCTTCATCTGTTTCTCTATAGCCATGAAAGTTTGTCCCAGTTCTTCAAACCAAATGCATCTGTCCTGTCTTGCTTTAGATGGTCCCATATTCTGACTCACTCTCTGTCTAGTTATTTGCCTCCAATATATCACAGCCCTGTCACCCAGTCAGTGTTAATTACTCTAATTATAAGGAAAATCTAGTTTACTGTTAGAAGGAACAGTACCCAGTGCCCATACAGGCCCAGGAGTAGCAACTGCTTCTACCAGACAGACCAGGAAAATCTTGAAATTCCTGGGCATTTGGTACAAAACTCAGGTGGAACTTGCTCTGATAAATGAGGCAGTGCACAATTCCAAGGTCAACTTGGGCTACAAAGTAAGTTCCAGGCCAGCCTGCACTATATAATGAGAACTTGTCACCAAAAAAGTAAGGAAAAAAAGGAGAGATAGGGGAAAAATATGCTTCATTACTCTCTTATAACAAGAACCTCTTCAAAAGAAAACTGTTCATTGCAAACATGCAATAATCTGGAGTCTGAAGTTTCTCTGTTTTACCTGGCCAGTCCTGTAGGCATTTAGTCCTAATAAGGACACAATGGCTTATATTAATTATAAACTGTTTGGCCTATGGTCAGGCTTATTACTTGCTAACTCTTACTCTTAAATTAACCCATGATTCTTATCCATGTTTAGCCACATGGCTTGATACCTTTTTCTCCATGCAGCATCCTCATCCTGCTTCCTCTGAGACTCACTGTCATCTGCTGCTCTGCCCTTCCACTTTCCACAATTCTCCTGGTCTGGTTGACCTGCCTATACTTTCCGTCTGTCTAGCTTCTGGCCACTTCACATTTTATTAAACGTACTGTAACAGATATTCAGTGTACAAGAGCATAGTCCACAGCAACAATCTCCCAGGACCCGGTGACACAGATCTGTAAGTGTAGCTGCTTAAGAAACTTCTTCAGGAGAATTCCAAGTTCAATGCCAGCCTAGGTAACATATTGAGACCCTATCTCAAAACTTAAAAATTGTTCTGTAGCACCACAAGTCTTTAATCCCAACACTCAGGAGGCAGAGGCAAGGGGATCTGCCTCCTAACTGATTGGCTGAGGAATAGAGCTCAGTTATAGAGTACTTGCCTAATGTGAAAATCCCTGCCCATTAGACTCGGCACTGCACATACTAATACTGATAAAATCATAGTAAGTACACCTGAACACACAAGTTCATAGGAAGGAAGGATAAAACACCTGAACAACACATGATTGAACTAATCAAAGTTACAAAATAACCCACCCAGCATTGACCAGTAAGCTCAACTCTTGAACTCACAGAACACGTCAAAGCAATTGGTACAGATATGGGCAGATAGGCTGCTTCTAAGTATCCACAGCTACTAGACTGATTGTGACAGTATTTCATGAGTATATAGTAAACATATTTTGTTGTTGACCATTTTAACTCAATACTCATTTTTTTAAAAAAAAATTTTCTTTATTCTTGAGTTTTACGCATTTCATACATATACAACAAAAAATAATTATATCTACCCTTATTTTCTCCCTCCAACCCTTCCCCATACATACTTCATTTTTAAGTGCACATGGAAAGCTACAGTTTTCTCTCCAGGCTGGTACTAAGATAACAAGTAAGGTGAACCCTCATATCTTGACACTGATCAGTGTGTGGAATTCTGTTAGCCTGTAGTCCATGATCAAATTTACCTACTTTTTCAGTAATATTCACCGTATGATTTTGCTATTCAGAAGTTACCTTATAAAACTCTAACAGTAGATTAGTTCTACAGTTTCCCACCTTTAATGCAGACGCCTTTTGAGGGGAGGATATTGAGACAGGGTTTCTCTGTGAAGCCTTGACTGTCCTGGAACTTGCTCTGCAGACCAGGCTGGCCTCAAATTCTGAGATCCACCTGCCTCTGCATCCTGAGTACTGGGATTATAGATGTGTATCTATATTCAGCCTTTTAATGGTAGAAACGGGCTAGTAAAAACTCCATGTGGTACATAGGTGTGGGATCTGTGGTTCTCAGTCTACACCAACCTCAGACTCCAGCTCAACTCTCACCCTCTTTTGTGAACATTCTTTCTTTTGCTTGCATTACTTACCTGGGAAATTCATTGGCATATTACTTCTACCAAGAATAATTTCTGGATGACCTACCAAGACACAGAGCTTACTTTCTCCAATATCAGGACTTCAGTTTGAAAAACCAAATGGGGGATGGAAAAAAAAAACTGGCAACATGTAAGAACAAAAAAAAAAAATTCAAAATAATCCCGAGCTCTCTGACAGTCTGGGTTGCACCATGTGACTTTTTCCAGTCGTGGTTCTGTGGTTCTGTGGTTCTGTGGTTCTGTGGTTCTGTGGTTCTGTGGTTCTGAGAACTGTGCATACCACAGATAATGCCAGTAACTGCTGCCCGAGACACCACCTTGCTTTAAATTGAGAATTAATAAATGTTACGAACTGCAATGTTTTTGCCATACATATCACAGTTTGTAAACGTTCATGAGTCCAGTGGTCCAGTCTCACCAGAAGACAATGATTTAGCCCAGCTCTCCCTGACCTCCAGAGCTCCCTGGACCTCACAGTGTTTCCTGAGCCTTTAGGGGAGGATGGGATATAGTTGTCAGTTCAGGATTCTTATTCCCACTTTAGTTGAAGAAAACAGGACAAAAATAGAAAACATTGCCCCAGTAGGAAAAGCAAGATGTTAATAGTTGAATCCATTCTGTCATTCTCCTAAAGATGCACACCCAGAGGCATCACATCAATACTTCATTCATTATATAAAAACATGAGTCATAAATGTTGAACATCTTCCATGTGCCAGAGTCTAAACCTAGAGAACAAATAAGCATGAGAGCATTGAGCATTTCCACAGGAGGCAAAGTGTACCCTGAACGGAGTGAGGAGGGAGAAAGGACTGGTGTGAGACAGAAGAACGGAAGAGATGGGAATAGAATGCTATGCTTCAATTTTCACTAGTGACAAAGCATAACTTCCCCATGAAGATGGCTTTCCTCTTTCACCATCTACAAAGCAGCCTCGGAGGCTGGAGTGTACAGAGACTCAACAGTATCGAGCTCACTCACCCGTCTGTGCAAAGCCTTGGTTTCCACCCCCACCACTATCATAAACAAAAATATACCCTGTGACTATAGCTTCTGTTTGCCCTGCTCAAGACTGACTCCATTGCGGATGGCCGTGAATGAACATCTATCTCTGCCTTTCGCTTGAAAAAGGGATATAAGCTCTTATCACTCCTCATCAACTGACAGGACCAGTCAAGGAGCCAGCACAGACAGAGCACTCCACACCTTGCCCTCTAGAAGCCTGTGCAACTATCGTGTGTGACTTTGGAGCAGATCAAAATGAGAAAGAGAATTTTCTCTTCCTGGATTGTTCCTGAGAAAATGATGTGATATGTGGTTCCAAAAAGACTTAAAAGACAAATTTATATATGTATGAGTAAGGAACAGTTCTTTTCAAACTGGAAATATGTGGTCCCTTTAGTCTAAACCCATCTTTGGGACAAATACTTTCTCTAGGCAGTGAACTGGAATTACAGTAATGGTTATCTTTGGTTCACTGACCAGAGGAGATGGGAACTGTGAACACACTCATTTAAAATTAAAAGGAAATAAAACCTTGAAACCCTTACAGAACTACTATTTCCAAAGGACTTCTTAAACTCAAAGCCAAGCTCAATTAAGTTTCATATCTAGTCCCATTTCACCTCAGCCCTAAACCTGAGCTTTATTTATTTATTATTTATATTAATATTTTTCTATTTTCTATTTTTATTTCTGTTTATTGTTTATTTATAACTTATTCACGATTTAATATTAGCCAGCCCACAACCCAGGCCCTGATGGAAAGGGGAATCTTTTTTCATTTACTTTTATAAATAATTCAAAATAGGAGCCAAAATGTAGAATTTCTCCATTCCTATATGAATGAGTCTTTGATGTCCTCAGTTATAAAGTACTCCAAATGTTTTGCTATGAGCCCCCCAAGTGATAAGTGCTCTTATCCCTGCCCCCAAATATCTCTGTATTTAGATGTCACACATGAAAGAGATGCATCACTGCAGCTATGACCAGTCCTAAGGAAGGCAGAGCACACCATGGCTCATGGGACCCACCAGGTCAAACACACAAGTTTGGGTTTGTATTTCTCAATGCTGAGCCTAAGTCAGGTTTAAGTCTACTCAATCGAAGTACTTTATGCTACCACTGGAGAGATGGCGAACACCTGAAGAACCCAAAGATCAGTTAACAGTGTATTACACTACATAATTTCACAAACATGACCTGTCTTGTAGTAATTTTGGATGCCAGCGATTGTAGTAATTATTATTTGTAATATATTATATAGGATTAACATTTATTAGAAGGTATTTTAACACTTACAAATATAAATTAAACTTTAGGACAATTTTTAAAAGTAAAAAGTCTTGCGATAAATGTAGATCTGATCTCTAAAAGTATAAAAACTAAACAGGCCACTCAAGATCTTAGCAGTTTTAAAAAAAACTCCCAAAACTTCAGAGACACTCCTTCCAACCCTGTCAGCTAACACCTAAATTCCACCACAGACCTGTTTGGCACTCCTAAAATGTGAAGCTCTTTAGCATGAAGAATAGTACAGATTGCTAGTTTAGTTCTAATGAATAAATCTGATAAATAACCAGGGACCTTACTGTTTCACACAAGGAGACTATGCCTCTCTTTGCAACTGCTAGTTTTTCCTAAGGTATTTTCTAACCTTGATAGATAAATAAGCAGTATAAAGGATGCTTCAAGGTTACATTGTGCTAAGCCGAGCATGCTGTTGTACATTTTACGTCCCAGAACTCAGGAAGTAAAAGCAGGTGGGCCTCTGAGCTCAGAGCCAACGTGGTCTACAGAGCAAGTTGCAATACAGCTAGGACAGGCAGGGCTACACGGAGAAAAACAAATGAACAGAAAGATTACACTGTCAGATCTGTCCTTCCCCTTGTTCCTGGGGAAATCACTTTCACTTGGGGATGATGGCAGACAGGGTCTAGAGTTCTTAGGTAAGACGTCCATGCTGAATTATGTCTTTCAGTTATGGACAGTGGGTAGTTATCTTCACAAACTCCTTTCTTCAGGTTCTGTGTGGCTCAGTACTGAACTGCACTCCAAAACTTTCCAAGTGTCTCTCCCCCCCCCCCCCCCCCCCGTTCAGGTACCTTTCACTGAGTTCCACATCAGACTCAAACCTTGTCCAACTGTTTACAACATAACTGACTTATTTTTAGAAAGATTTATATTATTATTTTATTTGTGTGTGTGAGAGAGACAGAAAAAGAGAGAGGGGGGGGCAAGAGAGAGAGAATGCCACTGGTGTGTTGGTGCCCACAGAAGCCAGACGAAGACAACTAATGCCTGAGAGCCAGAATTCCAGGTGACAACTGGGTGCTAAGAGCAGAACCAGGTCCTCTGTATCAGTCACTACCACATCTATGTAGCCTACAACTGACTCATTTTGAAACAACATCAACAAAAAAGCTCATCCTATCTAACACAGCCAATAATTACAATTTTATTGTTCTATAAATAAGTTATTTGGTTGAAAACTATCTACCTGCAATTCATCCAGGAGATCAGAAAGGATGTGCTAGTAACAGCTTATATATATGATTACTCTGGCTAACCAGTGTTTAATCCAGTAGCTGACACAGGCAGGCATGCAGTAAATATGTTTTGAGTGAATAAGTATTTTATTACCAGTGTTTCTAAATATTAATATTTCCTACCCAAGAAACCTTTCCTCAGCTAATCAGGATCATTCCAAATTCATGGCTGTTAACATGGCCTTAGAGGCAGTGTGGGTGTGTGTGTGTGTGTTTGGGGAGTATGTATGTCCAGAAAGGATGTCACTGCTCAGAATAGAAAGGAGGCAGGCTGTTTGGGCTCATACTGTGATCCATCTTCTTGTACTCGTGTACATGATGGTTTAAGCGTCTGGATGGAACTACAGATACAGAAGAGGTTAGGAAATGCTTTGGCTATTCCATGGATATGTGATCTGGATTTTTTCCCTCACAAATCCCTGAGGACAACATTAATTTAAAAAGTCACTGCAAAAAAGCTTTCAGGAAATGACATTAAGATTAGCTTTGAGAAGCAAACATCTCTAGCCTTCTCTATAATCTACTCAATGCAACAATGCTATAAATTTACAGAGAAACCAAGAATTATGCTAAGGACAAGACAGTATACGAAATTTATTTACATTTATTGCTAACTCACCTCTTACTGCTCCTACTCCGGCAGTGTTTGGATAGAGTAAGTGGCTGCCTGTCCCATATGCCGTCTCTTCTCACAGGATATGTGGGGTGGGACAGGCAATGTCATTTTATTGGCATAGCACTCAGTATTTTATTTGACCATAAATAAAATATTTCAGAAAAAATACATTTTTAGGTTTTTAATGTACAAATATAAGTATTAAAACTGGTTTACTCTCTTCTGATGACAAACTCAAAATGACTCATCAGGCTTATAAAGTACCCTGTGTTATGATGACACCATCTATCCCATTTACAGTTCCAAACTGGAAAGTGATTAAGGAAAGGTGTCAAAAAAGAACAAAATCTAATCTGGGTTAGTTTCTAAGATCTCTTCCTTGAATCTTAACCTTTTAGCTGCTCAGACTGTTAGAACAGAAGGTGCTGGGGGCAGAGATGACAGAAACAGGAGATAGAAGGGTGATGTGGCCCCGTGGCTTGAAGAAGATAGGAAGTTCCGTGTTAAGAGATTAGGAGGAAAAGAAACCAGGACAGGTGAGTGGTCAAAAGAAAAAACATGAGACAGGGTCGTGAATAAGGGGCAAAGGAGACCACGAAACACGAGAGACAAAGAGAAGGGGGGGGGGGTCATGAAAAGAGAGTGGAGAACAGCAGGAGCCTGCAGGAGGGGTGAGAAGAAGGGGACCAGGACAGGTCCTCATAAGCGCTACCTTCTCCATCTTCTCTCTCTCTCAGATGCTACAATGACAGAAGATTAATTCAAGTCAGCTGCTGAAAATAATTATTGCATTATGGGGGCAGTAATCATTATTTAGAACATGATTAAATATGTCTGCACCTATTGACTCTGCCTATGATTTATGTATTTGTTTAGTCAATAGTCTAATGTAAATGATGTAATTAATTATAGATGGTGGTGTCAGGTCATTGCCGAAAACAATCCTGAGAGAACAAGGGCTCCGTTTTTTTCATGACAGATGCAGAGAAGGGGGGTGGGCCGAGTTGAGGGAATTCCAGGGGAACTTTTTCATGTGTGAATGGCGGCTGGGATCTCAATTTGCATGTTGTCTTTCTCTTGTTCAGCCTTCGTTTAGAAATTGAAATAACTTGTTAAGCAAAGGGGAAGGGAGCACATGATTGCCAAGAGGACACCTGGGACTTGGGCGGGTGAGTAGGTAAAGAGCCAGCTGCTCCCTAACACAGGGGAGCGTGGCACCATCATTTACCGCTTCATAAAATTAAATGTTTTCCAAATTAAATCAGCAGGCAGTGTGCAGGAGGCCCACTATCTCTAATAACAATTTTTCAATCAATATTAAGGACCCTGCCAATATGAAACCGGAGCTGAGGAAGTTATGCCAGGTTAGGGAGGGCGTGCCAGGGGAGGGTGAAGAGAAGGTAGAAACTGGTTCCAAAGCCTTCCATCAAACTAAAGGTTTATATATATATATAAATATATATATATGCGCACATGGGGAATTCGCTGCTGGCTGTGAGTCTATTCCCCATAGATTTTTCTCTTAACTGATAATTCGGTCAGTCACATTCCTCAGAGGGAGGTCATAGGTCACCCCAGCCCCTGTCAGGCCTCAGAGAAACCATTTCCATTTTAATGCCACAGCTATAATCTATCAAAGATGTGATGTACAAGATACAATGAATTTAAGTGGTCTCCATATATCACAAGCTTTCATGCCTTCACCTGGGTAATAGTCTGAATTACTCTCCCTACCTCACAATCTGTCACCCCCAGTAAAATAACTGCCATGCTGGTGTTAATGGCAGATTTGTCCAAATTGGGGCCACAGTAGCCAAAGTCATTCTACATCATAAACTTTAGCATTCAGTGCTTAACCTGGAAAGGGCTCACGGCTTAAAATTCTTCTGTAAATAATTCTGCAGAGAGGCTCTACTCATGTTTTTATTTATAAGAGCTAAAATAAATCTAGCTGGGCGACACCGAGCCTGCCTTCTCTATTCTTCTGTATCTGGTCCTTTCTGTCTCTCAAGATCATCTTATCCGGCCTGTCACCTGTCACCTTTCCTCCAAGAGGTGTCTAATAGACCCAGGTCTCTTCCTGAGACAGTAAACATTGGAGAGTTCAGAAGACTCTGCTTATAGTTGCTGACCTCTGCAACTCAGCGATTAACCCTTCCTGCTTTCCCAGCAAGCTGTAAAAGTCTTCCCCTGCCAACACATCTGTCTTCCCGCAAACTATCCCTGGCTGTCGCATTACAGGAACTTGGAGGGGTCCACAGCGCAAGCACCCTCCTACTCAAGTAGACTTATGCAGCCCTGTGCCTTCATTTTTTTCACCATTTCTTCTAATGCCCAGTCTCCCTGACACCAACAACCCCTCTATCATCTTCTCTGAAACCTTCAGATCAAGAGGCATAGGCTGTGCATGAACAGTGTCTGTTATAATATTATAATCAGCATGGTAAAAAGATGATGTCTACTGTAATCCAGGCCTTTGTCATGTTACCAATGAATGAATGATCTATATAATAACAATATTATATAATTAGTTAACTAGTTGCTAAGATCCCTTGGGCCAGACTCAGAAAGGCTTGGAAAACACAAGACTGTCCACAAGCATTCATTGTACGGAAATCCATGTACAATGTCTAATGACAGAGCATCTCTGTACTTGGTCAACGTGGACAGTTAATCCTGGTTGCTGACATCAGTCTAACATAAGGATGTAGACTCTTAACAAAATCTCAAAATACAACAGAAATCTGCAAGGCAAGTGCCAGTTCTTTTTGCTTATTGGTTGCCTAGTACTGGGGCCATACAATGATTATTATTAATAAACAGACCGCCACGTGAAAAAAAATGTTAGCTTTGCAAATGTTTGCTGCCTATCAAAATTTCATTTTCTGGAACTAAAATATACAATTCTTTTCAATTAAAACATTTAAAAATAAATAATTACATCATCTCCTCTTTTTCTTTCCTCACCCCAAACCTTCTCATGAATACCTCAACTTATCTCTCTCTCATTTATGACATCTATTTCTTTAAATTTGTTACATATATATATTCCTAAATATATAAATACAACCTGCTCAGTCTACATGATTTTGCTTGTGTGTGTGTTTTCACGGCTGACCACATGGTATTGATAACCAACTGCTGTGTTCTTCTCTGGGAAGACTATTTCTCCGGCCCTCAGCCTCTCTTACTTACGTGGCTCTTTGTCTAAGGTTAAGGTCTCATGAGCTTTCCCCCTTCTGTGTTACGGTGTCCATTGATGTTATCATTGTTCAGGTCATGTTTTGACAGCCATGTTGATAAGACTTCATGGGGTAGCTTCTCAGGCATTGCTTGGAGGCACAATCTTACAGCAAATTCCCTGTTCCTCTGGCCCTTAACGTCTTGTTTTGTTTTTGTGTTTTTCTCCATAGCATTTTATTTAATTTTTCCTTTATTTTACACACCAACCAGCCCCCCCACCTCCTCCACCCATGGTTCTCACAGTCTTTCTGTCCTCTCTCTCTTTACTATGATCTTTGAGCCTTAGGTGCAGGAGTGTGTCATGGACGTATCACTTGGGCACCACACAGTAACATGTTCTCTATATTTTGATCAGTTATAAAGACTTACCATATTTATATCCTTTCTGTGTTATGTGTTTCATACATAAAAACTGGCGCCATTAAGACATTACCTGGATGATTCTAATACAGATGAATGAAGTGAGATATATAAGTTTCCCATGCTACTCACTCTTCACCAGCGATGGATTTTTAGAAATGGAAGCAAAGTTATCTAAAAGGTTGATGGTTTGGGTAAAAGACAAAAAAAATTTTTTTAAGCCACTAGACTGAATTTGTTTTAGAAAAGGTTTAGACAGAACACGGTGCAGGAATTCTTCCTCTAGGTTCCAGACTGCTTGTGTCTGGTAACAAAAAGAGCCTGGCCCTCCCATTCAGATAATACTTTTCTTAAGGTAAACAGTGTATTATTAATGTTGGGGGTCTCTCCAGAAGGCTGTTTGTTTCCACTTTATCTGGGGATGTCTTTGCAATGAACTGTAAACTCAGAAGATGTAAATGAGAAATTGCTCTCAGCCAGTCAAAATCAATAAAAGCTCTTGCCTTCAGTGGGGAGAAGCTAGCAAAATGAAGCAGAAGCAGTGTTTTTGAACCAATGATGACACATACTTTATGGGGCTCTTCAATGATTTTATCAAGTATGTGTTTTTGAGCATGTGCGTGAGCACAATAAGATGGTCTCTGTTTAGGAACAAACTTAGAAGACCACTAAAAGGGGACCATGCTTGGATACAGAAAACCCACCTCCTTCTAACTCTGAGTCTTTTGGCCTGACCAATTCTTTGGACTTGAGAAATACAAAGTTCACTGGACACACAGTTCTCCAGCCATCGAGACTGGAACCAGCGCAAAGAATTCCCAAACGCCCTCCTTCCGAACACACTACCCAGACAGGCAGAGTCATGAACTCCACTGCTCTTAACCAGAACCAAATACAACAAACTGTGTGGCCCAACGTTTAGAAACTCCTTCCCTAGTCTTGAAAAAAAAGGCAATGAAAATATCCATAGACAAAGTGACTGAGTGTGTGTGTGTGTGTGTGTGTGTGTGTGTGTGTGTGTGCGTGCGCGCGTGCGCGCATGTTGACAATACTCAGTTCCTAAAAGGTGTCCTTTTTCCTGTGGGAAAACACCTAGTAAAGCAGTGTGGAGCAAGGCTTTGCTGACCTGTGTTTGCACTCTTGGGCAATTTACAAAGCTCTTCTCAGTTGCTCAAAGACTGATTAGCAAAACATTGCCCTAAAAGGTTTCACCTGGAACCTGAGCTCTGGATGAGTTCAGAGTGCTTGCTGGAGGCAGTGTTTCCCAAACTCAGTGTATATCACATAGGCATGCCAGATTAAACATCCAATTAATTTAAATTTCAGAGATTTTTTTTTTTTTTTTAGTGTGAGCATCTTCAAAGGTCAGATGGGTATATTCAAATGTTATTCAACCAGAAACTCAAATTCACTTTTGGGGTTGATTTTTATACATCTGAAACAGTCTCACTCTGTAGCCCCCTCTCTGGCCTCAATTGATGACAATCCTACCAGCTCAGCTTCCCAACTGCTGAGCAAACTTAGCTGTTTATGTCATGGTTGCCATATATCTGTGTACCCTTGTTATTTTGTCTGCTAAATCTGGCCACTGGAGAACCAGAATCACAAAGGTGTTTACATGACAACACAGACTTCAGCCTAAAGGAGGACTTGGGTTCAATCACTCTCTCACCGGCATCAGGCAATTCTATTTTTTAACTAAGCACCCTGGATTTTGCAGTGTAGATAGACTTTGAGAATCATGTCTTAAGTGATAGAATGTCCCTTGATATACTTTTGTATACCAGAGCTGTGAATTGTGGATGTTGTAAAGGTGTCAGTAATTGTAACTTTGCCAGGAAAAGTCTGATATGTTTGCCCAGCCTCCTAAGATGCCAAAGGCAGAGTCCTTGATCACCCAGTAGGAATAAGGACAAGCAATATAAATTTCTGTCAAGGGACAAATGGAGCCTATTACCTCTTACTTGTAATTTTCCTTTTCTCAGATATAGAATAAACCGATTTTCGTTGCTGTATTTCCTTTGCAACTTGGGTATTATTTACAATAAATTGAATCTTTTCCATGCTTGACATATTACACTGATCTATGACTTTGCTTTCATTTTGTCCTGTTAACTAGAAACCCACTTCATCATGAAATGTGTCCCTTACACTCTCCTCCATAGTGAGTAAAAAACATTGGTAAAGCGTCATAAATTGTGGGTCGTTTCTCAAATGCTTTCTGTGACTGTGAGGATGGGGAAGGAAAAATAAGTATCGATCAATGACCACTTGATCAAATTTATGCTGAATGTATAGACAGGGAGGCAATGGACGCACCTGAAGCTGCATTATAAGATACTCAGCTCGCATGCTTACTTCATTCTTTAGCTCACAGTCCTGATGGTAATTCAACCTTTCTCTGCCTGGCAAATCAGGCTTCTCCTGAACACTAGATTATTGAATGTAAACTTGTAGGAGTGATTTTTATCTGTCACCTAGACAATTAAAATAAAAGCATTATGCTTAAGCTAGCAAAGCAGTTATTAGACACCTATTGTTCTGTGTAAATCATGAATGCATGGAGTTACTTAAAACCTCATTTTAAAACAGAATTGTCAAAAAATAAAATCTTGATTCCAACACTTACAGTACCACCAATCTAAGTAGACATGCCAATTTGCTGTTATGCCAACAAATATACCAGACTGCAGTAGGAGGTTTCTGGCAGGGACTTTTCAGCCTAGCATCAAGTTTTGGATCCACAGACCCACAGAGTCCCACAATCCCACAGAGACACACAGATGCTTACATTAATTGTACACTGACTGACTTGGGTCCCAGGCATATAACTTGCTAGCTCTTTACCCTTAATCTAACCCATGATTCTTATCCTGTTCAGCCATGGGGCCTCAGTACCTTTTCTCAGAACAGCATAGTTGTCCTCTGCTTCTTCTGCCTTGTGTGTGGCATTTCTGCCTTGTTCTTCCTGGCCCTGGAGTTTCCTTAGCCTGGTAGCCCCGCCCACACTTCCTGTCTGCCTTTGGCCAATCAGCACTTTTTATTAAACTTGTAGGTGGGGTAATTATTTACAATGTAACATCATAAATCTACTATACCAGCCATTGGCCAGCATGCCTCTGGCAGAATGTCATAATGACACTGTAGACATGCAAAGCAGATGATTTGGCTCAGAGCACATTGGAGGAGGTCGAGGAGTTAAAAGGGAGGAAGTGAGAAAAGGAAAGTGGGGTGGGAGAGAGGATGATAGCCTTCAAACCCTATTTGTTAGCTTGTTTTGGGGGGCTTGTTCTCCAGTACCCTGTGTGGTATCAAATATTTGAGATCCTTGAATATTCCAAGGTTTGAATACCTTAGACTAATATCCGCTGCGTCAGCTTCACTTCACTCTTGAAGTTAAAATTGCCTTTATAAGTCAGTTCAGCTGTGAAGGTAAACACTGGTCAACATGCCCTATAGCACATGGCTCCACTTAGCTTCATCCCACGCAGTGTTTCAGGCTTGCAGGGCCCTGAAGGCAAGATGCTAAGTATACCTTCTGGCAAGTCTCCTCAGCCTCATATTGGGGAAAATGAACCTGACTCTCAGGATTGGTATGAAGAATAGCATATGAAAGTGAACACAGATGCCTTTGCAAATACCAAATGCTGTGTGGATGTTAAGTAATATCAACGATCTGGACGACCTGCCGTCTGCAGCCCAACTTCCAGGCACTTTTTCAAACTGGACACCAACCATTTCAGAACCATCCATCTTCGCCTTTGGGCATCCCTTTCTTTATGACAAAGTAAAATGGGCTGTCTGTGATTCAAAGGAATGAGAAGACTGAATTTCAAAGTACACAAGGTCTCATATTTTGGTCATTTAAAGTAATGAATTCTGTTATTTAGTTAATGAAGATGATGTGTTATGAACATAGGTAATTGTTGCTGCTCGTGGCTGTCTTCAAAGTTGCAGGCCAACTCCTATTGCTGAAGACATCACACATCTAGGCTGCAGGAATTGGATGGTTTGATCTGGATTTAACATGAAACCCTCCTTCCTTCTAGTCTAGCTTTCATAGTACGAGACAGTACTATGCACACTTCCTGAGGAGGGAATCAGTTCAACAGTTCTCCCCAGGTACAACACATAGGAACCACAACAATGAACAAGCTTGGCATGCTACCCTCAAGGTTCAACAGCGGCATACATGGCTGGATAGTAACTAACAGCTGTATGATTGAACTGAAAGTCTGTTCAAATCACACATGGTCTTATAGACCAAGCCAACTACCTGGGCTAGTGATGCCATGGATCCTGGAAGAGAAGCTGCGACTCCACTTTAACAGAGAAGCGTAATTCATAACTGCATCCTAAAGCATATCCTAACACGCATGGGTAATTCCAGCTGTCATCCCCCTATCCCAGAAGCCTCTCTTTATGGCAAATGGAGACCAGCATAGAAAACACAACTGGATGCAATGTGGAGATCAAGCAGTCCTGGGAGCCCAGCCTCAATGCATACATGGACAACGCAACTCCAGTGGAAGCAGGGGGGGGGGGGGAGTACTGGTTCTCCAATACAAAGTGCCAGCCCTGACATCATATACACATAATCAACAAAATTGGATTCAGCGGGCTGTATTTATATGAGTGTGCCTCTCTCTTTTTCCCTTTCTCAAAATGTGTGTGTGTGTGTGTGTGTGTGTGTGTGTGTGTGTTAGAAGAAAAGGGGGCCATCAGTCTGATAGGGAGTAATAAAACACAGAAGGGGTTGAAGGAAGAAAAGAGGGGAAGGGAATACATCTATATTTTAATTAAAATTGAATTATAAAAATATGTTGCCAATACAGCTTTGTTTTTCTCCCCAGACGGCATATAATTCTGGCTGCAGAGAGGTTTTGAAGGAGCCATGAAGGTGTATGGAACACAGCCAACATAGAATAACACTCTAGTCACTGTGTCTCTCCCTAATTCCTCCAAAAAGTCATAGCAAATCCCCAAACTTTGTCCGTGTTGGAAGATGGGAAGGTGAGAAAAGCATGTTCATAAGCGATATGATGGTGATGGCTATCATTCTGTGAAGCAAGAATGGTAGAGGAAAAGAAAGAATTACTTCAAACCCACTTTCTCCAAGACACGATCCATTGATGTCAGCTTTGACAAGCTGCAGGCACCAACATTAGTTTTCCCCTTTGCCATCATTTGGGGAGCAAAAAATTATTGCCTCTCTAAAGAGGACGGGGGATGAACCAGAAATGAAAATTAATAGTTTTCCCCTTTCCCATCTTAAGGAGAAAGACCAGGAAGAGGAAAATGAAGAAGAGGAAGATGAGAAGGAAGGGGAGGAAGGCAGAAGTCCTTCTTAAGGGGTTCTCACTGTCCTTCGGTTCCAAAATGAAATGAAGATATCTCCCATATAAAGTAAAACAAGAAGACTATTGCAAACACGAGTCACGTGAGGGGCAGGCAAGGAGAGAGGATCCATTTAAAAGTCAAATACTGTGGCCATGGAAGTCTCCTTTCAAGGCAGAGTCAACAGGCCTTGTCATTGCACTACATGGCATGATGTGCATAAATCTGCCACACATTTGAGGTGCTCGGATATGACTGCACAAATGTACATGAAAAATTATATAAGATTTCACTCATTAAATGCAAGTGATTATTACTTAATGAAACAAAGAAAAACAGGAGTGGGTCTTAGCCTGCACGGTTTCCTGGGTGTCTAATGAGGTCCTTGCCACATGAAACATCCCCCCCCCCCCAAGCAGGCAGAAGTTCTCCAGCAATAGGATAGTGCTAAGTTTATTTCTGGACAAAAGGAATGGCGTTTATTCCTCTCCAGTGATGCGTGGGTCTAAAGAGAAATCTAGAGACGAAGTAAAGCTTGTGCAGACTCCTAGGATAATTTTTATGAGTGCCATCATGTTTTATTATAGTTAAGATAAACACAGCTTCTTAATATATGCATATTGTATGCATATACATCTTTCAAAGCAGCCTGGCTCTCCCTGTTAAGATGGCAGAAAGGCCCTCAGCATTTCCATTATAAAACCTGATTCTCAGGGATTATAACTAAACTGAAGATTTCCTGCAGAGTAAAGCAAGGATCATAGGGTCTCAGCTAAAAGCACAATTTGGTGCTGAGTTTTCTGGGAAGTTTGGTTTTGCTGTTATCAAGTTATGGAAATGCAAAAATAAACAAGCCAAATCTTACAGGGATCTGCTTCTTTCCTTTTTTTTTATTTTTATTTTAAATCTTTGTAAAGCTTTCAAATAGCTTGGTTATCTGAAATGACATTTAGTCCAAACTATGGATTTCTTTCTTAAAATGGCTGCAACTTTGACATTTAAAAATTGGTTATTACACATGCATAGAAGCTGCTGCTTCAAAAGATACTTGGCTGCACTGTGCAATATGGTATGTACCACGCATACTTAATGCCCACTTGCCAAATGACCCTTTTCTATTGCTGGGCTGAGGAAATAGCTTTTAACAGAAATGACAAATATATTACCAATTCAATTACTGCTTTATTATATTGCACTCATTAAAAATTTCTTGAAGAGTAGCATAGATTGTGCAAAAATTACTTAATTTCATGCATCATTCAAAAAGTAATTATTTACCTCCAAATGAATATTGGCTGAGAGGCTCTAGGAACCTCTCCACCGAAGACCTTGGAAAACGACAATTATGATTTTTAGCAAGGCCCAGAGACATAAAAGAACAAAATGAAAAAAACAGAATAATGTTTAAGAAACATTCACAGAAATGACCCCTGTATTTTCTCCCCAAACAAGAAATACCCCACATGTGCTAAAGACATGCTTCCAAATGCACAGATTTCTATCATCTAAACAAGCTCATTGGAAAAAAAAAAAAAAAAGTCAAGAGATGGTTGGTTTTCCTGTAAGCCCCAGGAGGCTAGAAAGAGGCCTTGTGCAGTGGAAACCTGTCTGAACCAGTGGCAGGTCCTGATGTCTGAAGTGAATACTCAGCTCACTGCTGCCATCCGGACACTCGCTCACACCAGGTGTGATCACACCAACACCAGCCGTAGCATCAAAGTACCAACGGTCTAAACTGGGACAATGCTATTCTTTAAGCTGATATTTAGACTTCCCCAGGTACCTCTCTCAAGGGCCAAACGAAGGACTTTTTAGTTATTGTCACAGACAACTAAATGAGAGGATGAGTCTGTGAGTGGAGAGACAAACAGAGAAGGGTTGATGACATCCATTTATGATAAATCAAGAGAGGCCCCGGGTCTCTGGACTTGGGAAGACTCCCCTTACAAAAGACAAATTGGCTTGACCACACCACTGTGTATAAAACTGTGTATAATTCTGAAGAATTTCTTGATCATGTCTTCTTAACGTTTCCCCACTTGACTTACCTAGAAATTCTAAAGCAAGAATGGTATGAGTTTTATCCTTATCAGCTGAAATCTAGAGAGTATGGCACAATTCCAGGGCTAGACAGGAACACAGAACCAATAAAAAAATGGAAAGAGTGGCACTTGAGTAACATTTTTCTGAAGCTGTGATTGCCAATAAATCTTTTTTAAAAAACAAAAAAACATTCTGATAATTTTTTTTTTTTATCCCATCCAGTAGCTGGGGCTGTTGCTACATGCTACCATCCACACTTCTGAGGTTCTTACTAGCTAGAGCAGCGATGCTCATAGCCTCATGGTTAAAACTGTGTGGGCATTATCACCACAACCAAGGACAAGCCAACCTCCCTGCCAGCTGGCTTCATATGCCGTCAAGACTAAGACATTTGCTGTTGGGTAAAAGGATGCTCCAGTGCCTGCACCATGTATACAGGCCACACAGAAATGAGGAGCCGCTTCGGCTGTACAAAGTCTTTATTTTCCTTCTCTAATCACATCACTGCTAAACTACACAGGGCAGCGTAATGAATGTGACGAGTGGGAAATACAAATTGGAGTCATGCAAATGATCGTTCACCTCCGACTTCTCTCAGTTTTGCTCTCTATCCTTTTAGGATAAAGGCAGGCCAATTTATCCATCTGTGAAGGTCACCTGGCTGCAATATGTATGCATTTAACACACAGGAAGATGAGGAACACAGATGCTGAGAGAGTCTGGTTCACTAGACAGAATGCAGAGCATGGAAGTGTGGGACGCACAGCCAAATCCTGCACTCAGCCTGCCTTCTGTCACTTGCTGTGACCTTGATTAATTTCATCCCTCAGCCTCAGTTTCCCTATAGGGGAAATTAAAGTATGAGTAATCATAATATCCCAACATCTCAGGGGCAGATACAAAAGTAAAGGCACTTTGTAAACTATGCAAAGAAGTGTACTCACGTGAAGTATCATGTTTAAGGGATTATTATTATTTTCATGACCACAGGGGATTTTTTTTTATATTTTAAATGTAGTTTTTTAAATGCTTGAGAAAATGGGGTGGTCACAGAACCATGACTTTAAACAAACTTTATTTGGGCGCATGACTGACTGGCAATTGTGTGCAATCATTTTAGCTGTCACAGACCCAGAGAAATGTGGGAGAGCTCTTCCATGAAATGTTTATATTTCATAAACAAAATGATGTGCTTAGCAGTCAGAGCGATGGGAGGGTTCCGGCTAATGCATTTTCCAATGTGTGAGGCAGATTATTAATGCGCTCCAGTAGCTGTTAATTTCAGTTTGCCGGAATGATTTATGGGGAGGTAAAGGAGAGAGACATAATCTAATTGAGATCAGAATCGCTGTTCTCGCTGCAGAGCACTAGCATGGGCCCTGGGCAGAGCAGAATGATTAATATCTAATAAGCAAATAATCCGTTAAATTATTATAAACATTACTTTTGACAACTCTTTTGTTGGCAAATGAAAGGGGGAGAGAAACAAAGAAACAAAAGGTATAAAAATCTCCACATTCTCTAATGATGAAGGAAATGGAGACTCGTCAGAGCAAAGGTGATGGGCATCGTAGTGGGCTTGAATCAATTTTAAGAACATGAGGGAGGGGCTTTGTCATAAGACATGTGACACTTCCATATCTACATAAGGTCACTCTGTAGACAAAGCTGGATCACACCCATTCTGAGAGTACAGCTCTTTTGATACCTTATCATGACCTCTCTAGAAAATAAACCATCTCTTACTACTCGGAAGATCATAACATACAGAGCTTACAAGGGACATGACAGTCCCTTTTACATCATTTACTTTTATTCTCTTCATTTTGTATTTTTAAGAATATGGTAAAAAAAATATATTGATAATGTAAAATATTAATGTACTGTTTTGTCCATTTTTCAAAGATATTAGATATATGAATACTGTCTTCAGCATCTCCAGGAGACTTTACCTCCTGAGACTGTATCACTGAAAGATCCCCCTTCTTGCTGTCCAAGAATAGGACAGTCAGTGTTGTATTCTCTGTCTCTGGGATTTGACTCCTGTAGGAAACTCATACAAATAGAATCAAAACCTCTTCCTTTTGTGACTGGCTTCTTTCACTTAGTAGAGTGCATCATTCAGGTCATAGCAGGTGCCGGAACATTGTTTTTAAGACGGAATGATAGTTTGTTATACACTATGGTTTATTTAGCCATTATTCTTCTGCCAGGGAACAGTTGAGTTGATTCAATCATTTGGTCACTGTGACTAATGTGGCTATGGAAAGAGATGTATGCCTATACCTATTTAAAACCCTTTCTCATTCTTTCAGATGGTACCAGAAGTGAAACCAAGGGAATAAGGTTTTTTTTATTTTTTTAATTTTTTAAGTAATTGCTGTACTTTTTCCATAGTGCTTGCATTACTTTCTCTAGAGATCCATCCGAGATCTCCACATCCTCACTGACCCCCGGTATTCTCCTTCTTGCACCTCTATGTAGCTGGACATAATACATACATAAAATCACATGTGTTTAATGGTCATCCGATGGATCAGAAGTAGCTTTTCTTTCTAGACTGAGTTTATCTAATCTTATTGTATCATATCCAAAGGACACAGAAAGAGATCTTTTAGCCCTGGACTTGTCCAGGGTCTCTTCTCCTGCCTGTAATTCAGCAAATATTTGGCATCTATATGGTATTGAGCCTAGACCGTATTGAACACATGCTCATTCACTAAAGACACAAACTTCCTGGAATGAGTGAAGAGCTGGTAAGGGTCTACCGTGTGTGTGTGTGTGTGTGTGTGTGTGTGTGTGTGTGTGTGTGTGTGTGTGTGTGTGTGTGTGTAATGACACAATCCAGTAGAGCCTCTTTCACTACAACCCAGACAGCTCAAGGCCACCTCAAGTTTGAGATATTTCTGCCTTAGCTCCCCCCTGAATGTTAGGGTTAATGCACCACCCCACCTGGACATTAAATAATTTCAAAGCTGACCTTTGTAGTTCAAGATTTCTGATCATGTCCTTTGACCATCTCCTCTTTTTGATTTACTGCTTTGTACTAGTTCTTTTAATAAAGGAGGTTTGTTTTACCACTTCAAATTATGCATACGTGTATGTATCTGTATACATGTGCATATGTGTGTGCAGAAGCCAGATGGTGACAGATCCCCCAGAACTGCAGTTTGGGGCAGTTGTGAGCTACCTGATGTAAGCACCATTGCTCCAGCCACCTAACATGTTCATATTAGGCAATAGACTCATTGTCTGACAGATGAATTAAAACGTAGTTTTTCACCTCATTTATTCTTGTTGTTGGCATTGCTACTTTGCTATCCATTTTTAGTCCATCCTTTGTCATTTTTATGATTATGACGTCAGTCTTTTATTTTCATCATCAGTAATATAGCAAAAGCTTTGCTAATCTTGATAGTATCAGGAAAGTTTGATTGCATTGCCTTTGTAATTTTTATGACTTCCTGCTCACATTTCTGTTATTGACATTTCTTTCATGCCCCGCTGTATCGCCTAACTGTTAAGTAACGCACAGAGGAGTTTGTCAGAAACACAGTAAACTGGCTTTTGGAAAATGAACTATGAAAAAAAAATGTGAAAAAAAAACCATAAAAATTACGCCTTCATAGTTCTGCAAACACCTTGGCTTTGCTGATCAGGGTCGCAAACAGCTTCTGACGTCCTCCAGTAATTTTCCTAATCACAGCACATAACCCTCCCTCTTGGGGGGTTTCTCAAGTACTGTGCAAGTGGTGAGGGCACATCACGAGTTTGAGTTCAGGGTTGACATCCCTATTTCCAAAGTTTCTTGTTCATTCTTTGAATATCACTAATGCAACTAAAAACTGAAGTTGATAACTGCCATTTTGTGTCTTTATCTGAGCAAGTAGATCACTTCTAAGGGAGAAATTGGGCTTTGCTTTCCTTTGGAAAGTTTCTTTCAGGCATCTAGACACATTTGTGCGTCAAAGAAAACGAGACAGGGCAGTGGGTCCCAAGATCTGGAAACCAGCACTGTGCTATCCAAACTGATTTTAGGACTGGGAATCTGACTCAGACATAGAGGTCAAAGTGCAGCTGCTAGTTCTGTCTACTGGTACTGATACTGCAGAGGGATGCAGCAGCCCACCATACACTCTGAGACTGCAGAGGGATGCAGCAGCCCACCATACACTCTGAGACTGCAGAGGGATGCAGCAGCCCACCATACACTCTGAGACTACAGAGGGATGCAGCAGCCCACCATACACTCCGAAGCTGTCCTGGAGAGAGACGGCTGCTTTGAGTGTCCTCTGTTTTCTCTGGCTTTGCTGCTTTTCCAGTCATAAAACAAAATAAAGCAAAACCCATGTTGCTAACAGCGAAGTGGATGAATAAAACATGGTATGCACAATGGATTTTTTTCGCTCCCCCCAAATCACATCATTTTTAGATAGGCAATTTTTTTCTCTTTTGTGGTCCCTGGATTTTATAGATATGCATAAAATCATTTGTGTGCATATGATGTGACAATGAAGCAAAATCATTAAGGGAAACAAAGGGAGCTGATGGTAAAGGAGAGAGAGAGAAAAGAGTGTAAACAGGAATGTATCGGCATACAACATACACTTTTCCTTTGTGACTTGATGAGAATCTTTATTTTGTTGACTTTTACTTCTTTTTTCAATCAATTCTATAATTTTTATTTTTCCCAATTTTCCTTCAAAGTAGCTCTGAAATGCTTCTTGTACTCAAGTCTACGTGACTCTTGAAAGTAGCACAGGATACTTTGTAGAGACTCAGTATTTTTGAATTATATAGAGATGAAAACAAGGTGTCTTTAGAGGAACACATGAAAGTTGGCAATGGAAGAAGAACACTTTGTTCTGTGTCAAAGTGACCGGGAACTAGAGAGGGCTGCTCAGAGGCCACCACATGTCCAGAGGTCTTTCTCCCATTGACTCTGTCTGGTGTTTCCACACAAGATTGTTAGCTCCCAGAGGTCTTAGCGAGGGAATCACTAGCCATTTTGTAGATGCGTAGAGGGAAGGGGTGTGGATTCACCAAAGGAAGCTGATGGTGATCAATACTTTGTCATTAATGCAGGGTCATGTTCCTCCATCTTTCTGTATTGATGCGAGATCATGCTTAGGACATGAAGAGATGGATGAACCTCTTATTTGGTTCTCTTGGAGATGTCATAGACATTTTTAGTACAAAGCAATATGTGCATGTGGGATTTACCATGACTTGACAGAGTGAGGTAACCTTATCCGTCTGGAACTACAAGCCACCACCCCCAGTTTCTCCATTTTCCTCACACTTATCTGATGCATCACCTACTTCTTAAAAAAAAAAAAAAAAGATTCATTTGTTTATTTTATATGCCTTGTTTTGCCTGTATGTGTGAGACAGGGTACCAGATCCCCTCCATGTGGGTCCTGTGAATTAAACCCGGTCCTCTGAAAAAGTAGTCCTCTAACCACTGGGCCCCTCTACAGCCTGTATTACTGACTTTAATCAGCTCTACTTCTAAAACATTCTGGCAATCATCTGCATTTTTCTTTGTCACTTAAAAAAATTTTTTTTTTTTTAGACAGGTTCTTTCTATGTAGTTCAGGCAGGGCTTTTAGTGTCTTCGCCTTTGCCCCCGGAGTACAGGAGGGACTTACAGATGTGTGCCAATACAGACATGCGCCTAACTACTTTTTTCCATACGCTGCAATAATTCAAGTCTAAAACACCCTTGGGTCCCACCTAGATAACCATGCAGCCAGCCTTCTGCTGTCTTCCAAATTACATCTTCATCCCATTTGAATCTCTTCGGCACTTAGCTGCTGTTTTAAGTCATCTTTTAAGAACACAAAGTGATCTCATCACTCCTGTACCTCTGCCTTCTCCCCCACCCTTGAAATTGAGAAGGATTTCTCACTGTTTTCCAGATAAAACTTAGCCTTTTTTGGTTGGGTGCTCTGGCTCCTGTCCGCCTCCATAGTTGGGTTTTATATTTCCTCCTGACTGGGTCGATGCTCAGTCACCTTCCTAGCTGGCTCTGTCCTCTGTGAGGCACCAGCCACTTGTGCCATGAAGCTTGCCTACCTGCTCTCCCTGCAGCTTCTCCTTACACTTCACTTTCAGAAGCAAACAATCCACAAGAACTTGACAGCTACCCAGAGCTTTGCCCTGACCTTCTGATGTAAATTTTCCTCTACTGGGGCTGTCTCATTACTTGGTTCTCTTCATAGTTTTTACTGTGACTTGTAAACACATTGAACATTTTGCTTATTTCCTTAATTCCTTTCTATCCTTCTAGAGTGTAAACTTGAGAGCAGTAAAGTATTTTGCCTGCCCCTGTTGTAGAATGCAATAGTGGTTGATGACTGTGTGGGTTCAGATGTGTCCTGGATCATCAGTGACATTTGATGGATGATGGATAAGAGTAAAGAGTAAAGAGATGCTTAGCTAGAGTTGGGAAGGACAGGGCAGAAATAAAAAGGGTGTGAGAACTACTAAGATCTGGTCTTGTCACTAAAAAGCAGGCAGCCCCATGTACAAATCTGCAAAGTAGTTTCTGAAACATGGCCAAGCTCTGATGGTCATATGCACTCACATTTATTTGAAAAATGAATAGTGTCTTTCTGTGTGTTTTAGGTTGGTCTGACTTGTGATCTTCTGTCTCAGCTGCTGAGAGATTACAGGGGTGCAACCACTGATCCATGTCACATTTTAGATATACTTGGGGAGACCTATGTGATGGAGCATGCTTCTAAGCATTTGTGGAGCACTTTCCCTGAGAATTTTACAGCAATAGGTGCAGGTCCATGATTTTTTAATGAAATCTCTTTTCTGAGATCAAGGGGTATAATATTAAGGGTGGGACTGCGGATTTCTGTATATTACTTCAATTCTCTAGAGATTATGAGAAAAATATGCTTTTTCTCTGGTACTCAGAATTCAAGAGCAAGAAGAATTACACATTCTAATGGTTGATTACAAGTTTGGTATCTTCTTGCCTGTCTTCGTAAAGACCCATCTGGAAGATCTGGAATTCATTACATTTAGAACAGTTTTGCTTACCTGATATGGACTTTGAATACAAGAAAGACAAAGTAAGACACCTGTCCAGCACTCCTGAAGGAGGTACAATTTAGAGTCACTCTTGCTAGACATTGGTTGTTTGACATAGCAACTCTAAGAAAGCAGTTGGAGGCTCTCCTTAATAGCTGTACAAAGTGATATCTTCGGAATTCTATATAGTCTTCTGCATCAAAAGTTCCAAGAGTTAATAAACTCTCAGAAAGCAAATCAAGTTGATGGTAAGGAATTTTATGCACTTTTGTGGCAAAATTACCTAATGACATTTTATCATGACTCTAGGTCGATTGGCAAAAGACTGAAAAAATATATAAAACCAGGTCCAAATATTTAGTTACTCATTAGTTGCTGGCCTATTATCCTATATGCCTTAATGCTTCCCTGGAGCAGTAATTCTTAAATTACTCACATGCACTTTAATACTCATTATAATGAATTAGAAATATTTTAAAGTCTCACAGCAAGTTGCAGTCTCCAGATTAGATCTTAACACAATTAATGACTTCATTCTTTTGATACTACATTAGTAGAAAAAAATTGAAGTTATGAAAAGAGATATGACTTTGTCTGTATCCAGAGAATGTCACTAGTAGAGGTTGATAAAGAAGTGAGAGCCACCAGAGCATTGGGTGCTTGACTCACTCTTGCTAGACACTGGCTATTACGTGGCAAAACGTCGGTAGTTTCATTTGGTAGATTATTGATTTGATGTGTGGTCTTTTTTGGTTTGGTAATAGAGAAAAAGAACAAGAATAAAATAAATAATAAGCCAAAAGAACCAAGAGTGGGAGACAGGTATAGTTTGGTGGTAAAGCACTTGCCCACATGCAGATGGTCCTAAATTCAATCCCAAAATTGCAAAAGCAATGATAAATACAATAAAATTTGAAATATGTCTGGCCCTTTGACTGTTGACTTTAATTGACTTGTTTCACTCCCAGAGAGTTGTTTGCAAGGCTACAAAATGTACATGCTCAGTATGACCAGAGGACCAAAAGGGAAGAAGGCCCGTGTGGAAGGACTAAAGACCAATCAACACGTCTTCCGGGGTCCTGATTATGAAGTTAAACATCCATGTGCACCTCTTTCTTGATGACTTTACGTTGCAGACACCTCTCTACGACGGTCACCTTCGTCAAATGATGACAGTAAGAACAACAACAGATGACAGACTGCAGTCCTCGGAGGAATGTGACCAGGATGCTAAGTTACCCGGGAGCCAAGTAGAGGCTGTGAATGGTGGCTGAGTTCAAGCAAGATCCCTTGGGGTAAGCACAACCCAGAAAGTCAAAGGCTTCACTTGACCCGGAGAGCGAGTAAGAGAAAGGTCACCAGAAGTATGCTCCAAAGTGGGTTGCTCTCATCTGAGAAATGGGCATGTCCGCAGGGAGAGCGCCCCGGGGAGAGATCAAGAAACTGGAAGCAGGAAACCGGAAAGCATTGGTAGCAAGAGTGAGGGCCCTGTGCCAAACTCCCTTCCCACTCAGCCTCCAGTGCATCATTCGTGGCTGAGCCAAACTCAATGAACAGCACTTAGATAAAAAGTGAGTGAGCTGCTGTTAAGCAAGTGGAAATAAAAAAAGAACGAGGGGCAAGAAGAATGATAAGAGAGGGTGAGTCTGCACTTTTTTTCCCCTTTGAGGGATGTCATAATAAAATGTTTTGTACAATTAATTAATATGCGCTAATAAGAGCAGGCTGCCCTGAAAACTTCAGCAGTTTTCAAATTGGACTTTTTAATATCCCCAAATATCCTGACCACAAAAAAAAAAAAAAAAAAATCGTTTTTTAACACAGAAAGTTATTTAATGGAGGAGGGGTGCAGATACATCATGGGGTGTACCCAAGACACGAAGTGCCAGGGGAACATGGCAGAGAGCACCGGCTGAAGAAGACTCCATCGTGGGAGCACAGACTTTCACTGAACAAAACAGGAAACGCAAAAGGATCAGGAGTCATGGGGTAGCCTTCGAGGAAGAAAGAATGTTCATGAAGAACTGGAACACAGTGAAGAAAGTTCCTGCTGCCTGACAGTAACGGAGAACTGTCAGCCGGCTCTGTTGCTTTCCAGTGAGCTGATTTCATATCCCCTCTTTTCTGTCCAAATTCAGTCCAAACCTGCCCAGAAAAAAAGGACCCAGCTCAAACACAAACAAGTAACTTTACGTTACAAAGATGCTTACCAACGTAAAATAATTAGGCTAAAGCAAGTTTAAAGTCTTAACTGGCTTTATAAATTCTATCCCTGTTGCCACAAATAACTGAGCAGTTTGTAAACCAGAAATAAGTCGCATAACCATTTGAAAGTGGAGAGAGGGCAAAATAATAACTTATATCAGTTATAAATAACAATGAAAATACTAAACTAATAGAATTAACTGGAGAGGAGATGGGACCAGTGAGATGACTCTATGTTAAGGCGCTGGTCATCGAGTCTGAGGAACCTAGTTGTATCTCAGAACCCACATGAGAGGAGAAAATCAGATCCTGAAAGTTGTCCTCTACCTACACAGGCTCACTGTGGTGTCCCTGCGCTCTCTCTCTCTCTCTCTCTCCCTCCCTCCCTCCCTCCACTCCCCCCTCCCTCTCTTTCTCTCTAAAGGTTAAAAAGATACATCTATATGACATTCAGTCAACTAGCTGGATATAAACAAGTTAGTATCACCCAATTACTAACAATACAGTTACAAAACATAATGAGAAAAACATTTAACAAACTAAAATATAAAACCTGTAGGACTAACGCTGCCTAATAACATCAAAATATGATTGAGAGAACAATCTGTTTGCTGACAGTTGTCTCTGTGCCATTTATTTAACCTGAAACCAACAGACCAGCAGGCAAGATGTGTGACATATGCTAAGTCATGATCTAATCAATGGGGATGCATAAGCACACTGCTTCAGCCACAGGGGCACCTGCTGGCTCTGGCTCTGCCTGACATTCGTCTGTGTAACACAGGAATTCTGAGAAATACCATTCCTCACTGTTCCCATCAAATGGGAAAGAAAATGGTGTGGTTTGTTTATGGTCAAAAGCCCTATATTATTGAGTTGATTTCTGAGGGGAAGAAGCTGGTCAATAAGGCATGACTGAGGGCCAAATGCCCCACTTAGAATTTGTATCTACCTGATGACTGGAAGAGGTCTCCACAGACTGGCTATGGCTCTGGGTATTTCCATCTGCCTTTTTGGCCTGGCACCTTCCTAACACGAAATGTAGGCTGAGGAGCATCCCGAAGGCTGGGGTTTTGGAGGCTCTTAGAAAGAAATGGACTACAGGGAAAGTACCTTTGTCTCAAGCAGATGATTCTCAGGTCGGCTTCCTGTTAGCCAAGCATTCCCCTTACCAAAACTATCTTTTCCCTCTCTCCTGTCTCACTATGTAGCCCAGGCTAACCCCTGTAACAAATTTACAAAGGCCTCCAGCTCCCATTCTGCTTTCTTTTGTTAATTTATTTATTTATTTTATAGCCCAACCATAGCCTCCTTTCTCTCCTCCCACTCCCTCCCTCTACCCTCTGTTCCCCCCTCAACCCACCCCTCGGCTGTATTTGCTCAGAAAGCAGCTGACCTCCCATGCCATAACAAGCTGCCCTGAGACCAAGCACCTCTTCCATTCCATTTTCTTACACTTTCTTCTTGCTGTTCAGGAAGCTCCATCCTCTGCTGTTGTCTCCAACCAGCCACTTCCCGCTAGTTCCAGCTTCTGCTTCTGCCAGCTTCTTCTCTCGCTTCCCTAAAGATCTTGAAGACACAGGACAAAAAAGCACAAAGGTTTACTTTCCGTGCTGCTGATCAAATAGGAGCTTCACATAAGCCAAGCAAGTGTGACTGAGCTACATCTCCAGGTCACACTCCTTATTGGTATCGTCCTCAAGTCAAGAACAATTTCCATGAAATATTGAAGCTTACACGCAGCATGACACAAATGAATCTTATCACCCGCTCTTTGAATGTATTCCTCAAAAATGATGTCATTCATGCACAAACATGTGTGAGTGAGGCCAGGTAGAGTGATGCTTACCTGTGATCTCAGCAGTCGGGAGATGTGGGAGGCTGAGATAATAAGGGCTGTGAGCCCAAGACTAGCCTGGGCTACATAGCAAGACCCTGGCTCAAAACCAGAAAATAAAATGAAATGAAAAAGAAAATTGAATGAGTTTCTTCTGAAACTCATCAGCTCTCCATTCTACGATGTCATATTGGCAGCTTGAAGTTGGCCCTGGTGGAGCTATTTGTTCTATGAAAACTGACAAATGATACAAATTAGGGTTATTCTACCTGAAGGGCTACTTATTAAACATTTACCAGAACCCCCTTGCCAGCTTCCTCAGAATCCAAACCAAGTATTCACTCCAAAATAGTTGTAGGTCACATCAATTTCTTTCGATCTCCTTTGCCACTGTCCAGATTCCAAGCACCATTGTCACTCACTGGGTCTGTCAGTCTCTGGGTCTGTCAGTCTCTGGGTCTGTCAGCCTCTGGAGTCTGTCACTCTCTGGGTCTGAGGTCTCTGTCAGTCTCTGGATTGCCAGTCTCCTTCCAACCAATTCTGCACACCATGCAGCCAATTTTCCAGATGACAGTCTAAGTGATTCTTCTTGGGCCTTCGGTCCCTGTTTAAAGTTTCCAAATGGTCATTTATGCCTCTGGGATAGTCTAAATTCTTCACCACAGTGGACATGTGTCTTCTGTTTGTCTTTGCTAGCCACTCTTCCGGGAATAGGGATGCCAGGGCCAATGGTAGATATCACCCTGTCCTTGGAATACCTATACTCTAGAGTGGAAAAAAAATTAAAAAGCATGGAAGAACAAAATAGGCTATTGGTATAGCTCAGTGGTAGAGGGGGGGCCTGTGTCCAGCATGCAGAACACAGGATGGGGAGGAAGGAAGGGAGGAGGTGGTGAATACAGGTGCCCACACATTTTAGATACACTGAAAATAAATCAATGAAATATATCAGTAAGCAGAGTGTTCTCTGGAAAGCTGCTCTTTGAACAGGGGCCGGTAAGGCAATAAGTTATGCAAGCAGAAGCTTGTCTGAGGGAGGAACTCTGCAGGTAAGGGCAACAGTGGGTTCTCCACAGGTAATTAGGAACTCCTAATGTGGGCCCAGCCACGTGCCCTTCTCTCCGGGTAGAGGCAAATACAGTTTCTGTGGTATCTGTTCTGTGCCTGGAGACCTTTAGAGGCACAAACTGACCTGCCACTGGCTCACTTGTGTGGTCACAGTTATATCCTAGCACGTGGCTCTTACTGAAGTGTTTGATATATGAAGGAGTAGGTGAGGTGAAAAACTTATTCTTTCCATTGGAAGCAGTTGCTCTTCAGGAGGGAAATGGGTGTTCAGAATTTCAAAGCTGATACTGCTCGTTTTGTAAGTTAACTTTAGTGTTTTAGGAACTTCACGTCTTTTCCTTAAAAGTTTCTTGAGAAGATCCCAGAAGAGACACTCTAGAAGAATCTTAATGTCAGAATTCAAGGCCTCTCTAAGGAGCGGTTTCTTTGTGGGGAAAAGGACGTTCTTATACATGCTCTGGGAATATCCTTGACCTCTGTATATACCCAGTCTTCAGACCTCAGTATATAGCAGTTAACATCCTATTAGCCAAAATAAAGTCACATGATGAAGGCCACGTGGAGAGAAGAGAGAGCAGGCCAGCCATGCTGTCCAGCACATGCTACAGTTTCTGTGAACTCTAAACACCGCTGAAACTGCCTTTGACTTTCATAGACAATGTGGATTTTCCTGAATAAAAGATACTAGCATCTTTCATAAAAACATGTTCAGAACAAATGTATTTACAGTGGAAGACACTGGGTTTGTGAGTAGTTGTGAAAGGCTAGCCAGTATATCAAGAAAATCACAAAAAATTAAAATGTACCAAATGTACAATACATACTAGAGAATTTATTGACTCTTTGAACTTAAAACTCTCTGTGAATGATTTTAACTTTTTACTTTGAAATAGCATCCAGCTTACATAAAATGCTTAGAAATAACAATATAATTTCTGTACACATTTCACTCAGACTCTCAAATTATGACATGTTCCTATACTTAATTTACTTTTCCCCTGCCTATGGGCAAGCTTTCCTGATAAGGGTATGTGTGGGTGAATCAGAGAGAGATGTTCCTGAGCCCTTCAAGAGCGATTGCTGACCTGATGCCTTGCTACTTCTAAATGCCTAGGTGTGTATTTCCCAAATCAAAGGCATTTTCTACTATAATCAATGTCCCAAATACAGAAAGTAATGCAATACACTGTGAATTTGGTCTGTAGAACTCATTCATATTTTGCCAATTATCTCAAAAATAACATTTTCAGGAAATAAATTATTATCTATCATGCCTTGCAGTTAGTTGTAATGGCTTTTTAATCTCAATTGATTTAAAATAGCTCATCTGTCTATATTCTTTTCATTATTCTGGCCATACGAGAACTGACTAAATTACTTTGAAGCCACCTCATTCTGGCTTTGCTGGTGGTCTCTCACAGAATAAGGTTGTGCAATTGGACAGTATTGACATAAAGTAAGGTTATGTCTGTCCAAACATAGAATATTAAGAAGCCTACAGTTTGTACCCCTTGCTATGATACTAACTTGAAACATTTTGGTTCTCTGCTGTAAAATTAATCTAGAGCAGGGGCATGCAGAGATAGCTCAGTGGGTAAAGGCGCTTGCTTCCAAGCATGATAACCTGACTTCAATCCCTCAGGCCCACAGAGAGGAAGAAAGATGTCCTCTGAGCCATGCTTGGCTTTTTATGTGGGTGCAAGGATTTAAACTCAGGTAAGCAAAGCAGGTGTTTTATACACTAAGCTAGCTCTTCAGTCCCATGATAAATTTTCTTGTTACTGCTAGTACACAAGAAAACCCTATTCATCCTCTGTGTGTGTGTGTGTGTGTGTGTGTGTGTGTGTGTGTGTATGTGTGTGTGTGTGTGTGTGTGTGTGTGTGTGTGTGTGTGTGTGTGTGTGTGTGTGTGTGTGTGTGTTCGTCCAGCTGCTTATCTTGGGCTTTTGTTTTTGTTAGTATTTTACCTTGTTTGTTGTTTTTCATTATTTTTGCCTTTTAAAATTATTTTTTGAAATTATCACATCATTTCCCTTTCTATTTCTTCCTTCTTCCTGTTTTATTATTTTGAGATAATATCTCCCTATGTAACCCCAGCTGGCCTTGGATGTCCAATCCTCTTGCTTCAGACTTATGAGTGCTGGTATGGCAAGCAGAAAACTGTACAGTGTTTAATTTACCTACATCTATGCTGTGATCATATGATTGTCTCTTTGGTATAGCAATAGATATTTTTCTTAAAATACTTATTGCTCAAATTAAAAAAAAAAAAATGCCAAACAAAGTGAGAACTGCCTCTCTTACACTCTGAGACTCTGAAAGTTCTCCAAGAGTATGGTAACATATTGTGCATCCATTCCAAATCTGGCTTTCACTAGCCATTAAAATCAAAAGCAACTTTAAAGTCAAAGATAAAAGAGATTTTTGCTAAGCTTAGCCTCACATTAGCATAAGAGAGACTCTGCATCAGCAAAAACCCCTTTTTTAAATGAAACTGAACCTCTGAGTAAATTAATAAGAGTTGAGTTTGACCTTTAAAATGCTAAAAAATACAGTTCCCAGTATAATTCTTGTTCATCCCAGGCCAAACCATTCTCGTAGTAAATTATGGAGGTAACAGCTGGCTGCCAATGAAGTCAACTATTAATTGTATGTTCACTGCACAGCCTGATATAAATCAATATGAGTAATGAGCAATTGTCGCCAGTCTATAGATGCAAAGATCTTACATTGTGAAATAATTCAAGGTTGGCTGTCAGCCTTCTTGGACTCCATGTAATTTGGTCCCCTTTTTACTGAAGACATGGCAACAATGAACTCTTTGCAAACCACTAACCCCTAGTCTCTGTGGCAAGCCCCTATCTGTCTCTGTGGGAACAGTCTTGGGGGGGGGGGGGGGGCTGGATTGATGACTCAGCAGTTCAGAGCCCATGCTGATCTTGTAAAGAGCCTGAGTTCTGTTCCCAGCACCCACATCAGAGGGCCTGCAACTACCTCTCACTCCAGCTCCCAGGGATTCATCACCTCTGACCACTCTGGGTACCTCCACTGACATCCATGAACGTGAATACACAAAAATAAGATAATTCTAATAATAATCTTCTTAATCTAGAAATGGTCTTTGATTGTCTGTTCTGAACAATTTCTACGTTTAGCAAACCCAATGAAATCTGAAAAAAAGGTCACTATGTAGGGATATGTTTCAAATACAATAAAAACAGTAGGAGATATTAACAAACCCAATGAAATCTGCAAAAGAGGTCACTGTTTGGGGATATGTTTCAAATTTAATTTAAAAAGTCTGAGATATCAGAGGGATCTACCCAGAGTCAGTCTAGGAGGATCAGACAGTGGTAACTCACACCTTTAATCCCAGCACAAGGAATATCCCGGAATGGCAACCTATGCCCTTAATTCCACGAAATCTGAGTTTGAGATCACCTTAATTTACAGAAGGAGTTCCAAGCTCCCAGGCAGGCAGTGGTGATGCCACGCCTTAACTCAGCAAAGAAGATATTTAAGGCAGGCAGTAGAAGCCCTGGCACACAGTTAGTCCCAGCACTTGGGTAGCAAAGGCAAGAGAATGTCTGTGAGTTCAAAGCCACTCTGATATTCATGGCAAGTTCCAGGCCAGCCAGGACTGTTACACAGAAAACTCCATCTCGAAAAACAAAAACTAAACAAACAAGCAAAGACTGGAAGAGGTGGATATGTCCTCTGACATCTCAGACTGATTTTTTATTAAATTTGAAACATATCCCCACATCACTGTTCTATCAACTAAAAGGATCTGAGAATTCTCTAACCACCACCTTTTGTAGGTTTTTTTCTCACTGCTCTCCATATACATAAAGTCCACAGCTTTTCTCAGGGCTGCTGATGCCCTAGAATCTCTAGCGTCTCCACCCAGCTTTAACTTATTCTCATCTTGGGAATTCTGGGAGCTGGACCACCCCAATGTGTCCCGTGTGTTTCAGCTCCTATATGGTACATGGTTATATGTTTAGGGGATATGAGGCAACTCTTCTGATGGGCTCTATTTCTAATCATCCCTATCTGGATTTGATGGGCACTATATGCTTGAGCTATATCTAAGTGGCTCCCCTGAGGCAGCATCAAAATTTACTGACATGACTATGTAAATTATGGAAACACTGGTTTCAGATAAGTTAAAGACGTTCTCTTCTTTAGAAATTACCAGACGCTGGTAGAGAGTGTTGCTTTCCAAGTAGAGATTACATGGCACTATTTCTCAAAAATGTTCACCAAAGAAGATACTCTTTTTCCACAATAATCATAACTCTATTATGCTACGAAATATGAGAAAACATTTTATTTGCTTGTTTCTCATTAATTCTTAACAATTTTTTCCAAACCGTATTTAACCTAAATCTCTGGGTGTAAATTCCACCTTGATGGTGGCAAATTCTGTGATTCACAACAGACAGACACAAAGAAAATCTGGGGCACGATGAACTGGACTCTCTGACAGAGAGAACACAGCACCCCAGAATTTCATTATGACCATTATGCACATTTGGACATAAATACGGGATTATTGCATACGGCCAAACAAGGAGGCAGCTTTAGCTAACTCCTGAAGGAGCCATCTCTGTAAGACAGCAATCTGCAGGGAGAAAGCTATAGTGAACACTTTTTGCACACACCGTCAACATCCACATATGGACTGGAGGAGGACTCTGCCATTCCCGTAGGTTTGAGGCACTGGGGGTCCTTGACATGGTGGTGCCACATCAACAGCACACACTCAGTCAGGATTTGACTCACTCAAGGCCTTCACTCACTCCACTCCCCACAATTGTTTATTGCTTGAATTTCTGGTTATAAAACCTCAGAGCCTGATTTGTGCTAGATAAGTGCTCTGCCACTAAACAATATACTCACCCAAATATAAAATGACTTAGATCATCTTTACTGAGCTAAATTTACAAGATGTGCCCAATTTATGTTTACCCTTTGATGATCTTTCACAAAAATGTATCCGTTCTTAATCTTACCATAATCTAACACTTCTATGATTCCAAAATGTGTCACCCTGATCCTTTTGTCTATACGGGTCCCACCCTCAGCAAACACCAATTTATTCTTTTCTGTGTAATTTTTTTAAAATTCTCCTTCTTCTGTCAGCTACTAGTTTGGGTGGCCTGTTTCTACTTTTAGTGTATTAGTCAAGTGCACATTTGCTATGACTTCTTTGTGAACTGACCCTTCTATCATTATGAAGCATCCTGTTCTATCTCTAATAATATTCCTTGCTGCGGTGTCTTCATTAAGATTAAGAAGGAAGTGTCCTCAGTTTCTTTGTGGCAGGGTTGGCATTCTATACGTCCACTCTTACGAGGACTTTGCTTTGTTTGTCGTATATGGCTCATCCACACAGTAGCATATACATGGCTTTTACTTCATCCTCCAGTCTAACATTTAGAACTGGAATATATAGATTGAAATTTATAAACCATTTATCTTTTTTTAGGTGATAAACAATACAGTTGAATTTAAAGGAACCCCTCTGTTGCACAATCTTAATTGGTCTTATAATAGAAACCCCAGGGCCAGAAAACTGTGAGGCTCTTTTAAGAGGCCCTGCTGCCAAATACTTAAGTGAGATTTATAAACAGCAAGTGGTTGGCAGTGAGCTACTTGGTGGCAGGAAGTAGAGGTGGGGTGACCAGATTAGGAGAATTCTGAGGAGGAGAAAGGCAGAGCAGTAGACACCAGCCAGATGCATGGGAAGCAAGATGAGAATGCTGGACTGCGGAATGGTATCAAGACATGTGGCTAAATATAGATAAGAATCATGGGTTAATTTAAGTGTAAGAGCTAGTTAGTAATATGCTTATCTACTGGTCCAGCATATACTATAATATCAAGTCTCAGAGTCAATTATTTGGGAAGCGGCTGCTGGGTATTCAGGAACTGACAAGTAGGAGAGAAGCATCCCATTACAACTATCTTGCATTTTATCCCTGCTCAATCTCACTTCTTTGTTCCATCATTACTTTCCTTCCACGTTGGACTCTGTACATTTGGAATTTTATCTCTTCTTCAGTGTTGACCTGTTAGATCAGCCTTTTGGCTCCTGTGTCTGTTACTGCTTTATAACTTAAGATACGCATCTTCAGCATATAAAAGCCCCTTTCTAAACAATGCTATTCATCAAACATAATGAATCTTTTGACTTCCCCTATCCCATCGTTATTCTATAGCTAACATTTTAATGTAATTTTATGAGCTCTACAAAACATGATTACTAATTTTAAACTTCAATTATCAACATTTTCTACTCCTGGTGAGGTGATTACTAACAGAACACCAGCTACAGACAATCTCTATAAATTATAGACAAAAATATTTTTAACAGTTGCCTGGAGGCATTGAGACATTAACAGGCACAAAGAGAGAGGAATTCAGTATTAATATTATTGCTATTATTAATTCTTACCATTATTACTATATTAACTTGAAAATAAACCCAGTACCTACCTTGCAAAACTATTAAAACTACTGTGGAGAAGTTGAGTTATGGAGACACCAAATAACAGGACAACTCATAAGAGAAATCCCAAAGAAGTGAGAGTCAATAAGATCCCTAAGTCTCCAGTTCCTGACAAATTTCTGGCAGATATCTACACAGCACATGTTTCAGTAACCAAAGTAAGACTAAGAACATGAAATGTAAATCTAGGTTGCAACTTACAACAAGAAAAATAGAAATTGAAGCCTAACTTTAATAAAAATTTAAATGTTCTCCAGAGAAACATAACAGAATCTAGAATTCCTAAGATGTATAATTTATAATATCCAGAATATAATACAAACTACCTAACACATAACAACTTTAAAAAAAAAATACAATGCCTTATCAAGAGAAAGAATAGGGACCAGGCAATGGTGGCTAATGTTGGATTAATCCCAACACTTAGAAGGCAGAGGCAGGCAGATCTCTGTGAGTTTGATGCCAGCCTGTGCTGTGGAATAGCCCTTCTGTAGCTGCATGAATATATGTCGTTATGATTGGTTTAACAAACAAGCTGACTGACCAATAGCTGAACAGAATGAAGTTAGATGGGAAAGCCAAACTGAGAAGGATGACTGGCATGAGGAAGGGAGGAGTCAGAAGAGTCGCCAGCCAGATGGAGAATGGAATCAGACACACAGAACCGGATAGAAAAAGTCCGGGAGCCTCACACGGCACATAGATTAATAGAAATAGGTTAAGTTGTAAGAGCTAGTTACTCACAATCCTGAGCTAATGACTAATAATTTATAATTAATATTAAGGCTCAGTGTGGTTATTATGAAGCAGCTTCTGGGACACAGACAAACGCCACCATCACAAGCCTGGTCTACAGAGTGAGTTTTAAGACAGTCAGACTGTCTCAAAAAACCAAAGAGAGAGAAAGACAGACAGACAGAGAGTGAATAGTTAGAACAATCATAAGATGTACCAGCAATTTATTATTTCCACTGAAATTAACAGATAAAGGTTTCAAGCAGTTTGTAACTATTGCCTAAGCCATAAAACTATGCTTGTAATGAATTGAAAAGTCGACAATCCCACCACAGAAACAGAAAGCACAAAACAATGAACGCTCAGTAACCGAAAAGGAAGATCATCTAAAGTAAGGAGAGAATCCATGTGCATTGATAGAAAAATAAAGATGACGAGGAGATAATCAGGATACTTGAAGTCGGACATATCTGAAAAATCAGATAATCTGAATATCAGAAAAAACAATGGAAGATCTTAGAAGCATCTCAGAGTCTATGGTACTCAAAGAGTCTACCAAATACGGGTTTGGAGTCCCACCAAGGAAAACAAAGAAGAGAGAATAGAAAAAAGTCAGTGAGCAAGTGATTCCTAAACAAGATCCCGGAAGCCAAAGTAAATATAACAAATACTCACTGACTGCATCTTTCCTATTGATGCCATGTTATTATATGTGACTGTACAAAATAATCAGATCTTGTATTCTATAATATAACATATAAGATATTTATAACCATAATATAAAGATGAAAAGGTAGTATGTGAATTTCTTTTGCCAAAAAGCTTCTCTATATTTTAATAAAAGTAGTCCAATAACTCTAAATATATAGAAAGATTAAGGATATGTTATGTAATTCCTATGAAGATGCTAAAAATAATAAAAAGCTATGTATCTAAAATCCAGTGGCTAATTTTAAATAAAACTATGCATGTTACATATAATATGTGCACATATATGTAATAAGTTTAAAAGAATACCCAAAATGATAAGGAAGAGTGTGAGAGAGGAAAATAAATGAGAATCAAATAATAAATGTCAGCAAAAAGTCTATCATGGCAGAGATGCCATTAAAATAAATATTCCAAATTCATAGGCAGTTCCTCAGAAAACTGGGAATCAATATCCCCAAGAATTCAGCAACACCACACTATTTGGCATATACCCAAAGGATGCACATTCTTATTCCAAAGGCATTAGCTCAACTATGTTCATAGCAGCATTATTTGTAATAGCAAGAACCTGTAAACAACCTAGATGCCCCTCAACTGAAGAATGAATTAACAAACTGTGGTACATCTACACAATGGAGTACTACTCAGCAGTTAAAAAAAAATGACATCCTAAAATTTGCAGGTAAATGGATGGATTTGGAGAATATCCTCCTGAGCAAGGTGTTACAAGCCCAGAAAGATAGGCAGGGGATGTACTCACTCATAAGTGGATTTTAGACAAAAAGCAAAGAATACCCAAGCTGCAAACCACAACCCTTGAACAGCTTGGGATCAGGAGGAACTTAAGAGATGTGTCCAGTGATTCCCCTAAGAAGAGAAAATAGAGAAGATCACCTTAGCAAATTGGGGTCATAACAGGTTGCAACCAAAAAAGTTGGGAACAAATCTTGAAAGAAGGAGATTATTGAGTAAAAGGAGCAAAGAGGGAGATAGAAAGAGATGGATGTCTCAATAGAGGAAGCCAATGTGGGGTTGGAAAGAAACTAGGTACTGGGGAAACCTCCAAGAACCCACAGGATGTCCCTGGCCAAGTCTCCAGACAATAGTGGAGAGGGTGCCTGAGCAGGACCTCCCCCATATTCAAATGAATAACCACCCTAAGTGTCATTACAGAACCTACATCCAACAATGAATAGAGGTGGAGGCAGAGATCCATGGCTGAGCACTGGGCAGAGTTCCTGGTCCAGCTAAGAGCAGGGGAGGAGAGTCTGTATGAGCAAGGGGATAGGGATTATGAGGAAAATTCCCACACAGATGGCTGGCTGGAGCTCTGGGGGAGCTCACTGAATGAAGAACAGCCGCTGGAGATCCATAGAGAAAAGGAGCTAGGCCCTCCAAGGGTAGGTAACTGTCAGTATGTGGAGCCTCGAGGGGTGGGATCAGACTGTGTTCCTGTGAATAGGCTGGCACCCTGGAGCCCATTCCCTACAGAGGAACACTTAACCCAGCCATTACTTTAGTATGAGGAAATTGGATTGGCCTGGAGTACATGTGCCACGCTAAGCTGACCCACCTTGGAATTTCTTTTGGAGGAGGGGATTGGTGGTTGGGGAGGAGTGAGGCTGAAGGCTGACTGGGAGGGATTGGGAGGAGGGAAGGGAGGGATAGCAGGGGGATACATAGATAAAAATAACATTCTTTTTATAAAAAACAATAAAATGAAAAAATTAAAATAAATAAATACACTAAATTCTAATTAAAAGTAAATCTTGGAAGGATGGATTTTTTTAAAAAAAATATGTTGTCTGAAAGTCTTAAGTTAAATATAATTATGTAAATTGAAAACAAATGAATGGAAAGATATTTACCCCACAAAGAGTATGCATAAGAACATTAAGGGAACAATGTTAATATAAACATTGAAAATTGATAAAGCTGAGTGTTGTGTGCCATAGGCTTCTCAACCATTCCTAGGCCTGAGACTGGAGGACTGAGTTCCTAGTTATCCTGGAATACACGCAAGACCTTGCATCAAAAATTAATAAATATCCAAAAGATTATTTACAGGAATATGTACAGTCATTTAATTATAAAATCTTTATTCCTTCAGAAAGCAAAGTGTCACCGCTCAGGAAATGAATCAAATCATTGCAAATCTTTCCCAGGAGTCCAAATAGCCAAGAGTAGAAGAGTATTAAGTATCAACTCAAAAGGAATGGAAAATAAAAGAAGAAAGGATTCTGTGGCTTTTCTTACTAATCTGTAAATTATGCCCCCCAACATGTGCACATACAAAGCCCCAAAGACAGACAATTTCAGTAATAGTGAAGACACAGATACCAGTGTAGTCTGTGGCTAACTTGTTTAAAGGTGAGATTGTTTAGTTTTAGTGACAAAGACTGGAGGGAACACAATCAAACTTATTGTCATTTTAAATGAAATAGACAGCTTGAGTGGACCCATTAATCAAGCCCGAGGACACCAGAGTAACAGCTGAAATTGGAAAGAGTTTTTTATATAGCAATGTAAAGAAGACAGCTGTAATAAGAAGTTTAATGATACTGCAATAGACAGCTAATGTGGAAATCCTTGCTTTCAAAGAATAAGATGACCTAGAAAGAAAAATCTCTCCTCTTCCCTTCCTTCCTCCCTCCATCTCTCTCTGTCTCTCCAATTTTAATACATGTTGAGATAAATTAACATATTGAAGACATGAAGACATACCAGGCTATGTCTAGAATGCTGCTAGATATAAGAGAAATACTTTTCTCTACAAAATTTACAACCTATGTAAGAGAAACATCCAGACATCAGTAACTATTCAAAGGAAACTGTTAGACAGCAGAATTGTGTTGCCTAATATGCTAAGTGTTTGATAGACTTGATTGGAGAAATTCAGTCTTGGCAATGAGGTAACTGCAAAGACTCATCACTGTCCAAAGTACTGATGCAACAGAAAGGTTGGGTGCTCAACCACTGTTGGAACTTTTATATCATCACTTCCATCCCCAGAGATTTGGGGAATGACATGGAAAATGGGACAGGAAGGATCTAGGAGCTGGAGCAAAGCATGGAATGAGGTAGAACACTCTCACAGAGCATAGCATTGCTGTGGTCGTCCTGATCTCACTGCAGCTGTGAGCACCAGCACAAGATGTACAGAAGATTGGCTCTGTGGTGGTTTAAATGAGAACAGTTTCCATAGGCTTACATATCTGGACGCGTGGTTTCTAGTTGATGGAACAGTTTGCAAAGGATTAGGAGGTGTGGCCTTGTTGGAGGAGGTGTATCACTGGAGATGGGTTTGAGGTTTCAAAGGCTCAAGATGTTACCCTCTGTCTCTTCCTTTCAGATAGAGATGTAAGCTCAGCTACTGCTCCAGCACCGTGCCTGCCTGCCCACTGCTGTGTTTCCCACCATGACGATGATGGACTTGCCCTCTTGAACTGTGAGCAAGTCCCAAATTAAATGTATGCCTTGGTCATGATGTCTTTTCACAACAATAGGAAAATTAACTAAGAAGTTGATACTCAGAGTGGGGCCATTGCTCTGATAGTGGTGACCACGCTGCTGCTTTGGAATAATATGGAAGACTTTGGGACCTTAGTCTAGAAAATTGTTGAGTGTTTTAAGTGGGGATTAATGAACCATCCTGCAGGAGTTTGCAAAACAGTAGTGCCAAGAGCAATGTGGACTATGGAAGGTTCAGCAGGTTTTAAGAGGGAACAGTATTAGTAACCAGACTAGAGACCATTCTTGTGATATTTTGGCAAAGAATACGGCTGTTTCTTGCCTTTGCCCTAAGAACTGAAGGTGAAATGAAGAGTTTGTTGGCAGAGGCAATTTCAAGACAACCAAACATTGACTGTTGTATAGTTATTAGTAATCACTCTTATGCAAAACTACAATGAAACATCTACAGTACAACTCTACAGAGAAAAAGAGCAAGTGTGGCAAAAGAAATACTTGCCAAAGTTCAAGAAAAGAAAAAAAAGAGAAAATTTAATGTTGGAGCCATGGTTTGTGCTGAAAGAGGTAAGGGGAAAAAATAGAACAAAGAGGGTGGAAATCTTGTGAGTGGTGAGAACAGAAGGCCTAAGGAAGTTTCTGCTCCTATAAAGCAACAACAGTCAAGTCATATGCAAATGTAATTCAAGCAAGGGACAAGCACCAGTACAGCAGGGGGCAGAACTCGGCCACCTAGGCCTTGTGCTTCCATCTTAGAGTCATGAGGGGGCTGGAGTAAAGGGGCTCTGGAATATTCTTCCACTGTTAAGGAGAGCAGCTGAAGCCAGGTGAGTGGCTGAGAAGTCCCTGTGTGGAGGCCCAGAGAAACCGTGGGGTAAAGCCATGAAAGTGAAGATGTTGGAGATTCCAGAGCTGTGGGCTGCCAAGGAGAATACAGGGAGTAGAGAGAAGTCAAAAAAGATAAAATCAATAGCAATAATAATAATAATAATAATAATAATAATAATAATAATAATAATTTTTTAAAGGCCATCTAAGCCTCTTGACATTGGACATACAACTATAGGATTGGACTTGCCTACTTTGCTTTGGTCCAGTATTTCCTCACTACACACCAATTCCTCACATTCAAAATGACTGTGGGGCCCAGGGCAGACTGGCTACATTGCTGCCATGGCACACTTAACAGAAACCAGCCAGAGAGTAGGCCTGAATTTTGGTGTTTTGGCAGGCAGCTCTTGATTTCAGGAAAATCCATAAACTGATAGCACCCGGGGATGACCAGTATCTAAGAGGAAAGTACCTGACATTCTAAACATTCCACCTGTCAGATAAGATCATCAGATGTCCCTGAGCCCAGCATACACCTATTCCCCTTTTGCCAAGACACCCCTAAATAAATGTCAACCAACCAGGGTCCTGAGCCCTGGAAATCCCCTTACCCCATCCTCTACTATGATAAAAACCCAACCTAGAGCAGGCCCAGGGCTCTCTGCACTCACCATTGCTTCTGACAGACCAGGGTTCAAGCTCAAGATCTAATAAAGGCTCTTTGCTTCTGCATACAAATTTGGTCTCCATGGTGTAACCTGAACAGTGAGAGCCCAGCTCCCACAGTCCACTTCAGAGTAATATAAGGAATGCCTCAGAGTAGCTAAGGGAGGGGATAAAAAATTTTATCTGAGATAATTATGAATAAATCTCTAACTGAGTGTTGAATAAGAAAATGTACGTGCCTTCTGATGTAACTTTCTCTTAAAAATGGTCTCTGACTCTGTCTCCACATTGCTGCATTCTATACATACAAGTACTTATCTTTATATACATATGGCCATACATCTCTATAGGCAGTCACATCTATTTTCACAAGTCCACACATCTTTCCTTACATACATTTCTCTTCTACATCTCTCATACAGTTTCATCTTCCTTGCCTCCACACAGTTACAAATCTCCATGCAACCATAGCTATACCACCATCATCTATAACAACTTGTAACCAACACTGCCGTAAACAAAGATAAACATCATAATCCATTTGGGGGGGGGAAATGTGGGCATAGTTCTCTAGGCTACTTCCTGTTGATCAGGGGCACTAGTAATCGTATGAGGACCCAAAGAATAATTTACGATTATGGACAGGTCTTTAGTGGAGTAGTCTGTAAGTCTGGGTCATCTCAGCCAGTCTCCTTGAAGTTGTTTTGGATACAGAGCTCAGAGGAAACTTAAACAGAGGTGCTCTGAAGTACTGAATCATCTGGGCCATCCATTTCCACTAGAGACTTTTCAGGGAGTTTTCCTCGATCAAACTTTATTTTCTTTAACCAGAAATAAGTCCACAGCTTCTCATTTTCTGTGGAAATAAAAAGAAAACCTCTTCTCCAAAATAGCATATCTTTTTATTTCAATTTTAAAGTCAACTCATTTACAAAATATATAGGTTGAATTAATCCATCAGCATGTGTTATCAAATGCCTTTTAGCAGCTTTAACTACTTCACTTTCAGCCAAAAAAAAAAAAAAAACTTAAAGATAAGACAATAACACACAGTATCCAGACACTCTTTGTATTTTTCATTTTTATGTGGCTTATTACTATTTCTTTTTACTCTATTTACTTTTAAGGACTTTCCTTATTCCTTTTTATTTTCTCTCTTAAGCCTACATATTTTTTTAACACACTCTAAACCATTTAGAGTTTTTTTTTTTTTTTTAATCTGTCCTTACTGTATATCTCTTATTTCTTATCTTTTTTCTGTCTCTGACCACACCTTTGCTTGGCTAGGGTGGCTGACTCCACCCAGCTCCCTCTATTTCTTCTGTTTCTGATCTGCCAAGGTGTGGCTAAGGATTAAAGTCTTCACTAGGGTGGTGGGCTGGCTCCACCCAGGTCCTAGTTTAACTTCACAGGATTTAGGTTTTTTAGCAGAGGTACTGCTAAATTACTACTCTGGAAAATTTGAGGGTCCATGTCATCACCAAGTAAAGCACTGCTGTCTGCTGCTCATTAATTCCATTTAAGTATTCGACAACAAAGCTTCTTAAAAGACTCACAAGTGTTTTGCCTCTAAGGTTGAAACAAGAAGCCTCTCTTTAAAAAGCCAAGCCTCTGCTTGCCTCCAGCAAACAGAGCTGATCCAAGAAAATGTCACCACTAAGAAGCCATATTTGACTCTGTTTCCTTTTTGTCCTTATAAACAGAAACCTTAAATCCACCATATATAGCTCATATACAGCTCAAAGTAATTACATTAGAGCTCAGGAACTGGCCTTGTAGCAGCTTAAGTTGCACGCAGCAAAAATGTCATTTCGTCATTTAATCCCATACACCACAGCCCACTTGACAGACACAACTCGGAAACTGCTTTCTGTGCTCTAGACTGTTTTTAAGCTTTCTATAACTTTATGTGAGTATATTTTACCCACGTTGGTGCACCATTTGTAATAGTAAGTTTCTGGCCTGTCTGGCCTGTGGCCCAGACCAGCAGTCCCACAGTCCTACAGAAACACACAGACACTTGTATTAATTTTATGCTGATCAGCCTATGGCTCTGGCATATTGCTATCTAGCTCTTGCTCTTAAACTAACCCATGATTCTTATCTTGTTTAGCCATGCAGCTCAGTATCTTTTCTTAGAGCAGCATTTCAACTCTTTCCTCTGCATCTGCTGTCGTCTCCGCTTTGCTCTTCCTGTTCCTAGAATTTTCTTAATCTGGAAGCCACACCCATGCTTCCTGTCTGCCTTTGGCCAATCATCATTTTTATTAAACCAGTAGGTGGAACTATTATTTATAATGGAACACAACACAATCTCACTACATTCCTGTGTTAGTAAAGAAGTATTCTTATATTATTTCTAAAATTCAGACTTGACTTTCTATAACTATACATGTACGCAAAGATGTAAAATATACTACAAAATGGCTGTGGAAAGACTCCATAGCTACTCTTATTGGGAGGCATAGTAGTAGCATCAAAGAAAGATGTACACAGGAAACAACCTGTATCCACAGCCAATTACCCCACAGATTGTGCCTAGTGGGGGTTTTCCCATGGATTTTGTTTAGTGGCTTTTGAATTAGTATTTATGTGAGCATGTGTGATTCCTTAATCTCCAGAACAGAAGTGCAAGCTTCCATGATCCTTTTTTTTTCTTTCTTTGTTTTTTTAGTTTTGGAGACAAGGTTTCTCATGTAGCCCTGACTGTCCGGGAGCTCAGTCTTTTGACCAGGCTGGCAGGGAACTCACAGAAATCTACCTGCCTCTGATGAGATTAAAAGAGTTTACCACCACTGCCCAGCTACAAACTCATTTTATTTTATTTTTAAAGGACTATTTGTTGAAGGCTCAAAAGAGAGCGCTCACTGACACAAGAGGGTTAAGCAGTCATGCAGTTCCTGGAGAGGCCGCACTGGTTCCAACCTGCTTCCTGAGTCAGGTTCCATCCAAAGGCATGAGCAAGTGAAAAAAAGTGCTGTGCACACTTTCACCCCACCTCAAACTGGCCTCCAGCCAGGCCCAGAAGAATGATTCCCAGACCTACACTGGCCAAGAGGCCACGCCTCTAAGTCAAGGCGATAGTACCTGCTGTCCACTAAATCTTCCCCGTTTGTCTAAATGTAAAAAGTTCTAAACATAAATGTAAGACTATGTACAATAGGACAATTATCAGGTAATGTTCAGGAGAAGGAAAGGGCAATAATATAACCAGTGAAATTACAATCAAATTACAAAGAACAACCTCAGGCACAAAACATGTCCTTGATGTCCAGAATACTTGTAAACCACAAAATACAGAGATTACTCTAAAGCTGTTCTATCTTAATAATCTGATAGTCCCTAATATGCTCTTAGCTAAGATACATGAAGGTCTTAACTGTAACTACCTAGTCTTCAATCCCATCAAAGACCGGAGATGGAAAATATATTATCTGAGTAAGCAGGAAGTACAGCAAACTCATTTTAAAAGACAGAAAGAACAATAGAAACATGTGTTTAACAGCAAAAATTTCAGTGAGAGACAAAATAAGAACTCTGTGCATGTATGTAAATATCACTCTAAACCCCATTAATATGAGCAATTAATGTATTAATTAAAATTTTAGAGTATATGCAGAAAATTATTTGTAGCACATATGACTATGTTCTTCTGTCTTGTTCCTCCTCTAAAGAAGTTGACCACCTACATCTTTGTCTCCTGTGTTCACAGGTATATCCTCCACTCTGGGAACACAGATAGTGCTCAGCAAATACAGTTAAATGTTAAATAAACTATATTTCTATAAGTTTGAAATTTATTTTGTTGGACTTTTGTCTCCCTGAAGCTAATATACATGAGGACTCTGAAGTAGGAGAATTGGTACCTGTGGTGATACACTACTATGAAAATATCTTTTATAGTCTAAGAGGCGGGAACTTTTATTGGATCTCAGCGTTAGTATTCTGATGCCATGTAGCAAAATTTCTCTAAACTTAGTGGCTTATTGCAATGCCTACTATTTATCTGCAGCTCATGGGTTACACAACCTTGTAACAGTGTAGCTGGGTCTTCTACTCAAGTCTTTAAAAATGAAATCAAGGTGCCAGTTGAACTATACGCTTTTTGGGTGACCAGAAAGGACCTACTTTAAGTTCATTCCTGTTCTTGTGCATTGTAAAGATTTGTCATTTGTATTGGTTTAATAAAAACACTGATTGGTCAATAGCCAGGCAGGAAGTAGAGGCAGGCCGACCAGACTGGGAGAATTCTTCAAATAGCAGAGAAGAGATGCGAGCTAGACACAGAGGGAGATGAGAATACCACACTGAGGAAGATATCAAGCTACATATCTGAACATAGATAAGAATTATGAGTTTATTTAAGTATAAGACCTAGATAGTAATATGCTTGAACTGCTGGCCCAGCAGTTACTATAATATTAAGTCTCTAAGTCAATTATTTGGGAAGTGGTTGCCAGGTATTTGAGAGTTTCTGGCAGGACAGAAACATGCGACTACACATTCCTGTTGTCTCACCAAGGCCATAGAAATCAAGCTGCTTGTTCTTCCTAGCCGTCAGTTGCAGGGCTCTCAACTGTAGCTGCTCATGTTCCTTTTAAAAACACCTATCCATAAGCAAGGTCTCCCACATGGAGAATCAGCCTGTAATTTCAAGTCTCTCAAATGTCTTCTGTTCATCAGAGGAAAAAAGCTCTGTTTTACAGAATGATTGGTGAATCTCCCATTTGCTGTAAGAATAATCCAAGAGTAAAATTTAGCTGTATATGGAGTCATGTCCAAGGTTAAAATAGGGAGGATTTTACAAGTGTCAGATGGAGTCATTCTTAGAATTCTATACACACATATACTGTGCTACATAACTGAGGAATGTGTATATCAATACAGCTATTTACAACCAGTAATAGTACATACAAGATGATCTTTCTTATTTTGTATATGTGTTAAATGTGCCAGAAAGGGGGTCTATTATAGGTGGTATACTAACATTTTACAGTGATTGCAACAAGAAATAATGTTAAGTCATTTATAATTAATATCAGATAATCTCAAAACAAATGATAAAAACAAAAGAAATTGATCCCTTTGTTTTGATCATATTTTTATAATTGCCCATGCTGTTTGAAAGATGAAAACTGTGTCTTTCTTCTCCATTCTAATTCAGCTCACTACTGATTAAACAGTCAGCTAAAATAATTTTTTTCTGGGGGCTGGAGAAATGGCTCAGTGGTTAAGAGTACTAACTACTCTTCCAGAGGACTTGGGATCAATTTCCCAGCACCCATACAGCAGCTCACGACAGTCTATAACTTCAGTTCCAGAAAATCTAACACTCCCAAAGACATTTATGAAGGAAAAACATCAATGCACATAAAATGAAAATCAATAAATTTTAAATAAAATAATTTATTTCCTTTTAGGCGACTTTCTCCAAGAGGATGTGAACATATTCTTATGAATCTCCCTGAATCCTTACATTGCCCCCCTCCACATTATTTTTGAAGGTTTAAGGATAAACTTGCTGATCCCAAAGACAGCAGTTGATATGACTCTGTGAAACCCCACTCCTCCTAGCCATAGATTCAACAGTATTATTTTTATCAAGTAATGTAGTCTCATTTACTTTTTTTCTGCCCAAGAAAAAAGAATTGAAACCTTAACAAACCGTGCGGTTTAAAAAGAACTATTCTGTGGTCGCCCAGCAGAAGTCAACAAACCAGGAAGCAATTGTATAAATTAGTTGCTATTGGACAAGAAATGAAATGGGAATCCAAGCAACGGATGTGCTGATATTTTGTCATGGAATTCACGTGTCAAGAAGTCTTTAACAAGTAATATTCCCATGCATCAGCTGATTGATCGATTAGAGCCCAGAAGGAAGGAAGCAGAATGAGAGAATGTACTCTGCAGCTGTTAGTTAAGTTGTTAAAAACTTGAGAGTTTTCTTCCATTCTTTTCTAGTATAAAGAGATTGGCAGCCAAGAAACCAGCCCTAATTAAATCAGTTATGTCGCATTATATCATATGAACAATGCATGCCTATGCCAACTTTTTCATGGAACAATTAAATGAAGCATTTATAATTCAAACTTATAAAAGCATGAGCTACTTCATACTTGACTCATCTGCTTAAAACAGCTCTAAACTCCAAATATGATGAGGTCTCTCATGGCTGCAGGAGGGCAGAGCTAGAGAAACTTTATAATATTTAGACTTCATACTGGTTCACCTCTGATAAATCTTTCAAATAAGCTGGAAAGTCCTGGAATTAGCTTTTCTCAGTGTTTACACTGCTGTCTATCTGTATTCCCAATAACACGCTTTCATTGTACTTCATTATCCCCATCAGTCCCCAACACAAAACTGGGTGGCATTACTTATTTTAAGTACGTAGCAATCTAATATATGAATCAAAAACAGTATAACATAGGAGAGATGTCACCTTGAGGGACGTTCCTTAGCTGCCTACTAGGGTTAGAAGAAAATGAATTTTTCAATGTGTTAACAGTGATTTTTTTTTCCTGTGATACAATACAGCTTTATTTTCCTTTTAAAATATGGGCTTTATCTTCAGAAAAAAATCTATCAGAAGCTTTTAAAGCACTGAGAAAACATCTATGAGGCCGTACATTCTTAGACAAGCAGGAGTTTAGTGTCATATAAGCTGTAGAAATTATTCATATTCCCAGTGTTTGCCATCTAAAATAATATTGTGTGCCAATCAAAGTTGACTTTTCTGGTTTTCTAGTTAGCAAATGGTAATGTTCACTAGTACTTGTGGCTTCAACACGCTCCAAAATTTCTCCAAATGCTTAATTTGCTATGAGAGATCGAAGGAGGGGAATTATTTATTTATGTAATAGTCCCTTATGGTGACTCATGGAAGTGAGGTGAACTAAAGCTAAACACGAGGGCGTCACCAAGGAAGCGACAGCAAAAAGGAAGCGCATGCTCTAAAGCTCAAAGGTCCATTCCTGTGTCAAATAAAACCTTCACTAATAGCCATTGAGTTTCTGAACGTGAAATCTAAGCAATCAAAATATCACTGAAGGGACTGACAAGATGGCTCAGTAGTTGGGAGCACAGTCTACCTTCCAGAGGACCCTGCTCCATCTCTAGCACACATGACAGGTAGCTCCCAGCTCCCTGTGACTCCATTTCCAGGGGACCCTGTGCCAGCCTCCATACACTTGGAATGTCTGCACACGCCCACACAAGACTCACACTTACCCACACATAACTTAAACACCTCTTTAAAAAAAAACAAAAACAAAAACAAAAAACATTATATTGAGTACATGACACTAGATATTTTCATAGATAAAACCTGAAATCTCAGTAGATAATTACAGACAATGTTTACTGTTTGCTTTAATTTCGCAGAGAAAGGGAAGAGAACAGGAATTCCCTGGGGCCATTCAGGGAGCAGGATGATGGAGGTTTGGGTATCTTCAGCTACTGAGTGTCCAAGTTATCCCCGAAGGTTCCACATCCAGCCAGCAGATACAGATGGAGGAGGTGTTCCGGCAGTGTGTGTGGCTCAGATGTAGGTATAATGTATGCTGTCATAACCATCCTTTTTGTCTTGGCTCGAACTTAGCCCCATAGTGGTGTCCGATGCAGGGGAGGCTGGGAAATGTAAGAGGAACAGCAACCTAGCGTGTTTAACTACAGCCTTACCTCAGCCAAACTCTCTGAACTCTTGGACTTCCTGAACTTTCGCGGTGGTTGAGAGGGTGTAGGCACTTGGGGAAGAAGCCAAACCACCTGAGAGTGATTCCCAGAACCCACATGTGGGCAGAAGGAGGAGAACTCTTCACAAGCATGCACGCCATGTTTAAAACCCATTCAAGCAGAAAAGAAAGAGGGAGAGGAAAGATGAAGGAATGAAGAAGAAGAGGGGAGGAAGGGAGGAGGAAGGGAGATAAGGAAGGGAGGGAGGGAGGGAGGGAGGGAGGGAGGGAGGGAGGGAGGAAGGAAGGAAGGAAGGAAACATTCTCTTCTACCAACAATTTAGTCTGACTTTTCCAGAACTTCCATTTTTCTAAGCCTTTCAAACCCTGCTTCTTGCTCTTGCATTGGATGGCATGGCCACTCGCATGGAATTCCATAAAAGAATCATAAAATATGGAAATAAAGGGCAAAGCAGAAAACTTGTGCAATTTAGTGTTTAGAAGTTTGTGAGCCGACTTGATTTGCTAATCTGCAGCTCGAGCTTCTGGAGGGGAGTTCACTATCCACAAACCAATTTGCGTTGTTTCTGCAACACTGCAAAAGTAGGACTCATGAATATGCTAATGAAATTGCAATGAGAGTTTTGGCACTATTTCATCACCTCAGATAGATTAGAGAGTCGTAACACTATGGGCTTGCACGTCTTCAGAAACTGCTGTGGTAGTAGAAAATGAATCTGTGATATTTATAATACAACAAAAATTACAACCATGCTACAATAAAATAATAATTATTTTATATGTAACTAATAGTTTGCAGGACACACATACTTGGTTGTTATGGTCTTTCTCTGTTTTCTGGTGTTAAGGTGTGTGTTTGTGAATGGACTCAGATCTGTGCCTACCACAAAGAGAGAAATCTGATTTTTGTTTTTAATGGAAACAAAATTGCTGAAGCAAAGAGTAATCTTTACAAGTATTTGGTCCTTTTTGAATCATTAGGATTCAGAAAACAGAACTGGGAGGAGGCAATTATTTTTATTTTCATCATTCAATTACTAATGTGATGGTGAAATTATGTCCCAGTACTCAGGGTCTGTCCAGAAAGGAGCCGTTCAACAACTGTTCGGAGAACAGCGGATGGGAGACTTCAATCTCCCAGGACTAGATGAAGTAGACTCAGCCACAAAGAGGAACAGGAATGTCTCTCCAAATGGGATCCAGTATGCCTAACTCGGCCCTTCTCAGCTAAGCCCACTGTTACCCCTGAAATCCCAACCATGCTTTGTCTCCAAATGCCAAGTAGAAGCTTTCATTCAGAGTTATAGGAAGTTAAGGGGGCATATGGGGAATATAATTTTATAGGCCCAATAATTTAGAATCTTTGCTTCTATTCTAAGGCAGGGATGCTGTTGGCTCCATGCACTGTGAGGATGCTGCTGGCTCCACGCACTGTGAGGATGCAGCTGGCTCCATGCCCTGTGAGGATGCTGCTGGCTCCATGCACTGTGAGGATGTTGCTGGCTCCATGAGCTGTGAGGATGCTGCTGGCTCCATGCACTGTGAGGATGCTGCTGGCTCCATGCACTGTGAGGATGCTGCTGGCTCCATGCACTGTGAGGATGCTGCTGGCTCCATGCACTGTGAGGATGCTGCTGGCTCCATGCACTGTGAGGATGCTGCTGGCTCCATGCACTGTGAGGATGCTCCTGGCTCCATGCACTGTGAGAACCCAGCTGGATTCCTCACCTTGTTTCATAAATACAGTACAAGAAAAGACACTATGGCTTATTTGTAATGACTTAATCAAAATAAAAGATGTTTTTACTTAATGATAAACCAATAGTTATTAGAGATATGTGAGTAATTAAAACCTTTCTATGTATTATTTCAAAAAATACCATCCACTAATTGGTACTAGACAGGGCACCCACTCCTTTAAGAGAATAAGTATCCCCAAGTGATGAGACTGTTGAATAAGAGGGTGGGAAAGAGAGAAAGGGTAGAAGGAGAAAGACCTTGTTCAATAAGTTTATGGTTTTTAACACAGCATAAACTACTTTTCCAAGTCTAGTATAACTCTGACTCCTTGGTGTAAACTAACCCCAAATATCTTCATTTTGAGAATACTTTGGTAATATTAAATTAAGATATTGCTTTTTTAAAAAAGTTGTTTATACAACCGGAAAGATAACACAGTGGTTAAAAAACACTGGCAGCTCTTCCAGAGGTCCTGGGTTCAAGTCCCAGCACCCACATGGCAGCTCACAACCAGTTCTAATTCCAACTCCAAGGGATCTTCTGGCCTCTATAGGCACCAGGTGTACACACACTGCAAGACACACGTACAGATGAAACAGCCATACACTTTTTATAATCTAAAAAGTAAATTGGCTGGCATCTAAAAAAAGGAAAACAATTCATTCTAATTATATAAAACTGGACTTTATATAATTTAGTTTTCATGTTTATACTTATAAGGCACATGCATATGTTTATATTTATAAAGCTGAAATTGGATAGGTGGATGAGAGGTGGATAGATGATGGCTTAGTTAGGGTTTCTATTGCTGCATTGAAACACTATGACCAATAAGCAAGCTGAGGAGGAGTTTATTTGACTTACACATCCATAGTACATTCATTATCAAAGGACGTCAGGACAGGAACTCACACAGGGCAGGAATCTAGAGGCAGGAGCTGATGCAGAGGCCGTGAATGGGAGCTGCCCACTGACTTGCTCCCCATGGCTTGGTCAGCCTGCATTTTTATAGAATTCATGACCACCATGAGCTAAGGGGTGACACCACCCACAGTGGGATAAACCAACCTTATCAATAAGTAATTAAGAAAATGCCTTATAACCTGATCTCATGAAGGTTTTTTTTTTTCTAAATAATGGTTCCCTCCTTTCAGGTAACTATAGTTTGGGTGTCAAGTTAACATAAGATCATCCAGAATAGATAATGACAGATATTGGATGGATGACAGGTGGTAGGTAGATAGATAATCTTATGAATTATAGAGGTAGATAGATGATAGGTAGGTAGATAGATGACAGGTATATAATTGATAGATACATATATATAAATGATTGATAGATAAATAGATGTATATAGATGATAGATAAATAGATACATAGATAATATATATAGATGATGGATGGTAGATGAGAAGATAGAGATATATAAATATGATAGACGATAGATATAATAGGAATATGACAGATAGACAGACAGATAGATGATAGATAGGTAGATAGATGATAGATAGATTGATTGATAGACAGATATATGATAGATAGATAGATGGATGGATGGATGGATGGATGGATAGATAGATAGATAGATAGATAGATAGATAGATAGATAGATAGATAGATAGATAGATAGATAAATAGATAGATAGATGGGTAGATGGGTAGATAGATGGATAGATAGATGACAGACAGAACAATAGAGAAACCAAGCAGCCAAAGTAAATATTATGCTGAATCTTGTGAGTTCTATGTTTACTTTCAGCACAAACACTTGGGGGATTATGGCGTCAGACACTCTCCAGGAGACTTGTATTCTCCTTCAACAGCTTCTTTTTTAGTGACGCAGCAATGTCAAAGTCTCATCAGTCCCTAAAATTCTCTGGTGACTTTGTTTTGCCACTGGAGACTGATCTTGGGCGTTTCTAGGAATGGATGCTCTCCTGCTGCATTTGCCATCTGAATTCCATAACTTGCTATTGAATTAATTTGGGAAGTCCATAATGCAGATAAATGACAGCAGGGGAAATAGACCAAAAAAAAACATATATTAATTTTTCTTCGTTCTTTTTAAATCTCTTTTCACACACACAGACACACCACTCACATTTGACCAAAGTTCTCAATGGGTTGGCCTCAAAAAATAGAGACTGAATCAAAAAAATAGAGACTGAATCCTGGCATTGTGACATTGACAAGTTTGAATACACAGATTGGCCTGGGCTACATAAGCAGATCGGACCTCGCTCCACCCTGCGGATTAGCTCATTGGTAGGGTGGTTAAATGGCTTACACAAGATCCAGGATTGGATATCCAGTCTTGCAAAACATACAAGCTGAAAGCAGTGGCTCCAGAGAGATTCTTGTGGTATTGCAGAAGACCTGAGTTCAATTCCTGTGCCCCATGCAGTGGCTCACAACCACCTATAACTCCAGTTCCAGGGCATCTACTGTACATATGAGCATGCACACATACATGCCCACGAATATAAATAAAGTTAATCTTTAAAATAAATTTCTGAGAGTTTAAAAAAACAACAACAACACTGGTCTGAGGAGAAAAAGCATAGAAAAGCTTACGTGTAACTTCTGGGTGTGCTTGAAAGAAACTAAAATCAAAAGCCAGAGATAATTACACATTCCCGTCTGCTGTGGCAGTGTTCACAGTAGCCAAGATGAGGAACCGGTCTGGATGCTCATAAACAGATGAGTGGGCTAAGAAATGTGGTGCATACATCTCCAATGGATTTTTATGCAGCTACAGAGAAGCTATGGCAGAAAAACAATGTATAGCACTGGGTGGGGGTCAAGTTAGATGAAATAAATTAGGCCACGAAAGATAAACAGGACTTTTTCTTTTGCGTGTATAATCTAAATTTAAATGTGACTGAATATGTGTGTGACATGAAATGTGTGGTTTTTGTGATGAACTTAGGCAATGTGTCTGCATGTGTGTGTGGTGTAAAAGGAGCGCTAAGGGGAAGTTTGGGGGTAGACAGCAGAGGAACAGAAAAGGCAGCAGAGAGGGAGACAGGAGCAAGGTACAGTGGGCATGCTTAAAATATCACAGTGCCATTATTCTGTACACTAAACATCACCTGAATGCCAGAAAAAGGAAAAATTCAGTTGTATGAAACATACACAACACGAAGACAAAAACTGCCAAAATCTTAGTTTTAACCAGGTCATAAAATAAGTAGGAATTTTTTATTCTAATAACGTAATGCTCTGTGAAAAGCATGCATACCTGCTATTTATTTAATGTGACCAGCTCTAGACTATATGTCTTGTGCTGCATCCCTTAGACTCTTTAAGTAGTGAATGCTTTTAAGAATCTATTGGATGCTAGGGACTCTCTCTAGGAAAATACATACATGCCATTTTGCACATAAATTCGAGACCCAACTAGGTGGTAGACCACAAACTAATAACCTCTGATTTATAATGTTCCCACCCTGTTTATAAAGTACCAAGGCTCTTGGATCAGAAGAGTTTGAATTTGTAGAGCTATTTACATAAATTTGCATACTCTGCTCAATCTGCTCTACCTCTATGTTTATAAAATAAATTATTTAGTCTAACCTAGTACAATAGTTTTCAAATTCAATATAGTGGCATGATATATATAAAATCCTTTAGGAAAGTTTCAAGCAAATCAATTTAATAATATCTCACAACTAAGATTTAATAAGGAAAGCCCTGGCCAAAATAAAGAGTATTGCATCATGGGCTTTCATACACATTGAAATAACCATACTCTGGCTTCTCTCTCTGTCTCTGTCTCTGTCTCTGTCTCTGTCTCTGTCTCTCCCTCTCTCTCTCTCTCTCTCTCTCTCTCTCTCTCTCTCTCTCTCTCTCTCTCTCTCTCTCTCTCTCTCTCTCACACACACACACACACACACACACATGCACAGCCCCATCCTGTGTCCTCTGTATCTAGCTGTAGCCCTAGAATGTGATGAGACTGCCCTCGGCAGTTTATTTACCAACCATCAATGCTATTCTTTCATTACCTTCAGAATGTGATAGTTATTTTATGAAGACTCATTAAATTTAATGAGATACAGCCATGTTTATTGCTACCCTATAAAATAAATGTGTGTGAGGGGTAGTAACCCATCTTCAAACTGACTCTTATGTCTGTGGAGTACCAAAATTAAATGCCAGCCCCTCCACTGTACTCAGGGAAAGACACTTCAGAATTCAGTAGTCCTGCTTAGGAGCTGAAGCTGACTGGGTTCATTTCCATTGTCATTGGCACCATTGGAACGTGGCATTATTACACCAATGGCAAAGCCATCAGGCAACTGATCATTTTGCAAGTATTCTTTGTCAGTCGTCACTGTAAACATGGTGCTTGTTAGGCCACTTAATTTAGTTGTGTCACAAAACATAAGGACAAAAGATGCCCCATGTTCATGCACCGTGGAGCTGGGTTACAGTGTGGAGATGGTAAGGTGGGATACTGTGCTGCATACAAGCCCATTGGAACAGCAAAGGAGCAATCCTGGGCCCCAAAGTAGAAGCAGCAGAAAAGCCAGAGGGGACCCAGGTCTACCTTGTAATTCTCAGTCAGCACAGTTGGAGTAGTGTGCCTTGGAACTCACCTCCACTAGACTATCCAGTTGGCCGTATGACCTAGAGCTGAACAGCAGTGAGCCAAGAACCAACTTAGACGATCTGAACACACAGACCTTAGAAGCAGAACCTGATACCTCTGTGGTGGTTGGTAGCGCGCTCTTCAGATCTCAGAAGTGGTAGGAAGCTGTGCGTTTTATATGGCAGCCCTAGACTGGGTTGAGGGGTTTGCCTTATCTAAGGAATGAGAATTAAGCTGTATGTTAGAAACCAAGAAAGTTCTAGAACATGAGTGATGGGCAATTATATTACTTTTGCATTTACAAGAAGGAAGTACCTCAGTGGTGAAGGCTAGCTACTGTGAGCAAGGCCTCGGGTCCCATCCCAAACATCACCAGGCCCTAGTGTTGACACTCACTGACTGATCATGGTGTCTCCTCTTTAGTATTCCTCGTAACCCTGTCCCAGGGAGTGTCCAGCACTGAAGTTGTTTGGAAAGCAGAAGAGAGAACTTTCATTGGCCTTTGATCCAGATTCATTCCACTAAAAAGCATCCTACAATGTCTGATGAATATTTCACATCCTCAAACTAGAAATGGGCTATGCCGATTGTTCTTGAAATCTGTGGCCTGAAAGGGTTCCAAAAAGTTACATTTCAGAAGCAAACTAAAAATATGATATGGGTAAAGAAAGACTAGCATAGAGCATTTGTCTCTCCTTCAAAAAATTTAGTCCATAAAGGTACTATAATCCCACCACTAGAGAAACTGAGGTGGAAGGGGCTTACATGTAAGGTTTGCCTGGGTAACAAAGAAAGTCTGAGACCATCTGGGCTGTGCAGCAAGGCTCTGTCTCAAAGAATTAGAAGGAAAAGAAGACAAAAAGGAAGCAGAAGAGAGGTATCACACACACACATACACACATACACACACATACACACACATACACACATACACACACATACACACACATATACACACACATACACACACATACACACATACACACACATATACACACATACACACACATACACACATACACACATACACACACAACACACATACACACACATACACACACACCATACACACACATACACACACATACACACATACACATACACACATACACACACATACATGCACACACTCTCTCACACACTCTCTTACACACACACATACATGCACACACTCTCTCACACACTCTCTTACACACACATACACATACTTATACAACTCTCTCACACACACATTCTCATACATACATATACACACACATGCACACATACACACATACACACACACTCACACACAAATACACATATATACACACATACACACACACATACACATACACACACGCATACACACACACTCTCTTACACAACTCTCATACATACATATACACACACATAGATACACACACACATACACACACTCACACTCACACACACATACACACACATACAAATGAAAGGAGGGAGAGTGGGGGGAAGGAGAAAATTAAAAAGGAGAAAACAAGGCACAACTGCAAGTATAACTCACACTTGACTTCATTCTCCAAACTCTGTGTTCCTCACTAGGCACGTAAACTAGTGTGTGTGGGTGTTGTACATGAACACACATCCACACAGACACAGAGGAAGACATACAGAGACAGACAGTCTACACAGGAAAGTAAACAGTGTTTTTAAGCAGATTGAGCCAAATACAAAACAATACATCACGGAGGCAATGAGTCTCAATAACAAATTTTCCGCATCCCAGGAAAAATAACTCTATTTTCCGGTTCCAAAGTCCTATGGAGAGTTATGCTCCCGGAGCCATCTTGAAAACACCCACAAGAGCTGATCTTCTGTCCTCAGCGGCCATCAGTTGATTTAAGAGGCAGGAAAATTCTCTCTAAAAATGGCAGTGTCTGGTGAGAAGCCATCCCGTGAAGTGTGTGAGTGGTTTTGTTTGGGAGCCACAAGAAATTATTTAGGAGAACCTTTTCCAGGTGCTAGAGACAACCAGTGATCTGTTCTTAGGCTCCTCAAGCCTTTAAGGGAAAATCTTGATTTAGTCATGGAGACTGGAGACTGTGTTTGCTGCCGTAGGCACCTAGGAACAGTTGTGATTAAATGCTTTGTCAACATTTTCGGTACTTATTGAAGGCTAGGATGAGGTGAGTGCAAAACTTCATTGTTCTTAAAAACAAAATAGATGCAAATAATCTCTAGGCCCTCTGCTTTTGTGATATTAATCTATGGAAGTACTCCAAGTACAGCTTGACTGGGGAATGCTTGTCTAGCATGCTCTAGGTCCTGGGTATGACATCCCTCCCCTAGTGAGAGAAAAAAAGAGTACCTAAAAACTCAGGTGAACAGATGTCTTTAACTTCATGTGTGTTGTGTTTCGTGAAGACAACACAATGCAACAGTTTATGCTGAATGTAAAGTTTAGAGCCTGCACTGGCATCTAGATCAATGCCTCTGTTGATCTTGGCCCCTTTCTGAGTTTCTGTTCTGTAAAATGGGAGCATGGTCACCTCGTATGGCTGCACAAATGTTTCATGAGATGATGCAAAGTGTGCTATACAACATCTGATACATAGTTAGTGTCCAATAAATGACAAATATCACTACAATTGGTTTAAGATTGAAATTAAAATTTACATTTACAAGACTTTATTTCTTAGGGAAAATAAAATTGGAAAGCTCAGAAAGTCAGTCTCTGTTTACTTAGATGAACAGAGTAAAAAAGTCTATTCTTGTTCCAACACAGTCGTCTAATTAACCTTTTGCCAGTATTAAGGTGACCTTGAATTGGTCTTGTGATCTCAAATGCTTAATGTTGTTGACTTAAATGGGTTTGGGGGGGGTGATCAGAAATAGTGTATAGAGAAATGGGCAAAAGGTCAAATTAATTTACTGTGTAATACATAGCAAATACATTTGGCATGAGCTGCTTATAAATATGAAGAAATGTATATGATCTATTTCCCAAAATAAGAAGGTAAGAGATTAGAAGTAAGAAGAAGGTAAGAGTGTTTTAGAATAAAATTCAAAATAAAAATATCTATCATTGGTGTGGTCTCACACCATTTATGTTATACTAGGAAGAGATTAAATTATTCATTTTTATAAACTAAAGAAACACATTTCCAGCTCACATTGAAATGAAGTAAAGATGGATCTAATTAAACAACACTGATTTATCATCATAAACATCCCTGCCCCGGCAGAAAAATCACTGAGCCGGGGTGAAATGGAAAAGATAAATGCAGAGTGTAGAAATGTCAGAACTGAGCGACTGTCTGATTTCTGAAACTCCTTCTCATTCTACAAATGTTTACGCTTCAAAAACCAAAACTCTACTGACATCTTTCATGTTATTCAAACTTTAGGATGAATGAGCAAGCCTATTTTATCAAAAGAACCATATTTGGGAGATTAGTTTCAAAACAGCTTCAAAACCATAAATAACATTGTCTTATTTTAACCATGGCCAATACACAGCCCATCTGATTTTTATGCCTCACGTTGAAGTCTTGGTAAATTGGGGGGGGGGGGGTTCTGATTATTACTGTAAGAAAATTTTCTGTACATATAACTCTATTCCAAATCCAATTCTAACTGGCATGTTAGAATCTAATTGTTTCTGATACAGAAGTAACCATATCTTTTTATTTATAAACTACATTCATCAACCCACGTGTTTATTTCTAGTTGAAAGACACATCGGAAGGAGGGCACCAAAGCGTTCAACTGCACTGTTGATACGTGTGCACTCTGAAGTCTTTGCTTGCAATGAAATCGAGCTCAAATGCCTGCCTGTCTGGTATGGTTAAGAAAAACGTATAAGGCATTTCTTTATTGAAAACATCAGCTCTTCCTCTTCCCTGTAATAATTGTTAAGCCACTTGCTTAATCAATACCTGGCTTCTGTGCCTCTGTCCAGACCACAGGGGCTCACGCCGGACCATCACTCCACTTTATATATCTCCAAGTTCAAATGTTTGTCTCCACAATAGGCTTATTCTGTTATCATTTATATCACTTATTGCTTACACTCTGATCATTCCAGCCACTCTGTTATTAATTTTTGATTGCCCTGGACCATGCCCCATTTTTTCCATGCTGTCTCAGATCTTTGGCCATTTCTTCCTGTAGAAATTAAGCTTTAAAGGCCAGTTATTTGGAGAGCATCACCATTTGTAATGTCCTAATTATTCTATATAATCAATAACATCAAGGCCTCTTTTCTTGGAGACTTTCTGTTTATTTACATTTTATTCCGCACACGTCAGTTTCCATCAAGAGCAAAACCGATTTTCTTGTCTTGTGTCTGCTCTCAGGACAGCCTTAATTCACCATAAATCTATTTGTGTTCACTATATAGTTAGAACCGGCTGGTGATCTTGATATAATCCTGGGGCCGAGCATGTCCTGCTCTGCAAAGCAAGACTTTTATGTAACTCAGAGTGCTACCCAGAGGATGACCGTGAAGACTGCAGGCTGGCTTTATTTCATTGTTGTTATTTTTGCGGAGGCTTCTGTTTATGATGTGATGCATTTGGGCCTAAGCACATTAGCTGCATTATTCATTGGGTACATTTGTCAGAACATGCATGTGTATAAAGAACTAATGATCCATATTAAATTAATGGCGCTATAAAGAAGAAAAATACTCCACACACACAGCTATGTCAGAAAGTACAGACTCCGATAAACCATAGAAAGGGCCTAATCGGATGAAGCATTGGACTGTTCTGTCTCCAAAATTACATTTCTAGAAATGTGCTTGTACACAATGTTGGTTTTATTAAAACAAATTAATTCAGTCATTAAGGAATCATAAGGCAAGTGTCTCATAAGTCAGGACCTCCAGTGTAACAAATTGATTAAATGACTGTGTAATAGTCTCTTTAAACAAATCTAGTGTAACAAGTTAATAGATCTGCTCAATTACCATGCTGGGGTGATGAGGGTGTGGGAGACTCTCATTAAATCTGGAAGATTGTTCTTTGGGTTTTTTTCCACTCTCCTCTGTATTTTCTGGGTGTGTCCATGATGTTTTGAATCTATGGTGTATTGGGGGGGGCTCTAAAAATTGATTGCTGTCATCACAGTTAAAAATTTTTTAAACTGAAACTTGTGACAGATTTCTCGCTCTTTCCCTCTCCCTTCCCCTCCCCCCTCCTTCCTCCCCCCCTCCCCTCCACTCTTACCTTCCCCCTCCCCCTCTTCCTCCCTTCTTCTCCTTACCCTAGGAGCAGGCTGAAATGGTGGCTGAACCCTACCCACCTCTTTGCTTTGACCTTAGTATGTAAAATAACCTAATTGCTTTCGAACCTGGTGCTTTCTCTATGTTGAAGCAAAATTTGAACAATGCAATCTGGGAAGGCCTGCAACACCGAGAGGAAACAGGCAGAGAGCATGTAGCTAAAAGACAACCTTGTTTTTCAACTATGGGTTGATTTCCGTGAAACACGCCCCCCTCCCGGGGGGGGGGGTCGTTCTGGAGAGGGAAATTTACAGGCAAGCTCAGAAAAAAAAAAAAAGAAAAAAAAAACTCACTTATCACACTTCGCCACAGTACTTGACTGCTTGAGGCAGGTAGCGAGGAGAATCCCAGAGCCTCCCCCAAATGGGACTCGGTGAGGTGAGGATCGCGGTAGAAAAGTGCCTATAAAGAGCTGAAAAAGGGCTAAGGTGTCTGTTGCAGACTGGACACTGAAATTTAGGACTTTTTTTTTTTTTTTTGCTTTAAGAAACACAAAAGTATTCTCTGGTGGGTACTGAAATCCCCGAAAGGGTGAAAAATGATCACAGGGAGACTTGGGAAGTTAATGCTCCCCTCGCTAGCAGGATTCCGAACCCCAGCAGGCTCTAGGACTAGAGCAGAAAAAAATGACTTTTTGGAGGTGTCTGTGCCTATGACACCCTTTCACCAAAGGCCCCGGAGGGAACAAAATCTATTACCTATTGCCATTTTGTTAAGTGTTTGCTCTGTAGTATGACCCTGCCACTTTATCTGTTGCTTTTTATTTTCTGAGTGCATGTTGCCCATATGTTACTCTAATAGTTGCTATAATTCTTGAGCAATGGGGCTCGTATTTTACGGGGCTGAATTAAAAAGAATGCACTTTAATAAAAACCTGAGCAATACACTAATGGCCTGACATTGATGTATTTGCATAGAGATGAATTATACGGGCCCGCTTGACACGACTTTTAATAAATGATGAAGAAGGTTATTATAGGGATGCACTTTGGTGTGTGTTAACAGGTTATTTTAGTGCATCGGTGGCAAAACCCGAAGTGATACAGTCCAGCGCACAATCGTAAGGTACTTTTTTGTCTTGCATATTATGACATTTATTGGGACCACGCTGAACCCATATTACGATCGCAAACCGCATTTTATTAACCATTAGTAACGTTAACTGTAAATGGAATCGGGAATTGAAAGGAAAAATGAGCCCCAACTATATACCCTCGTCCACATTAAATTTGAAGGTAGTCATAATGAGCATTTTATACCTGGCCTCCCCTCCTCTGAACTGACAAACCTCTAGTTGGCTACAAAAGAGTAGGAGTGGACGGGAAAGGTGACCGCTTTTCCGGGGAACCACACGCCAAACTGCTGAGCTGTGGCAGTAAGAAGTCGCCAGTTTAGGCTGTCCGTGAATGACTTTGGGATCCATCCACTAGGGGCTGTGGATGTACACAACCCCGAGGGTCATACTCTAATTTAAACCCCCTGCCGATTGTGCCTCCCATTGCGTTCTCTCTACCCGTACACGTCCTACACAAAATACACAGAAATAAACGGCACGCCGAATTGATCAAAAATTAACACACACACACACCCTGCCCCCGCTTCGGCTCTAAGGGCTTTCTCCGACTTGGCTCGCAGGTTTCCCAGGTGGGGACGCAGACAGCGCGCTACCCCTCTGTGCCCTCCCTCCCGCGACCAGCCAGCTGCATCCCTTACAACCACCGAGGCAAACGGTCACCTCGCCCACGGAAAAGGAGCCTGGAGGACCAAGTCCTCCTCCTGAACCTAGAAGAAGGAGTGAGATGGAGGACCGAGGTTGGAAAGGGTACTGCAGGGCGCGTGCTGACCTCAGCACCCAGGGTGTGGCGCGTCCTTGGAGGACACGCCTGGAGTTCCAGTCCTCGTCAGAACAGATGTTTTTGTCCCTCTCGGAGATTTGTAACTGATGTTGGCGACAGCTGGTGGACCGCGCCAGCAACTTGCATCTGTTCTAGAACAAACCTGGTGGGAACTGCGGAGGAGAGGGAAGGTCCCGGCAGGGGGTAAATTAATACGTGCATTTTTGTGTACACACTCTCCTGTGTCACTTAGAGTGTGAGAAACGACCGGATGCAGTTTAGCTGAGCTCGCCCTTACTACCCAGTGTAGAATCAATCACGAGAAAGGCTAGAAACTCCTATGAAGAACGGAATGATGTGTTGCAGCAGCTCAATAGAATACCGGCTGGGGTCTGCGAATGCGGTGGTCCCCAAGCCACAACTGCTCGATCCTGGGAGGCTCCAGGGCACTAGACCTTCCGGGAGATAGGTGGCAGCGACGAGGGCGTGGGCACTGACTGTGTCGAGGATGCTGATTAGCTATAGGTCCAGAGGGAACAGTGTGGACCCCGCGGCCTCGGAGTGCACAGCAGGGTCTATGTGGCTCCAGACCTGGGTAACTGCGCTGTCCTCCAGGCCTGCAGGGGGCGTGCCCGAATCCGAACTATTTCTGCGGGCAGACCCGGGGGCTTGCGGGCCTTGGGGCGGGGTGGGGGCAGGGGGAAGGCTGCAAGGGAAGATAATTTATTGTACCAGCTCCGCTCTGAACACTCCGGTCCTCTCTGTGAAGACATGCAGCCAGAGACTTCCAGATGGGGTTCTGGGTACTGTGACACCCAAGACAGACAGGGCCAAGGACTTGCCCTGACTTCTTGAGCAGTCCTCATTGTCCTGGGGCAGGAAAAAACTGGCCTCAGACTGGCCTGCTACCACGCTCACCTAAGGTCTACCCATAGAGGACACCCTAGCACCAGGGAAGTAATGGCCATGCACTAAATCCCAGTCTTGATTGGGCCAGGATCAACAGGCAATGAGTCAAAAAGCATATTGGGGCCAGAGAAGGAAGTACGGGGTCTACCACATGAAAACTGAAAATCCCCTCTAGACAGGGACTTGGTACTACAGTGCAGTGGGGGGAGGGGGAAGGCCTTGATCCAATGAAGGTTGGTTCAAACTGTGTGAGGGTGTGTAAGGAAAGTTCTAAAACCTATGAAAACAAGAAGCCATTGCTAGCTTCCCCTGCCCTTGAGAGGTGGAGGAAGGCATTCTCAGCGAAGATCTGGAACTGTGGCAGCTGGTCCCTTTGCTAGCAGGTGCTGGTTTCTTTGTAGGTAAGCAGAATGTGCTAAAGGGATCCTGGATGAATTTAACTCTACCTGTGGACCCCGTTGCCCAGCTCTGGGATCGCCCTTACAGGGACTCCAGCTGCCAAACTAACTGTACTAGGAAGGCGCTTTGGCCTGCCTCGGCTTGCAGAGTTGGACTCCATGGCCCACCATGAGCATGAGGAAGCTCAGAGGAAGAAACGGCCTGAGCCTGGGGGATGGAGGGGGTGGGGAAGTGGGGGGGGTGGGGATGCGCCTGCCTGAGGGTCCTCTTTCCAGCCAAAAGAGAGTACCGCGAACAGCTCTTTTACTTCCCCTTGCCAATGAGTTCCAATTAATTCTGATTTATCTGTGTTTCTTTTGTCTAAATTCAAAAGGGCCAACACTCCTTAACTTTGGCATCTTTTCTTTCCCAGTCCTCCACGGGAAGAATCTTCTAGAGCTGGGGCCTTTCGCTGGGCTCCACAAGAACCTTTTCAGCCCTCTGTTCCTTGGAAGGAGAGTCTCCCAGAGACCCAGCTGCCCCAGCCTCCAGAAAGACTGGTGGAGGAGTCTCCCGTATCAGATGTGACCCTCCTCTGTTGGACCAAAGGAAACAGTTGGGCTTCCTCCGTTCTTTAATCGCTCTTGGTTTTATTTGTGAGATTATCTGGCGAGAGAAGCAGAATCCGGGTAACAACTTCTTAAAAGAGGGATGGCCAGGTTAAGTAGGATAGCCCAGATTCTAGTTGTGTGAGCCCGGAAAACATTCCCCGACCTTCGGCCCCCTCCCCCACCTCCTCCTGCTTCCTTTTTGGTCTGTAACAGGACCAGGTTCTCAGACCTTTATTACAATTATAAGGCTTTTTTCTCAGCTTCCCTCCAGAGCAGGAGAGAGAGGCTGTTACTGTAAGCTGGCATGATAGAAGTACCTAAGGAAAATAACCGAAAGATGAATCCATTACATATGGGGAAACACACACCCTCGCGGGACACAGTGATGAAGTGCATAAAGGGCGGGGGAGGGGAGATGCTTTATGCTTTCAGCATTAGCCAGCACGTTGAAGGAAGCTGATTTCAGCTGACCACCAGGCCCACCTTTGCTTGCAGGTCTTCGTGAGCCTCACAGTCCTGCAAGAATCCTTTATCATATAAGGGTCTCTGGCATGCTCTCCACCCTGCCTCCTGACTTTCCTGGCAAGGAGAACAGCCTGCTGCAGACACAGGGGTGGGGAGGTGGGGAAGTGGGCGTGGCCTAGATAGGATTCCTCTGGAGCTGGGACCTGTGGTTAGAACCTGTAGAGATCAGTTAGTTGAGTTAATGTTTAGTATTCTCTTTTGTCCCAAAGGATAATATTACTGGAAATCCAAGTTTTCCATTTCAAATGTTCTGCTGATAAGTGACTAAAGCACAAAATCTCACAGTAGTGGATACTGGAAATGACCAGTGAGCTTCCTTCTTCTGCCCTAACTTCTTTTGCATAAACCTGACCCATGTGACTTGAAAATTACCAAATACACTACAAAATGGTCCTGCTGAAACTTTTATTTTAAAGTAACTCAAATGAATGAATTAAAATACCATTTCTTGGTCTTTCATCTCTCCCAGGGAAAATCTTGACATTGAACTCATTCATCTCTTACTTTGGCTTATCTTTTACAACAACTTGTCAGTATTTAGAAATACAACAGGTTGTAGAAGAGACTCCCAGAGCCTGAGAATCACTTCCTTCTACGGTGGCAGGATCAGAGCTGCATTGAAGTTTTTCTCATTTTCTTCAAAACATTCAGAAGAATGCAACATTCTATGTGGCTCCCCCTACCCGTGTGTGTGTGTGTGTGTGTGTGTGTGTGTGTGTGTGTGTGTGTGTGTGTCTGTGTCTGTGTCTGTGTCTGTGTCTGTGTGTTCTGTGTCTCTGTGTCTGTGTGTGTCTGTGTGTGATTAAGATATGTCCCTTGGGTTAAGGTGGTAGCTCAGTAAACTGCTTGCCTAGCATGCAGTCCCCAGCATTACATAAAACTGGATGTGGGGCACACCCTAGGGAGGTGGAGGCAGGGGTTCTGAAGTTCAAGGCTACCCTCATAGCAAGTTTGAGACCAACCTGAATTACAGGAGACTCCCATAACAGTCAACAAGCACCATAGAATCCCATGTTCTGATAGAATGATTATTCCGGGTTTCTGTTTTCCAAGAGGTACTGATGTTACCGTGCATCCCAAGTTGCTATCCACTGTGGTTTTTCTAGACTTCCTGAGGCATACCAAGGGGAAAGGTAAAGAAGTGGGAAACTTTCAAACAATGAGACCCCAACTTTTAAAGTGTGTGTGTGTATGTGTGTGTGTGTTACACACTCCATGGCATCTTGATGTGGGAATGTCTTTCTGTATGCTGTGAATATCAATCTTTAAATAAAGGAGCTGTTTTGGCCCATGACAGGCACCATAGAAAAAGTAGGAGGGGAAATCAGAGCATAGGTAGGAGAAGGGTGGAGTCAGAGACAGACCAAACCAACCACCCAAGAGAAAACATGTGAGGAACACAGGTGAGCCATGGGCCACATGGCAGATAGATTAATGAGAATGGGTTGAATTAAGATGAAAGAGCTAGCTAACAATGTGCCTGAGCCATAGGCCAAGCGTCATGAAGCTAATATAAGTGTTTGAGTCATTTCTGGAGACCTAAGCAGCAGCAGGAGGCTAAGAACTCTGGGGCAGCAGGTCTGGGGTCTGGACATCTGGCCGCCCAGGACCAAGAAACCTTATTGTAACAGCAGCTAACAAAGCAAAGGAAAAATGAATGAATGTCTTTGGTCTCTTCCCATGGGGAGAAAATAGGACACAATGCCTGTTCACTTCTTTCCACGTCTGAGATTTCATAATGGAAACATGGTATCTTATACACAGCCAAAGTACACACTACATTATAGGAAGGAATGTAATTGAGTTTCTCAACCTTGAGGAGCTGTTCTTATATATTAGGATATTTGTACAGGGAAAGAAGGGAAGATTACCGAAGTTACAGGGCTTTGCTGGGATTAAGTTGGGATGGTGCAGAAGTTCAGAGCACTTGCTGCTCATACAGGGGACTAGGGCTTGGTTCCCAGCATCCAAACCAGGTACTACACAACCAACTCCAGTTCCAGAGAATTCAATGCCATCTTCTGGTCTTCACACACTTGTACACACATATATGAAGGCACACACACACACACACACACACACACACACACACACACACACACACACACACACACACACACCTGGGGCTCAGGTATTGCTTTAGTGAAATTAAGTGGTGCTTCCTTTTCTGTCCACAGTGTCCTTCTAAAGTGCGTTCAAACAGCTTTAAGTGGTTAAGAAAGACCAGTCTTTTCTTTCAATACACTGTTTTATCCAAAGAACAAAAATCTGTTAGATGCTTAGTTATCTGTGCTATATAACAAACTACCCCCAAAGTTAATGGATTAAAACAATAAACCTTTATTATCTGACATACTGTCTGTAGGTCAGAAATCCAGGAAAGCTGGGTGACTCTGATTCAGAAACTCAGAGAATATAGCCATCGCGAGGTTGGCCGTCCCTGAGCCGGAAGATCTACCTACACCCTTTGATAATTAGGATTCATGCGGACTGAAGATGTATCTCAGCTAGTAGAGTGCTTGCCCTGTTATGAAGGGAGCCCTGGGCTGAGACCCAGCACAAAACAATCTGTATGTCTAGCACCAGGAGGCAGAGGAAGAAGAATCAGGCTAAAGTACAGGAGATCCTGCCTGAAAACGAAAACCCAGATTGTTAAAATAAATTGCTGGCACAATCCTCCCCATTCCTGACCACGTGGACCTCTCAATAAAGTCATCTAAGTAAAGAGAAGGATACTGACTTCCCCAAGGCTTGGAGTCAAGAGAGAGAGCAGCCATATTCTCTAATTAATATAATGCCCTCACCCAAGACCAAGAAATCAGGCTATACTGTCTAAAGGAGGGACTGTCCCAGAGGTTTTGGAAATCCTTTAAGGGCACCTCAGCTAGCCGAACTTTAAATTTCATGTGAAGGAAAATAAACCTTGCCCTCAAGACTGTTTTTACTTCCATATAATTCTTCCTAGACTGAGTATCTGTCTTGCAGTAGGGCTAAAAGTAATCTTGGATAAGACATTCTTGATACCATAGCAGCTGCTTCTGAGGAAGATGGTGACGATACCCGAGTCTCGGGCTCTGTTCTCACAGCTTCATATCAACTGACAGGTTTCATCTCCCAACAAGAGGACTACCCTTGGCATCCCTACTGTACAGCCAAGAACACTGGGCACAGGGAAAGCACGGGCTATGTAACCAGCACTGTACAGACAACCAGGGTTGCAACCATCTGTGCTAAGATTCATCCCAAGCCCAGTTATCATACACTGTAATCTTGTGATTGTAGCAAAGATTTTAAAAAAGAAAAGTTCTCAGGCCCTCTCCTCCTGAGAGCATTAGATTTGGGGAGAAAACCTGAGCAGCTCTTATTCTTTATAGATCAATGAATGACATATGCAGAGAAGGAGACACTTCCCCCAGAGAAGAGAGGGCTTACAGTATTATTTTCAAGAGCCTAACCACACCATCAGGAAAAATGGCCAAAGCACAGTTGACTGCAGGTGACTATCAAAGTATGAGGCTCCAACTAGAGACATGGAAACGCCTCAGAAGCCCTTGCTTGAAGATGACTATAGCCTCTCTATGCCCTGTGATAGTAACTAAGTGAACTGACTTCCTTCCAGGAACCTTAACTTTCTCTGTGTAAAGCAAGGAAATTTGTCCCCTAAAACTTGACAACTTTTTTCATAATTTATATACTCCTACCAATTAAAAATCTGTGCACAGAGGTGAAAGGAACTTGCTCACTAGCTTCCTTCCTGTATCTGCCAAATAGGGAAACTATTCCTCAACACTTCTTTTGGCTGTGCCCAAGGAAGATAAAGGCATTAGCACCAGAAAGTACTAGAGATAACAATAATATGTACGTATCTAACTAAAGTGCATGGTGGGAAACTCCCCTTCCCAATGTAGAAGAGACCCATCTTCGAGTATCATTATTTGAACCCACCCTTATTTTTAGAGAAGAGATAAAAGTAGCTTTATAAAAGAGGCTTGACTTCAGATTGGCAAGGATGCCAAACACCTTGGGAAAATTAGACTTTCCAAAGCTTCTAATGTGTTACTCCATCAAAATGTCTGCTCCAGGGGGGCTTAGAACCAGTGATATCCATCTAGACAGCTAATCTTCCTGTCACTGGGGTTATATGGGAAGGGAAGCCAGAGACTGAACCTAAGCACCAAAATCAACTCTTCAGCTTCAGTAACAACTCCAAGCCAGTCTCAGGGAACTGCCTCTAAACTTTTAGTCACCCTGGTCACACCTCCCCTCCTCTCCATTAACTTTCCATTAATAAATGGGAGGGACTTTGTAGTGTTGAGTTTTAAGATGATCTAGTTGGGTGTGGTGGCATGGTCCCATCATCTCAGCACTCCTGAGGACAGGCAGGAGAATCTCCAGTTCGCAGCTGCAGAAAAAGGTCTCAGAAAGGAAGGAAGGGGGGGGGGGGGGGTAGCGATGGGAAGTGCTGAGAAAATTAAAAGCAACATGGGAAAGGGAAGAGGAGTGCAGAGGAGGAGAAGGCAAAGAGAAGGAGGAGAGGGAAGGGAGGGGCTGGGAGGGGAAGGGGGAAGGGAGGGGAAGGGGGAGGGGAAGCAATCCTTATCCCAGGGAAGATGCACTGCTCTCTGAAGTAGCCATCTAAATGCTTCAGAACCAAATAGCATTTTCCTGAGGAAAAGGGGAAACTATACTGAGGACCTGGCTTTAAAAAAAAAAAAAAAAAGTGATCCTGAGAAGGAGGTGGGAACATTCCCTGCATCTGCCTGTGTGTGTGGTAAAGGGAGAGGGGCATTGAAAACAGAGAACGCTGCTCAAATTAGCCTTAGACGGAGGTTATAGATGAGATCAACACCTTACCTCTGTTGCTGTTACACCATCTCATTGTTGAGGATTAACAAAGGAGCCACTGTCTCTTTAACTATTCAGTACTAGGAGTTCCCAAGTGGAATCTCAATCTCTCTCTCTCTCTCTCTCTCTCTCTCTCTCTCTCTCTCTCTCTCTCTCTCTCTCTCTGTGTGTGTGTGTGTGTGTGTGTGTGTGTGTGTGTGTGTGTGTGTGCATTCCTAGACCCTCCACCAGCTCCACAAGCTTGGAGGGGAGGGAAACTGTCCAAGTTAGTGTTGGCTTATAGCCTCTGTGACATAGAACATATAGTATGTCCAAAAGGAGCAGGGTTCCATAACAAACCACCTGGATGAAATGCTCTCTCTTCCCACTGTCCTCAATAGGGAAAAGAAAAGTGGATTAAAATGCTCACAAGCTTGGAAGAACATTCAACCCCCCCCCCCATCCCCATCTTCTGGAAGAAAAGTGTATGGGCTTGACTTCATAATTCTGACTGTAACCCAAAGGGAAAATTAATCACTTCATAGGAAAGTTGAGTTTCTATGGATGAGAACTGAGCAAGAACAGTGAATCCAGGAACATGGTTTGTTCCTTTCCACTGTACATCCCCAACCGGCCTCCTCATTGACTTCCTTTTTAGGAAAAGAAACACACACACATAAAAGAAAAAAAAAATCAAAACACTGTACCCTCCATTTCAAACACACACACACACACACACACACACACACACACACACACACACACACCACTCTTGCACTTTTTAAAGCAGTGGTAAAGTCACTTGAGTCATTTTCTTGGCTCTCAGTCAGGATCCTCTAGCTGTAAAGGCTGATGGCCTTCAACAGGGGCTCATGGTTGTTAATACCATAACATTTTAAAGGCGAGATGAAAAACAAAACGCTAAAGGATTCTTCCTCTTAGTTGCTTGTGCAGGAAAAGTGCTTCCCTGGTGTCCCACCATCTCTTCGGAAGAACTGATCTTTTTGCATAAACATAGAAAGAAGACAAGCCAGCCTAGACAAAGGAAAATCGGGAAGGGAAGACATCGTCCCACCCACCTCTCCTTCCTACCAGCTGTACTGGAGCCAGTGGTAACTGGTGGCCAGCTGGAGTTTGGGATGGAAGTAAATTAACTGGAAACCTCAAGTCACTGCTGCAGTCAACTGGAAGAGAAAAAAAAAAAAAAAAGGTAGATGCCAGTCCAGCATGGTCCCAGAGTCCAGGGCCACCAGCTCTGCTCCCTGCAGAACCTCTAGCCACCATGTCCAGCTTAGGTGGTGGGGTGCAGTGGAGGCCACAGCCCCATCCGTGTGTTCACATCTAAAGGCACAAAGCACAGAGAGAACTGTGACAGACCCTTCTCCACAAGTCCAACCTGAAATAAACACTGTCAGCCTTCAGATGATTTACTTCCTGAGAAACACGTTCAGTCTTTCAAAGTTTTCTATGACTCCTATTACTATATCATCTCTGCCACTGTTAGTTATTATTTTTATTATCTAGAAACAATGCTTTTGATTGTAGTGTAAATTATTTCCCTTTTGTTTCCTAGCTTTTTTCATGCAGCAGAGAGGTTAAAAGTTGTCAAGAGTACAGTGGGAAAGGGATTTTTATTTGCTCCAATAAAGTGTTGTTACAAAACAGCAAGCTGGTTTGTTCCCTTTCTTAAAGACAGTGGAGCAGGACAGAGGAAGAGAATGAGTGGAGGGAGGGAGGGAGGGAGGGAGGGAGGGAGGGAGGGAGGGAGGGAGGGAGGGAGGGAGATGACTTTGAAGGGGGAAGGAATTTGAAAGTCAGGAGGGAGATAATAAAATGCTGAAAAGTGAGAGAAGAGGGAAAGGGGAGAGAGTGAAGGAAGAAACCCTGAAAAGAGAGAAGGTGATTTCTGGCTTGTTCACTGTTAGACTATCACTCCAGTAACTGTCTCTATAGGCTAAATACCTCACCCTTACTAAGAACACAGAAACCTAAATGTATTCCAAACTTCTGAAGAACTTGGTAAACTGAAGACAATAAAGGGGGGGGCATTCCCCCCTCCCCCCCATCATGCCATAAGGATTATACATCACAAGAATTTCCATTAGCCATTCCAACTTCTGGGGAGAAAAGGATACTTTTAAAATATGCATTCTTTAGAAAAACCAAATACTTCTCATATTTGCTTTCCTTACAGTAAGGAATCGGGGTACCGCGGATCTGTCTTTCTTAAACACAACCTGCATTGCTAAGGGGGAAAAAAAGATCTCCTTGGACCTATAACTGAGTGTCTGAAAACAAAACAATAGCCCTTTGTACCCTTACCCCCAATCCAAGACAGTAACTGCCCCCAGGATTACATTTTCTCACCGAAGAATCTTGGAGCACTTTGTGAGGCTGCCTAAGCAGCTCTCTTTAAAGGTTTCCTTCCACTCAGTGCTTGGCAAATTCGGGGCTCCTGACTTTTCTGCCTTGAGCTAGGTGACTAATGCAGAGAGAAGGTCAGCACCCACCTCCCTGCTCCCTCTAAGCTAATTGAATCAGGGGTTGCCTGAGGAATTGTCCCCCATAAGACCAAACGAGGTCTTCCTAGATTCCCCTGGGGGCTTCCTAGCAAGGGGGGGGGGGGGTGGGATTAGAAAAGAAAGACAGGAGAGACATCAGAAGCACCCACCAGACAGTCTTTGTAGCAGTGATGGGGCAGTTTCTCCGCTTTTCTACTCCAGGGGTAAGGTGTGATGCCTCCAAAGGATTATTAAGATGCTGCTACTGATGATGATTATAATGATTGGGGGGTAGAAGGAGGAAGAGGAGGAAGGGGGAGAGGAGGGGAGGCTATCTGACTAGGAAGTCTATGTAACACATTTTGTGTGCCCCGGACTTTTATTTGAAATCTCTAATTAGGCCAAGTGACCTGTGCCCACTCATTCAAGGCAACAGACATATTCAAACTATTTTTTGTTGCTGTTTTTAATTAGATTTATCTTTTAGAACAGAAAGTGCATTACATTTCATGGATCTCGCAAAGGGGCTGCCTTTTCTTTACAAACCAAATTCCTCGTATAAATTAATAAATGTGAAAGAGGCTAATATATCACCGTTATTAGCGTAAAAGAAAACAATTTACATATTCTATAGTATTCTTATAATACAAAACACTTCGAATTTAATTACAGCAACTAAATGGAATTTTTATGTTCTGACCCAGAGCGTTTGTAACAATTCCCACCATCTACTTTTAACACGCATTTTTATCAGAAAGGAGTTAAATTAAATACAAGATATTGTAGCCCCTCCATCCCCAATATTTTCTTTAAATCACTAATAAATAGCAACAAACGACTGTGCAATTTCGGAAGGGAACCCAGAAGCTGGTGTGAGAAGCTCGCGGGCTCTACAATTTCAGGCTTCAAGTCCTGGGGCTGGGCGAGGGACCTGGGGCTGCCCTGGGACCCAAGCGACGACGTGAAAGGGGAAAGATCCAGAGCAGGAAGAAGAGTGAGTTGGGAGGTGTCTGGGGAAGGCGATGACATTCTTTTCTAAGACTCCAAGATAAAATGAAAGGCGGCCAAGAGGTGTAAATAGCTCTTAAAAGGAACGGGAGAAAAGGTCCATCTCTATACCAAATTCCAAAAAGCATTTTACATTTTAAATATTCACAATAAAGTAACTTCTAGTCAGTGTGACTCACGATTTATTTACAAAGAGCCTTCAACAGGTTTCTTAGAGAGTGGAGCAGTTGTGGGCGGGGAGCGTCCCTTTTCCCCGAGGTGGGCTGCGAGCCTCGGAGATTCCCACCAGGCATTGACTGTCGACCTTCAGAAACACGACCCGGAGCTCAGGGACCTCAGAGCAAGGGACCGAGCTTGGATGGGGGAAGGGGGCGCAGACGTCGCGGGTGGGAAGGGTCCTGGAGAGCCACGGGGATGCGGGGTTTTGTTTTTTTGCGCAGTGCACTTGGCAGGCTCCTTTCCTTCTCATTAACGCGCCGTCCTAACCCCCAGCCCCGCCACAATTTCTAGGTTAAAAAAATAGATATGTACATCTTAGAAAACAGTAAAGGCCCGGGAGCAGCCGGGGTGCTGGGGCCCGGGGATGGGGGGAGCAGCTGACCGGCGCGGTCGGGCGGCGGGGATCCCGGCGATGCGGGCGGTGCTCAGGACGAGCCCTCCGCCTCCGACGCGTGCAGCAGGAGGCCGCCGCTGCTCGACTTGTGCTTTTTCAGCAGCTGCGTGATTTTCTCGTCGTCAGAGTTCGGATCCAGAGGCTTGTTGTAATCGTCGTCGTCCTCCTCGTTCTCCGAAGTTCCCTTGAGCCGCTCGGTCTCCGAGTCCTGCTTCTTCTTGGCGGTGGCCATCTCAGCCGCGTGCTTCTTCCTCCACTTGGTCCGGCGGTTCTGGAACCAGACCTGAGAGAGGGGAGGGGAGGAGAGAGGCAGGGCCCCTGGGAATTGAGCACCAAAGACTCAGGCTCCCACTCTGCCGCCCTCCCGTGCGGGGCCCCCAGGGTCCAGGCGTCAAAGTCAGTCTGGTGGCCTCCTAACCCACCACCGTTGCCATAGCGATCGCAACACAAGAGCTTGGAGGCCGTCAGTAAGCTATTTCTCCCTAAAAAGAAACTTGCTTTTTCTTACATTCCAACTGGAAACGAAAACTTGCTTAGTTTTCCGGATTTTAGTCCTTAATTTTATTTGTAGATTAAGAAATTTCAGACAATTAAGTCTCTAGGGCGTCGTGTGATCTGTACAGAAGAGCACAGCATTAAATCCAATTATCTCTACTATGTTTCTCACTTTTGAACATTTGACTGTTTACTTATTTGAAGTCTGAATCCGCACTAACTTCGTTGGTCAGTCCCCCTCTCCTCTCCACACAGCTTAAGATGAATGATCTGAAGTTTTCTGGTAAAAATGACAATTTTAATTCGCTCATAGCAACCACCACAGAGGCATAAAAATATTTAACAGCTCAGTCAGAATAATCCTGGTGAGACTGGTGCTGATCCCCCACCCCCAGTGTTGTTCGTAAAACGAAAGGTAAAATATTATAATTGGCTATTTTTAAATGGAAAGGTTGCCGGTTACATTTTTTATTATGACCTTGCCTATTCCTTCAGATATTTTAGTGTAATTTTACCTAAGACATTCATCTGAAATACAGTTATGTCCAGCCTTTTCATGATGGTTGGCATGGGTCTGACGCAAAAATAAACAACCAATTTTCTGAACATTTTAAAGTATCTTCTTTTATGCTTCTCATCTGTTATGTATTTTATCCAGGGAACTTTAATTGTTAAGAAAGGTGATTTTTTTATGCTGCTATAATAATTCACTTCTGGCCATACGGACATATTTATGATGACAAGTGAAAGACCTCCAGATTAAGGTGGTAGGCTCTTTAGCCACCCACTGCAAAAAAAAATTCAAATGTGATGGTTTTCTAATGGCCACGTGAAAAGGCTCGATTGAAATATATTGTGTGATTCTGGCCAGTAGAAAAATAAACTCGTAAGTAGAAGACTTAGTAATATTGTTCCTTAATGAAAAACAATATAACTAAAGAAAGCAGACCCCCACACACTCTAAGAAATAAGTGTAAGAAACTGAAATAGACAAAGAGAACCCAGAAAACCGCCAGATTGAATTTACACAGCAGGTTCAATCCCTTTATTTTCAGGGACAGAATTTTAAAATTTGATTTCCTAGAAATGAAGTATACAACTCAATTATAAGCAAAGTGACATCTTACTTGCAAATTGTCATAAATGGCAGTATCTTAATTCTGCGGATAAACTAAACTCGCCTTAAGCAGAATTCAACACTATAACACGCTAAAAAAAAAATCTTATCAGTTCATTTGGAAAATTACTATCCCCAAATGATCATCTTTATCTAAGCCAAAAGCAAGCTGCATCGGTGTTGAGTTCCTCTGGATTCACTTACCGTTAATCTGCACATTAATACAGAGGCCCTATAACACTGATCCCCGTTAGGAAATTATATATTTGGTGGAGCCTGAATTGGCAAACAAAAGCTTGAGTGTCTTTACAAATAAAACAAATCAAGCTTTCTAATCGTCTCTATCTGTGCCCAGAGATATTTCCTTAATGCTTTTATTCTCTGATAAAGGTTAGCTCCCCCAGCACAGGCTACAGTCTAGATTAGCCTAATTTCTAAGGCGGGGACTACATTCCTATTGTTCATCAACAGTTTGCCTCGAAAAGACCCTAGGGTCTGTGCGACCCTCAACCCTCTCCTCTGCTCCCTACTTCTCACCAGGCTCTTCAGAGCGCACCCCCACCTCCACCCGGTTTGTTAGTTTGGGGAAAGGGAAAATATAGTCTCGTGGGCGTGAAAACACCCCCCCACGCGCGCGTGCGCGAGTACACACACACATATGCGCGCGCTCACGCATGCACAGACGCCACATGAACCCTATCCTTGGAGGTGTTAAAGGTCCACTCACCTTGACCTGACTCTCAGTCATCCCCAAAGAATAGGCCAAGCGAGCTCTCTCTGGCCCGGCCAAGTACTTCGTTTGTTCGAATGTTTTCTCCAGGGCGAAGATCTGCTGGCCAGAGAACGTGGGTCTGGTGTGTTTTCTCTTCCCATCTTTGTCCAACAAAATGGATCCCTGATCTGCAAGAACCGATATCGTAAGAGAGAGGCTAGGCAACCAACTACAGTAAGTTGGGAACTGGAGGCGAGTTAACAAAACTATGCTTAGCTTGTAAAAGCTTGTTGGTGGTCCGCACCAGAAGTGCACTCACCTCTTCCTTTTGACAGCTTAAACCCACTATTTTTGTCAAAGCCAGATGGTTGGGGCAGCAGTAAATACTTTTCGCTTAACTACGTGCCTGTCAAATAGGTAGGGAGGCCACAGCAGCGCTGAAAAGGGACCTTCTTAAACTAAGCAGGAATGCTGGAGGAAGGTCACCCTCGCAGCTTCCAGGGTCAATCCCTGTGCGCATTGTAGTTTGGTATGAAGATAACTAAGTTTTAATTTTATATTATATTTTCCCCCTCACCCCCCCCCCAGTCACTCCCCTAACCTGTGTTGAGCAACAAAAGGCCCCTTGTATTTTGCACACTTGAAAGCTAACAGGTCTCTAGTCTAAGGCCAATGTGGGCTGGGGGAAGAGAGAGGAGGGAGCCTTTGATGACTTTTGGTGATTCCTGCAATCAACACCGATACATGTCCGCGACACCCAATAACCCTGAAGAGTCACCTTCCCAAGAGAGCTTCACTGGGTTCCCTCAGTTTTGAAGTTATTGTCACTAAGCACCAAATAAGAAGGTCCAGTAACTTGGACTAACTTGGTCACCAGCAAAGAACATTGTGACCGAAGGATCTGAGCTGGGCCATAGACGCCATCTGGGGGCTAGAAGCCTTCTAGGAGCTGTGGCCCACTAGCCAGAAAACTAAGATGGGGGGCCATCGAGTTGACCCAGACAGAGTCTTTAGGAACTCCGTTTTACTGGTGGTCTGAATCCTGTCACACCTCACATTTCTCTCATGTTTGTTTGTGTTAGGCCATCGAGTGTCAAAATGTGTCCTCAATGTGCCCAGATCCAACTTGCTCAGGACTCTGGGGTCCAGGAGTAGGGAACAGGCCCTGAAGCTCCTCGCCAGTTCTGGGAATCACCAGCAGGCTTTAGTCAGTTAGCTGGGGACAAGCAGACTGGGGGTGTGAGGAGGAGATGACAAAAATTATGAGTTGTAGATGTCAAGAGAAGAGGTGTGCGTTCAAATGCCTCCTTTCCTGGGCCGGTGGGTAGTTACCCAAGCTACCCTCCTGGGTATTGCGAAAAACACCGGTCAGGATACTGAAGGCGCGGGTTGGGGTGCAAAGGGGACGTTCTGGTTAGCAGGAAAGAGCCGGAAAACCAGGGGACCCTTTTCCCTATTTCCAACTATCTAACCTAGAGCTTGTCAGTTTCGGGAAGAGCCTAGACCACCAACCCCCCCCCCCAAATACCCGCCCGCTGAGAGGCGTTCTATCCAAACACACGCTCTCCCGCAGAGCCCAGGCCTGCTTGAGACGTGAGCTCAGGAATGCGTGCACCCCTCGTTAGGCGGGCCCAGGCAGCATCCTGCTGTTCTGGCACTGTCAAACTACACGGATGGCCAAGAGGACCGACCCACCCGCAGGCTCTCTAGGAGCCACGACCCGAGAGAGAAAGCATAGGAAGCGGGGACCCGGGCCCGCGATGGTACTCACGGGGGGTACAGGCCAGGCGCGCGTCCCTCCAAGGCGGGCTCTGCATCACTCCGGGCCAGAAGATGGGCGTCCGGCCGGGCAGCTCGGCCAGGGGTTTGGGGGTACCGGCCCACGGCGGCCACGGCCGCAGCGCTGGGGCTAAAGTAGAGCCCGGGAGGCGGAGGCGGAGGGCTCAGGCTGCTGAAGCGAGGCAGGCCGGCCAGCAGCCCAGCGGGCGACGAGGCGGCGGCGGCGGCGGCGGCAGCGGCGGCGGCGGCGGCCGCAGAGGCCGAGGTGGCGGAGGCGGACGAAGAGGAGGAGGAAGAGGACCCCGACGGCGAGGCGGAAGGGAGGGCGGCCCCCGAGGCCACCGGCATGGAGGGCCGGCTCAGGATGTCGTTGATGCCGTGCGGGGTGGCGGCCGAGAGCTGCTGCGGGGGGCTGCTCAGGGACGAGAGGCCCCCCGCGGCCGGGGGCTTCAAGCCGCTTGGGTTGTGGGTACCCAAAGGCGGAGAGGGCGACGAGGACGAGGAGGACGAGGAGGAAGAGGGGGGCCCGGTGGGCAGCGGGGGGTAGGCAGCGGGGTACAGCGGGGTCTTCATCTCGGCCATGCTGTGCAGGGCGGCCAGGGGCGGGCTGCTGAGCAGGAACGCGCTCTGCCGGGGGCCCTCCATCGCCCCCACAGCTAACATCCCACAGCCAGGCCCGAACCCGCAGCCGCGCAGGCCGGTGGCCCCGCCGGGGCTCGGGAGAGCCCGATGCGCCGAGAGGTGGGGGGCTCAAGTGGAGTGTATCTCGGCTCACGCGGAGGCGATTGGCCAAGTGAGCTGGGGCCGCGGGCGCCGGAGCTGCTGTCCGAGCTGCGCAACAGAAATGTCCAAGCAGCCCGCGGGAAGCAGCGGCCGGCGAGGGCGTCCCGGGTGCGGGCGGGTTCAGAGCCTTGGGTCGGAGAGTCCGGGCTTCTGTCCCCGGCGCTTGTCCCTGGTTCCCCTGCTCAGAGCGCTCTACTTCTCATCTTCTCCACCCTCGCGGGAAATCTCCAAAACAAGCCCGGGGCTGGCCCCCGAGAGTTTGCAACAACGTTGGGAGCCACCGAGCGTGCACTTTGATGTAGGAGGGTGGGGGCTGGCTCGCCCTCTTTTGGGGAGCTTCAAAGGGAGCCGCGTTCCGCTCCGTGCGCGCCTCTAATCTCGCTCCGACCTCCGCGCTCGCCGCGGCGCAGCTGATTCGCACTCGCCGCTCGCCGCTCGCTCGGGGTGGGGGTGGGGGGAACGGAGCGCAGCCGGCCTGCGAGGGGATCGCGCCTGCCACTGCCTCGGGCCGGGCGCTACTGTGCCAGAAAGGGCAGTGCCACCGCTCCAGCGGCCTGGGGACTTGGCGCGCCCACGAGCCTGCTTCCCCTCTGGGCCACGCGGGCGCCCGAGTAGCAGAAACGAAAAGGAAGAAAGACAAAAACAAAAAACCGAAAAAAACCAAAAACAACCTAAGCGTCAAAAGTCTGACGGGTTGGCCCGCTCTGATCGTCCGTCCGCTTCTGCAAACCGGCCCGGAGACCCTCGCCCCACCCTCCGGCTCTCTTGCGCTCACTCTCTGCCTTTCTCTCTCCTCTTTGGCATTTCTCCTTGGCTTTCCAGGCTTGGCTCTTCTAAACCCTGTCCTCTGGCCAAACTGACCCTCTCGGCGGCTCTTCCCTTCTCTCCTCTCTCCCTCCGGGCCTGACAGTTCGGATGAAGCTCTCAAAGGTAATAAAACATTTGCACCCCTCCCTACCGCTCTTTAGCTGGGGGACGCACGGGAGGGGCGGTGGGGGGCCAAAATGAGAACTTTCAGAGACGTCACTCCAGGGCGGCTCGGCGGGGCGGGGCTGGGGAGCTGGGCGCAGGTCTTGGGCGTAACCTCCGCCTCCAATAGGGCTCAGCTTCTGCCTGGCCTCGCTCCTGGGGCACGCCCACCGGAGAGCGCCACGTTCTCTGATTGGCTGAAACTAGGGATCCGTAAGGCCGCGCCCTCCTAGTCCCCTCCCCAACGTCCCTTGGGCGGAGCCAAGACGGGAGGGACCTGGCGAGAAGAGAGGTTTCAACTCTGGGCCAGCGGCCTGACTGGCTCAATTAATTGCGCAAAATAAAATGGAAAAGGGGAGGAACGAAAAGGGTATTACTTTTTAAAGAGAGAAATAATGAAAAGCCGACCCTTTTATGGAAAGGCAGTTTAAGTTCGTCTCTTCCGCCCCCACTAGCTCGTGTCATCCTCTCCCACTTCCCCCACCAGCTCTTGGTACCTCACCTCGAATGGTGTCTGGACCCTTGAGAAACGGAGCTAATGGAGCAGGCAGTGGGCGCATCCCAGGCCGGGTTCCTCCTTTTGAAGGGATTAAAGGCCATCTGGGCTCTTCCAGAATTGTGTAAATTAATTTCTTGCTCTTTAAGCCTATAGATGTCCTTAATCCCCTCGCAAGCCTAAGGGTCATCCTTTCCCATCTCTCCACCCCCTTTTCTTTTCTGTTCCTCCCTCATTTGATTTTCATGCCCCCCTACTTCTGGGGCGTCTCATTGCTCTGAGGACGAAATCAGGGAATATGTATCTCTTGCATGGCATCTAAACCCAAGAAGAATGAGATAAATAATAAAAACTTCTTCCTATATTTTTATTAATTAAACTTATACGAGGCAGAATCACTAAAATTCACGCAACAACAACTTTAGATACAAGAATACCTCCAGAATGTCTAGTCAAACTCTCCCGGGCTGTGGGGAACCTGGAGATGCCCGGACTTGTAGGCTGAGATTAGGAGCAATGGTCAAAGGGGCTTTGCTTCCTGTGGCTTTAAGTTTTTCTCAGGGTTGACCTAAGCTAGAAGAAAGTCCTTGAGTCGATCTTGAAGAATCAAGTGGCTAATGTATCCGTGTGGGAGCGGAAGGTGTCTCCAAAGAGATCTGCATGAGATTACTGAGCCCAAATTTAAGGATCAGAAAACATAAATAGATGCAACAAACCATCCAAGATTAAAAATTGAGCAGTACCGAGGAGTTTGAATGTCAGGGTGCCTTTGTTAGTCCAAGCAGGAGGCCTCAATCATCCTGTACCTTTTACGGGTGTCAACCTGGGGTTGAGTTTGAAATGTGAGAGCAAAGCCGAGCGGTTAATCATCTTCTGCCCTTCATTCACTCCGTCTTCCTCTACCTGGCCCACCTTTATTAACTTCAAGACTTGGTTAACGCCATCATTTCATAAACTTTAAACTTTAGGACCTCACGTAGGAAAAGTGGGGTTCTGCCTGGATGGGAGAGATGTTAAGGGGCTCTGGCTGCTGAGAGCTGGAGTAGGTACTCTCCGCACTGCCACACTCGGGTCGCCTCTGCGCCTAAATCCGTGAAGAGCAGCCGACCAAATTGCAGGGAGGCTTCTGAGACAGTGCAGCCACCCGCTCTGATTCTGGCGCTGGAATTTCGATGCCCCTGCCTTCCCCACAAACTACTCCCACGCAGATCCAGAATTTCCCTCAATCTTGAGCCTCCGGCGATCTGTTCAGGTCCTCCGGGAAGAGCGTTCTCAGGGACTAGGTAGGAAATGAGAAAAGGATGCTTCTAGTCTTCCAAGTCAAAAGCTCAAAAAGTATCTACCCCCATAAATACTGTAATAGGGAAAGAGTTGACAGTTTTAGAAAGGATCATTTTTCTATTGAGAATTTAGTATCTAGTATTGGGGAGGTGATATGAAAAAAAAGAAGACCCCAGAGAAAAACAAAAGGAGAGAGTCTCTCTCTCTCTCACACACACACACACACACACACACACACACACACACACACGGGGGGGGGGGCAGGCAGATAGAGACACACAGAGAGACAGAGACTTCTCATCCGTTACTTCTATAACTGTCATTCACGTTGTAGAATTAAAGTAGTATGATGCTTAATTTTAACAATAAAAAATTATGGGACCTGTATTCTTGATTCCTGAGGGATGGCAGCGGCAGCAGCGTGTTTCCCGAACTCATTCTGCTGGCCCCTGAAGAAAGGCAGGTGCTGTCCGGGATTTGCTCCCAGCATCCCAGGAGAGTGAGACACGGCTCATTCCGATAGAGTTAGCTCCGTCTCCCACTCACAGGGTCCTGCCAGGCACTGCCTGGTGGGCTCATCTATGCTGCTTTCAAATGATCTTGGAACTCGGGATTTGGTTTTCCTTGGGGAACCTCTCCAGGCCTCCAAGCTCTTGTGCACACATCCTAATAAAGCCGGGCTTTCCCAAACAAGTAGAGGGCAAAGCGACTGTCCCCGCTCATCCTAACACTATGTTTCTATATGTATACAGCTGTATGGGGGGGGGGGCTGTGCTTGAAACCGAATGATTTGCATTTTAATTAAAATTAAATGAAAGCTTTTTGACAAATCCGAGGTTGCTGGAAGGGTTCACAGGGCCACATAAAGGAAGATGATCTACCCCTGGACTTTGAGCCGTGGCGCTCGGGTTTACAGACTCCAGTTGCAGCCTGCTCCTGAGATCTGCGGCATGCGAGATCCACTGGGTTCCGAATTCTCCCTTGACCTTTGACGCAGCGTGCCACGCGCTATTGATGCTTCTGCTTTAAGAGAAAGAATCATCATTAAACCCCGGGTGACACGCGGAATGAATGCGAACGAAACCTCGGATAACTGTATGTAGGTTGGTCAAATATGCCAATGGTTCTGCCCCAAGTATGTTAGTGTCAAATGCTTGAGGGTGCCTTAGAAAGGATTGCTACAAACGGGAAGGAGAGAAGGGGGAAATCTTGTGTATTTTGAATAAAACAAAACAAAACAAAAACCTACATACTAAACCACAAAAAGTCTCTTCAGAACCTGATTTGTTGAAAGCTCTGGAAGACTTTAACCGTTACTCCACTTCTCAGAGGATTGAGGCCTGTTCTGGCTGAATAAGAGAAAGACTGGTGTTACCTCAATGTTAACAAAAGGGGTCAGGCTAGTGGCTACATACAAGCCAGACACAGGAATAAGCCCAAGCTGACCCAGTCTGCTCTTGGGAGCAGACAGGTGTGGGGATGGGGTGGGGATGCAGGGGAGACACACGCATGCATCTCTTGGCTGCAGCTAAGTGTTTTCAGGTGGGAACCCCCGACCTGGAAGTTCTGTCAAAGGAGGAGACCATTAGAAAAGAAGAGCTAGACCTGGTCAACCCATGCATCATGCAGAGCAGTGAAGGCCGCGGGAAGGGGGCGGGGGGGGGGGGGAGGAAGAAGGCCGGGGGTACAGGTGTGACCCATGAGGAAGCTCAGGCAGATGCATGGTGGGTTCTTCTACTAAATAAAACACAGAAAACCTCTCCAAGACTTGCCTCAACCTTCTTGGGGGTTGCCCTCCCCACAACTCACAACCCAGAACCCCCACGGAAGCAGAACTGGAGCTCTCCAACCGAGGACTCCTCAGAAAGGCCCCCAGCAGAAGATGAGAAGGAGCAAAACACAAAACATCCAGAAGTATCTGCAAACAAAGTAGATATGCGTAGGGATGCAGATATATCGCTTTTCAAATGAAACCCCCCCCCCCGACCTATTTGCAACCCTTGGTTCGCAATCTTGGTTTGCCTTGAAGCATATATTCTGGTATATATACAAGTGGAAAATCATAAGCTTGAAGGAAATGATTGTTGATTTCCAGAGTTAGCTCACAGAAGAAAATGCTAGACCAGTCTAATGCCTCAGATTTGATCTGATATGCACAGCTTTGATAGACAAGTTTACATACATAAGGATGGATTCCATAAACCGCTTTCTCCTGTGGAAGTGAGAGCCTGAGTGGGTGGGTGTTGGTCGTTGCCTCCGTCTGCAGGTTGCAGTTTATTCTTTCATCTGGGGTGGGAGCCCGGAAAGTTATTTTATTCCTGAAGTCTCTTGGCCTACGTGCTCTTGTGAAACATTGTGCATTTATTGCCCTCTTGTGGGGAAAAAATTCTTAGCATTTCTCTAGCGCCCAAGGAAAATCAAGCTACCTTTGGGTTGTCAGTGGCACAGGCTGTGTGTAACCCCCGTGCAATTCACTAATATTTGTTTAATGCCTACATAGCCGGCCAAATTCTTGATGCGAAGGAAGGGTCTTGCCTTAATTCAGGTATCACAACCATTCTGGGATGAACATTTAGTTTTTTAATCTTTCTAACTATTGCGATTCACACTGCTACTTGGCTTCATTGCTATTTTTATCAAAATTATGCTTTATATTTTTCTTCTCTACTCATCAAGTGGTATTTTGTTCATTTGGAACAATTGGACAGTTCAGAGGATGTGCATATGTATATATGCCCAAACGCAATAACCTACAATCGTACCTTCAGGCCAACACTGTGATCCATCTGTCTGTTCTCTTCTCTGGTCTTAAGGTTGAGATCTTACTGAAGTAGACAGAGTTGTGCATTAAAGCTCATTTTTATAACCTTTATTTGCTTGTGGGAACAGAGACAAACCTGACTTGGGAATTAGCCTCTCATGAGAAGAGCCATGCACATGTATCAGAAGGCCTGTCTCACTTTAACAGACTGTAATCTTGCCTGGACATTATCTCAGTGGCAAGGTTCCTTCCTTGGCCTTTCCATTCACCATCAACCCTTCAAACAGCCATGACTCCCAGCAGCTAAAAGATGTTTAGTGTTCTAAGTGTTTTATGGCACTAACTCAACACCTCAGCAAATTAGGCAAAATAAACATCCTCCTGTGGAATGAAGTTGTAGAAGGGAATTTATTAAGAATTCTACTCAAGATCGATAATTAGGAAGTCTGGAATTTACACACACACACACACACACACACACACACACACACACACACACACACACCCTTCAATCAGGGGCACCCATACATTTAACTGGTATATTATACTGCCCTTCTAATAACTGCAACAAAAATAATAAGATTAAATGTACATGAAAGGCGTGGGGCTGGGAACGTAGCTTAACAGTAGAATGCTTGCCCAGCATGCTACTCCAGGGCCTGAGTCCCATGCCCAGCTCTAGGGGAAAAAAAAATAGGGGAGCATGTAAAAGCAACTTGAATACTGTAAATTGTCAAATGGCTACATATTCATTACAGTGGAAACAAAATTCACAAGGTCTTGTGTAGGAAAAAGATTTTGGACTGTCTCAAATAATAAGAATTTAATCTCTGAAAATAAATGTCTTTGGCTTATACACAAGTCAACCACCCAAGTTTCAAAATATTTTTAATTTTTGTTATTTAAGTCAGCACACATTTTTGATTTTGAGGTCTTAGGGATTTCCCCCAAGCTTCACAGGTGCTAGGAAAGCATCCTACTTTCAAGATATATGTCCAGTACAGACTTGCAAGGGATTTATTTTTAATATTTTAAAAGCAGGGTCTGACTCTGTCATTGAGGCCTTGAACTCTCAAGAGTTCTCAGAAGACCATTACTTTTGCTCTCCTAAGCTCCAGGACAGAGGTATGAACTGCCACCTCTGGTGTAGATGGAGTTTTCCTGTCCCGAGTGCCTGCTTCCAAAATAACTGACTCAGAAACTTAACATAAATTAAAAATGCTTGGTCATAACTCAGGCTTGTTACTAGCTAACTCTTACACTTACATTAACCCATATTTCTTATATAAGCCTTAGATGTGGCATGGAACCTTTTCCCAGTATGAGTGTCCATCTGCTTTCTCAGGATCTACTGGTCGTGACTGTCTCACGTTGCCCTTGTTCATTCCAGTATCCTCAGTTTGATTGTCCCACCTAACTGTATCCTGCCTTGATAAAAGCAACCAGCTTCTTTATTAAACACTGAGAGAAATGCATATTCACAGTGTTCAGAAGGATTATTACACGACACTCTGGCCCTTTTAAAGCTTTTTTTTCCTTCTAAATACACATAACCCAGATCCATATCACTATTCTCTTAATCCATCAGGACAGTTGATCATAAAGCTGCTGAAAACACTACACTCAATGACTAGGTACCTTCAAAACAAACTAACCAACCTTAAAAACATATTCACAGTTCAGTAACTCACTGGCTACCAAGGAAATCCTCAGTTACCTGGTATACTTCAGGTGACAGAGTTATGAGTACTTCAGAGGCACAATACTGAAGTCATTTGTCAATCAGTTTTGCACAGGCATCAACCAACCAGAAAGGATACTTCCACAGCCATCAATTAACCAGAAGAGATATCCTATCTGTTAGGAAAGAAGTATTGTTGTTTTGTTTGTCTGATGGCTTGTTTGGAGATCCAGTCTTTTAATATAGCTCAGGTTGGCCATGAGCTCAATGTCAAACTTGTCTTAGAGGCAAGACTTGTTTCAAACTTATGATTCTTCTGTCTCAGCCTCATAAATACTAGGATTGAGATGTGTACCATATCCAGGTAGATGTACTGTTTATCTGCCTGGAGTTTAAAAAGAAAGAATTCTTTCAGCTCCTTATTGTTGAAGAACATTTTCCAAGCTATGATCTTGGATAAGTTAATTACTTTGTCAGGTTAGTAAGTCAGTTTCTCTTCTGAAAGGGTGCTGGCTTTAAGCTATCTTTCCTGAGAGATAGTCATAAGCTATGGAAGACCACTATGTGATATAAATAAATAAATAAATAAATAAATAAATAAATAAATAAATAAATAAATAAATAAATAAATAAATAAATAAATAAGTAAATAAGTAAGTAAATAAGTAAATAAGTAAATAAGTAAATAAGTAAGTAAGTAAGTAAGTAAGTAAGTAAGTAAGTAAATAAATAACATGAGGTCCTCTCAAAAAAACCAAGACTTACTAATGTCTGTCATCTGTAGTAGAGCCCATCCTTAGGAAGGAAGAAGAAGCAGAGCTTGGATGACTCAGCAAGAGCAAACAATTCTCTCTCCTCAATTCTTTCTTTTTGCTGGGACCTCAAACTTCCCAGGGTGCTCTGTACAGTAGATGCAGCACCATGCAAAGGCGAAACCTAATGTAAAGAACTCCTCAAAGGGACTTTCCCATGACAATAAGTCTCTTGTAGAAACTAGTTCATCTCTGTCTCTGATGCTCATTTTCCACATTGCTTCCTTGTGCTGTTAGTAAGGTTTGTGCCTATGTTCTAGCATGGTCTAATGTCTTTCTGGAGAGCAAGCAAAAAACCCATTGTCCACAGCTGGGCTAGAATGTTATAGGGAAAACTTTCTAGGCCATCTACATCAGCTGTAAAGTTCAATGACATTTCCTTCTTACCATGGAAGCATTGCCTACCTTGGGAAAGAACACTGGTAAGCTGTAAGAAGTCACAGTTTGTGTATGTCGCAGAAACATAGAGTGTATTGATGGAGTTCAGAGATGGCAGCAGGTAATAGTGACAAGGATGATGTCAGTCTAGCAAAGTTATTCTCAACCCCATCAGAACTAGACTACCTTTATAGAATGGCTTTAGCTCAGGATCCTTTGTACTCTATGGTGGCATTTGTAGTAATATGATCTACTGCTAAACAAAATGAAGATGTACTGCAGATCAGTCTATAAGAGAAAAACTAACAGAAGGACAAGCTGTAAGAACACCCAGTTCTATATGTAAGTGTGCAGTGACTATACTCACCAGTAGTGTTGCAATAAATGCAGTAGCTACTCATACTGGTTGGTTATGGAAATTCAAATATGGATGCCACTAACATAGACCTAACATCTAGAAATAATGAATAATGTAAATTATGCTCTAAGTTACATGGATGTTACTTTCATGGTTAATTCAATGTTTTATAGAAATTATGTAGCTTTGGTTTATATATAAAACAATAAATCCTGGGCTCAATAGTAATAAAGTTTGCTCCCTATATAAATGTCCATTGGGAAATTTGAAAAGTTTACTTTTTTGCAGGATATGTACTGCAGACATCTAGTCTCCTGGCTGTTCCCATGAGTATTAACTTCTGATACTGCCCCTAACCAGGCTGAGCTGGGAAAGATGCCTACAAATTATCACATACCCTCACTGAGATTCATTTTATACTGTGAAGTTTTAAGTTTTTCACATATGTGAAAATCCATAAATGGGATGACACACACAGCATCCCATATAATCCCCAAAACATGTGGCAAAACATTATTACTGTCATTTTATTGACTCAAAAACTTAGCTTTAATCACCAATGTCAGAAACCAAAGTCACCACAGATGTGAGTAGTTTGAATGTAACTGGCCACCATAATCTCATAGGAGGTGTGACTTTGTTAGGGTGGGTATGACCTTGTTAGAGGAAGTGTCACTGTGGTTAGGCTTTGAAGTTTACTATGCTCAGGATACTGCCCAGAGATTCAGTTGACTTCCTGTTGCCTGCAAAATGTAGGAATCTCAGCTCCAGCACTACACTTTGCCTGCACACTACCATGCTCCCAGCCATGATGATAATAGACTGAACTTCTGTAACTGTAAGTTAGCCAGCCCCAATTACATGATATCATTTTTAAGAGTAACTGTGGTCATAGTGTCCCTTCACAGCAATAAAAACCCTAATTAAGACAACAGGCAGTCTTTGTTTTCTCGCAGACCCATTCTAATCAAACATAAGAAATTGAAGGTAGAATAACCTATGTGATTCTGTTCATAACTGGACTCCTCTGTCTTGGACTTGCCTATGTAACCATAGGCTGTGTTACAGTAATCATTTTCAGTAGCTCTTTCCCTAAGATTCTGCTCATACTCTCACCAAGAAGGGAAACAGAACTGAATCAGGCAGAATAGAACTAAAGAGGAACTAGAAACACTATTTAAATTATTCAAATTAATTTAAACTAAATTTTATTTTCTTAAACCAGCTTACAAGATTCAAATGCCCAAGAGAAGTATGAACCTGGTGCAATCTCAGCACTTGAAAATGGAGATAGAGATAGGAAGTTTAAGGTGAGAAAGAGAGTAAGAGGGCAGAGAGAGTAGCACACTGGGCAGTACTGTTTTTCTATTGGCACAGAGGCTGTGCTTCAGTCTGTTGCTGTTTTAGACATCTAATGAAGCTCCTCAATTATTGGCCTGCTTTTCTGGATACAGCCTAGCCACTCAGGCTGTGACCTAGCAGAAACTCACTGGTTATGTTGCTGCTGCCAAATATAGCTTTGAATTCAATCTCTATTATTCTGTTTATCAATAAGACTCAGGAGTCAAAGGCTGGGGTGAAAGCTCAGAGAGGTTGAATAACACCTAGCTGATCTTCTTTCTTTCTCTGAAAGAGAACATCCTCTGCTCTGCCAAAAAACAAAACAAAATAAAACAAAAAATACTATACTAAGTCTCTCCCTACTACTTCTTGTGTGTTTCCCTATCATCGTATAGACATCCAGTGACTCTCTATGATTACTTTCTGTTAAGTATTTGCTAACTTGGCCTCCTGACCCAAAGTTTATTTTATTTAATTAATATATATTCAGACTCAGTGTTTACTGTGTGATCAACTATCCCACAACATTTCCCCCTTTTTGTATAAATAAAAAAGAAAAGTTTTTACCCTAACACAGTAAAACTATATATAATAAGAACTATCAGATATTGTCTAAATAAAAAGAAAAGGTTTTAATTCTAACATAGTAAAACTAGATACAATAAGGACAATTATATTCACAATGTCCAATCCATTTGTATATGGAAAATTTAAAGAAAGTACTGTATTATCTAGTTTATCTTGATGAGTCCAAAGTTTTATATCTAAACCATTTTCTATAATAATTTGTATTACCATCCTAAAATATCTTTTTAGAGTAAAAAAAATTTCTTAAACAACTTAAGCTATTACATTTCTCAACCTTATAAACTTTACATCTCTTACATGTTTCTTTCCTGAACTTGGTAACAAGGAAAACTATAACTATTTAATCTTAGCTACATTGATAACCCTAGAAAGATATAATATTATCTGAGTAAACATAAGATGCAGAGCAAACAACTTCCAAAACTATAGAAACAATAGGCAGTTGGCTGTGTAGATAGTCACCCAAAATTACTCTACAATGTTAGGGTTTCCATCTTCAGTCTACAGGCCCAGATATCTGACATACTTTTCTGTTAAAAAGAAATTTTGAGGAACTGTTCTACCTTGTCTTGGAAAAGTTTGATAGTGTCTTTCTTTTGTATCCTGTTTATTCAGTTTGGAAAGTATAGTGTCAGCAGTCAAGGCAAGAACAGTTTCTTGCCCAGGAGCTAACTTTGCCATAATGAAAGCAAACTCCATATGGAGGTTCTTCAATGGCCACCATCCTTTTTTTTTTTTTTTTTAAGTAAATTGATTCTTCCAGGAGCAAACATGTATCATTGTCATGAAAAGCCTTAGATTACTAAAACATCTTAAATGCCATATTCTGAATGTCTCTGAAGTGTTTGAAGACCACCTATCTATCTAAAATGTATCTCTGTTTAACCTTGAAAACATACCTATCATGAATACGTTTGATTATTATAGAAGATTAACTACTAAGCTGTATTTCTTAATTATACATTACATTTTTGTAATAATGTAATGCATAGGTACATCATCATAAACAAGAGTAAAGACACATATACAGTATAAAAATAACCTTAAATATGTATCAATAAACAAAAATACCTTAAGCAAGAGTAGGAACATAAAAAGAGTATGTTCTAATAAAAATATATTTAAATTTAGATCAATACACAAATCCATATAATGTAAAATATTTGAGATTAATAGTTGCTTTTTAGTTTAAAATGAATCAATATTCTACTCTTTTATCTTATCATTCCTATATGCCACTTTCCCTTTTTAGAAAGAGATCCTTGAGTCTAACCTCCCTTGCTTAGTGTCTTCCCATACCATAACCAGTAGCAACTTATAGCCAACCACCCTACATGATGACAAACAGCCATAACCCGTAACATAACCAAAATATACCCATTCCACTTCTTAGGAATGTGGGTATTATGTTCTTAAAATTACTTATAATTTTTAATTTTAATTCTGGGGGATGACAGGATCTTTTCAGAATACTGAGAAAATTGAGATAATGGTCAAGTCCTGAGAAAACTAGCTGTAACATTTGTTGTGCATTCTCTGTGTAATGGGTAAGGGCAGGGACTATCTGAGGCTAGCATAGTCTTTGAGGTTAGGCCAAAGACATATTGTAGTCTGAAACTGATCTTTGTGTGGTGTTTGTCAGCTTAATGGCATCAACACAATTCAAGTGGAATTATCTTTGTGGGATTCCATCATCTTTTTAGAGACATCAAAGGTCATTGCTAGGAATGATCATGGATCACCGAAGGAAAAAAATAGACATTTTAAATCTCATATGCAGTAGATCTCAGAGAAGTTAAAGGACCACAATCTACTAAATATATCTGGAGTACACAAACTTAATTCCTAGTTACCTGTTTCAGATATAAGCCTGAAATCACATACAGGAAGATAGATGAAGCCTATTTCTAGAATTAGTTGTGTTCTATATAACCATTAATATCCCAATAGAAAGTTTATATACATATACATATATTATATAATCTTATGAATTTAAAAGTAATATTTATACCTTAAGAAAAGTTTAAAGAGTCAAAGTAAAACTAAGGAATTATGAGATGAGTGACAATTGAATAATATTCTCTTAATTTTGGTTTTCTTCTGTCTCACACCAGATGGTTCTTCTGATATGAGATAGATTTTAAATTTTCCTTTAACAAGCATGCTAGAGGTTAGAGAAGAAGAGAGCTATGTTCCAACTTCAAAGCCAGCTTTTATTTTTAATTAAATTGAGACCACAAAGAGATCGTTTGCCTTTTATGTTTGTAGCGATCATAAGAAACAAATATTGGAGAAGATTATGAAATTTTATCTTGTTAGAAATGTCCTATGCCATTAGACCAATTTTATTCTTTTCCTTGGAACAACTTTCTCTGGATGATTCATCCATCTTCAGATGTCTCATTTGCCCAGTGGTCTTTAGATTCCTTAGCATTTAAATTTTTAAATGTTAATAAAGGACTAGGCAATCTATCTCTGAAGGTCTTTATTATAATTTTCTGTTTATTAAACAAAGCTTTTAAGTATGATTAGGTCTTTCTATAACTTTTTGTCCTATCAGATTCTGTGGTACCAGAATATGTTTTATGTTGTAAGGTGCAAAAGGAATTGTTTCATTATGCTAGAGACATGCACTGTCCTAATTTATACAGATATCTCCATAATGGCCATGAAGTATAATACATTTGTGATTACAGAATTAGCCTTTTCCAACTTCAGTTGCCCATTGAAATCCTGAATATGTATCTATGGTATGGTGTAGCCTATAGTTTCTGGCTCAGCCTAGCCCCGAGGTCTGGATTTGCCTGCAACTGCTTAGATTCAAATAATCACACAAAGAGTTATATTAAATAAAAATTGTTCAGCCTATGGCTCAGACTTATTGCTTGCTAGCTCTTACAACTTAGCCCATTTTTACTAATCTATGTTTTACAATGTGGCTTATAGCTTACCTGTACTGTTACATCTTGCCTTCTTAGCCTGTAGCATCTCTGTTTGACTTTACCCTCCTTCCCTTATGTGTATGCTTGAATTTCTTGCCTGCCTCTAAGATGCCTTCCCACAGGCGAAACAGCCTTTTATTAACCAAAAGTAATTCACAGTGTACAGAAAGACATCGCACATCAGCATGGTGCATGTTTTCTTTCTTTCTTTTTCTCTCTCTCTCTTTCTTTTTAAAGATTTATTTATTACAATGTTCTGCCTGCATATATGCCTGCATGCCAGAAGAGGGCACCAAATCTCATTATGGGTGGTTCTGAACCACCATGTAGTTGCTGAGAATTGACCTCAGGACCTCTGGAAGAGCAGTTAGTGCTCTTAACCTCTGAGCCACCTCTCCAGCCCCTATTTAAATTTTCTAAACTCTGTAAAATGAAACATACTCACCTGCCAAATTTTATTTCTTTGAGTTCCTTTGGCTTTACTTCCTGCAGGTAGTGGAGTTTGGTTCTATAAGGAACAAGTAAGACATTTCCTTGGCTTGTTGAAATAGAAAAATCTAATTGTGGGCCTTAGCCAGCTAATATGTCCTAAGAATTTTTGAAAATCATTAAGAGTTTGTAATTGATCTTTTCTGATTTGTACTTTATGTGGTTGAATTTTCTATAATCCTATTTTACATTCTAAATAATTAGTATAATATTTTCTTTATTTTTTTTTTTCAGGAGAAATTTGTAGTCCCCAACAAAGCAAAAATGTCTTTACTTCGTCAAGCACTTTTTCTTAATTATTTGTGTCTGAATCAACCAGTAAGTGATCATTCATATAATGGCAAAGTATAATTGGACACAACTGTTTATAAATTAGTTTCAATGGCTGTTGTACAAAATATTTGCATAAGATGGAACTGTTAAATAGTCTTTGTGGATGATCTTTCCAATGGTACCTTTTAACATTCTAGGAATTACTATAAGTAAGCACTGTCAAGATAAATTTTTCTCCATCCTGTTCTTGTAAAAGTATTATAATAGGCCTTCCCTTAGGTAAAAATAAGGTAAGGGAATTCCAGGCTGTAAAGAATTCATTGGCTGAGTCACCTTATTTAAGGCCCTTAAATCTGATACGATTATCTGATGTGGGAATGTATTTCTGTATGCTGTGAATATCAATCTTTAAATAAAGGAGCTGTTTTGGCCCATGACAGGCACCATAAAAAAAGTAGGAGGAGAAATCAGAGCATAGGTAGGAGAAGCAGGGTGGAGTCAGAGAGTCCCAAGCCAGCCGCCCAAGAAGAAACATGGAAAGAACACAGGTGAGCCACGGACCACGTGGCAGACAGATTAATAGAAATAGGTTGATTTAAGATGTAAGAGCTAGCTAGCAATGTGCCTGAGCCATAGGCCAAACAACATGAAGTTAATATAAGCATCTGAGTCATTTTTGGAGGCCTGAACAGTGACGGGCAGCTAAGAGGTCTGTGGGTCTGGGCCTTTGGCTGCCCTGGGACCAAGAAATCCCACTACTACAATTATCCATTTTCCATATTTATTTTAAATAACAAATAAAGGAGAATTCCAAGGGCTGGTCGATTCTTCAATATGTCGAGTGTTTAGCTGCTCTTGTATCAACTGCTCTAGAGCCTGCAGTTTTTCTGATGTCAGAGGCCATCATTCTACCCACAGATTGTCATTTAACCATCTTAAGAGTATAGCTTGGTACCTTTGAAAGGCCAACGGCTGTTGTTCCATGCATGTAGAACCTCAACAGTCTGTGACTGTTCTTGATAAAACTTTTAATGTTTTTCTCAGAAGCATTCTTTATTTTATGGTTTGTTTCTGAGATTGGAAGAAGTATCATTTGTGTTTTCCATTGCTGCAACAAATCATGTCTCCATAAATACATTGCTATGTTAGCCACATATGGTTTTCATTTCCCTCTCTATCATTCTAGCCCTATATGCTTGTCCCATTTTGCACTTTGTTTCACCTGAGAGAAAGTTGCAATTCCTAGAAGCTGAATATTTACTTCCTGAGGAGGCCAATTTGGATGCCAAGATGTTGGTGAAATTATTGTTACATATACACCTATTTCTATTAAACATTCAATTTCAATACCATTTATTTGGCCTCTGATCATTTAAAGCAGTTTACCAAAATATATTTTTCTGGTGTCTCCTGAATTTTTTGTTGTATCTATTAAAGCTGTTCTGCTTTTTATCATGCCCAGAGCAGTGTGATTTTTAAAAACAGGTATTAAGTCTCTTAATTATTCTGTATATGAGTTCCTCCAGTGCTAATAGGTAATTATTGAACCAAATTTGATATTGGGGCCTACAGGAGCCCTTTAGGGAATTTCTCAATGGCAAAAGATTACTTTCCATGTCCCTTGTCGACCTGAATTGATTAGTGCAATTCCAGCCTTTGCTACACCTTTTGAATACTCCAGAACGCTGGGATCTTCTGTTTAAATTATCTCTAGAAAGAAATTGTTTATAGGAACACTTTGCCTACAGTCTCTTTTCAAGTGACCTTGTTTATTACAATTAAAACATCTGACATTTTTAGAAATTACTTCACACTGTGGATGCCATTAAAAAACTATTAAATAAAAAATGTCAAAAAAAGAGAAATCACTTTTCCTATCCAAGTATCAGCATAAGTGTGAGATTCAGTATCAGCTATGTTTCTAATCCATTCATCTGTTGTTGCTTATCTTGACTTTCAAGGCCTAATCATTTTATTGCATTCTGAATTAGAATATTCAAAAGCTAAAGATTCAAATAATATTTCTCTAACTTCTGAATCTGATATTATTGTATTTATAGCTGAAGTCAATCTTTGTTTTTACAAAACAACAAAACAAAATCAGTGAAGCATTTAAGGCTTCTTTTTGACGTTGTGTAATTTTAGTAAATGACTCAGCCTTCTTTCCTGATTCTTCAAATTTGTACCAAGCATTCAAAGCTGCTATATGGCATAGAGCTCAGGTGTGATTGTCAAATGTAAACTGCCTTTGAAAATCAGCATACTGGCCTTCACTGTTAAAGTATCAAAAATGGGATTAGGTAAAAAGACAAAGCACACAGATCAAAGAATAAGGTGTTTTGTGTGGGCAGGATATACTGTTGTCTTCACCTGAGTGGACTGGGTGAGCCAGGAAGTGTGAAGGGCTGGGCACAGAAGACACATGTAGAGAGAGACATGGGCCCAAATAAAAACCTGAGAAAGCATCAGGAAAACATGGTTGTCTTTACTACTGTCTCTCCTCTGCTGTCATATGCTTTCTACTATAAACTGCTGTGGAATAATGCTCTTGTTCACTGTAAAGATTTGTCACTTGTATTAGTTTAATAAAATGCTGACTAGCCAGTAGTCAGGTAGCAAGTATACATGGGGTGACCAGACTAGGAGAATTCTGGGAAGAGGAAAGGCAAAGAGGCAGTTACCAGTCCAATGCAGAGGAAGCAGGATGAGAATACTGGACTAAGAAAAGTCACATACCAAGCCATGTGACTAAACATAGATAAAAATTATGCATTAATTTAAGTGTAAGAGCTATTTAGTAATATACTTGAGCTACATGCCCAGCATTTACTAGAATATTAAACCTCCTGTAGTATGAAGTTTTTGATTTGTTTGGCTTGTGGTTTAGACTTGTAGTTTTATAGAAATATATAAACATTTGTATTAATTTTATGTTGATTAGTTTATGGTTTTGGTATATTGTTAGTTTTTGTTTTAAATTAATTTATAATTTTTATTTTGTTTAGTTTCATGGTTTGGTAATTTTTTAAGAGTAGTATAGTTGTTTTTTGTATTTGTTAGCTTTTTTGTGTTTTTTGTTGTTTTTAGAGTTTTTTAGTCTGATAGTATTCTTTATATTTTTTGTTTGTTTTTAGTTAATTAGTGTTTTTATTAAATTAGTAGGCAGGACTATGATTTATAATGGAACAGAACATAATTTTACCACAGCCTCCCAGTCAATTATTTGGGAAGTGACTTCTGGGTATTTGGGAGTTTGTTGGTGGGACAGAAACTGCCAACTACGGTAAACAAGATGGACCCCAAAAGTTTCTTGCAGAACAGGGACCTTGAGACCTGTTCTTCCAAACTATGCTCATCACAAGGGACTCTATGCCTGTTTCTAGTTTACATTAGTGTTTGAGACAGGATCTCGCCAGTGTTCCCCTGGCTAGCCTGATACCCACTGTGGAGATTAGGGTGGTCTCAAATGTAGAAGGTTCCTCATGCTTCTGCCTCTCAAGTATGCACCACCAAACCTGCTTTTTAAGTTTTAAATCACCAAAAAGGAAAAGATTTGGTGAGTCTGAGATGACATAGGCAACCCAGTCTGAACTGAGCCTGGTATCACTGGCTCAGAGGCCTCTGGGGTGCTTCCGAGTGGCACTCCTTTCTACATTTAGAAGATACGGCCAATTATATAAAAAGGCACATCTCCCTGTCTGTTAATGCAAATGCATAAGGATGCAGCCATCCAAATGGCCACACCAACTCACAAATCCTGAGTGAAGTGAGGCATTATTTAGTCATAAAGTATACACCGCCTAGACTGTTTCCAGGAATGAGTGAAGGACTATCACTGGCTCACCTGGAGCACCCACCAGTGTCACCAGACAGGATGCTGGGAGTTACAGTGCTAGCTGAACTAATTGACAGTCATTTGAAATATGACTCTATGCTGCTCTACTTCTGTAACTAAATATTTTCTTTTAACAAAGACAAGATCTAACTCATATCAAGTGACTAGTTTTAATGTCATAAAGTTAGGCTTAGAATAAATTGTTTCTGCAAATGGAATTTTAAGTAAGAGTAAAAACGTTGTGTATGGGCATGAAAAGGTTTTTAACCAACAGAATACAATTTAATACAAGCAAGAGTACACAAAGCAAACGGAACAGAAATCAGGCAGTACCAAGAATGGCATGGATCGGAAAGGGATGTCTGCAGCCAATCCAGACTCAATGCTCTGAGTTTCCAAGACAATTTGTAGGCACAGTCTGTGAGCACAGAGCTGGGGATCCAGGGGTATCACTATGCTGTTACTTTCTCTATTCTGAGTGGGCAGAAACATTGCTCTGAAATCCTAGGGAGGCAGAGGCAGGCTTTTGAAGCCAGCCTGGACTACAGAGTGAGTTCCAGGAAAGCCAGGGCTACACAGGGAAGCCCTGTCAGGAAAAGAAGCAAACAAAAAGCATTCTGTCTGTAGTCCTCCCAATGCCTCTTCCCACCTACATCCTCTCTCTGCTTTGTCTTTGCCTTTTACTGAAGTGTTGGGATTACACCTAGGGTTCTGTTCTCTGCTCTTTATCCCCTCTTCATGCCCCCTGCCCCTGTCCCTTGTCCCCTGCCCCCTGCCCCCCCACCCCTTGTCCCTTGCCCCTGCCCCTTACCCCTGTCCCGTGCCCCATGTATGCACTGGCTTACACAACCAGACTTTGATGACTCTGCTATGTCTCCAGCAACTTTCACTCCATGCCCAGCTATCCAAAGGCTGATTTCACAGGCTCCTCCAGCTACACATACCCAAAATGACATTGCCATCTCTTCTAGCACTCGTTGCTACACAGACAGTGGATATTACCTTTGTGCTTCTCCGACAGCCAATCATTCATAAGTCTCAGGGTTCTGCCTTCTTCACATCTCCCAGGATTGTATTTCTTTTACTGTAAACCCAGGGGTCTGACTGAATCCAAGCACTTTCTCTGAAGTTGTGATCATTCCAAAGTTTCAAAGGTCATACTTTTGTATCAGTCATATTTTATAGCATATTTTTAGATTAGCCGTGATCCATCCAAAAAGATATGTAATTTGCATTGATAACATGGGTGGCAGAAAGTTTGGAAGACGGAGTGAAGACTTTGACGCCACCCAACAGCAGAGGGGTCACTGACAGCCCAGCAATAAAGGAACAAAGGGGAAAATGATGTTTTGTAGCTCAGTGTGGTGTCACCTCACAGAACTGGGAACTACATCTAACCTGTCCAAAGATGAGGTCAGGGAGGACATTTGCAGCTGGTTCGTTTGCCTGAAGTAGAAAATCATGGCAAGATGACGCGGGAATGTCTTTCTGTATGCTGTGAATAGCAATCTTTAAGTAAAGGAGCTGTTTTGGCCCATGACAGGCACCACAGAAAAAGTAGGTGGGGAATCAGAATAGGTAGGAAAAGAAGTGCAGAGTCAGACAGATCAAGCCAGCTGCCCAAAGGAGAAACATGTAAGGAACACAGGTGAGCCACGGGCCATGTGGCAGACAGATTAATGAAAACGGGTTGAGTTAAGATGAAAGAGCAAGCCAGCAATGTGCCTGAGCCCCAGGCCAAACAGCGTGAACTTAATATAAGCTTGTCATTTTGGGTGGCCTGAGCAGCGGCGGGCCGCTAAGCAGTGTGGGATGGCAAGTCTGTGGGTCTGGACCTCTGGCCATCCGGGGCCAAGAAACCTATTGAAACAGTGAGACCCTATTTCTCCCTTCCCCAGACATCTTCCTTTGACCAAATACATCAGAAATCAGCAGGCCTTAGAGTGGCCAGCAGGAGTGGGTGCTCCAGGGAAAAGACTAGAAATGTGTGGGCAAGTAGGCCTAGACCTCAGAGATCCCCCTTTCAGGAACCCTGCTGTGTTCCCAAGAGCCTTTGGCATAGAGTCCAGCTCCTCATTCTAGAAGACAAGATTATGCATCTTGTCCTGCTATCTACTTTTCTCTCTATTGGGCTGTTTTTTGCCCAGCTTACAGCCTCTGATTTGATGTCACACAAAACAAACTGTGTGCTGGGCTACAGAGACACAGAACTATAATCTCAGAGTTGAGAGGCTGAGAGAGAAGGATTGGGAGCTAGGGATACATAGCAAGATCATGTCTCAGTGAGTTAAAAATAAAAATGAAAATAAAGTCGCCATAAAATTGCCCTGCCCTGTTGTATTGTCTCATTGCCATGGCAAATTAACTGGCAAAGCGATGTCAAGAAGGACTTATTTTGGCTCTCAGTTCCAGGATGGCTTCATGCCAGAAAGTCCCAGTAGTAAGAACACAAGGTGGCTGGTCACACTTGTCCCCAGTCAAGAAGCAAAGAGAGATGAATAGTGCTTCTCAGCTTGTTCTTCCTTCCTTCCTTCCTTCCTCCCTCCCTCCCTCCCTCCCTCCCTCTCTTCTTTCTTTCTTTCTTTCTTTCTTTCTTTCTTTCTTTCTTTCTTTCTTTCTTTCTTTCTTTCTTTCTTTCTTTCTTTCTTTCTTTCTTTCTTTCTTTCTTTCTTTCTTTCTTTCTTCCTGTTCAGTCAAGGACTGCAGCACATGGGATAGTGACACCCACTCAGGATGACTCTTCTTGATTGTGATGGGCTGAGTGAAAATGTCCCTCATAAGCTCTGGAATTTGAACACTTGGTCTCCAGTTGGTAGCACTGTTTTGAATGACTTAGGCGTGGCTTTGCTGGAGGAAGTGTGTCACTGGAGGTGGGCTTTGAGGTTTCAAAGCCATAGCCGAATCAATTTGCCCTAAGCTTCCTAATTGCCATGAGAGAGGTGAAACCTCAGATCTTGGGATCCAGCTCAGTCCCTGTGTCTGCCATCTGCTGCCACGCTGTCTCTGCCATTATGGACCCTAACTCTCTGGAACTGTAAGTCCAAAGAAAACTTTTCTTTTTTACATTGCCCTGGTCATAGTGTTTTATCACAACAAGATAATTGACACATTTCAGGTAAAATTCCATGGAGACACTTAGTACCCAAACCAAGACATTTGTCTCTCAAGTGATATCAAAGACAGTAAGTTGACAACCACAATCACCTCAGCCTTCAGTGCTTCCAGTTAAGGGTGTACTGGCTATTTTTCTGAATGTGCTGATCTTTCCATCTTTATAGCCAAAGGGAGCCTCAAGTCCCCCAATTCCCACTTTGATGCTGACTGGTTGCTGAGCCATCATGATTTATTTTCCCAACCAATTACAAAGTTGCTAAGAAGTGACATGACCAGATGATGAAAGAGGATGTCCTCCTGTGAAGTAAAGCAGAGGTGTGAACTGGAACTCTGTGGGACAAAGCAGAGGTGTGAACTGGAACTCTGTGGGACAAAGCAGAGGTGTGAACTAGAGACTTGTAGAGCAAAGCAGAGGTGTGAACCAAAGCCCTGTGGAGTAAAGCAGAAGTGTGAACTGGAGCCCTGCGGAGTGAAGCAGAGGTGTGTATTAGAGACCTGTAGATTAAAGCAGAGGTGTGAACTGTTGCTCTGTGGAGTAAAGCAGGTGTATAAACTAGAGCCCATTGGATATAGCAGAGGTATAAACTGGAGCATTCTATCCACAAAGTACCCTAAGGGTCCAAAAAACAGCAGAGAAGAGCTAGCTCACCTTCTGTGTCTCCACAAAGCAATCTCCCTGCAATCCAATTCAAGGTCAAACCCATTACCCTACCTACTTCTTGTTGTTCTGGACACAAAGTAGGTTATTAAAGATGTCTGCTCAGCTGGACTTTTGTTGAGGAAGAATGTCTGGGAAGGGCTGCTCATGGTCTCCAAGGAGTCATGCCTACGGAAGACCAGAGGGAGAGTGATTTAAACTACTTCCCTCGGATCTACTTTTTGCTGAATTCCCTTGTATGCAGGGAGTTACTCAGCTGTTACCATGTTCCTCTCCTCCAGAAAGGGGGAAGATTGATAGAAAACCAACCACAACATTGAACATCATGGCAGATCACCAAAGAGGTCACTTCATCTGGAGACCTTCAGACAGACTTTCCCATCCTTGGTGTTAGCCAGGTCCACTCAGTGTGGTGAAGAGATTGGCAAGGTTTATTATTGGTATTCTTTTTTCCTCTATAAACATATTCTCAAGATCTCACTGCCTTCATAATAAAATAGAAGAGAAAGCAAGGACCAAGCCATTTTCTCCTTTTGTCCCCTCCTAGTTCAAAATACATCTTTTAAGGTTGGCATTCTTAGCACGTAGTTCCTCTCAAGACAGGCAAAGCTCCAGTGCAATTCTCTCTGTACTTTCAGACTTAGTTAAAGATCAGCTTTGTTGTTCCCTGTAGCCACTCTGTACTCTGTCATAAAGTGGCTCGCATGCAGAGACTCTCATCCCTCTTGTATTGTGCCCCGAAGTGGGTCATCCCATGAGATCAAGAAAGGCTCACATTGGGCATCTGTCTGGAGATCTCCTTCTTGTTTCAAATCTTCTGGGGAAAAATTCACAGTTAACTGAGTCAACACCCATCTATAATATGGCTGGAGGTCTATGGTTATATCTGTGCCGTAGAAACTAACAGACCGATGGACGGAGAATGTCATGTTTCCTCTCTCTGATATGATATTCCAGCTTACCGCTGGATATCTGATATCTGGCTCTGAGTTTCATTTAACATAACCAGAATTCGTGCAATAGACGCACCCTTCAGAGCATCTGCATCTGTCCACTCGGAGCTAAATCTGCAATGAGTAGAGGCAGAGAAGAGGGAGAGTTCAAGGCTGAAATCTGGGCATCAAAAAGCACGGAAGAACGGGCAGGGGCTGACAGGGCTGACCAGGGAGAGTGAAAGAGCTGGACAGGGTCATGATCTAAGAGTTCTCCCAGTAGGCCTCTAGGTGGAGGGCAGGAACGATGCCCTGTGCTACTGAGAGTCAAGGTGGAGTCAGTGCTGGCGGGTTTACTCAGGGGAGAATTGTTGATTATGGTAAGAACTGGGTGACCTTTCGGCAAGAGCTGACTGAAGCCAACACGGGAGAAATGGAGCCGGAGAAGGAGGTGAAGGGGATGAGACAGTTTTGCTCTAAAGGGAAACAAGAGCATGTAGGGAAATGGGACTAGAACTCTTGTGTTAGGGGAAATTTAAAAACAGATGCCTAAGGACATTGAATCTATTAGTGATTATCTGCAGATATACATAGCCAAGCTGGCTATCAATGTGACTGGCAATTTCTTTCTACATAAATACAGTTAGCAACTAGGACAGAGGTAGAAGAGGGAGGAAGAGGAAAAGGGAGGGAGAGAGGGGAAGGGAGGGGAGGGAGGGAGAAAGAGGGAGAGGAAGAACCCAGCTTCACTGGCAGCCTGATAACTTTCTCTAGACAGAACTGATAGACAGGCCTTAATTAGCTTCAGACTTGGAGCACAAATGAATCCAAATGGATTCAACATTCCTAAACGATGTATCGTTTATTTTGTTACTGAAATAAGAGTCCCAGGCAACTGGGAATCAATGCATTGATTTAAATATTATGCAAAAGATGGAGCTTTTACGATGAGCACATTTTTATGACTTAAAAATCACATTTCAGCATTTTCGTATGTCAGGGGCTGTGACAGGGCAGCATTGATTAACACGTTCAGGCCCGATCATCAAGAAAAAGACTTGGAACTGCAAATTTTTTTCTTGTGAAAGATGGCTTCTTAGGTCCACATTAAGTTCAAAGTTATTAAATAATGACAGTTACATTGGGGAGTTTTTTGGCATGTGATTTGTTTTTAACTTTTTATTATGAAAATTTTCAAACTGGTGCAAAAGTACAGAAAGAATACATAATGACCTTACTCTTAACATCCTCTGGACCCAGCTTCGATAGTTACCAACTCAGAGCCACATTTATTGCATCCATGCCCCCAGTCACTTCTGTCTCCTAAGACTGTATGACTGGGAAGCAATTATTGTGAAGTGGATTCCAGACAGCGATCATCACATCTGTAGTTATTCCACTGCATGTGTTAGAAAGAGACTATTTTTAAACATTAAATCATCACATTGTAATTTTCACATCTAAAATCAAAGCGGGTCATTAATTCTAGCAAATATTCTTCAGAGTTGCCATTTCCATAAATGCCTTCACATATATCAGTTTAAGTTGGGATCCTGTAGACACACTATCTTTGAAAGGCAAAGAGGGATACAGTTATAAGATTTGTATACAAGTACCTTATGCAAAAACTCATTAGAAGAAAGTGTGATTGAAATAGGGTATAGTGTGTTTTAAATGTGTAGGTTTCCCCATGATGTCTTCATAGACTGTCCTGGCCTCCACACGCTCTGCCCCTTCCGTCTACCTGTCTCCCCCCCCCCCCCCCCGTTAGTCCCTCCTGTTCCTGTCATGTTTCATTAGCTTCCTTCTCCATTTCTCACTTTCTTGAAGGCTTCTTCCTCCCTCGCTTATGATCCCCTCACTAGCCTCATGACCAACAAAAACACGTGTAAACACACACACACACACACACACACACACACACACACACACACACACATCCCTAGAACTGTAAGTTTAGGTACCACAGTTGTCGGTTTTTCTTCTTCACTGTGGCTTCCTGACACATAGGTTGGCTCCATGGCAATTAGCTTGCAGATGGCTGTAGTGGGATTATACTGTTACATTGTAAATAATTGTTCCTCCTACTGGTTTAATAAAAATGCTTGATTGGCAGAAGGCAGACAGGAAGTGTGGGCGGCACTACCAGACTAAGAAAACTCTGGGAACAGGAAGAACAGGGAGAGGTGCCACAGAGATGCCAGAGAAGCCAGCAGATGCAGAGGACAACTGTGTCCCAGCCCACCAGTGCCACACTGCAGCCCAGAGTAAGAACTATAAATCTTGGTGGTTTGATGGATGAGTTGAAGGAGAGGGATGGGATAGGGGCTGGAAGAAGGGACGGCAGGAAGATGTCACCACACAGGCACTTCAACATGGTACTGGTGAAATCAGAGCCAGGTACCACCAGGTCAGCCCAGAACCTGTCCTCCTCCTCCTCCTTTACTTCCTCTTCTTCCTCCACCTTCTCCACCTCTTCCTCCTCCTCCCTCTCTCCTCCACCTCTTCTTCCTCCTCCCTTCCTCCTCTTCCTTGTCTTTCCCCTCCATCTTCCTCTTCTTTCTCTCTCCCCCTCTTTCATATTTTCCTTTGTTCCTCCTTTTCAGAGTTACAGATGGAGCAGATTTAAAACTCTGATCTGCCAGGTTAACTTTTTTTTCACCAATGGGGGAGCAGTGACCTTCACAGGCTCCACAACCTCCGCCTTAGCTGCCACCTTGGTAGGGGCCTCGGTAGCAGCCATTCTTTATGCTGCTTTGCCTTTTTGCTCTCTCCGCAGCCCTGATAGTCTTTCACTGAGCTTTCCACTTCCAGTTCCTGATTTCTCTTGGCCGTTGTATCCACAGGAGACGCACCAATGACGGCCCACTGGAATTTGACTGCTCAGTGAGGTCTTTTCTTTTAAATTTCATCTGACTGTCCTTTGTTGTTGTTGCGGGAGGGGTGGTGACGTGTGTGTGTGTGTGTGTGTGTGTGTGTGTGTGTGTGTGTGTGTGTGTGTGTGTGTGTGTTTTCTTTCTATGGAGGACAGTCCAGTTTATCTGTCAAGGATTCCTTCCGGTCCATCCTGGTGCAGTGATGCCCATGTTTGGAGTAGATGTTGTACCTGCCCAACTGTACATCTCCATCTTCATGTCTAAGGCTGTACTGGTAGAAAGAGGAAAGAGAATGAAACACCTTATGGGACAGAAGGAAAGAATCTAATTTACATCTCCGTTCTTGATGAAGAAGACAATAATCTCTCCCATGAGATAGTGTCTTCTAGGTATGATAGGGAAGTGGTACTCAGGAAATCTCAACATTACGGTAGTCCTTTATTTTCTTATTGATAGCTATGGTAACATGGAATTTTAATTTGTGTTCTCCTGGTGGGTAAGAACGTTGAACACCTTTTCATGTATTTGTTGATCATTTGTTTTTCTTCTTCTTTTAAGAATTGTTTCTGGGCTTGGAAGCTCACACCTTCAATCCTAGCCCTTGGGAGGCAGAGGCAGGTGGATTTCTGTGAGTTTGAGCCTAGACTGGTCTTCATAATGAGTTCCAGGACAGCCAGGGCTATGTAAAAAGATCCTGTCTTTAAACCCCTCTCCCGCCCGCCAAAGAAAACAGAACAAAACAAAATAAAAAAAGGAAGAAAGAGAAAGAAAGAAAGAAAGAGAGAGAGAGAGAGAAAGAGAGAGAGAGAGAGAAAGAAAGAAAGAAAGAAAGAAAGAAAGAAAGAAAGAAAGAAAGAAAGAAAGAAAGAAAGAAAGAAAGAAAGAAAGAAAGAAAGAAAGAAAGAAAGAAAGAAAGAAAGAAAGAAAGAAAACTCATTAGCCCATTTGTTGATTGGACAATTTGGTTTTCTGGTGTTTAACTTTGCATTTCTCTGTGTAGTCTAAATATTAACCACATCTGGTACATGACTGGAAAAGACTTTGTTCTATCTGCAGGCTGTTGTAAAGACTCAGGTACTTTCTTTTCTATGCTTATGAAGCCTTTAAATTTTATGCAAAGACATTTGTCTATTCTTGGGATCACTTCCTGTGACGCTGAAGCTTTTCAAGGAACATTTGTCTGTGTCCACACAGGCCAGTTTTATGCTGACTTGATATAAGCTACACTCATTCTGCAAGAGGAAACCTCAGTAAGAAAGATGTCCCCTACCAAGTGTCTTGTGGGCATTTTCATGAATAGTGATTGATGGGGGAGGGCCAGCTCACTGTAGATGGTTCCATCCCTGGGCTGGTGGCTGGTGGTCCTGGGTGACAGAAGACAGCAGGCTGAGCAAGCAATAGAGAACAAACAGTAAACACCCCTCCATGGCCTCTGCATCAGCTCCTGCCTCCAGGTTTCTGCCTGCCTTTCCTTAGGGATGGTCTGTTACCTAGAACTGGAAGACGCAATAAACCCTGTCCTTCCTGACGGCCATTGTTTCTGGTGTTTCATCACAGCAATAGAAACCCTGACAAGAACAGTGTCTGTACTTTGACATGATTTTTTCATAGGTCTTCCTCTAGCAGTTTTACAGTTTCGGGTCTTATATTAAAGTCTTTGGTTCATTTTGAGTGGTTCCAATTTGTCCAAGATGAGAGATAAGGATCTAATTTCATGGAAACCCAGTTTTCCCAGCATCGGGTGTTGAAGAGAAAGTCTTTCCCCTAGCATATGATTTTTATACTTTTGTCAAAAAGTTAGTGTAACTGAGTGCCTTTATTTTCTGGTCTATTTTATCTCACTGGTCTATGAGTCTTTTCTGTCAGAACATCCTCTTTTTTATTACTATGGTTCTGTTAATACAATTTGTGCTTGAATATTATAAGACTTCCCACATTGCCCTTTCTGCTAAGGGTTGCTTTAGCCATTTGGGGTCTTTTATAGTTCCTTGTGAGTCTCAGGGTTGTTTTTTCTAGTACTATGAAGAATGTCATTGGCATTTTGATGGAGATTATACTGAATCTATAGATTAAATCTGCTAAGTGAGCATGAGAGGGGGTTCTTTGTTCTCTAGTGTCCTCTTGAATTTCTTTTTTGAGCAACTAAAAGTTTTGAAGAGGTAGAATCTTTCAGCTCCTTGTTTAAGTATCTCCCTGGGTGTCTTCTTCTTATTTTTTAAAGCTACTGAGAATGGGATTTTGCTCCCCTTCTTTCTCAGCAAATTCATGGTGCTGTGTTTTTAAACATGATTCAGTAGGTATGAAAAGGACCTACTCAAACAAAAGCTATGCTGGGCATGTGTTTTGGGACAGCCACTCACAGATGTATTCACAATACAACACCTACAAGTGTTTTCGGCTGCAAGTACAAAAATTGTTGGTTGGTTTTACTCTTTACTTTGGAGGGACCGCCATCCAGCTTCCAAATAAAAATACACAGAAATATTATTTCCTATAAATGCCCTGCCTTAGATTAGGTTGTTTTCTTCCTAGCTCTTTTTAAGTTAAGTTATCCTGGTATGAGATGTGTTTGTGTATGCTATGAATATCATTGGATGATAAAGGGATTGTTTTGGCCTATGGCAGAGCAGCTTAGAAACAGGCGGGAAATCCAAGCATAATACCAGGGGAGGACAGACCAGAGATGTGATCCAGCCGCCCAAGAAGTGTTATGTAATGGAGTACAGGTGAGCCACAAGCTACATGGCAAGGCAGATTAATAGAAATGGGTTGAGTTAAGATGCCAGAGCTAGCTAGCAATGTGCCTGAGCCATAGACCAAACAACATGTAATTGATATAAGCGTCTGAGTCATTATTTGGGGCTAAGCAGCAATGGGCAGGTCCAAACCTCAGGTTAGGCCAGAACAAACAAGTAAGAGACTTCAGACCGCAACATTATCCAATATACCATTTACCTCTGGGCTTTTCCCTTTTCTCACTTCTGTGTGTCTTACTTTCACCCTTACTTCTTGCTGGTGTGTGGCTGTGTAGCTGTGTGGCTGGGTGGCTGTGTGGCTGGGTGACTGGGTGGCTGTGTGGCTGTGTGGCTGGGTGACTGGGTGACTGGGTGGCTGGGTAAGCTGGGTGGCTGTGTGGCTGTGTGGCTGGGTGACTGGGTGGCTGTGTGGCTGGGTGGCTGGGTTGTTGGGGTGGCTGTGGCTGTGTGGCTGGGTGGCTGGGTAAGCTGGGTGGCTGTGTGGCTGTGTGGCTGTGTGGCTGTGTGGCTGTGTGGCTGTGTGGCTGGGTGACTGGGTGGCTGTGTGGCTGGGTGGCTGGGTTGTTGGGTGGCTGTGTGGCTGGGTGGCTGTGTGGCTGGGTGGCTGGGTTGTTGGGTGGCTGTGTGGCTGTGTGCTGTGTGGCTGGGTGGCTAGGTGGTTGGGTGGCTGTGTGGCTGTGTGGCTGTGTGAGTGGCTGGGTGGCTGTGTGGCTGTGTGGCTGTGTGGGTGAATGGTTAGATGGCTGTGTGGCTGTGTGGCTGTGTGAGTGGCTGGGTGGCTGTGTGGCTGTGTGGCTGAGTGGTTGGATGGCTGTGTGGCTGTGTGGCTGGGTGGCTGGGGTGGCTGTGTGGCTGGGTGGTTGGGTGGCTGTGTGGCTGTGTGGCTGGATGATTGTGTGGCTGTGTGGCTATGTGGCTGGGTGGTTGTGTGGCTGTGGTGGCGTGACTGGGTGGCTGTGTGGCTGTGTGGCTGTGTGGCTGGGGTGGCTGTGCTGGCTGTGTGGCTGGGTGGCTGTGTGGCTGGGTGGCTGGGTTGTTGGGTGGCTGTGGTGGCTGGGTGGCTGGGTTGTTGGGTGGCTGTGTGGCTGGGTGGCTGGGTGGCTGGGAAGCTGGCCCCTAGACTTCTCACCTTTTTTTTCCTCCTTGATCTGCTTTTCCCCCTGTCTATTCTCTCTGCCTGCCAGCCCCCACCTATCCTTTCCTGCATTGCTATGGGTGATTCAGTTTTTTATTAGACCAATCAGGTGTTTTGGACAGGCAAAGTAGTAGCACTTCACTGAGTTAAACAAATGCCTTATAAAAGAATGCAACACAGCAACACAGCTTTGCATCATTAAACAAATGTTCCACAGCATAAACAAATGTAGCACATCTTAAAACAATATTTACAATACCGAATCTCTCTCTCTCTCTCCTCCCTCTCTCTCTCTCTCTCTCTCTCTCTCTCTCTCTCTCTCTCCTCTCTCTCTCTCTCTCTCTCTCTCTCTCTCTCTCTCTCTCTCTCTTGGTTTTTCAAGACAGGATTTCTCTTTGCAGCCTGGACTGTCTACTCTTGTAGACCAGGCCTGGGCTTGGACTCACAGAGATCTGCCTGCCTCTGCCTCCCAAGTTCTGGATTAAAGGTGTGTGCCACCACCTCTAGACTGTAAATCAAAATGTTAAACCTTGTCTACCTGTTCCTACCTGTGCCTTGGCTTTGCAGGGTGAGCTCTAGTCCTGCTTTTCTTCCAGTGGTGCCATTGTAACCAGCCTCGACACCTTCAGCCCAGCTCTATAGAGAACTACTTCTATTGCCCTTCAAAAGAACTCAGACAAAAGCTATGAAGTACCTGTTAGAAACTTCTGCATACATCTGCTGCTGCCACTGCTGCTGGCCCAAGAGGAGCCCTAGCTGAAGCCAACCATGGGGCTGACGAGAACTCTGAAGAGATGAAGAGCCTGGTCCCCTCCCTCTGAGTGGTTGCCACAGAGGCAGAGTGGATGTTAGGAGGCCAAGGAGGAGGAGTGGGGACTCCAAGCGCCTTCTTTCTCTACTGAAAAAATCACACTAAGTTGACCGAACGGCAAGCTCATGTTTAATTCAAGAACACGTGCTTTCTCATTGAATGTGAAAAGCACTTAGAGAGCTCACCTTTTAAGCTTCATTGTTTTTACTTTACCACACATGTGTGCTACCATTTCAGAGAATGTTAACAATGGTTATGAACGGCTCCATTCTTATTTCATTACAGAATGTGTTTCATATACTTTGCTCAACTATATATATCTACTGATTATTTAGCTCGTGGCTGACACAGAAATGAGAGGCATTAGGGCTGTCCAGAGCTCGGTAAATATTTGTTCACTTCAAATTATAGTAATGTTTACCTTTAAAACAGCCAGCTGTCGTATTTATGGTAGGGTGAAAGGACACTGTCATAGTTATCAGTTTTCACTTCATGGAAAGACACTATCAATAAACTATGAAACTTGCAATAAATATTTTTAAAAGGAGCATCGCATAATTTGTTGTAACGGTGCCCCCTAGTGAATATTTTTATTACTGCTTTGAACACCCTTCTATTGGTCCATTTAATAGTTGGTTTGTTACTTGAAATTTTTTCCCCCCGTAGAGCTAGGCAGGATGGCCACATACTCATAATCCAGGCACTTGGAGGCTGAGATAGGGGAATTTCCCTGAGCTCCAGCTTGCCCTGGGATACATATCAAGACCTGTATCAAAAGCCCTGAAAGAAAACATTTTCCTGCCATAAAAAGTTATGTCTCCAAATGATCTTTTAAGTTGCACAGGTGGTCACTAAACTAATCAATGTAAACAAATCCCTTCCATCTTGAGAACAGCAGTGCCCCTTCCTTCATTCAAACAGCAACAGTGACTCCAGCACGAAGGATTGACAGTAAGAACAGAGATGTGTGGAAACATTATGCTGCATGGATTCCTGCTTAGCACACACACGGGCTACTGACCTAATTTTTGCGATGCTTTCTAATATGCTAATCACTAATCACATCTTGCAGATGGAAAGAATACCAACAAGCAAGTAGAAGGCTGAACTGTGAACCCTGGCTTGGGGTGACATAAGCCACTGCCTTAGTTATGTCTCCAACCCAGTCTTTCTCATGATAGAAAACCTGTCTGCTCAATGGGTCCTGAACCCAGTGTCTCATACATGCTGAGGCAAGCCTTTTACTATTTTCTTATTATTGCTATACTACAACCACCACCACCATCATACTACTATTGTCCATAACCTGTCCTGTTGGTATATTCACCACCATAGCACATCAGCCTCATCTCTCATTATTGAGAAAGGTGATAAGTTGGGGAGTTATTTAAAGTCCTTGCATGGCTTAGGTCTCATTAGAGGAAATGAGATAATGAAGAAAAGATGGACAAATGGACAGAAAACTGGGATTGCATAGACTGAGCTCTCTGATGGAGAAGCTGAAACATGCAAGGAACTCTCATGTTTATTATATGCAGTGACCAGGAAGGCAGAGATATTGCATACTACCAAACAAGGAGGAGGGGACGCATCACATACAGCTGGACAAGGAGGCAACTTTCACTAATCTTGGTAGGATCCATCTCTACGAGTGAGCCGTCTTCAGGCCATAAACACCCAGGGAGAGGTTAAGTCCATTATCATCATGGTAGGAACCTTGACTGCATGCAGGCAGACATGGTACTGGCTACATCTTGATCGGAAGGCAACAAGAAGTGGCCTGAGTGTCACACTGAGCATTGCTTGAGCAGAAAGAAACCTCAAAGCCCATCTCCATGGTGACACACTTTCTTCAACAAGGCCACACCTACTTCAACAAGGCCACACCTCCTAATATTGGCCTTCCTTTTGGGGGCCATTTTTTTTTTCAGACCACTACAACCTCTTCTGGGGTCACCTACGCCCTCTGCCCGACGTCCCACGCATACTTATTGGCTTTCATGCAACTTGATTTGAGTAATATTTAACTTGTAGCCATCCGACTTGGTAAGAAATCACCTCTTTTTTAGGTTTCAAAGAAGTCTAAACCTTCCTGATTTTTTTTTTAAATGCTATGATCCTTCCTTTTTCATATGCTCGGAGAACTTGTAAGTTTTCTTTCCTGTATTTGGTTCTGATCTTTTAAAAACTGAAACACACACACATGCACACACACACACACACGCCTGTTAAGCTATTACCTCACACTGCCATCCATCGACAAAAATTAATAAAATATAGTAATAAAAATAATAGAGATGGTGAATACAGAAAAAAATTGAGTTAGGCTCAGAAGAATGAGTAGCAGATTAGAAGAAAATAATGCCAACATTTTGTCTAAAAATGGTTGATTGGGTATAGGAGGTGGCTAGAAGTCTTGATTGGCATGTGCAGAGTCCTAGATTTTATCTGAAACATTGAAATAAAATTAAGCAAACTAAAATTAAAATGACGTATGTTCACAGACACATTGGTCAGCTCCTTTCTCTGGTGCCCTGGTATTTACAAGTGGATTCAAAGTCCCACACCTTGATTTGAAGCAATGTTTGGAGCAGGCCTCTCTTAGGAAATTCACCTAGCACCTGGGGAATGGGTTACAAGTGTGCACCATTAAATGACGCTTTTAAATTTTTTAACCCTTGGACTGAATTGTTGCTCACTAGTAGCCAGTAGCTAGCACATATCAGGCTCCTGGTTCAATCCCTTGCACAGCAAATACAACAATAATGATTATTCCCCTCCATCCTACTGAGTTGGAGATATGCACCACTGGACCCATCTTTTATCTGGGTGCTAGAGATCAGAACTCGGTTCTTCAGTTTTGCATGGCAAGCACTTTACCCACTGAACCACCCTCCCCATGCCCCTGACCCCTTTTAGTTTTAGGGATGGAGCCTCTGTAACCTAGGTTGTTCCAGAACTGTGTATGTAGTTCAGGCTGGTCTTGAACTCATGTCCTCCCTTCTACTTCAGTATCCTGAGGGCTGGGATTGCAGCCATGAGGCTCCATACCTAGTATGGGGTTTATTTAATTTAGCATCTGATATTAATTGTGGAAATTAGTTTTTACAAAACTGCAATTTTTCTACTACATCCTGCCCCTTTCCCATTTATTCATGGTCCATTTTTGCATTACTGCATCAAACCCTTTTATTTTGCCCAGATTCTGTCTATGGCCTATTTATTACGTGGGAATTTGAGTTTGATGAAATTTAAAACTGGCTGAGTAAACGATCACTTCAGTAAGCAATCATGGTTCTTTAGAGCATCCTGGCTCTGTCAGACAGAGGCAAAGTGGAACTCGGATAGAATTGACAGGGAGAATGTGTGGGCTCTGGTGGCCCCAAACCTTTGACTAGCAGGAACAGGCTACGCATGGATGCAAGAGTTTCAGTTTCCCAGATTTGTGGATGCCAGAGGGACCACCCACCTGAGCCAATCTGTATCACATGCTTCTCAATGCTACTAGAAAAAGAGAAAAGAAATACCAGAGTACACTGCGAAGCCCAGATAGAAATAATGGTAGGCAAGTAAGAGTAACCATGGCCAGGTACTCTGGATTTGTTAGCTGAAAACATTCTTCTACCAGATCATTATATTTATTCCAGCATATATTTTAATGGTATTGCCCCTGCTACCAGAAAGCTGATGTTATGCAAATATATTTTACATGGGCCACATTACTATCAATGAGCCTCAGTGCTACCAGTTTCAGGCAATTCTCTTGATTCTCGTTGTTACAAATAACTGTTTTACTTCTTCCCGGTGCCTTTGGTTTATTGACCAAAGTGTCTTCAGCATATAGAAGCAAAACCTTGAGACCAGTTTAATGAATTAGAGTGATATTAAACATTCTTGGCCTTTCTGGTTCTCAATACTCTATTATACATGTTGTGTGGATGTTTTGCCTCCATGTCTGTCTGTGCACCCCTTGCCTGTCTGGTACCTGAGGAGGCCAGTAGATGGCCTCAGATGCCATGGAAGTGAAGTCCCAGCAGTTTGCTGGAGGAGAACATGGGATCTCTTGAAGAGCAGCCAGAGTTCTCAACTGCTGACCATCTCTCCATCACTATAAATGTTTGCCGTTGCTATTGCATAACAAACCCGAGTGATGTGGAAGGCCCTGAAGGGTGAGATCATCCTCCTTACACACTCCTGGCTAGTGATAGTCCTGCTGCCACCAATCCCCCTGCTATGCTTCCCACTGGCTTCTTTTCATTTTGGCTTGTTTTGGGGTTTTGTTGCTATCCTTTCCTGGTTCACCTTTACTTCCTTTTACACAGCATAGTGTAGATAGGGATAAACTGGTTCATAGGAATCCAGGGATGGGCAGTTCGCCCAGCTGGGGCCAGTTAGTGAATTCCTTTCTGCTAGGGTTTCTGACCTGGTAGGATGTGAGCCTGGAGTTACTGGTGATTGTCGCTGCTGCCTGAGGAAATAATGTGCCTGAGAATAGGAACAAATTAAGTGAGAGCAAAATCAAGATACAGAAAAAGGTGGGTTCCTAACTGTGTGGTCCACCCAAGCACTTGGATGCCAAGAATGGTGATCGCTGTTCCCTGAGCTTGCAGCCTCCACCTCAGCTTGTCATGTTGGCACTCTATCATCCATCACAAAGGGTCACCAATAACAATTGTTTTATACAAATCTAATCGGTCACTGACATTTGCTTCCAAGAGTGTTGCAGAAGAAAGTGACCTGAACTTGGGACAAATTTAAATTTTAATCCGTGGTTGACTCTGGGTCACTCACTCATCCTTAAAATGAGACAAGATTGTATTTATTCTGCATGCTCACCGCTTGAAAACATTATTTTCCCCGTTATAAAGCTTTCTGGAAAAGGAAGTTAGTTTTGAATTATGTTTGCTCTGATATTAAATGAATGCTTTTCAAATTTATTTGTTTTACCTTTCTAGCTAAGAATTCCAATATGTTTTAAGTTTTTCCCACTTAGAATGAAATCAATCATGTTACTCTTAAGATACACAGATAAGGACTGACAGGGTGGTGGATGGGGATGTTGATACAGGAAACCAGTCATGGTTGGTCACCATGTGTGGTCTGAGTGAGAATGGCCTCCATGAATTCTTGTTCAAATGCTTGTTTTCCAGATGGTGAACTGTTTAGGAAGGATTAGGGGTGTGGCCTTGTTGGAAGGTGTTTGTCATTAGGGTTGAGCTTTGAGGTTTCAAAAGCCCACGTCAGGCCCAGTGTCTCTTCGTCTCTCTGCGTGCTGATCAGTATGTAAGCTCCCAGCTACTGCTCCAGTATTTATCTGCTCCCTGCCATGACAATAATGGACTAACCCTCTAAAACTGCATGCCAGCCCCCAGTTAAATGCTTTCTTTTGTAAGAGTTGCCTTGGTCATGATGTCTCTTTATGTAATAGAACAGTAATTAAAACAGTAGAACAGTAAGATACAGGGCTGGAGAAATGGCTCACTGGGCAAAGGCACTGGCCAAGGCTGCAAAACTGAATTCAGTCTCTGGGTCTGTGTGGAGGAAAAAGAGAAGCAATGACCCAAACCTCTGACTGCCACACCCAGGCTGTGTCACGCACAACAGGGCATACACACATGCCCGGACACTCTCACACATGCAAGCACATACATACACAAATACAAATACCTAAGTAAAGCAGTATAATGACTGTGGTGATGCTCGTATTATTTTTTCTACCTTTCTACATCCTGCATTTTCCATAATTAAAATGTTAAACATTCCCTGAAGCTCTCCCACTGAGTTACCCAGCCCTAGAATTCCCTGACATTCTCAGAGGGCAATCACCTGACTCAAGAGACTTACTTGCAGCTCTTCAGTGTTGTGTCAAGCCTATGTTTATAACATTCATTTATTATTGTTGTTTAATGTGCTCACGCCCGAGCACATATGCAGAAGTCAGAGGGCAGCTTTCGGGGAGTAGGTTCTACCTTTCTACCATGTAGTCCTGAGGATTGAACTCATGTAGTCCTGAGGATTGAACTCAGGCAGTTGGGCTTAGCAGCAAGTACCTTTATGTAATGAGCATCTTACACGACAAGTACAGCTTTTATGGACAAAATAGTATCTCAGTGAGTAGAAACATCCCATGTCCACTCACTTACGTTAAAGAAGTCCAGGCAATTCATAATCCAGAAAAATAATATGAAATGTACCTCAGCTGAGATAATAAGAGAGGAGCAATGCCCATCAATACTTTGATGGTCACAGGAACTTAATAAAAAATATAGTCAACATCACCACCATGTTAACCGTGGACCGAGTCCCAGCTCTGCACTAGATCCTCTAATTGCAATATGCCACTGCACATATGTCTTTACTGGAAAACATAAAAGGGTTAAAAAATACAAAAGAACCTTCTAAAAGAGTGTTGGGACTCTCCATCAGAAAGGTCATCCTGTGCCCAAGTGGATGAGACCCTGTCTAGTTGGAGCAGCAGGCACCTCACCTTGGAAACAAGTTATAAATAACAACAAACAAACAGACAAGTTACAAGGGACTGGAGTTTCAGCTCATCATTTCTTGGCTCTTTGGGGCAAGTTTCCTAACCTCTTGAGCCCTATCCTCTTTTATTATTAATTTTTATTTAATTTTTTCATATCTACCTCTGCTCCCCCTCTCTTCCCTCCTCCCAGTCCTCCCCGCCCTCCCCGCCCACCTCATCCCCCCCCCATCCATTCCCCAAGGAGGGCAAATACCGCGTCTGGTTTCTTGGTGGTTCGAGTCTTGTCCAGGCGAGGGGCGTCGAGGTAAATAATCTGCACTCAGGAGTCGTTTAGGTTCCATCATTTAGGATCACAATGAGAGACCCGAGCTTTATTCAGTACATCTTATGTCTTAGACCTATTTCTCACCCTTGCCATGCTTCTCTCCTGCCATGCATCTCGCCTAGCCTTTTTTCCCCTCTAGCTTCCCGCCATGTTGGTTTCCTTCTGCCCATTTCACTCACACTGACTCTACTCTCTACTCCATGCTTGTCTCCCGCTTCTGCCCTTGTGTCTCTGTCTCTCCCCCCACTCTCTGCTTCCCTCTTAACTCTCTCACACCCTGCCCCTCATCCGGGCACACCCAAGGTCTTGGAAGATCCCAAAAGACTAGCACTCAGCAGGTGACAGCGTCTATAGCGCAGGAAAACATGTTTTTTCCTTTTTCCCCCTATTAACATAAGGTTTTAGTCCTTTGGGGGGGAGGATGGGCCATAAGGGCCAGAATGGCACCATTCGGGAGACAACAGGCAAAGAGTCCTAAGGTGGGTCAGTTCAGTCTGGCAAATCCAACAGAGGTAGGTCTATTCTCTCATCCTAGTATCAAGGCTGGGTGGTGTTCCTCTGTAGGGAATGGCTCCAATATGTCAGTTCATGCACAGGAACATAGTCTGATTACTCCATGAGGCTCCACAAACTGCCCATGTCATTTGACTGTTGTCTACATTCGAAGGTTTTAGTTCCTTTCCATGAAGGTTCCTCAGCTGACATTTAAGAGTCAGTGAGCTCCCACTAGCTCAGGTCAGCCATCTCTGTAGGTCTCCTCCACGTGATCCTAATGCCTTTGCTCATATACTTACTCTCTCTCCTCCCCTCTCTTTCTCTCTCTCTCTCTCTCTCTCTCTCTCTCTCTCTCTCTCTCTCTCTCTCTCTCTCTCTCTCTCTCTCTCTCTCTCTCTCTCTCTCTCTCCCCCCCCCCTCTCTCTCTTCAGCTAGACCGGGAGCTTGACTTGACTTGGTGCTTAGCTATGGATCCTCTGCTTCTGCCTTCATCTGTTGCTGGATGAAGGTTCTATAATGACAGGTAAGGTGGTCATTCATTTGATTATAGGGGAAGTCCTGTGTAGGCACCCACTCCACTATTTCTTGGAGTCCTAGCCAGGGTCATCTTGTGGGGTTTTGGATGTTTCCTTAGCACTAGATTTCTTTCTAACCTCACAATGGCTGAGCCTCTTTTTAAAAGGGGAACAATAAGAGTCCACTCCCCCCTCCCCGTGGGAATGTGTACTGTCTGACGAGGAAGTGAAGGAGCTCAGTAACCTGCCATGGACGCGTTAGTGTATGTTGTCATTACAAATAGGACATTATCCTGGTAAATTGTTTATAAGTATTAAATTTCCTTATGTTCAGTTTCTTTTTCTCAAAACTACATATATTGCTATTTAACTATAAAGTTAAAAGGCCATTTTCTTAGTGAAAAATTATTAGGGTCTGTTCAGCATCAATGACAGAGTGTCTCATTAACAGTTATAAATTTTAACATGTGTGCTCTGAAAAAGGCCACAAGGCAGCTGAGATCCATGATGTTGAAAAAGTTGACCATGCAGGAGTGAGAACTTAAGCTTGAATTATCCCAGGATTCCAGGCAAAGGCCAAACCAGCTCCTGTAAGTTGAGGCTCAAAAATAATAACCCATGGACCAGGTGCTCCATTATGCTTCAAATCCAAGTCTCTGACATTCATTTTTCTGTCCTCCCATGGCAAGGAAGGATTCTTCTCCAAAGTTCTCAGATTTCCCCAACAAGATCAGCTCACAGAGGACCATAGTTGCCTTTAGCTTTCTTACTGAAATTCTTTATCCAGAGAAGCTGGACTCATGTGTAGCAAGACTTAAGCACGTCCACACATGTGGACAGAGTGTCCCCTATTTCATCTATGCAGGATCACTTATTACCTGTTTTCAAAGATGCAATGATCTCTGTCACAGTTATCTGTGTCTGAGTTCCCTTAAAAATCATTACTATTTCCCCCAAAACTGTTTACATCCTTATTCTTCTGTTCCCCTGCAGACAAAAGTGTATGTGTGAGTTATAGAGTCAAATTGGTTTAGAGAATTAGTGTTTAGGTAACTTTAGGTAACACTGCCATGATACCCCATGTGATACTTCTACATACGCACATTAACAACACATTACAGCCTTCTTAACTTGTCTATTGTCCTTCCATTTCAGCCAGCCCTCGGGGGAGGAGGATAAATTTCCCCTTACCTCTACACTGTATAAAAATGGCAAAATATTATAATCAAGACACCTAGGACAGATATGGTGGTCCAGACCTGTAATCCCAGCACTCAGGAGATTGAGGCAGGAGATTGGTGAGTTTGATGCCATCCTAAATTACATAGTAAATTTCAGGCTAGCCTTAGCTATAGAGTGAGACCCTGTCTCAGAAAATGGGGGAAAGTAGAGAAACACTCTGTCTACAGTGATGTATAGCAAATTATATGCCTTGAAATACAATGATCTCAAAGTGTTATTAACCATTACACATAAAAAGATTCTACAGATAAATTTTAAAATGTTATGTAATTTATATTAAATAGATTGTTTACAGAAAGGCTTCTCAAAGCTTTGCACCAATATCCTATTATTGGTGAGTCCAAGAGAGGACATGATTTCCTAAAAAGAAAAATTTGACCATAGGTGGGCATGGTGGCTTACATCTGCCATCTTAGCAACTGGAGAGGTGGAGGCAGGAAGATCACCATGAGTTCAAGGCCATTTTGTTCTACAAAGGAAGTTCCAGACCAATCAGAATTACAAGTGAGTGAGGCCCTGTCTCAAAGCAACAATAACAACAAAACTGACCATAGAACTCTTATTTGAGCAAACAGACAACATGTGGCCTTTGTTGAAAGGCTGTTTTGAGTGAGTGTCATCCCAGAGACAGCACGCATCATTTCATGCCTCAGTTTTCTCATCTGTAGGGTTGGGGTGGTAGAGGTCCATGCTCTATTTGGTTATGAGGAAAACTTTATTAACTAGCAAAAGTGAAGTGTTTTGAGCAGTACCCAGTTCACAGTAAACACCACAGAACTTCTGTGACTTTTCTTGCCTTGCTGCTGTTGTTCCCTTTAGGAGGGCGCACCGACATTTCACAATCTACAGCAGGTGTGTTAACATGAGGAACAGCTCTAGGACATTGGGCACATAAGGCCACGGATCTTTGAAACGCCCCGCTGCCTGGATTTCTGGGACCATGGGTCTGAGACCAGGGTGTTTCTGATGGCCACTCACTATCCATGGGCCTTATTTGGATTTCATAGTTAAAGACTGTAGTTCAAACTTGAGGAAAAATACATGCCAGAGACTTCCCCCACCCTGAACTTTTCAGCAGGAAGACAGGCTACTAGAATTCTAACAGATTTGTGGAACCCATGAGCCAAACTAGGCTTCTAATATTTGTTGTTATGGTTTAACACAGCTTTCAAGGGATGTGAATGAGGCCTTCCAAGTAGCAATTAGCTTCTCATGGTCTAGAGCATCACAGACAAGGGAAGAAAGTGGATGAAGGGAAAAGCACATTTCTCCACTTGGCAGGGATTTCCAGGGTCCTTGACAAATGTGTGACATTTTTGTAGTTTCTATACCAACATCTGGTAAGGATGGTTTTCTTCAGTGGTCACCCACAGAATGGAATAGTAAGCCTATAAGTTTCATTTTTGTTTGTACGGCCTTATTTGGAATTTTATTCCTATATTCAAGGCCATTTGTATTCATTTTTCTGTGAACTCTCCCTGTATCTCCAATGTATGCTTCTCTGACTTCACAAGTCAGGGAGGTTCTACAGAATACAAACAGAAGACATCCAACTCCATGGTCCCTTGCCCTTCTGAGTGCAAAAGCAACCAACAGACGGCACAGCCTTTCTTCTGCTTGTTGAGCCTGTTTTCTGGCTCAGCCTCATGACAGGGAGTAACTGACAAACCAGGCGTGCTCCGTTGTCCCCACTCTTAATGGGTCACAGTTATCTGCTGTTCTTTTTATCTTGGATAGAGATGAATAGATTGACTTTCCAATGGGATCTTTGTTGTAGAATATTATTTTAACTGGACAAAGACGTTACATTTGCTTATGCCGCAGCATATTACTTTAGCTGTATAAAGGTGTGTTGCTTTTGTTTAATGTTGCAAGGGTGCGTGGATTTCATGATGTAAAGATGTGTTACATCTGTTCACCCTGCCTGCCGAAAGACCTTGATTAGTCTAATGAGGAGCTGAATGGCCACTAGCTGGGCAGGAGAGGGAGAGGCAGGGCTGGCGGGCAGGCAGGCAGAGGGAATAAATAGGAGAATTCTAGATTCAAGGGGAAAGGATGGAGAGAATGAGGAACGTGCCCAGGGCAAGAGGCCAGCCAACCATCACCAGCCACACCCAAGAATCAGTGAAAAGTAAGATGTATAGAAAGAAGGAAAAGAGCCCTGAGGCATAAGGTAAAGAGAAACAGGTTAAAAGTTAAAAGAGTCAGAAATAAGCCTAAGCTAGGCTGAACATTTATAATAAGAAGTCTCCATATTGTGATTTGGGAGCTTGATGGTGGCCTAAAAGAAAAGCCTGGTGCACATCTTTTTGCTCATATGTCAACAAAGAAAAATGTCATAATAAAGTCCCAAATATTTATTTAATACCATTATGTTTTTTGTAAACCAAATATGGCTTTTTGCCATACTGTAAAAATTTAACCTGTTAATGATATGTAAACATTAATTTGATTTAAACTTTTAACATTTAAGCCAAGCAGTGGCGGCACACACCTTTCATCTCAGCACTCAGGAGGCAGATACAGGTGGACCTCTGAGTTCTAGCCTAGCCTGGTCTACAGAGTGAGGTCCAAGACAGCCAGGGCTACACAGAGAAACCCTGTCTCAAAAAAATCCCATACATATCTCCAGATTTAAAAAATTACATACTTGGTAAGCATTATATTTATAGAAGACTTTGTTTTTAATTATATTTTCCATTGTTATTACATTGCTCTAAAATTAGCATTAGGAAGGTTGAGAACCACTGACTTAGAGGCTCTGGCATGGAGCTGTCTAGTCTGTCTGTCTCAGCTTCAAGCATAAAATTATTTTCATTACTACTTCATAACTGTAATGTTGCTACTGTTACAAATCGCAGTGTAAATATATGATATGCAGGATGTTTGATATTTGACCTCCAAATGGATTTCGACCTACCTAGAGTCTAAGTGAAGGTACTTTTTAAAGAGACTTAACATCTAAAACAGTGTGCCCAGAGTAAGCAGATTACTCTACATAATGAAGGTGGGCATCATTTAATCATTTCAAGGACTTAATAGAAAAAAAAAACAAAAGGGCTTCCAAAGAGGAAATAATTCTGCCTATAATCTGCTCTTGCATGGGCACTGAGTCATCAACTCTACCCTGGCAGATTTCAGAGTTCTGGGTTTCTGTCACAGCTGCATGGGTAGTGCATTACGAGCTCTCTCTCTCTCCCCCTTTACCTCTCTCATAGATAATATACAGACCCTACTATCTCTATTTTTATTTCTCTGAAGAACTCTTAACTTTAGTGGGAGTTGGGGGTGGAGCTGTACCACTTGTTGGTGGTAGCCACGTGTGAGAAGGTAAAGAACAGGTAGTAAGGAGATATAGCTAGATAAGCAGCTAATGTGTCTTCATGAGGTAGGTAGCACCCAGATGTCGGACCTGCTCTAGGACCTTCTGGCAGTGGCTGGAACACAAGTCTCTGCACACAGGCCTAATCCTTTATCCATGACAGTCTGCACACAGTAATACAGGGCTCTGGGTGTACAACCCAAGAAACCCAGGCATCTCCCGACTTTTTTGGCTTGGTTTCTTGAAATTTATTGAAGTCAGTTTCTGGCTCCATCTCCTGAAAGATAAATATATACATATGCAGGTCAGACAGGAGGTGACAGGCAAAGTCAACTGAGAAAGGAAATGCTTGAGAAAACTCTGAAAGTGGCATATAAACCGGACTCATTTGAGTTGTGTATGCTGTGAGCTTCCTACGTGTTTTCTCTTTAATCCGATGCATAACACATTGTATTTTATTAATGACCTCTTTTAGATTCATTTCTTTACAAGTAGTAATTGTGGGACTGAGCCTCGAGGGCAGACTGGTCTGCATAGCTTGGCCTTTCCCCGGCTGGGATGCACTTGAAGATCTCCTAGACAAGGATTCATTGAGGATGCCTATCTCAGCCAGGGCCCAAGAGACAATGAAGATTCAGTTTCAGAGATGCCAAGCAGGTTTCTCTGGCCGACAGAGGAGTTAGAGTTGTAGGAAATAAATGACTGCTAATGTGTTGGTCTGTTCTACCCAAGGTGAATATATGACTATCAGCGCAAATTTGATAGCTGTTCCAATCCTAGGAACTGTATGCATCATGAGGATATCTTGAAGGCTGGCTAACACAGGAACAATTTGGCTTTTTTTTTTTTTGAAAAGATTTTTAAATTTTTATCAAAAATAGTTTTTTTTTGTTTTTTTTTTTATACAATACATCCTGATCACAATCTCTCCTCCATCCACTCCTCCGAGATCCCCTTCCCCACCTGTCCTCTTCCCCCAGATCAACTCCTCCTTCATTTCCTCTTCAGAAAAGAGCATACCTCCTAGAACTAAAAGCCAAACAGGACAAAACAAAATACATCAAGCCCCCATATTGAGGCTGCACAAGGCAACCCCAACAGGAGGGAAAGAGTTCCAAGAGCAGGCTGCTTCCTTACATTATACACTGTCATAGATATTCATAGAGCAAACAAGAACCTTCCTTAGTGGATGGCCTGTCCCCTCTTTAAAAATTTGTTTTGTCATTTTTAATTATGTCTGGGGGGTATATGCACATAGGTGAAGATGCCTGTGTCAGCCAGAGGTCCTCGGTATCCCTGAAGCTGGAGTGACAGGTGGCTGTGAAGTTCCTAACATGGGTACTGGGAACTGAGCTCGGGTCCCTCTGCTAGACTAATGCACGTTCCGAGCTGCTGGGCTGTGTCCCTTTAGCTTCTTCGCTGTCGGCTCTCTCTTTTTATTTTTTCTTTCTTTTCCTTCCTCTCTTCCTCCCTCCCTACCCCACCCCCTCTTTCTTGTGTGTGCCACTGTATGCAGGTGGAGGTGATTATGGGATGACATATGGAGTTGACTTTGAAATCCGAATCCCAAAGACTGAGTGAGCTCAGGTCGTCAGCTGGGCTCTGGGAGACATTTGAGAAAAACATGACTTTTTTTTTTTTTTTTTTTTTTTCTTTTTAATCTGGTATCTACTGCTCTCGAGAGCTGAGTAAATATTTTACCAAGGTCCCTTAACTGGAGTGAAGGCTTAAAGAAGAGGGTTGGTATTTGGCCAGAAAAACAAGCCCAGTGAAAGCCTCCAATCAAAGGAGGCCAAGAAAACATCAGGAAATATCTTGGGAGACAGAGAAAAGATGCACCACATGAGCAATCAGGTGGATTTGCGCTCATTCCTGAGTGGAGCATTGCTCTCTGGGATCATTCTTTGCATATTTCCTACCCAAGCTCATGTGGGGAAACGAGGTTTAAAATATTTTAAATTTCATTATATTTGCATTTTAGTATAAGTGCATGTGATACAACTAGGTATTGATTTCAATTTTGAATAATGATTTAAATCCTTGTGTGTGTGTGTGTGTGTGTGTGTGTGTGTGTGTGTGTACATGTCACAGAGTGCATGCAGAGGTCAGAGGACAGCTTTGTGGAGTTGATTCTCAAGTTTCACTTTTATGTGGCAATCAGACTCAGGTCACCAGGCTTGCCCAGCAAGCACCTTTACCCACTGAGCCATTTTGATGGCTAAATATTTTAAAAAGTGATTTCTAGGGCTGAAGGTGTAGCTCGGTGGTAGAACCACTTGGCTACCATGCATTATGCCCTGGGTTGAAGCCCAAGCACTACAGGAAACAAAAGGGGGGGGATTCCAATTATAATAATGTGATATATTTTCAATTATAGAAATTTGAAAGAAAAAACGGTGATGTGGCAGTTTAACTGTTCTATTTGGTATTGAAATAAACTGAGTCATTATACATTTGCCACAACTCATAGAATCCACAATGGAAATCATGAAATCCAATGCAAATCAAGGACTTTGGGCCATAACCCCATGCCTCGGCAGGTTGATGGGCTGTAACGAATGTGCAGAGCCTTGGTTCCCAGCTCAGACGATGCATGCTGGAGAAGATTCACAGTCAAGGGGCTGCAGCTGTGTGAGGAGGGTGTGAGGACTCTGTTCTTTCTGCTGTTTTGCTGTGACCTTAAAACTGGTATGAAAAAAATAAATGTTTACAAAGTAACTCCTCTTTTAAGAGATCTGTTGTGGGAAATGTTAAAAGTAGAAAGAAGACCCCCACCAAGTCAATGTTAACAGTTACCAACATGTGACCAATCTTGCTTAATCTCACACCTGCTCACTTCCCTCTGCCTCCTGCACTGGGTAATTTGAAAGAAAATCTGGTTTCTTATCTAACCATCCATTGAGTCATGTTTATCAAGGATCTGAGACTAACAGACCTCAGCATCAGCTGGAGCAGGTCTTGGGTGGCCTCTCTATCTTCCCCATCATGAGTAACAGCCAGAAATAGAATAGAATTTCAAAACAGGTATGCACTTAGGTCCTTCACTAAAACAGGGTGATAGGAAATTGGAAGGTGGCCTAAGTCACACAGCAATTTTTGCCATACACACAAAAAAGTACTTTTCATAGTCCATTGTCCAAGCTAAACATGTCAATTAATTTAATATAAATTACTTTATTGTGTTTCCCTTTATATTTCTTCTGAGAATTTTGAGATAATTTTTCCATCCAATTCACAGTATCTCCAGTCTTTTCAAACCTCAACACTGAACTTTATCCACATCCTTCAAACAAAATATTTTGTAAACCTAGAGAAATATTATGGCTCTGTGTTGACATAGTAACTTTCAAACGTTAGGAGATGTTTGTAAAAGTCTCCAAAAGTAAAAGCACATTTAAGGAAGTATCTATGGCCCTTTGAAGCTTTAAGAAGTAAGGCCCCCACTTTCACCATTGTATTTTCTTAAGTGCTAGGACATCTTCTTCTGGGCAGGGCTCTTGGGCACCAGTCAAGCAAGCTGTTAATGAAGCACAGCTTAAGCAACCATCCAGGAATGCTGAAGTCAGTGGCCTTAGCTTTCTGGAATCTAGCTAAACAACTTCATACTATATACTTAGACATGCTGACAGCTTCCTTTAATAAACAAAAACTGGGCTATTGATATGGGATGTCTTTCTGTATGCTGTGAATATCACTGGTTAAAAAGGGACTACCTTGGCCTATGGCAGGGCATCTTAGAAGCAGGTGGAAAATTGGAGCATACGGGGAAAGAGGGCAGAGTCGAGAGAGAGGCAATCCAGCTGCACAAGGAGCAAAATATAAAGAAATAAGTAAGCCACTGGCCATGTGGCAAAGCATATTAATGGAAATGAGTTAAGATGAAAGAGCTAATTAGCAATAAGCCCTATCCATAGGTTGAACAGCATGTAATTGATATAAGCATCTGAGTTATTTGAGGGGTGCTAAGCAGTTGCTGGTGAGTCCAATCCTTGGGGTTAGGCCGGACCAGAAGCCTATACAACAGGCTAGTATCTTTTTGATAAATATTATTAGAGGTCATATTGCAATAAACATATTTAATACAATATTTATCACCACCACTAGTAAGACTCTACTAAAAAATAATTCAAAAGATACAGTGTCAAAAAAAAAAAAAAAAGCAGGAGTTGAAAACACATAAGAGAAAATGGAGATAAGAGGAAAGCCCAGGGAAGGTCCATACAAGCCGGAGGCTGGGAGGCAGAAAATGATGGCAGAACAAGAAACACTTCCCAACTGATATGGAGAAAAAGCTAATTAAAACATTTCCATCCACTACCACCAAGCACTGACAGGACACCTCTTCTTCTGTCACTGGATGGACATTTTTGGAGCTCCTGGCATGTCTGCAGGTTGGATCCGGAATATGGCTAAATACTGGACAGCTCATAGAAAAAGCAAACTGAATTGTTAAGGAAATCCAGGCACCCTTGCACATTTTATGGGACAAGCTGGAACCATACATTCCCTGCGCTAACAACAGGCTGAAGGGTTTTAAGGGCTTTCAGCCCACCATGGAAGGGAAAGGGAACAGAGCCACACTCACAGTGATGGGAGGAGCAAGTGGTAGAGAATTCTCACCTCACTACACTCCGGCAAGCTTGTGCTGGCTAGCAAGAGGGCTCCTTTTCACCTATTAGAGAATTGGGACAGGAAAAGAGCTAGTGCAAAGTCAGTCAGGTTTATTGCAGGAATTACAGACTTCTCAGGAAGAAAGTTCCCCTCCAGGAGCTGGTGAGACCAGCAACTCTAAATGGGGTTTGGTTTTTACTTGAGTTTAGATGTTTATCCCCCATCTCTTTTTCTGTTGGTCTGGAGAAGTCTATGTGCTCTTGATTATAGCAGGGGCTGGTTCTCTGTGTTGATCATCTGGGGTAAGAGTGGACATCTCAACTTCCTCTGTTCTTTGTGGTGTGTTTGGTACAGAGAAAGCTACTATAGATGAGGGAAAATGTGTCAGGGAATAGAAACCACTGGGGTTGAAGCCACAAAGAAACAGAAAGTACTGCCTATTAATTAGAGCAAAAGCCATTAGAAACCTCTCATACTGGGGCTTTTGTGCCCCCCTTTCTCATCCTAAGGTTCCATTGCCTCAAAGTAGAGAGAGGGACCAGAGCCAAGGGCCAGGCTGTAACCTTATAAGGCTCAGTCCTTATAACCTATATCCACTCATGAGATCCTTCTTTGAATGGCTTTGCAGCCTCCCAAAATAGCATCGTCTGCTGGAAAACGTGTTCAGAGCAGGGACCTGCTGGGGACCTCCCCATCCATGGTCTTCATATTTATGTCCAGGCAGCTTCCGGTGCAGGGGAGGCAGGTTTAGCACAGCAACATCACAGAACTCCTCTTGGGGAAAATGTCTCCATGTGATCAGATAGTGACAAGTCCACCAGCGACAGAGGCTGACCAGGTATGAGGCTACCCCAGTTTGTCAGTGATAGCTCTCCTACTTGCCTATCTCCATGGACTAGGACTAACTAGTTGTCTAAGGCAGTGTTCTCAAACTGTGGATTGTGACCTTCTCGGGGTCAAATGACCCTTTCACAGGGATCATCCAAGATTGTTGTAAAACAGATACTTACATTGTCATTCATAACAATAGCAAAATTAGTTATGAAGTAGCAACAAAAGTGTTTTACGGTTGAAGGTCACCGCAACATGAAAAACTCTATCAAAAGGCTTCAGCATTAGGAAGGTCAAGAAGCCCTTAAACACTTTCTCTCTCCTCCTCCCCCCCTCTTTCTTCCTCTCTCTCCTTCTCCTTCCCTTCCTCCACCCTTTATTATCTTATCTTGTCTTATCTTGGAATGACTTGGAGTTCCCAGGCTAGTCATGAGCTCATTTTATAGCCCAGGCTGGTCTCATAGAGACCTCCGGCCTTAGCTCTTAAGGATTCTCTTTTTCTTTTCTTTCTTTCTTCTTTTTTTTTCAGCTCTGTACCACCATATCTGACTTTGTTCCAAGATTTTAGTGTTTGTTGGTTTTGTTGTTGCTTCTGTTAAGAAGAGGGTCTCACGTAGCCTAGGCTGGCCTAGAACTTGCTATGTAGCTGAGGATGGTCTTGAACACCTGACCCTGCCTCTACCAGTTCTGAGACAGCAGGATGTTCTGAGATTGCAGACACCATATTTTGTATAGCACAAATCCTCATTGGTCTAATAAAAACCTGGAGCCAGATAATCAGGGTAAATGTTGAAAGACAAAGGAGCAGCCACAGGTGCCTCTTACCTCTCTGACTTCTCAGGCTCAAAAGGGAGAGAGATCCTGTCTCTACAAATCCTTAGACTCCATGGCCTGAGATTTTGTCTCTAACCATCTGATGTTCCTGCCTCAATCTCCCAAGTGCTTCGATTAAAGGTGTGAGCCACCACTGCCTGGCCTCAGTGGTTAACTAGCAGCTGGCTCTGCCCTCTGATCTTCAGGTAAGCTTTATCACCACAGTCTGGTTTCTGTGGTTCTGGGGAATTAACCCAGGGCTTTGTGCTCTATAGGCAAGCACTCTACAGTCAGACCTGCATCCCCAGCCCCAAGGATTTTTGAATTTCTAATAAACATCCAGAAACCCTTCTACTCTTTCAATAAGTCAAAGAATAATCTGCTGTTTAAACTAATACTTATAACAAATATTGTTTACTATAAATATATCTTATCATATATGAAAGTGTTTAAATACATAGTATATATAATATATATAACAGTGTGTATATATATATATATATTTCAATTATTTTTATTTTTTTATTTTTGGCTTTTCAAGACAGGATTTCTCTGTGTATATCCCTGGCTGTCTTGGAATTTGCTCGATAGACCAGGCTGGCTTCCAGATCACAGAGATCTGCCTACTTCTGCCTCCAAAGTGTTGAGACTAAAAGTATGTACCACTGCCACCCAGATAAAATAGTATATTCTGGTGCTGAATAGTTTTACGTCAATTTGATCCAAACTAGGGTCATCAGAGAGGAGGGAACCTCAGTTGGGAAAATGCTGTCAAGTTTCTGGGCAGTGATGGTGCATGCCTTTAATCCCAGCCTTTGGGAAGCCAAGGCAGACTGACCACTGTGAGACCAGCCTGGTCTACAGAGTGAGTTTCAGGACAGCTAGGGCTGTTAGACACCAAAATCCAGTGTTGAAGAAACAAAACAAAAATAAAGACCGCCTCCCGCCCCCCAGCAAAGAGCTACAAGGTTAAGTGATAAAAGAAAAAAAAATGTAAACAGTGAATGATATTCAAAATAAAATTTAAAAATATAAAAAAAATCATCTTTGATTTACTAAAATTAGCTCAATAGGCTTACAAATGATCGGCATATTTGGGGAGTCCAATTGCCATAGTAGAGCAAGAACTGGTGAGACATGCCTGTAATCCCAGCACTTGAAAGGTGGAGGAGCAGAGTTCAAGGTCATGTTTGGTGTCTCTCAAGATGAAGGCCACCCTCAGCTGCATGAGACTCTACTTCAGAAAATAAAACCCCAAATGAGTCAAAACCAAATTCAAATTGTTACATCAGAAGGAACAAAGCCTTAGCCTAAGAGCCTGGCCTAAATCCTGATTTTTGTTGTTTACCAGTTAAATCTTTGGCAGTCGCTTACCCTTTCCATGAAATTTAGCTTAGGCACATGTGAAATAATGGCACTATCTAGTGCTATATAAGGATCTTAAAAATTACAAGTAACACTCTCAGTAAAGCATCTGGTGTGGGAGAATGCTCTTGTACACTGTAAATATTTGTCACTTGCATTGACTTAATAAAACACTAATTGGCCAGAAGGCAGACAGGAAGTATGGGTGGGGCAACCAGACTAGGAGAATTCTGGGAAGAGAAATGACAGAGACTCCAGCATATGCCGAGGAACCAAGACTAGAATGTTCCAGTGAGAAAAGGTACGGAGCCATGTGGCTAAACATGGATAAGAATCATGAGTTAGTTTAAGAGTAAGAATTAGAAAGTAATAAGCCTGAGCCAGAGGCCAAACAGTCTGTAATTAATACTAGTCCCTGAGTAATTATATATAAGTGGCTGCAGGACCAAGGGTGGGGAGAGCTTTGTTTGGACCAAGAGGCACAGATGGGATCAGAAAACTTCTGGCTACAATCTGGCTTATGCTATGTTCTCAACCACCAAGATACCACTTTACAAGTAATATTCCCCATCTGACCTTCCAGACGAAAAGTTCCTATTTCTGCTTTGGTCTGCATGATCTAGTCAGTGAAGCAGAGGAAGATGGCATAGGTGATGGGCTGCATTCATCAGATGGATAGTGATGGCAGTTACACTCCAGGTTGCTGGACCTGAGCATTATGGGAAAGGGAACTTGCCTGGCGAATCTTTCTTCCATTCTGCCCCCCCCCCCCAAAAGGTGGTAGCTGTCTGGGGATGGGGGCTTGCGCCACTGAACCAAGCAGACTGAGGCTTTGTGAACCTGAATGTCCTCTCAGGGTGGGTAGGGTGAATGGCTGACCTGGAAACCAGGGACAAGCAATGGAGCACACTGATACCATGAGACCC